>JADLZK010012073.1:0-600000 GCA_015847255.1 Hyparrhenia diplandra | reverse complement strand
TAGCATTTTAAGACTATACTTTTTCATGGTACTTTTTTTGTAACAAATTCCAGTTTGTATTATGGGTGGTCTGATGTACTGGTGGAGACTTGGAGTTTTTCCATTTTAATTGCCTAGCAATCACTATTTGTAACCTTATCTTGTTCAATTCTTGACTCGAAATGCTTTGCACTATTCCAGGAACACCTCTCCTACATCTTTTTCATTTTTTTTTTTCATTCACTCCTTTTTTTTTTTTTATTCATTAGTGTTGGAAAACTGTAAAGTTTGTATGAAGCAAGGTATACTTTGTACTTTTTAAAATTAGCGAGGTTTGAGTGGAAGCATATGAAAGTATATACAAAGGATATGCTTACAAAAACAAATATGTCACTGTGAAGAGCTCGAAGCAAACTAACTGATTGAGTTGTTCTTTTTCTCTAGAGGTTAGTGTGTCCTAATCAATAAAATAGGAGTTGACCATAGTTTTTAAAGAATTTATTCATGTGGATTCGATGTTTTGATCAAAATTTTCCGTATTGTTACCTTTCCTGGCTGATTCTTTTTGTTGGATGCGATCATTCCTCCTTGGTGCTCCCCCACTATCTGGTGCTCCACGGCCGGCGGAGGGGCCTGCCGCCGATCGGGATGATCCATAGGATCACGCCGCCCGGTACCTGCGGGCGGCAGCCAGGGGGGAGGGAGAGGAGGTAGCGAGGGAGGTTTCCACTGGACCGTCCCGCAAGAAAGAAGGAATTACACGTATCCTTTTTTTTGTATGTCGATAATTGCTTAATGATTTTTATTGTTTTTAAATCATATTGAAAACTGAGGCCCACATGCGGTGTCTTTTTTCTCTATCTTGTGGTAGTGGTTTCCTTTTCTCCTCTTTTTTCTTTCTCCAGTGTGCAAGTTGAGGCCATTTTTGCATCTCTCGCATAAGATACAGAACCTTCCAGATATTTTGAGGGAAACCCGATGCAGTGTAGTGGGGGCCGCCAGGCTAATACCATAGCAGTGCCCCGAGTTCCTCCCAGATGGGCGTCCGGTTTCTGATCTGATACATCTGTGCGGGGAGTCTAAAGAATAGTTGCAGGTAAGTGAATCGTACTCACTATCTGGATCTACTTTGCTTTTTCTTTTGACAACACCTCTTTCTGCTGCTCCCAGGTTGTCATCCGGTTGAATTTTCTTTTTTGTTCAAGGGAAAATTTCTGGTATGTTCGATCCCATTTCTCAAGCTTCTCACTCTTACCTGCTCTATTTTTTTTCAACATCTAAGTCATGCGTCACCAGACCCCCTTTGTTTCTGTTTTTTTCCCCTGAGATCCCTGTAACATGTGATTTTGAACTATGATATTTTCTGTGCATGTTCTTTTGGTGTGCTCATTTTTTGAGGTGTGAGGTGTGAGGTGATTGGTTAGCTACTAATCTATGCATGTTTCAATCTGTGCTGTAAATGTTTTTATTTCTGTAAACTGGAGGTATATACAGGAAGATATAGAGAGAGAGATGAGAGAGAACAAGAGAGACTTAGAGTTAGATGGAGGTAGTGATAGAGTGAGATGGATATAGAAAGAGAGATAGAAGTAGAGTTAATTAGAGAGGTAGAGGGAGACAAAGATAGAGGGATAGAGATAGAATAGAGAGAGATTGGGACAGAGATAGAGATATTGGGAGAGCAATAGGTAGGTATATTTAGAGAAAGGAGAGATAGCAAGAGAGATGGAGGGAGAGAGTGACTGATAGATATATGGAGATGGAGAGCGAAAGGGAGGGAGACAGATAGAGAGAGAGATAGAGATAGTGAGAGAGGTTGAGTGATGGAGATTTAGCTTTGGAGCATTTATTTTTAATTTATGAAATATGGCTTTGTACTGAACCGATATTTATTTCTCTTGTTCTCTAGAAAATTTAATATGTGTTCTAAATGTTTTGTGTTTTGCATACTAGTGGTATAGAGATGGAGGGAGAGATAGAGTGAGATTGAAAGATAAATAGAGATAGACAGAGAGATAGTGAGAGAGGTAGAGATAGAGAGGGAGGCTTAGAGATAGAGACATATAGATTGAAAGATACATAGAGGGATAGAGGGTGCGTGATATAGATAGGGGAGAGAAAAAAGATATACATGTTTCAAATTTGAAAGCATGCACCCCTACTTGGAAAAGTGTTTTGTCTTTTAAAATCTAAACAAAGCATGCCCCCCCTACTAGTCAATGGGTGTTTTGGTTGTTTTTAATTTAGGATGAAAATAGGTTGTCCTCTACTAGTCTATCCTACTTCATCTTTGTGATATAATGCTCAGGCTATCCCATTTCATATTTTTGGTAGTAGTAGTATTTGGTTCCCTCGGCTCCCATAATCTAATTCTTTTATGGTCCCCTTTTACGTTTTACACTATTATTTAGAAAAGTTTGTGATATGCATTTTTTTGATTAATTATTGATGAGACTTACACTTGTTGACATTACTGCACTTCTCCTTCTAGTTTTTCTTGTACTTTACCAATTTTTTGTCATTTGAGGTAACCAAATTATGCATTGTGCTCTGTTAATTGTTTTTATTATTCTTTGTCGCCATTGGGGGAATCATTCAACACGAGATACTGACACAAGGTGCATCACTATATTGACATTGTCATACACCGGTGGCCTTCAACATCTACACATCATCATCGGGTATGCGACTCTGCTGTTCCCTGCCCATCCAGGCCCTTTTTTTTTGTCACACGCAACTCAATGAGAAGCAGAACTAAGGGTGTGAAAGATATGAATCATATTTTTTTTGTTTAATGGATTTTCATTGAATAATCAAAGATCCACCATGGTGCACGAAGCCAATGCAATTTTCGATTCATCAATCTTTTATTTTTGATTAAAACATTTTGAACATGCAAGTACATCCTAGCTTGCAATGTTCTGTTTGAAATGAATTGATAAAATTACGTTCTCAAAGTCAGATATTTGAATTGGACCATGTTTAGTGTGTTTTTAGGTGGCTGCCCAGACAGCTCAGTTTTGGTGGTGTTTGTGTTTCGCGGATAATGTGGTATTGGGCTTGGCCATCAATTCCATGGAGGATGGAGTTGGTTTACTTCAGCAGGACTGCATATCAGGTGTTGTCTCTTTGGATTGGAATGGGGATTTTTGTCTTTTTGTTTGTGAGAGAGAGGAAGAGAGATGGAGAGAGAGATAGAGGGATATTGAGAGAGCAAGAGAGGGAGACAGAGATAGAGATAGAGTTATTGTGATGGAGAGAGAGTGGCGAGAGTTATAAAGATAGAGAGAGAGAGATCTGACAGGAGAGTGAAAGATATATATAGAGAGAGAGGGACAGAGATATAGAGAGAGGGATGGAGAGATACATTTTTAGAAATTAAAAGCATGCCCGCTAAGTAGGCATTGGATGTTTTGGAGCATTTTAATTTCTGAATGAAAATAGCCTATCCCCTACTAGGCAATAGGTTCTTAGGCTTTTTATTAAAAAACAAAAGAAAAGAATGCCCCCCTTCTAGATATTGTTTTTTTGGGTTATTTTTGATACTTCACATTTTTATAATAAACAGAAATTATACTGTTTTGTTGTAATGATCAATTTTGAAAAAAAATATTTTGGATGACTTTGGCTGTGTATCGGGATGGTTGTTTACTTCGAACTTATCAATACTAACTTTATATTGTGAAAGTTTAAGTAGGTCCTAAAAAACCCACGATTATGGATTCTAAGATAGTGTCATCTTCAATGAAGCAAAAGCACGGTTTGAGGAACACATCTTCCACTTTGTAAGAGAAATTGAATCCTATTCTTAAATTTTTTTTCCTTCCACCGTGAATATTGTCTCTCTCTCTCTATCTCTCTCTCTCTTTCTTTTTGACATTGTGTCTTAAATTTTAAATCATGATTTCTTTACAGGCATTTTCCACAAAATTGAGTCTGCCCAAGTTTATTTCTGTTGCAAAGCTGCTAACAAATGATCAAAGAAGATTGGTCAAGAGTATTGGGTTTCATCACCTTCTTCATATTCGATGTGATTCAGTGCCAAGAGGCATATGTCTGTGGCTAGCAAAACATTTTGATGTCAAGTCAAGGTCTATCCAGTTTGCTGATGGCTCAAAAATATCAGTCACTCCTAAATCTATTCATGAAGTGTTTGGTATTCCAACGGCGGAAGAGCAATAAGAAGTGTGAAGACGTACTCAAGAAATTTATTGCTCACGAAACAAATTGTAAAGGGAATGCTCCGACTATCAATGAGTTGAAAGCATTACTTGACTCCTGATCTTGTTGGAGACAAATTTAAGAGGATTTTCACCTTTGTTTGCCATAGCTTGTTTTCTTTGTCCAACTAGCTATGATTGTATCGTCTGAACTACTATTCAGCAATAGAGTATCCAGAAGAAATCTCCTCATTTGACTGGTGCGATCTTGTGCTAGACAAACTTACTTCCTCCATTGATTCCTATCAAAGATTAGCGTTGACAACATCAACCACAACTCTTGGTGGTTGCATTCTTGCACTTGTGGTATATATTCTCAACGTAATCTACCTTGTTTTTGTTTTCTCCCTTTATTTTTAAATTCTTTTATTTTTTATAAAAAATGAGATATGATTTTGCCCTTCAGCTAACTACATAATGTTATGCAATGTGTTACCTCACGCATATAATATATTTCGAGCAGCTAGACATCCCAAGGCATACTAATCGGGAGGTTGTTCCACGTCTCAAGTTTTGGTCAACGAGAAATGATCAAAGCCTTTGAGACATTGGATGCTAAGGATGTCGATGAGTGCATCTTCGGGGCATTACGGTAAATTTTTCACCCCAAAGACAGTCTACATCTCAACTTTTATATGTTTTGTTCTTTTTTTTTTCTAGCTACCACGTTGCATAACTATTTTTAATATTTAAATTTCATATACAATTGCGGTGAAGAACAGAAAACCACGAGAATATGTTAAGAAGTTCTATAAAATCAGAAGCTCCAACTGGGTCCGCATCATTGGCTACCAAATGTATTCCGGAATCTTGCGGTTTAAGCACGATGTTGCTTCTCTTTCCCGTGATATAACAAGCGAAATAGCAAGTCTGCATCAACCCAATACGACACGATGCTTGTGACAAGTTGCATGCAGCGTGGCATTGCCCACCGTGAGGTGACCGGTCAAGATTGTTTGATTCACGAAAAAGAAATTGTTCTTTGATCATGGCAAATCTGTTTGTCAACCGATTTCAAAGTCGTTCACATAACGAGAGCATAACTTCGGCATCTTGTCGATAAAAAATTAGTGATGGATACATATTCGGTTGCAAGCAAAAGAGAGAAACTTGGGGCAGCTAACAATGTTGTTGTACCAACTGTTGATGATCTGACAAGAGGCCTTTGCACGATGATAAATGAGGATCCAATACCACCTCATGTCCAACGGACTATAACAAAAGAAAAATCAGTATTGAAGTTGGACAAACCTTACGAAGAAACATCTGTGTCCAAAGGAGATGGTACATGTTCTTTCCTTGATGTTCCATCTTTCACCAAGATAGTTTCAACACGCTTAGCTATGATGATGTTTGTGCATCCTCGTCGGAATCGAAATGCCTGATTATTCCAATTTGGACCAAGGGACTTCTCGGTTGAAGCCATGCATAAAGAAGGATGAAAAAGGCATGGACGAGTTTTTGCCGGTGATCATTTGTCGACACTAAAACCTCTGGAATTACAAACGGTAGTGCTGATCATAATTGTGTTTCATCCACATCTATTGATCCTCGGCATCCACTCAAATGCCAATGATTGCACAAGAATGTAGGTTTGGATCTGATCGAGAAAGTTTCATCATTTGCGATTACAAATGATCCCAAGCTATCGATTTGACTACTCCGGAGATTGCTCGTAATGGCGATTCATGCAGTAGCTACAATTGATCTTCAGACCATCGGTTTTGACAACTCCGGAGATTACTCGAAATGGCAATTCTTTTGCGGCTACAATTCAGCCCCGGACTTCAGCTTTCACAACTCCAAAGAATGGTCGAATGGTGATTCATCTCGCAACTAAAAATCAGCGCCCGACCATCGGTTTTGAAAACTCCCAAGAAATCTACCGCTGCTCTAGATTTCGACTTTTTTTGGTCATGCCTTAGATTCTAATTTTGAGGTCGGACCACCGCCACAATTAGGTTCATCTGAAATGGTTGATCGGGGTTCATCAAGCGGCGACCAAGGTCACCGAATGATGCGGTGTTGCAAATGAATTTTTCAAGGAGGCTTCTTGATGGATCTTCAAACCGTAATGTACCGTTGCGCACAATAATGTTGACAATGGTAGAATGTCGCTTGGAAAATCTCATTCAATCTGACCATAGTATTGATCTAGCAGATCTGAGCTAATCGACCATGTTTCTCAATTCACACCTTGCAAACCATTGACATGCCACATCAATTTCACATCTACACTAGTTGAGAAAGAAGTCTTCAAAGTTATTGTTGATCAAATACCCTACACAGGCAAAAGGCAAGTTTCTCCTTTTTTTTTTTTTTTTTTTTGTACCACGTATCATGGCTGCAGTTATTCATATATTTATTTGACACATAAAACTGAATTTTAAATATCTTATTACATGCTTTTTTTTTCTCTGCTAGGCCTAGAGTTGTTCGGATAAAAAAAAAAAAACTGGGTGGATCACAAGACATTTGGTCTATCCATGCAAGTCTATGGGAAAGTGTCATCCTATATCATTGATGTGATGGGTAGAGCTGTGATGATAGAGGAATTTGAAAAAGAATAAAGCGAATCTATTGCCAAGTTCTTATTGGTACGTATTACATATTGTCCAAATTGAGAAATGAGTATGTTTTTTTTTCCCAACTAGTCTTTTTTTCTTCACAATACTATCTCTTATTTGTTTTTTATGTACTCTCATAAATGATGTTTTTTGAAAATGTAGAAATTGCTTTGCAGAGACAGGATGCTGATTCTCAATCTTTATCAAAGCATTTCATATCACCAAACCAGGGTTACACTGGGCTAGACTCCATGTCTATGGTAATGGTCATGATAACTATTAATTTTTCAATTCTTCCTTTTTGTATATCTTTTTTACTATTTTGTCTCGAACCCTTGTTTCTTTTTTTTTTTTCATTACACGGGTTTTTTTATCCACGTATTCTATGATCGATATTGGTATGTAGTAGTTGCAAATTTTAGAAATGGAAAGTTTGAAGTATTGATCCCTAATCGGCTATTTGAAGAAATTGAAAGGGATGCAGAGTGTATCATTCTGAATTTTAAGAGAATGTTCAACTATGCATGCCCACACAATACAAATTCATATTTGGGAAATGCAAACGCATACCGTTCGATGACAAATACACAGAACCAGTTGCGTTACTTCTATAATCATTAACTTACATAGTGTTTCTTCATGTTTGTGAGTTTCTTTACTTTTCTGTAAGATGATGTGTGAAATTAACATTTTTTTTTGTAACCCATTACAGTTGTGACAGTGGAATCTTTATCATGAAACTAATGCAAAGCCATGATGGTGAAAGCCAACACTTATTCAAACCAGTAACTATCAAACCCCACCCAAGACTGTTTTTTTTCCCCATATCTTTACTATTTTTGAAAACATATTTTTTTGTTTTCCATATTTGTAACTATTTTCTTTTTAATAGGAGGAAGCAAAAGCATTACGTGAGTCTTTGTCATATTATTTATTGACTCACCCATACAATGACAAATTCGATTCTCTGGTTGATATCAAGAAGATATTATCAATTCAGGTGAGTTATCTTTTTAAAAAGGTTATCATATTAACCCTTTTTTTATATTTTTATGTGCTAGTTTTCCTTAACTGTTTTCTCTGTGCTCAAAATCAGTGAGCCTTTTTAAAAGATATCATAGTTTTAACTAGTAGATCTGAGAAACCGACAATCATCTATTGTTGATGTTGACGTGGGGAGTGAATATAGCTATTTTTTTTGTTTGGGGATGGTGTGCTGGAGGGACTAGAGCCGATTATGGTGCTGACATTGCTGTGTGGAGTGACTATAGCAACATTTTTTTATTATGTTCCTGATTCTGCTGCTAGTGGAACTAGAACCACCACTTTTGTTTTTCTAACTGCTTTTTAAGTGACTGATTGTAGAGATGGACAATTGGCATTGTACACATTGAGCTTTTTAGTTTTATTACTTTTTAGGAAATGTGCTTTTTTTATGTACAATGGCCCTTCAACTATTTCTTTTTGTTTGCTTCACATTGATTTCATAGTTTGACTAGTTTGATCCTGACATTAGTGTCAAATACTCATTTTTCCCCCTTTTTTTAGGGTGTGCAACGGAATGCCGTCTACTGTTGAGAACAAGTTGATTTAAAAGGTACACCCAATCTTCTTTTTTTGACTGATTAACTGGTGAATGTAGAGATGGTTCTTATGAAAACACATCGATAGCGCAATGGGCCAAACTATATCGGGCTCCTAGTTGATAGTGCTGAATGCATTTGCTTGCACAACACATGTCCAAGTCATCAACTATGGAGAAATTCAGTGATCTCCATAGTTAATGACTACAACAAAATCACAAGGTCTTGATCTCTCCTAAATCCATCTTTGCATGGATGTTTCCTTCTCACCAAGGGTCAATAGTTACAAATGGCATCAAACACACCCGGACAACCATTGCTGCCTCCTAATGTTACCTAGAATAATAGGTCTTTTTTTGGTCGTCTTCCTATGCTACAATAGTGGGTGTGTTTTGATGAGAGACTGATTTTTTTTGTAATGTTTTTTCACCTAATGCTTGAATGTCGTTTTGCAAGAATGGGGATGGAAGTGCTTGTTTTTCCTTCTCAATTTATTTTAAGAAAGTGCATGTATGTGGCGAGTTTTCATGCCCACTTGTTTGTCTAGCCGAGGGGTCGCCATCGCTGATTGGTTGGCAATAAAATGCATTCATTCAGTTAACTAGTTTTTGCACTAGTTCCTTGTCTAGTTCGTATAGTTTCCTTATACTGAATCTACTTTTTATTTTAGGTTGCCTTGAAAAAAATCTAATTTTGTGTTGATTACTGCTGCCTAACTTACATTGGACTTAGACTTTTTGTCTATTTCGGTTAACTACTTACAATATCAATTTTTTGCACATCCAATTAAGTCATCTTCTTGACCAAATGCTTCAGTAGATATTGATAAGACAAAGTGGTATTTGATGGCTTCCACTTTGAAGTCATAGCAGCAAAACTTTTATCCCACTAAACTTTTCTAACTTCTCAACATTTTTTGCTTTTAGATTCAAACTCCTCTTTTGAAATTGTGATATTCTGTTCCAGATTCTGAATTTGATGCTCTAGCAGCGGTGTTTCTCTGTCCGAGAGTTGTTTGATCTAATCAAGGGCACTTGCTTCAGCTTTTTTTTTCATCTTCTTACTTCCTTTAAATCTCAATTGCAACTTTTTTGTTTCGATTCTTGTAGTTCATCCCGAATTTTACTCAGCTTCCTGTGTGTTTGCTCTTTTTGTTCCCTGTTTTTGACTGTTATGATTCACATTTTCTTCTAAAAGGTTTTTTCTAATTGACAGTGGGCTGTTTTGCACATTCCCTGTTTGCCCACACAATTCTATGTTTTTATACTTGAACTTAAGTGCATTACATACTGGTTCGGGTGTACTCAAAAGGATGTATGATTTATAACATTACTGTAGATGGAATATTTGAAGCAGTCTGTAAGTTGTTTTCTCTGCTATAGTTTGATATAAGTCTATATTTTAATAGTGAAATTTCATTTTTTTTCAGGAATTTTCATTATTCTGAAGTCTTGAAGAAAACAGGGAGCATCATATTTTACCTTTTGGTTTTATGCTTTTTGGAAATACAAAGATGTCACAATTACTTTTTATTTGTAGCACTTTTTTTAATCATTGTATAATTGTTGTTTGATGAACATATGATTTTATTTATTTTTAAAAAAAAACGTTTTGCACTTTTACTTCCATATGGATGTGAAACCATCCCCCGCCCTTCGAAGGTGCACATAGGGGTAAGGTTTAGGGTTTAGGGTGCTCGGTCCTTCGAAGGTGCACATAGGGGTAAGGTTTGCGTGCGTGTGTTCATAGGGGTGAGTGTGCGTGCGTGTTGTGAGCGTCTACGTTGTACTGTGTCATTCTCAAAAAAAAAAAAAAAAAAATGTAGCCGTGCAATGCAACTTCTATTAGCGCGCGTCGCGCCGCTAATCTTCTGCGCGCCGCGTGCGCCCACTAATCTTCCTAGTGGCGTGCGCCGGGTAGTGACGCCCCCTTGGAAGGAGCCCAGTCGCGCAACGGCATGGGATCATCCAATACCGCAGGCAGTGGGACCAAAATCCTCAAGCGCGGCTGCATATATAGGCCCGATTCATGCCGCCATTGCTCTCGCGGATCGCGCGACATTAGGGTGGGTTTCCGATCGATCCTCCACTGCGCCGAGCGCCCATGCTGGATCGACGGCAGCGGCAGCGCGCAAGGGCGGAACCGAAGGAGGCGGAGGGCGCGAAGCATCCATGGCGTCTCGGGCGATCTGATCCGCGGATCCTCCTCCGCCTCGACTCCCGACCTGGCTCATCCGCGGCCTGCGCCTGCAAGCGGTGGCGCCCGCGTGGTCACCGGCGGCGCGCGGGCGAAGGCGCGCCCTTCCTCCGCCTCGCCAGCTCGCTCCACCCCGCCCGCGGTCGCCGGCCAGTACCACAACTATTCGGATTAGTTACTTCGATCCGGCCAATCGGTTCGTGACAAATGTCGACAATCGGTTCGTGCCATCCTCAATCGCCCGGCAGCTGCTCCAATCGGCGGCTGTCACTTTGCCGTCGGCCACTTACACTTCAAGAACTTCGTCTTGGCACGTCACCGACTGCTATGGTGGCCTCGTCCTTCTCCGCAGGATACATCGGATGTCGTTTGGAACAACCTCGGTGCCAAATCTCATCGTCTACGACCCACTGACACACAACCACAGGAAGATCTACAGTCCGCCCCCGCCGCACAAGCAGCAAGACGGCGCTGACATTAGAGACGCCTTTCTGCTTGACGGGGACGGCGGCAACATCTCCATATCAAATTTCAGGGTGTTCTACCGTTGCTTCATGGGTGTCGCCCATCCCGGTGCCTGTGTATTCTCAACAGCTAAAGGTGGGAACTGGCACTTCCTGAACGAGGACGGATTTACTTATTGCTCCTGGCACGTGGCTGGCCACGTCGACAGATCCCGGTACATGGGCGTGGTCTCAGGTTTCGTGGCTTGGTGTTCTCCAAGGTCGCACTGCCCATTTGCCCGGACATGCTAAAAATCCCCAAATCATCGTCAACATTCACCGTCGTCCACAGCGCCAGCCTTGGTCCCTCTTCGCCGCCGAGGACTAGCATCGTCCATGTGCGCGGTGATCAGGTAGAATTGTTCCGTCGGGCCAATGACAGCGGCGAGTGGATGCTGGAGCACATCATCCCCAACCTGTCGGAAAGGACTGCGACATGTGATCTCTTAGTCTCCCTGGAGAAGAAGGATACATATATGTCGACGGAATGGATCATCATGAAGAAGATCGGTATAGCGTGGAGCACCATGGCGAGCAGTGTTAATGCTGACGGCGCTGCGTTGGCTATCTTGTCAGCTTGTGGTTCCGATTGTCGTTCTAATGGCATCTTTAACTGGCTCTGGTTCTTCTCTGTCGATGTAAATACGATGGAGCTGCAGGTGCTGCCGGAGCTACCGTATTGTCGTAACACAAGGTCGATCTTCACGTACAGTCTGCCATGGCCTCAGTTCTTGCGGGCCTGTGTCAGCACCAGCTCTCCTGCATCGTCGAGCCAGGATGGAAGAATCGACGAGGTGGACAAAGATCACCAAGTTGCAACTGGGCCTCGCCGTGGCACGCGGAACCGCAAGCCCAGTGGAAAGAGTGCACGGGCCGGAGTGAGCATATGAGTCTCTGATAGCTGGCAATATATGTAGTTAGAATTACAGGAGAACGAAGCAACTATGAACAACATATTATATTGTAACTACTCCAAGCATTCCTCTGTTCTTCTGGATTATACATGCAATTGCTACTATTCTGTACTCCCTCCCTAGATATATATGCATGACATTCGGTTTATATTACTTATCCATCACACTATTTCTACATCGTTTATATGTATTTATTTAGATGTTTGCAGGAGTCAGACATTTCCAGTGTCAATGATCATTTATAGTATTTGATTAATTTCATTGCATGAGCGTGCTTGTTTTGGTCTCAGTTTCAAATTCAAATGCCAAGTCCAAAGTGTTGTTTATTGCTCTCATTTATTACCATCGACCTTTTATGTATTATCGGTAGTTCGTTACACGTACGTTGTCTACTTTTAGGCGATTCAGACAAATCTAGTACCAATGAAATGAAAGGTGGTCATATATATAACTAACTTGGCATTAAGGTGTTGTTTAGTGCTTTGTAGCAATTTGGCCTATACTAGAAGAACAATTTGACCCATTCATTGCAATGGTAGAATAAAAACTACCAAATATAGAATGGAAGAGATAATTCAATTTATTAGGTTTTGAACTTCTACTTTTGTTTAGAATTTAGGCATTATTTTTCCCTTGGTTCCAAAAAAAAATTAAAGAAACACTAATGGCAACCCTTCGAGTCGAAAGAAATTAATAGAATTCTCCTTGAACGTATTGAACAATATAATAGGAAAGTAGGGATTGAGAATATCGGTTGCGTAGTGCAAGTGGGGGATGAGATTGCTCGTATTATAGGTCTTGGTGAAATAATGTCAGGTGAATTAGTCGAATTTGCGGAAGGGATACATGCATTCATGAAAAACACGGATCAAGAATGCTATATGTTTATTTATGTTCTCTATCTTTATATGAAGTTTAGGACATCTAATGTATTTTATGGTGATGAATACGACATTCATATTTTTTTACTTATCATAATTTAAATTTAATGTACAATAAACCAGATTACTATAATATATTAATCGGAATGTGATCCAAACCGGGCCTTAACACAAGATTATTGCCTAACAGACGCTAGCTACTAGTTACACTGGCCGCGCCTCGTGGCCTCAAACTTGTTGACCTTTCCGAGACGACGGTGCTCTCTGTCTCTGTTCCAAGAGAAGATGGAACACAGCTTAGCAGGCCAATAACCGGCGGCTTGTAGGTTGCCAACGGCGGCCTCAGAGGGAGGCTCGGCAGCGGAGCCTCGAACCGAAGCATGCTGACGACCTGCCTGATGGACGGCCTCAGGCTGCGGTCGCCCTGCGTGCACCACAGCCCGGCCACCAGCACGCTCTCCATTTCCCGGGCGTCGAACTCCCTGTTCAGCCTTGTGTCGGCGGCGTCGAGGACCCTTCCCTGGCTGTGCAGCTCCGACACATGCCACGCCAGGTGGATCACGGCATCATCAAGCGTGACTGCAGGGCCCCTGCCGCACACGATCTCGAGCAGCACCACACCGAAGCTGTAGACGTCCGATGAGGGCGTGGGCCGTCCCGTGACCACGTAGTCTGGATCCATGTAACCCAACGTGCCAGCGAGCACTGTGGTGTATGACCCTCCCCCATGATCGACGAACCTTGCGAGGCCGAAGTCGCCAAGCTTGGCATTGAAGGATGCGTCCAGCATCACGTTGCTGGGCTTGATGTCCCTGTGCACCACGCACTGCTCCCACTCTTCGTGGAGGTAGAGCAGAGCCGACCCTATCCCGAGCACGATGTCGTGCCTGCGTGTCCACGGGAGCACGTTGTCCTTGTTGGTGCCATACAGGTGTGTGTCCAGGCTGCCATTTGGCATCAGCTCGTAGAGGAGGAGAAGCTCGCCGCCGCCGTGGCACCAGCCGATGAGCTGCACCAAATTGCGGTGCCTCAGCCGGCTGATGATCCTCACCTCTGAGGCGTACTCCTTCCTTCCCTGTTTGGAGCCCTTGGACACCCTCTTGACAGCCACATGAAGGTTCATCTCCTCCATGAATCCTCTATACACTGACCCAAACCCTCCTTCTCCAAGTTTTTGGCTGTCCGAGAAGTTGTTAGTGGCTCTGGCGATTTCGCCGTAGCGAAACCGCTTTGGCCCGGTCCCTTTCTCGAACGACTGACCTTCCATCCCCTGCTCGTCGTCCATCTCAGACTCATCTTCCGGTTCTTCCTTGCTCGCTTCCCCTTTGAGTTTGGCGGCCTTCCTTTGCCGTCGCCGGAGAAGCAGGTACCTCGTCGTGAATCCTAGAATAATCAAGGACGAGACCAAACCAACGGAGATGCCAATGGCGGCAACCCGTGTCTTGGACGAAGATCCTGGAACTTGGAACGCTGCACGATCGAGCACGACGTAAGTTTCTTGTTTCTTTTAATACTGCGTCAATCAATAAAAAGCAAGGTACAAAGGCAACGAGACACACATGCGTACCTGGAGCTGGAGCTGGAGCTGGAGCTGCCTGTGGCGGTTCCCCTGGACGTGTAGCAGTCGCCAGCGGTGGTGGTGTTGGCACCGGTACCGGCGGCAGAGTGACGTCGAACGCTCCCACCTGGTAGCGCAGGTAGCAGGTGTAGCCCGTGAGGGCACCTCTGGTGTTGTTAGGAAACATGCTGCCCAGCCTGGCGGTGTAGTTTGTGATGCAGATCGAGCACTCGCTGGCGTTGAGGTCCCTGGTGCACTGTGCCAGGCCGTACATCGTCTCTGATCCCGAGTACGGCGTGCTGCTGCTGGCAATCCGCAGCGGCGAGTTGTTGACGCCCCCGTGAGATTGCTCATCAGTGGCACCCAAGCGGCCGGCACCAGGACAGAGGTTAATCCGGCGAAAGGGATGTTCGGCGCACGTAGCGAGGTCCGCGATCGCAGATATAGGTGCAGAGGAGTACCGCGCAGCACGCACGCCGACGTAAGCAGCGCTCACGTTCCGGCTGCCTGGGCACACCGCCGTGATGCCGGCTGGTGCCCTCCAGCGCCGCCCCGAGGCCATGCAACTGAGGCGACGGCCGGGGCACAAGAACCAAGAGGGCACACGAGCAGATCAGAATAGAGTATACCTGTGCCCAACTACAGCCCAAGAAGGAGAGCGGCATCAAAAAAAAATGTGCCCTTGGTACAGTGCGGCCCCTGAGGCTTCATGACCTTTGAGGCTTCGTGAGTCCGTGACTTGAGTCTATGCATTCCCTACGCCACCGCACCACGCAGATCGCCTTCCGCCTCGTGACCCTCGTCCGTTCCACTTCCTCGCCTCGATCGCTGAATCGTGATCGCCTCGTCCACTTCCACGCAGACGCAGTCAAGCCGACGCAGTGACGAAGGCTAAAAATTTTTAGGTGGGGCTGAAACAAAGAAGATGTTAGTTTGCATGAAGATTTAATGGTGATTTTTTATTTTTGCTACAGTAATTAACCTTGATTACGGATTTTAGAGGGCCTAGAGCCCCACCCGACCTAGTGTTGGCTTCGTCCATGAGCAGAAGGCAGATCGCCCGTTCGCCTCATGCCCTCATCCATTTGTGATTCGTCTTCCTGAACCTGATTCCCATCATGACATTGTGACCTTCGTCATCGCCATCGTGACCGTCGTCTGCCTGTCCGCCCCGGCCCGCGAGTTGGCGTTGGACTTGGAGACGGCGATCAGCCAACGGGAACGGTCGCCATAGGTAAACATTATTTCTTAATTCTTTAAAATAATTTATTTAATAGGTTTAATTTATTTATATTTAATAGTCTAGAGGGCACTTTGCGATGAGTTCGCCGTGGGGCACTAAAATATATAGGGCCGGGCGCTGGTACCAGTCTAAGGGATACTCTACTCAATTGTGCCATTGGACCATGTCAAATGTGATTTGGACAATCCATTAACATTGCCGGCCAGAATTTATTTGTCTTGAATATCATGCCATGCCGGCTTCCTATCACTGTCGTTTCAATACGATTTCCTCAACAAGGAATGGGACAGCCTCAATAGTTGAGTCAACCCCCAACTCATATATTTGTCCACCCATCAAGAGAAATTATTTTGATATTTTGCCTTCGGCTCTATAAGCAACTCCATTGATGGAGATAAAGTTATTTTAAACGTTTGACAAAAATTAGGATTGAAAAAATGAAATATTTATAATGTCCTTATCTTTTCTTTTTTCTCTTATAATTTCCCCTTATCTCACATTCATTCCGATGGCATCACCACCTTCACCACAACCTGTCTTTCTTCGCCCATACCTCTCTCTTGATGCCCCCCCCCCCCTCCCCTCATATGCGCCCTAGCGCCCCTGAGTCCCTCCCCTATTGGCTCAACACTTGGCATGCCAATGGCCATGCCATGGTCGCCCGCGTGCAGACACACCACGAGGGAAAAACGAAAAAAAATGCTTGTGTGTTATGTCTATTTGGTAGGGCTATCTCCTACCGAGCTCTGGGTCTGGTTTGTTCCGAAGTAGCATACTAGTAGCTAGGCTTAATTGATGTTTGTGCGCAACGGCCATAAACTTTTTATCACAATTTCCATGAAAAGGGATATCTATCATCGACTTGTAAGTATACTCAGTTCACATCATTAGTATATAGATCTAGTAGGTTATATAAGTATGCTCAAGGTTACTAGCTAGCTGTACCGGTAGGGGCGGCTCAAGGTTGTCAGCTGTATATACCTGCTGTGACCATAGTAGGACGGCTCAGGGAATTGCCCCTACAGTGAAAGCACTGTAGGAACGGAGAGTTAGAGACGGTTTCGAAAACTGCCCTATTGTACATCTTAACCCGCCCCTATAGAACGTCTTCGTAGTAGTGATCCGTTCTAATTAATCGGTCATTTTCTAGCTGTAAGTGTACTCAGTTCACATCATTAGTATATAGTTGTACCCCATAATTTGTGTACTATCTCTAAATTCTTGCCCTCTAGTTTTTTATTTGGACTAGAAAACATGCCCGTGTGTTGCAAACGGGAAAAAAATAGATAGAAGGTGTGTTTAAGATCATATATATATATATAATATGCTGCTAAATTCTGCTCTATTACTATAATAACAAATTGTGAAGCTCTAATGTGTCTGATGCTGATAGGAATAGATAGATAATGGCAGTTTAGGGATTCCAAATGCATGAACAATGCAAGTTTGCACAATACCTCTATCTAATCAGTGATCCCTCCTAATTTGCTTGCATCATGAGTCTAGCTAGGCAATTCAGCAAGCAACTTGTAGGCAGGTATTGAACCGGCCGTTGAAAACACTAAAATTGATCTATAAAAAAGCTAGCCGGATCTCATAACGAATAAACAAATGAAAACATATTGGAGTTCAAAACGTATGCTAGTGCCTAGTGGGCACATGCCATTATGGACTCCTCGCTCAAGGAACACCACAACTGTCACAACCCCAGAACGAAGTAAAAGTGCCCCCTTCCTGGCCGTGGGGTGCAGAACGGGATCGGGTACCTTTGGTGCAGGCAGCTGACCTCGCAGAAGGCGTAGCCATCGATGGCGCGGCAGCATGGATCAGGATTGGGATTGGATTCCGACGTCAATGGCAGGGGCGGAGGCAGCTGTGGCTTTGCCGGTCATCGAGGAAGATCTTGGTGTCGCAGTGCTGGTCGAGGGCGTCGCGTCGCCTATGTGTGGATCGAGGCTGATGGTGAGGCCGGGTGTTCCCAGCTCAGCATCGTTGATGCGCTTTGCCGTCATCGAGGTGGCTCTTCCGTCCGTCAAGGCCCTCGACCCTTGTGGCAGCAGTGTCGGCGCATCCCGGAGATGGAACGGCGCCGGTGGGCCGGGGAGAATTGGCGTGTCACGGTCGCCCTACTACGGTGCTGCTCCGAGCTCGGGACGCCGGGCGGCTCGAATCGTCGACGCCTCCGAAGACCGCTGATTGGGCGTGGCAAGGGGAGAAGAAGATCGCGACTCGGCTCGTGGGCGCCGACGCCTCTGCGAGACCGCTGACTCGCTTATGGGTTGCGGTTTTTTCCCGTGCAATCCTTGACGTATATACATGGGACTTCGGGTGTTGAATACAATGGATCACAAATCAAGCATACATGACATGAAATGGCTAACCTAGAATCAAGAACGCGCCCGAACACGATGAACGTCGGCTAAAACCGCCAAGGTCGCCAGGGAGCGTGCCCCTTTTCACTTCAACTTCAAACAAGTCTTACAAAGTGATTACAAGCGCTACACCGCGCGTTCACAAGCCTACTACTTATACTGAAAGCAAGCACAACACATAGAATTCAAATAGAACGGCAAGCGGAAACGGTTGGTGGCGAAGTGCGGCGAGCACGGGCAAGTGACGCTCCCCGCAGTTCCATGTATCTGCGTGTGTGTTAAATTTGAATTCTATGTGTTGTAACTGCTCGAGTATAAGTAGTAGGTTTGTGAACGCCGCGTAGCGCTTGTAATCACTTTGTAAGACTTGTTTGAAGTTGAAGTGAAAGGGGCACGCTTCCCCGCGACCTCGGGCGGTTTTAGCCGACGCTCATCGTGTTCGGGCGCCAGTTTGATTCTAGGTTAGCCATTTCATGTCATGTATGCTTGATTTGTGATCTATTGTATTCAACACGTGGTATCGAGCCACTAATCCGAGCATACATTGTTCTTGATTCTAGATCATGAGCCAAGTGATAGCGGAGCAGGCGGGCGGGGCAATGGTGGCGGCATGGCATATGCAAAGACAATGCCTACCCGCTGGCCGACGGCAGAACCAACTACATTGGTTGGAGCATCCGGGCCCGTGCCATCATGGAGGATCAAGGAGTGTGGACGTGATGGAGCCGCCCGGGAGGCGACGGTGATGGGGCAACCGCGGCTGCGTAGGCGCCAAGAAGGATAAGAAGGCGAAGGCTCATTTGCTTTCAGCGATCCCAGGCGATCTCGCCGATGCAAGTAGCCGGAAGAAGACGGGAAAGAAGTGTGGGATGCAATCAAGGCCGTGCATGTGGAGCAGATCGTGTCAAGGAAGCAAGGTTGCGCATTACCGACATGTGAGTTCAACAACATTCGGATGAAGGATGATGAGACTCTTGATCAAGATGTAGGGAGATTGACGGAATGTCGGGCCGACACAGAACCTTGGGGGACACCGAAGAAACCGCCTCGTGAAGAAGTCGCTTACCACGCTCGGCGATTCATCCAACCGATCGCTGGATCGAGCAGACTTGTGATCCAAGACCATGACATTTGAAGATGCGCTTGGTCGGCTCAAGACGCTTGAGGAGCGGATCAAACAGAGCAAGAAGCCGAGGGGCGATCTCGTATGGCAATCGCTACCACTCAAAGCAGAGGGATGCACGCCTCGAAGAAAGCCGGTGGCGAGGGATCCGTGTTGGGAGATCCAAAGGATGGTGGTGGTTACCGTAGCCGGGGGAGAGGTCGCGGGTGGAGGAAGGGGTGGTCGTGGCGGTCAGCGCCATGCATCCAAAGACACCGTGGCAAGAGAGACAAAAGCCACATAAAGTGTTTCAAATGCCACCAAGGGACACTATGCAAATCGGTGTCCCGGAGTTGAAGATAAGAAGAAGAATGAGGAGGCACACCATGCCGTGAGCTGAGTTCGAGCCTCACAGGCCGCTTGTGGAGACAGCTTGAGTTGAAGACACAGAGAACAGTAAGAAGAGAATTCAGACCGAGAGGTGTATCCGAGGAAAAGAAGGTGTTGCCCGAAAGTTGCATTTCACCAAAGAAGAGGAGCCAACAAGCAATCGTGGTACATGGACAATGGAGCCAAGAACCACATGATCGGAGATTCGCAAAAGTTCGTAAACATTGATCATGGTGTTTCGGTAAGGTAAAATTTGGTGATGGCTCTAATGTTGATATTGTTGGGAAGGGTACAATTACATTTCAAGGGGTCTCAGGGGATCAATGGTTACCGCGATGATGTTTACTACATACCTAAGTTAAAAAGCAACTTGATTAGTTTGGGTCGCTTGACCGAAATTGGGCATAGAGTTGTTTTGGATGATGATGATATTGAGGTTGTAGAGAAACAAACCGGCAGAGTAATCATTAGAGAAAAGAGAACAAAAGGAATAGATTGTACAAGATTGGTTTGGCACCGTGAGTACCAACTTGTTTGATGACTAGTTTGAATGATGATGCATGGCTATAGCATGGTCGATTGGGTCATGTGAATTTTCAGGCAATGAAAATGCTAGTTAGCAAAGAAATGGTAGGAGGTGTGCCAATGATTGAGCATCCAGATCAAGTTTGTCAGGCTTGCATGGCAGCTAAGCAAACTAGAAAAACTTTCCCTAGATCAGCAATGTGGAGAGCAGAAGAATCACTGAAACTTGTGCATGTTGATTTGTGTGGACCCATTTCACCACCTACTGCAGGGGGAAACAAGTACTTTATGTTATTTGTGGATGACTGCACTAGGTGGACTCAAGTGTATATGCTGAAGAGCAAGGATCGTGCAAATGTAAGCATTTGTCAAGTACAAGGCTAATGTTGAAAATGATCAAGGTCAGAAAATCAAAATTCTCAGGTCTGACAGAGGAGGTGAGTTTCTTGCCAAGACATTTCAGAGTGTGTGTGAGCAAAGGCTGATAAAAGCATCGACCACAAAGACCATATTCACCACAACAGAATGGTGTGGTGGAGAGGAAAAATAGAACAGTGATGGAGATGGCAAGAGCTTTACTGAAGAGTATGGAGATTCCAGGGAGGTTTTGGGCAGAGGCAGTGAGACACTCAGTGTATTTGATGAATAGACTGCCAACCAGAGCAATGGGATATAGGACTCCATATGAAGGGTGGAATGGCAGGAGGCCAAACCTGAGTCACCCGAGGATCTTTGGTTGCAAAGGCCATGTGAAGAATGTGAAGCCACATCTGAAGAAACTTGAGGATAGGAGCATGCCAATGGTCTATTTTGGCATAGATGAGGGGAGTAAAGCACATAGGATGTACAACCCACAGACAAACACAATAGTGACTAGCAGGGATGTGATCTTTGAGGAGTCACAGAAGTGGGCTTGGGAAAACACTGAAACTGTTGAGTTTACTGAAAATAGGGAGGAGGGAGATGGCAAATTTTTCTCTGGTATTTTTGGTGGAACAGTGAGTGGTGATAACTCACATGATGAGCATCTTGAATGTGATCACATATTGGCACCAACAGATGGAAGTTGTGTTGGAGGTGGACAAGGCACTGAATCAGGACATGGGACAGTGCAGGCTGAGTCTGACCAAAATCCGACAACAGGAGAAAATACAGACAGTCCAATGCAGGATGTGGGGGGGAGTCTAGAGATCTTTCATGACATTGATAGTGATGACTATGATGAGACTCCACTGAGGTTCAGAGACATAAATGAGGTGTATCAAGACTCTGAACAGGTGCATATGGACTCAGATGTAGAAATGGAAGCTCTACTAGCTGTCATGGATGAACCATCAAGTTTTGTGGAAGCTGCAGAAAATCAGAACTGGAGGGATGCTATGAATAGTGAGATTCAATCTATCTGCAAGAACAAGACTTGGGAATTGTCAACTTTTGCCTTTGGGACATAAACCAATTGGGCTCAAGTGGGTTTATAAACTGAAGAGAAAATTGAGAGGGAGTAGTGGTGAAGCATGAAGCCAGACTTGTGGCTAAGGGATATGTGCAGAAACAAGGAGTGGATTTTGAGGAAGTGTTTGCTCCAGTTGCTAGATTAGACACCATCAGACTGATTCTTGCAATGGCAACAAACAAAGGATGGCAGGTGCATCACTTAGATGAGCTGTCACGCCGTGCTCGCCACCGCCACCAACCGCTCCCGCTTGCGCTCTATTTGAATTCGATCTCCAACGTCTCCCTTGCTTTGCCAGCTCGGACTACATCATCCTCGAACACACTGAACAGCAAGCTTATGCCAACATCGGGAAGAGATCGACGAGGATACAGAGACCGAGATACCGGTGACCAGGACATATTAGTTAGAGCGATAGGGCGGACAGATTTCATGGCAGATTGGCAGAAATTTTCCCTTTTTATTATTAGGTATCGATATAGATATAGATATAGATATAGATATAGATATAGATATAGATATAGATATAGATATAGATACAGATTTCTAATCTTATTGTTATTTGCAATATATACCCCAATATAGATATATATGTCCTGAGTTTCGAATTGGTTTAGGACTCTACATATGGAATTGGTTTTTGTATGGGAACTCTAGACCTGACTCCCGGTTTGTGATCGGTGTGGAGGTCGATATATATGCCAGGCTAAAAAAATGCCACACCAAAAAACTGCAGAAATTTTGCCTATGTCAGACTTGGAGATTAATACCGTAGGAAGAGGCGGAAGAAAAAGGTGAAAAAAAATTTTGACAGAAATTTCCTAGCTTTATTAATCGGCAAACTTTAGTTTCTTTGCCGAGAGGATAGCGCCCTCCTCTCGGCGAAGAAAGCGGGATGGACAACATCAACGCTTTTCCGCCTCTGCCGAGACCTGGCGCTTCGCCGAGGGCTGGGTTCCGTCTTCGCCTAGGGTTATCCTTCGTCAAGCAGCGCCTCTTGGCAAAGGATATCTTTGCCTAGGGCTGTTCTTTGTCGAGGCCCTCTCGGCAAAGTTGTCTTCGCCGAGTGACACTTTAGCGAGCACGGCTGTCGGCAAAATAGACCTTCGCCGAGGGCAGATGTTTTCGTCTCTCGGAAAATCGCTGTACTCTTGGCGAAGGTCGGGTTTCCTGTAGTGGATACAGATAAACAACAAAAGATACTAATAAGTCTGTAAACAGTTTTTGTTCGGTTTCGTATCGTATGCGTTACCAAAAAATTGGTCGGAGAAAAAGCTACGTACACTGCTAGGTGTACAGGTTTTGCCGTTTCAGACAAGATTACGCATATTGCAGTCCTTTGATTTGGTAGTATATACACAGAGAGATCGAGGCACACAGGTCGGGACCGTTCATACCGCGAGAGAGAAGATCGAATATCGACTCGAACAAACTCTCGATACCGTCCTCGCGGTGCGGTGGCGGATTTCCGATCCCTCACGGTGCCCATGGAGCGTCGGCACAAGAAGCTGAAGGTGGTGGCGTCGGGGAGGAGGAGCCAAGGTGTGTCGTCGACGATGTCCCGGACGATCTGCTCAGGCTGATCCTCCCTCCGCCTCGACTCCCCGCTCTGGCTCTTTTCGCGCGGCGTGCGTCTGCAAGCGGTGGCGCCGCGATCGTTGACGACGGCGACCGCGGCCGCGCCTTCCTCCGCCTCGCGAGCTTGCTTCACCCACCAGCCGCCGCCGGCCACTACCAGAAAAAACGCCGGTGGCGGTCGCCTGTTTTGCCCTGCTCGTAAGCTGCCAACGCCCAGCTGCTTCTCCCTCGACTTCATCCCTCGAACTTCGTCCCGACACCACCACCCCGATCGAAAACTGGGAGGTCGCGGACTGCCACGGCGGCCTCGTCCTCCTCGCGAGAAGCGGCTTCCTGTCAGCAGCGCCGCCCTATATATTTTAGTGCCCCACGGCTAACTCATTGCAAAGTGCCCTCTACTATTAAATATAAATAAATTAAACCTATTAAATAAATTATTTTAAAGAATTAAGAAATAATGTTTACCTATGGCGACCGTTCCCTGTTGGCTGATCGCCGCCTCCAAGTCCAACGCCAACTCGCCGGGCGAGGGCGGACAGGCGTAGACGACGGTCACGATGGCGATGACGAAGGTCACAATGTCACGGGGGAATCAGGTTCAGGAAGACGAATCACAAATGGATGAGGGCATGAGGCGAACGGGCGATCTGCCTTCTGCTCATGGACGAAGCCAACACTAGGTCAGGTGGGGCTCTAGGCCCTCTAAAATCCGGTAATCAAGGTTAATTACTGTAGCAAAAATAAAAAATCACCATTAAATCTTCATGCAAACTAACATCTTCTTTGTTTCCAGCCCCACCATTAAATTTTTAGCGTTCACAACTTGACGACCGCTATCATGACGGCTTTGGGCGCGTGGTCGGCGGGTCGACGGATCTCTCTACCGGCTTGCAGGCCGGGCTCTGTGACAGTCCTGACAAGGACACGCTGGAGTTCTCCAAGCTCGATCTACCGCCCATCCACAGAACCAACCACTCGA
This sequence comes from Hyparrhenia diplandra, assembly GCA_015847255.1. NCBI lineage: Eukaryota > Viridiplantae > Streptophyta > Magnoliopsida > Poales > Poaceae > Hyparrhenia > Hyparrhenia diplandra. The sequence continues at coordinate 575,957 of JADLZK010012073.1, read as the reverse complement.
CATTCGCCGTCGTCCCACGGCGTCGCCAAGAGGCCTCGACCCCAGCTGGCCGTCGCCGCCGGTAGTGTACATCGTCAACGTGCACGGTGAGACGCTAGAGTTGTTCCGCCAGGTCCGTGGCAGCGCAGAGTGGGTGGTGGAGCACAGCATCCCGGAGCTGTCCAGAGCGACACGCGGGCTGCCAGGCTACCCGGATCACAAGAATTGCTGGTGGCAGATGGTGGAAGTTATCGCCGGCGGCACTGGTTTGGCCATCTTGTCTGCTCGGGTGTCAGACCGAGATAGGTGTATGACGACTTGGTTCTTCTCATTCAACGTCGACACAATGGAGCTGCAGGCGGTGACCAATGAAGCCGCCTACTCTGGGAAGACGGTGACCTCCACCTACACGCTGCGATGGCCTCGCTTTTTGCGTGCCGGCCGGCCCTTGCTAAAGCCTAAATCTATATCTCCTATAAAAGCAAACCCCACTATGTTTCAATTGCCACGTCGTGTCTTGCTCCAGTAATTAAGTGATGTCACGCCATTATATCGAATAAGTGCTACAACATCTTCTAGTAAAGGTAAGTAATATTCATTATATCAACATACAAGGCATTACATTATTGTGTATAATTCAATTTAACATTCTATTAGAGTTTATTTAGCTTTTCCAATACTTTAACCAGCTTCATGCATATAATGATATCACAATCATTTTATTTTAAAAGTCCCGTAATTTTGTGAGGCCACATCATCATCAAAACTCCACCATTCACTACAGGAGGGTTGCTCCTTTGTCGAAGGGGACATTCACTCGGCAAAGACAGATTTCGCCGTAACCTCTTCGGCGTAGAAAATGGTGGGCGGGGTGGAGGCTTGCACACCACAGCGCCATGACCGCCCATCGCATCGGGGCGAATCGCGAAATGACGACAATGATCTCGTCGGCGCCCGAAGGTCGCGCCGACAACCCCTGCGGTGGGCGACCCACGACCTACTTGGCCCAGCCCGGAGAGGCGGAGCAGGAGGGTCGCCGGAGGTGGACGCTGGGCCTCGCTGGAGGGAGTGAGCGCAGGTGGAGGACGGGCGGCGTAGGTGGATAAACTGGCTGTGCGGCCGCGAACTTTTAGGGTTCCGCATGGGCGCCGTCGAGGTTTAGGGTTCCGCTAAGTCCCCGCCATCCCTCGCCGCTCTAGAATGCGCCTGCGTTTGGCTGCCGCCGCTTACAGCGGTGGTCGGGCGGTTCGCCAGCGGTGAGCGAGGTGCCGGGGTGCCGCCGAAGTCGGCCAAGGCCGAACCCAATCGTTGGGTATGGGTAGGCGGCGGGGAGGTTGTCCATGGCGGCGGCAGCGGGCGTGGCGGCGCCGAAGAAGATCGTAGAAGAAGGGCCGCAGCAGCGCCCTAGGGTTGGCCGGAGCTCCAGCCAGTTAGGGCCGGCGTCGCGGGCGGGCGGGCAGCAGCCGGGGGAGCTGGAGTCGACGGCAGCTGCTCGAGGAAGAAGATGACCGCCGCCAGAAGAAAAAGGGTGGAGCGGAGGAGGCAGGCGTGGGCCAATTAGGCGGGCCCTTAGCTGGGCCTTCCTCGTTGGCGGTCGACCAGGGCGGCGATAGCATGCCGCAATGACGACGCACCATGATGCTCCAAGTGGGTGGCAGGGATGTTGGATCAAGCCCAGGATCCATCGGGAAAACTGTGTCATTGCAGTGAAAACTAACTTCGCCATTACTCCTTCGCCGCCGCTCGCTCACTCACTCTCTCTCTATCTCTCTTTCGTTGCATCCTAATCTTGGTGACCGTGCTCCGGCATCACCGAGGCCGGTGAGTTCATAGGATGGTGAGCCGCGATCCTAACAATATAGGAGTATATTTGCTAAATATGCGCATATACTCCTATATATACAGCATATACCCTAATATATGGACACAGTATTTTTGTAAGTCGGTACTCAGTTATTCACCTGTTTTGACCACGATGTATGTACTATTAGAATTAGAACTACACATGGGTTGCCAAGTGGGCCATAGCAATCCTTGGGTTCTTGAGTAGAGAGGACACAACGCACGGGAACCAACAGATAGGGACAGGTCATTCCAAAAACTCCGCGAGGCAGCATATATTTGGCCGAGTTCTTGTTCAAGACGCGTCAATCTCGCCTCGAACGACGTTAGGGTTTGCCTTCCTTCAAGCCACGGCGCCCACGATCGAAGCTGGCGCGGCGTCGGCACCGGCGTCGGCAACGACGCAAGGACCGGAAGCCGGTGCGGGCCGTGGACGCAAGGAGAATCCATGACGTCCCGGACGACGTGCTCCGGCTCATCCTTCTCCGTCTCGACTCCCCGATCTGGCTCGTGCGCGCGGCGTGCGCCTGCAAGCGGTGGCGCCGCGTCGTCACCGACGGTGGCGCTGACGAAGGCCGTGCCTTCCTCCACCTCGCCAGCTCGCTCCATCTGCCCACGGTCGTTGGCCAGTACCACAACAAATTCACTGGCGATATTCGTTTTGTGGCCTCCTCGTCGCCCATCAACGGCAACCGCTTCTCCATCGATTTCGTCGACAAGAACTCGCCTTGGTACGTCGCTGACTGCCACGGTGGCCTCGTCCTTCTTCGCATGAGGATTGGGTTGAATCCACCCTTGAATCCATCCTCGGGGCCAAAGAACCTCATCGTCCTCATCGTCTACAACCCATTGACACGGGAACACCGGCCAGTGTGCCGCCCGCCGCCTCTGCCCAAAGATAAGGTCTACCGCCACGGCAGTAACGGCACGTTCCTGCTCAACGGCGACGACGGCAACATCTCCATCTCAAATTTCAGGGTGTTGTACCGGCTCAACGCCGCCACCGCAGCCGCCGACTCTCAGACCTGTTTATTCTCCACGGCTAATGGCGGGGAGTGGAACTGGCACTTGTTTAGTGGGTCAGCAGACGAGGTCATATTTCGCCACCGCCATGGGTACGTGGCTGAACGCACAGACGGATCCCTGTACCTGGGCTTGATGATGTCTGGCGTGGGCACTAGGATCGTAGCCATTGACAACACCAGCTTGGCATTGTCCAAGATCGAGCTGCCCACCCTCCTAAAAAAGTCAAGTCTGTTCTGTCAGTCGACATACACCGTCGTCTCCGGCGTCGGCGGCCTTGATCCCACTACTTCGCAAGCAAGGACTAGCATTGTCCACGTGTGCGGCGAGCAGCCAGAGTTGTTCCGCCGGGATCACGCCAGCGGCGAGTGGGTGCTAGAGCACACCATCGCCAACTTGTCGGTGGCAATGCGTGGTCTCTCAATCTGCCTGGTGAAGAAGACATTCAAGGATTGGATGACCATAGCGAGCGATAATACCGACGGCACTGCGTTCGCCATCTTGTCAGGATGGTCACCAGATAGCGACTGCGACACCAAGGGTCACCGGTGGTTCTTCTCTTTGGACGTAAATACGAGGGAGCTGCGGGTGTTGTCGCAGGATCTCTATCACGACACCAAGAATATTCGCAACTATACGCTGCCATGGCCTCAGTTCCTGCGGGCCTGCCCTTGCTCTTAGCAACTGTATTTTGCTTGAACGATCATCGATCTACTTATCCATCGCTCAATTTAAGGTAGTATATCATCTATTTAGATCTTCATTTGTTTGAAGAGTTAGACATTTCCAATCCCAATAATCTAGAGTATTAATTAATTAGAATAATCTTATTGCACGAGCTTGATTTGTTTTGGTTTGCTACAATTACTCGAAGTGTCATTTTTTTCGAAAGTGTGCACATTGACACGTATTGCATTAAGGGAAAATAAGAGTTTTGCACGACGCATAGTTTAGCTTAACAAACATTTGGCCGCAGTGCACAAAGAGCACACAGAGACAAGAAACGCCCGGCTTTAACGACGAAGCTACACGGTTGTACATAAAAGGTAAACTGTTGTGCGACGAGAGGGGGAAACCAGGGCTACAACTACGGACAAGAATTCCCCTCAGGTGCCGGCCTAGCGAGGGGCCACATCATGGGGAAGACTTCCGCGCCAACGCTACCGCTCGCCGATTATCCGTCTTGGGCAAGTGTTCCCGAAACTTGCTCCCCAGCTCGGTGCGAGCGTCCGCCCGACGCCGACGGGCGTCCCTCAAGCTTGGTGAGCAACACCTTCAGCTTACTCGAGTGTCATTGCACTGTCTTTTAGACAATTTACTATGTTTTTGCAGTCCATGTTATGCACGGACATCATTGTTACTGTAGATCGATATTGTAGAGTTGTCATTTCAAATAATGGGAATATCATGGTAGGATACAGGGATTCACCATTTTAATAGTTTTTACTGTTTATTATACTACAAAATGTGTGCTATTTGTGAGTTGTATTTTTTCTTTTTCTCCACTATGATTCTTTGTAACTAGCATTACTCCGTAGATTTTATTTTGAAGAATCAATTAGTTTCAACTGTAGACGCTTCAGAACCTGCTGCCATTATATTCTATTTTTTTCAGGTTGAGGTTACTTTCATACACATGTCATCACCCATCGTTTTTTTTTTTTTTTTCAGCAACAGCTATCTTGAAAATTGTGATTAGAAATCAACTTGTAAACTATCTATCTAGATAATAATATATAAAAATGCAGAGATATTTTACGTGAGGCAAAGGTTTGCCAAATATGGAAAGACTCATTTACCACGAAATAAATTGGCCCAACTCTATGTGCCTCTAGTGGAGCCAAGACAAGTTAACGGCCCAACCATGAGGGAGCTCGAGCTCGAACTCGGCTCTACCAAGGCGAAGTGCATGTAGCACAAGGTGCGAGAAGAAGAAGAAGCAACACCTGATCTACTTATGAAATAGCCGAGAAACCAACATATGAAACATACGCATGAAGGTAGTTTAAACACCGAAACATCAATCTGAACACACCCCAAAAAAACATACCGATCTACTTTTAAAACATCCAGAAAAAACAGTTGAATCATATAAATGAAACTAGTTGAAACACTCAGAACATCCCTTCTAAAACATTGATGAAACATATATTTGAAACATGTGAAGTACTCGATTTACTTTTTGCAACATACATATGGTTACATTTGAAACATACCTCGAAAACAATTGAAACAAGCATTTTAAATAATGGACGGATTGAAACAACTAAAACAAAACAATTGCAACATCAATTGAACCCAACCTGCAACATCCAAATAACCATTGGAACACGATGAGCAAATTTCGTGGAACCCAAGCCACCACCACATCCCTTAGATCCGGACCGAGAGGAGAAGTACGGCGAGCGTAGGGAGGAGGAGGAGAAGGCTATTGAGAATCGGATCTAGAGGAGGAGGAGCAAGACGGAGGAGAGCTCAGATCTAGAGGAGGAAGAAGAAGAAGGTTGAGATCCAAACGAAGAACTCACCTACCTTGCCGGAAGATATACATGGAGCTTGTGGAATGTGATGGAGAGAGAGCAGGGAGGGAGGGAGTCACGCGGCCCGCCAAAAAAATGTTGTCGCCCACTCCGGTGCATGGAGGTCGCTTGATCACCAGGCGTGGAGGGGGAAGGAGGAAGGGGTGTGCACAATGAAACCGTAGAGTAGAGGACTGGGAGGAGGAAGAAGGGAAGCATGAGTAGCCGCGGTTGATAGCGAGCAAAGCGGTGGCGGTGCACTCTAGCGGCCCGGGAACTCTGCGGTAACATGCGTCCGAGCGTCCCGTTTATCACTACTACAATTTACAAGTTTCCCTAGGGTAACTATTCCTAGGGAAAGACTGTAAAACCGTAGGGAACTTGTTTCCCTAGGGTATTTCGTAGGGAAAGACCCCTAGGGCAGAATTCGACGGGGAAAGAGAAGGTTTCCCTAGGGTTTTTAAATCAAAAACTGTATGGAAACATTCTTTCCCTAGGGTTGCATCCCCCTAGGGAAACTTCCTCAACCAATGACGTGTAGATGTGCATGTGCACAGCAGTTTCTTACCAATCTTTCCCTAGGAACTATAACTCTAGGGAAACATTATAACACAGGAATCAGATTTTGATTTCAATTCAAATGCAGATTTGTATTCAAATTCAAATTCAAAATATAAATATTTCATATTCAAATATATAAATATTTGAAATTCACGGACCATAATTTCATCCACCATAACCACAAATCCATATATTTAGAGTCATAACATTATCCACAAATTCATAGCCACAAATCCATACAATTAATAACCATACATATTCAGCAGTTGATCAACTACAACTCATGGTTTCAAAAAGAACGAGAAATTGTGGAGAGTATGTGCCTCCACCACTTGCACCACTTGCAGTTGCATTCACTCCACTTGTAATCTCATTGGCTCCAGCACTTGCCCCACGAAACGCTCCAAAAGTGATCCTACTTATTATTTCATCCGAGTTTCCGCCGAACAGATGAGCCAAAGGTACCAGCCTGTGAGATTAAGCAAGTCTAAGTTAGAAAAATGTTGAATTGTGCAAATCATGGATTTAGCAATTAGTGACACTCAAATTAGCACTGCAGTACAACTCCACAAGATAAAATCAGCATGAATATTGCCATGGTAAACACTTCAGAATTTTGATAGAAAACCAAGAGTGCACTAGCTCAAAGCAACGATAACTGCATATGATCAGCAGTAACATACATGAACAAAAGCTTAAAACCTGCTTTCCTAGAGCAGAAATCAGTACCTTGCCCAATGGACGGTTTCGCAACCATTCATGATTGGCTGATACCCATGCTGGCACAAAATCCTCATATCAGCTCAGCTGCAATATATTGCCAAGCATGATGACACAAATAAAAATTTCAAAAGGTGCATCTGCAATTAGAAATATGACTAAGAGGAAGCAAGGAAGCCTAAGGAGTGGACAGTGGAGGTTAGAACACACTTTTGGCAGTCTAAAATAAATATGCTACTTTGGGCAGTGAGTAGCAAGCTGCAACCTTTCAGAGTAGTGAGCTGCATTTTAACAGGAAGCAAAGAAACATGTTTATCATAGGAGAAATGAGATAGTACCTTGATCGGGTGCTGTGAGTAGTTCTTGCAACTCTGGCACTGCAACTTCAGCACAATCTTGGTGGTGTTAGACTGTTGGCCTGAACACTCATAGTTAGGCAGGCATTCTACTTGTTTCCTCAATCAGAAAAAAAAACATTGATAAGTGTACACATCCTGAAGTGATCTAACATGAACACTACTAAAGAGAGTAGCTGTAGCTGTATCAACTATGCAAGAGTGGTGATGATTTTCTGGGAAGACTTGGCACATGCTATTCAGTTCTGCTGACAGATAAATAAAAGAAATGCTTGAGAAGACTCATGGTCAACTAATCTCTCTCAATAATTATAAACAAAGAACTACATTTGCAGTATACAAAACGGCAAGAACAACATATGTAACTTAAATAAAATCCCATAGAATGTATGCTTACCTCAAGGCATAGATGACTGGCTCAATCACCACCACAAAGGGAAGAGAAGGAAAAAAAACGAAGTTCAGTTCTCATTTGCAGGAAATAAGAACAATCTCGAAATGTACAGAAACACTGTTGTTCTAAGGGCTTATGGAAATACAAGGGGATTAAATAGTTCCTTAGTGTTGTCAGACCAGGAGATGCAAACTGATTTTGGCCTGTAATATGTCTGCTGCCACAGCCCACAGCAACCAACCTTAGCTATGATGTACTAATACAAAAATAGAAGTAATATAAACCTAACACTATGCTTTCAGCTGTACCTAAACAATAAATCCAGAGCATTGCAGTGACCTTATTTTGAGCTGGTTCAGATTCAAAATTGGTGTTCAAATAGAGCACTACAATAAAAGATTTCGTGCAGGAAAAAACATCAGGTTAATATGATAGATAGAATCAAATACCACAGCATATGCATCAGAGAACAACCTGGCTACAGAGGGGAAAAAGGGATCGAACTTTGCAGGCATAATACATGTGTATACTACACTTGTCAATAGGTCATATCAGATCGAACACAACATGAATAGAGGAGGAGGGGTAGGGTACCTGGTGGATGCTTTGTCGTCGGAACTTGGCGAAAGGCCCGAAGATGGGGACCCGGGCACCAGCGCGCGGCACAGCGGACTCGAGGGGGGCAGGCACGAGGGGACGACGGGGCGCAGGCGCTGGGGACGGAGGGAGCTACGGGCGCAGGGGACCGGGGATGGAGGGAGTTGAGGGGCGCCGGCGGGCGGAGGGAGTGGCAGCGCGCAAAAGTGCGAGGAGCAACGCGTGTGCTCGGATGCGGAGGGGAGTGGCAGCGCGCCGGGGAGCCGAGGCGGCGCGTTCGGAGGGCGCGAGAGGGGCGAAGGGACGCGGCGCACGGAGGGGCGGGACCGGATGCGCCATGAGGGGAGAAATTTTCACGGTGGATTTTTTTTTCGGGGGTTTGGCCTTCGGCGTTCCTAGGGAACAAATTTTTCGTGAGGGAAACTTGACACTGCCTGCCTTTTCCCCAGGAAAATGGATTTCGTAGGGAAAAGAATCTTTCCCTAGGATTTTATCATCTAACCCTAGGAAACGTGTATCTTTCCCTGCGGGTGATTGAAAACGTAGGGAAAGAATTATACCCTAGGGAAATTCGTTGATTCTAGTAGTGCATAGGTGAGTAACAATTACCTAGGAAGAGGCGGACCCTACATACCAGGACAAGGATTTACACATGAACCATTTTCCACTTTATCATTGACATGTTTTATTCTGGCCAAAACAATCTTTGAATATTACATTTGAACATTGCAAAAAAAAAAAAAGGGGAAAGATGTTACACAATTGATTTGATTAAAAAGATCACAACATGCAAACAGGCATAGACAAGGGAACACCCTTGTTAGCTAGCCATCTTATTGCTGGAACAGCGGAAACAGGGAGGAAATCAAAACACTCTGATGATTGAAAAGGAACATGCATGCAGGTAGCTGCAGGCTGGAGCATGGTCGAATACCAAATTATATAGCGATGGTGTAAGCACCAATCTTTGTGACGAAAGATGTGTCATAGCTTCCAAAGAAACCCACCACGATCTCATTCTCCGGCACAGTAAATCTGAATGGAATGCCGGTCCAGTCGCCAAAAAGGACCATACTCAGCGTAGTTGGTGACAATCTTCAATTGACACAGATAGGACGTGTTTGCTTTGTGACCATGCCCAGAGATCTCCTTCACATACTCTGATGGGCCAAACTTTAGCTAGAAAACAACACAGAATTCCAAAATAAGATATATCATCAAGTATTTGTTAACCCCTCAAAAAATCAAGTAACTATCTTTGACCATGTAATCAATTTTGAAACATCAGCATAGTTTTGCAACATATATATGAATTATATACTAAAAATGTATTTCTCAAAATAAATCTAAAAACATAATTTTTTCAACCAAACATAGATTTGCATAGTCTTTTCTATGATGAAGACATGCATGAACCAACATGATTTGCAAAACAACGGCGCACACATGCATGGCAAAGTATGAAATTTACTCACTTCGTGAATGAACAAGTTACGATTCTGACCCCAAGGACCAGCGGTGCGGAATTCCCTGTCTTCATCAATGTAGGAAAATTGAAACCCTTCAACTACACCATGATGGTAGATTGTTAAACTTTCTAGACGCTGTGATTTGCCTTCCATTTCCTTATGGGTGCCTCCATTTCCACCCCATGGTCCTCGCTTTATACGTATAGGGATCTTTGGTGGTCCGGGGACCCAGAAATTGGCGGAGGCGACACCTATATGGTGGTTTTTGCTCACCATGGGGACATCGGAGAGGACGCCGACGGTCTCCATGGTTGGGTCGGACTCGGAGACGTCGCCGCGGGTCTCCATGGTGGGATCATTGGTGGGTGTGGCCATTGCTAGCTAGTGCCGCTACTTGACTCAACTTGTTGTGTTTCTAGGAAAGGTGATAAAACACAGGTGCGTACGTAGTCCTATTTATAGCCCCGGCCGGAACTACAAGCGTGCGGCACGGAGGGAGGCGTGCTGCGGGCTGTGCCGGCGACGGTGGGGTGCGTCAACAAGGAGATGGCATGCGGCACGCCATGTGTGGTGGGACCTCTACAGCCCCACGGAGGCCGCCCTCATCGCAAACTAGCTGGTCCTGGACATGGGGACGACTATGTGGGGTAATAAAAAGTGATAATATGCAAACACGGCACTGAGCATGACACACGTGCCGTATTAGCTGGTTAGCCAGCTGAAAAGCAAAATTTCTCATGCAGCACACGATATGGCCCCTAAAGCTTGTTAAGTGGTGGTGGTGCACCGTGCTACACAGAAATAGACCAACCGTGCATCATTACAAGTTTAGAGATGCACTAGCACTAGTGATGGACTGTACAAAACACGTTGTTTAGAGAGGCGGCATTTAACTCCGAGGTTTTGAAGGCACTTGACAGTTTGTTCTGGTTTAGTAAAAAGCTGACATCACAACAGATCCATTTGTTTTAATGAAATCAAGCCGAGCAAATTAAAGGTCTTTAGTACCCGTGACACTAACAAAACAAGTAATCCATGCATTTCATCGGCGTCCGTAATGGTAATAGCTAGTGCTAGCTACGTAGTCCGCTGACGTGGATGTGAGAAACAACAACAAAGACTATTTTATATTGTTGTACCCACATACTCCTCTCACATATTCTTGGGCTAGGTAAAATAGTATACCTATTTGCATATAGCTAGTGACTACTCTCTCTCCTACTTTTTCTATGCCATGTCACATCTAGATAGAGAAATAGCTAACCATTACGTACGCCCTTAGGCCGGTTTTAATGAAAGTTTCACGTCCCTATTTTGAAGACGATTAGAAACAATGTAAACAAGTTCATCACAACGATACTATTTTCTCATCCCACGAAGACGGTTGGAACATGTTACTATCATGTAATTTACGAGTAGTCATTAAGTTCTGGCAATGCTGTTTTTAAGATTCCCATATGTCGTGGGGCCGAAACTACGATAAGCATTGTGTTCGAGTTGCTGTCAAGAGTACATGTCTCCGGTGGCATGGGTGGGCTTAGGAAAACAAGAATAGAGAGGACGCAATGGTTTATCCTAGTTCCATGCCCTACGTCCAGCACAATGTTTTATGCATGACACAATGCGGATGATCCTTATATTTAAGAGCACCCAAAATCGGGGGTTACAACGGAGGGTAGAAAGAAATTTCGTAGGGGTTAGCTCGGTGCTAATCCTAGGTTACCTTGCTACCGGTATATAGAAAGACATAGACATAGATATATAGATATGCCTGCCGATCCAGCATAATTTATCAACTTTATCAGCATATATGTAGTCGTTATTTTATAGTACCTGCAGAAAACATAGCTTATTCATTCGACTGAGATTCTTCAATATTATGAAATATGAATGGATATAAACAACTTCACACTGAGACTCAATTACATCCACTAGTTATGTGAAGACAAAGGGGTCGTGTATCACGTGCAGCAACCAAGATACCGACAAGGTGGTGTGCATCATACACGGCCAAGATACACGACCCCTATCGTGCGTAGACTCCCACATAGGCCAGCCCGTGTGTCGCCAAACGGAAAAAATAAAGTTGTGTCAGAAGACTCAGAACCTTAGTTCTCACTTTAAAAAACTTTTCACTGATGTTTATACATATGCATTGAGTATTAAATATAGTAAAGATAATAATTACACAAATTGTGATAAAATCAGGAGACAATTTTTTGAGTTTAATTAGTCTGTGATTAGATAATGTTGTGCTATAGTAAAATTTTGCTAATGATGGATTGATTAGACTTAAAAATTCATGTTGTGGTTTCAAGCAAGTTGTGTAATTAGTTTTTTTATAGTATTTGAACCCCCTTCCAATATCCGGTGCAACATCTGATGTGACACGAATAAACTTTCACCCAGGAACTAAACATGGTAGTGCATACGTGAACTATAAACAATATTGAAGCAGCTATAGCTAGTACCATCACTTTCGTGAGAAATCATCCACTATATATACGTGCCTTACAGCATTTGGACTGGATTGGAGACCACAGGAGGATGGCAACGTCATCTTCACGACCGGTTACCTGGTATTATGCCTTGATGGTACAGGTAGTTCCTAATAAGAATAAGAATGGCATTTAGTACAGGTTGTTGTGTACATCAATCCAGGTTTAAGATACATCTAAGGAGCTTTGTGTTTGTCCTTGTAATTAGGAACAACTATATATGCATTAGTCGATGCAGAAGTTGTGATGTTAATATATTCTTTTTTTTTCTAAAAGAATGAGCTTTAGCGCGCCAGTTGGTGGTAAAATTTTAATATTACCAATAAATTATTTGTCGCAACAAATTTCAAACAGTTCATAGGTTGGCATATCCGATAGTATCAACTCGGGCGATAGTCTTCGGTACATATATCTAGATATAATGTCAGGGATCGATCTTATGTAAAACTGATAGTATGAACAAATTTTAAAGTGTGTGGATCTAAACAACTTCCCTTGATAAGCACTACAACACAGGTTTAAAGCAACGGCTGCATTGGAGTCGCTAAAACTCACTATAGTGATGAACTGTATAAAACATGTTGTTTAGAGAGGCGACATCTAACTACGAGGTTTGTTTCTGATTTAGTAAACAGCTGGCAATCCCAACGGATCCATTTGTTTTTAATGATCTGGCCGGGCAAATTAAGGGTCTTTAGTACCCGTGACACTAACAAAACAAGTCATCGATCCATCCATCACTAGGCCGGTCTTAATGTAAGTTTGAGGTCCCTATTTTGAAGACGGTTATAAACAATGCAAACAAGTTCATCACATGGAGCTAGCACATTAGAACATGTCACTATCATGTAATTTTACCGGTAGTCATTATGTTCCGGCAGAGCCATTTTGAAGATTCCCAGGTGTCACGGGATCAAACCCGGGGCAAGCATTGTGTTCGAGTTGTTGTCAGAGTATGTCTCTCTGGTGGCTCGAATAGACTCACAAGAATCATAAAGATCTGAGAGTATGTGTCTCGAATAGTCCTTATTTTATAGTGCCTGCGGAAAACATAGCTTATCATTCAATTGAGATTCTTTAATATATGAAATATGAATGGATATAAACGCTTTAGGCTGTGTGCTACGCAAAAGGCCGAATGTTAATTCCTTTATCTAAAAAAGGCAATTGCTTAGGTACTCCCAAATGACCGTGGACCGTCCCATTTATTTCTCGATCAGGGCGGTCACGATCATCTATTACCTCGTAGGGAGGTAATAGTATTTATTGTATTTTATTCTATAAAATAGGGTAATTCGAAAGTGTCGAATATGAAAAAATCTTTTTTTAGATTTTGTTGATGCATGTGTGATCCGTAAATGTTATGGTAAATCCTATGCATACGTGACACAATTTTGTAATTTGTACCGTGCATGCATGTTAGCGTGTAATACGTGACATAATTTTGTAATTTGTAACATGTGTGTATACGTACACATGTAGTAGTGGCCGTGCATAATTAGCGTGTGTACCTGGCGTGCATGCATGTTAGCATAATTAGCGTGTGTCACTACTACAAAAGCTTACTAAGAGAATCTTTTTGCATTAGGGGCGGTTCATTTTTTTTCGAGCGCGCCTCTATAGCGACACCCCATACGAGCCGCCCCTATAGTGACCACATTAGCGGCGGCCGTTACAAGCCGCCCTTACTACTATTACTAGGGGCGGTTCAATCACGAGCCGCCTCTGTCACGGTCCACGATAGGGCGGCTCTATATTGAGGCGCCTACTACGGGGATCCCGAATTTTGAAACAAGGCAGTAAAATTAAAAATTAAGAAACGATCTTGATGGGAAAACTTTCTACATATGAAATGTAGATCTCGAAAAGTTATGAAACTTTGTAGTTGACAACTTTTTACTTTGAAATCATCTAGGCATGCAAAAGTCGTGTTTGAAATGTCTCAAATTTAAAATTCAAATTTCAGTAAACGACCTCGGATGGAAAAACTTCCTACATATGAAATGTAGATCTCGAAAAAGTTATGAAACTTTGTAGTTGACCACTTTTTACTTTGAAATCATCTAGTCATGCAAAAGTTATGTTGAAATGTCTCAAATTTGAAATTCAAATTTCGTAAAACGACCTCGGATGGGAAAACTTTCTACATATGAAATGTAGATCTCGAAAAGTTATGAAACTTTGTAGTTGATTTACTTTTTAGTTTGAATCCATTTAGGGCCTCAAATAGTCAATTTACACTTTGATTGTATAATATGTGGGGCCGCTGAATGGGATATGGATACATGTGAGTGTGAAAGCGGTGGTAGGGAGGGGTCGCAAGCAGCGCCACGAGGTCGCCCGTTCGAATCCCGCCCGTAGCCGCCTTGCGACTTACGCGAAAAATGCGGACGCATGGCGATGGGGTGCTCCCGAAAAAAATAAAAATGTTTTGGTATTTTTTTTTTTTTGAAAACGCGATTTCATACGGTTCTTTGTCAGGTGGCTCATCTGATACGGCGGTTGCATCACCAAACCCCCCTATCAGAAATCACCTTATAAGAACGAAAAATTAGGGCGGCTGGCAAAAACCGCCCCCTACGAGAGGGCTTACCAAATTTATAGAACCAGTATGTAGTAGTGTGTACCTGGCCGTGCATGCATGTTAGCAAACGTATAATTGGTCTATATGGCCGTCACTTCGCTTTGTTACTAAATAATTTGTAACGTGCGTACGGATGTACGTGGCAGGAGTTGCACGTTATTTGTACTTGTACGTGATATAATAACGTGTTAGCGTATGTATGCACACTAGATGAGTGAGTAACATGAGTGGATTAATGTGTTAGTGCATGAAACTTTATAGATGTGAGTAACATGCATGAGTCGATAATGTGTCAGTGACTGAGTGCACGTAACGTTTATAGAGCCTTTGAATGCATACAACATGTCAGTGTCACGAGCGAGAGGAAGGTCGGATCCCGCGTCCCACCATCGCGGTCAACAGGGATGCAGGCCATGCAGCGAGGAGAAATTAGATGGACGCATGCGGGATTTGCGGGATTCCCTCCCGTCAATAGGGATGCGGCGGGTTTATTTTTATTTTTTGAATATATTAATTCATTTAGTAATTCAGTAAAATTATAATAAATCAACGGTCTAGATCGATTTGAGATATTACCTCCTGCCGGGTAAAAGGAGTACCTGAGCATTGCCCCTAAAAAAATGAATGGATATAAACAATTTCACACCCCAAGGCTATCACGCGCAGCAACCTGCTGGTCCAAATCTATAACACGCACCAAGATATGGGCAAGGTGGCGTGCGTGATACACGACCCCCGGCACTGCGCAGGCCCCACATAGGCAGCCTGTGTGTCGCCAAACGGAAAAAAAAAGCAAATAAAGTTGTCTCTGAAGCTCCCCAAACCCAAATTGGGAGTATATGTGTATATGTGAACTGTAAACACTATTGAAGTACCTATACTATCATTTTTCTTTTCTAGAACACGACATCATGTGTATTTCAAGTAGTTATATAGTACCATCACTTCGTGACAATTCATCCACTATACATGCCTTATAGCATTTGAACTGGATTGGACACCACAGGTGGATGGCAACCTTATCTTCACAACTAGGACCATTCACCTGGTATTATGCGTCCCAGTGGCGAAGCTAGAGTAAATAATTGAAGGGTTGTGTACTTGCCTTATGGGTGCATATGTTTGTATTAGGGATGATGCATATATGGTAAAATTTAACGAAAAACTACTATTTCCTCAATAATGTACCTTCATCCCTAATCGTCTAACAAATTTAGTACAGGGGTGTTCATAACTAGAATGGCATTTAGTACCGATTGTTATGTAACATCGATCCAAGGTTAAGATACATCTAACGAATTTTGTGCTTGTCTTTGTAATAAAGAATAGCTATATGTACATTAGTTGAGGTAAAATTGTGATATTAATATATTATTTTTTAAAAAAAAAAGAGCTTTAACGCACCACTTGTTAATAAAAATATATAACCTTACCAATAAATCACTGGTCGCAGCAAATTTTAAACAGATCATAGGTCCGCATATCTATAGTATCAACTCGATGTGACGATGAAGCGATGAACTGGATGCCACCGAGTTCTTCCGCTCCATCCCCGACAGCGAGGCCTTCTTCGACGGGATGTCAACCGTCACAAAGCCGCCGATTGGGCCGACCGTGACACGCCAGCGGCAGCTTTCGGGCGGTGGCAACGGGCGTAGGGCAAAGTGGTGGTGACGATGGTTGGCGGCGAGGTGACGTAGAATGATGACGGCAGCGGGTAGCAGAGAGCTAGAGAGAGAGAGAGGAAGAGGGGCGGCGTGGGCTGGTGGAGATGACGGGCGCAGAGGCGGCGGCCCGGCACGGGCGGCCGCGGCGGCGCGGCGATGTTTGGGTGGCGGTGTAGGTAGCTTGACGGGCGGTGTCGGCGGCGCTGTGGCGGCGTGCCAAGCGGCGGCGGCGGCGGGGCGGCGCATGTCTTGTGAGAAGGAGGATAGAGCCTAGGGCTAGAGAGCTGAAGTTGTGCACGTCTTGCGCGGAAGGAGAGATAGAGCCTAGGGCTAGAGAGCTGAAGTTGTTGGGAGTTACCCCTTTAATTTTCTTCTTGATTGCAAACGATTACATGCCCTTGTATTTATAGTCCGAGGGAGACTTGTCTCGCTAAGAAAAGGTCTAGAGGTTTCCTTATAGATTGGAATACCTCTTCTTACAAGCAATCTTATTCCTTTCCTATTTTATTCCTATCCTTTATTCCCTAAATATTCTTTACTTAACGAAGAAGCGATGACGCGATGGCGTGCTCCACGGCGGGCGGCGCGCGCCAGCGCTGGCGCTTCGGGCCTTGGGCCCCGCGGCGCTGCGTTCCCCCTTGTTGGGCCCGATTCCGGCGATCCCTTTTTAGTTCATGACATCGACGTCGCTGCGCGCCGCACCAGCGCGCACGTTTGCTTTGGTGGGTGCTTTACGGTGCCCGCCCTTTGGCCCGTCAAGCCCAACAGCTACTGGCGGCGGCACATCAGGGAAGTAGCTGCGGTGGGCCGGACCATTCAATCGGTTGCACGCATGCTTTCCTCCCCACGCCGCCACGCTGAGAGATAGAGAGGGTAGAAGATGATGCTGCCACGCAGGATCCGGATGTCAGCCCAGCCCAGTAGCCACTATTTAGGCCTGTTTGAACTATTTTGACACAGATGACCGTTTTGAGAGTTTAAGGACCGGGATGACACATCCAATTAACGAGACAAATCTATTAAGCTTAATTAATCTATATTAGTAAATATTTACTATAGCACCACATTGTTAAATCATAGACTAATTAGGCATAATAGATTTGTCTCACAAATTAGCCTCCAGCTGATAAATTAGTTTTATAATTAGTCTTTATTTAATAGTGCAAATTAGTGTCTAAATATTTGATGTGACGGGTGACTTTAGGTCGGACATCGGACGGTATATACCACGAGCTAGATTGTCACACATGGTTGGGCCGCTGTGTACATACGGAGTAGGTCATGAAACGGTACCATGCGAATAATGAATTTATACTACTAATATATGCATGCGGTCATTAATTTTAGAGTGCGTGTAGAAAACATTTGATAGTTATCAATTGGACAGGGATACTGCAACATTTCGAAATACGGATTCATATAAGTCAAAGTACACGTGCACTTGTAAATTAAGGTTCAGAAGAGACAAAGTGGACCGTGTATCACACACGGTCTGATGTTTCACGACATGCACACGACAAAAGGGAACGTGTATCACACACACATACATGGCACATGACCGGCGCTTGTCTTTCAGTGGCAGATAATTGAAGGGCGTTGGGAGGAGATAAGATCGGAGCCTCCGTGCTGATGCATGCATGGTCCCGTCAGCATATATAGTTTGATTGATTTTTTAGTTATTGAACCGAATTTATGTAAACGGAAGCAAAATTTCTGACAAATTTCTGACACCAAACAAATATATTACGAAAAAATTGTTTCATGGCTGGTCTATCTAATACCAAGGCCCTAGCCACTCACACATACCGTATAGGTATCTCCCACAAGTAATCTTCCATAAGAAAAAGAGTAAGAATTTTATTTTGTGCGATATTGTACCTGAATCTGCCATGACCGTACTGTGCGATGTCACCCCTCCCCACCAAACCTCGCCAACCATCATGGAAAGAATTTATTAGCCTCTTGAATACGACCATGGACTGTTTCCCTGCGACCATCTCCCCCAATCACGCGCCTCCAATCATGTCCTCCAATCACGCCCGTCCGATCCCACGCACGCCACACCATCGCGTCCATCTCCCCACTCCAGATATGCCACGATGGGCTACCTCGGCGCCAACATGGAGCCACAGGCCGCGAGGCGCGGTGCTGCGGTTCCGATGGTGCCATCTGCCCGACTATAGCGGCGATGTCCCCATCCTGTGGCTCCATGGAGCAGATCCGGCGGCGGCACCCGACCCTTGATATACATTCGAGCCCCAGTAACCATTTCCTCCTCGACATCAGCCACAATGACTTAACTTTGCTATGACCCCTCACAAAGTTATATCTTCACCATGTGACAAGTGCAATCAAGTAAGGAGGTGTGGCAGCTATGCTTGACCACATTGCACCTTCAGCACTTCATCACTGTTGTTGAAGAGCGAGCCTTCTCTTGGTGGCTGCGCGTTAGAAAAAGAGACTGCCAAGGCGCTTTTGGCGGGGTTCGATTCTCTATTCTTCCTAATCAGTTGGATGCTCTGGAAGAAGTGTAATGCAAGAACCATCAGAGATCAGTGTCCACTTCGGCCACACAGCTAGCACAGGACCTCCATGCGGCGAGGCTCAAACGTGGTCTGTGGCAGGTTTCAGGCAGATTGGGTCCTGCTGGCGAGCGCCTAATTAGATCAGTGTGTGATCTTGTGCAACATTTGTTTCCAATGTAACCCTATCTTAGCCATCCAGTAGTTGTTAATTAGGGGCTGGTTCTTAGTAACCATGTTGTTGCCACGTGGCTTGTTGGTATATTGCATTGCATTGTATTGTAAAACTCTATCTGCTTAATAAAAAACGTGTTTCGAATTCAGGCGTGATCTCGAAAAAAGAAAGAGGAATTATTGTACGTTTCGACGACGTTTCTAGATATATTATTGCTTTTAGTATATACCTAGACAAGTGTACATCTGATCTAAGTGCATACCTACCATATTAAAACTATGTATCTAGAATTGCCAAAATATCTCATAATTTAGAACAGAGAGTATTTCTCTTGATTTAATTTTGTACTCAGCCCGTTTTTTCATCGAGAGTATATATATAGTCAAACTTTGATGGTATACGTAGCAACTGCCAACTCTTAATTGCTTTCTCAGAATAAAATTGGTATAGTTAGATAAACCCATACCAGGCCGAATATCATATTTCTGGAAGTCGATACACAGGTGTTTTTAAGTACGTACGATGCTGTAGTAGAATTTTTTTTTTTTTATGCGAAGAACTGTAGTAGATGAGATCCTATGCTACATATGGGATTCCCTTCAAAAAGAAAAAGCAATCCCTAGTACGATACGAAATTGGTCCTGGTCGCGGCTGCACATATTAGCCTGGTTCATGCCGCGCCGGTCTCGCTGTGACGTTAGGGTTTCCGATCATCCACGGTCGCCGCGCTGGCCATGGAGCTGGAACGGAGGCAGCGGCGCAAGGACCGGAAGGCGGTGCTGGCAGAGGATGTGAGAAGCATTCATGACCTCTCGGAC
Source organism: Hyparrhenia diplandra (assembly GCA_015847255.1). Taxonomy (NCBI): domain Eukaryota; kingdom Viridiplantae; phylum Streptophyta; class Magnoliopsida; order Poales; family Poaceae; genus Hyparrhenia; species Hyparrhenia diplandra. Next base: position 556,233 of record JADLZK010012073.1, on the reverse strand, counting down.
GACCTGCTCCGGCAGATCCTGCTCGGCCTCGACTCCCCGCTCTGGCTCATCCGGGCGTCGAGCGCCTGCAAGCGGTGGCGCCACGTCGTGACCGGTGACGGTGACGACGCCGACCAAGGCCGCGCCTTCCTCCGCCTCGCCAGGTCGCTGCACCTGCCCACCGTCGTCGGCCAGTACCACAACCGTATCGGTGTATTCGACCACCGGTTCGTTCCCTCCTCGCCTCTACCAGCGCCCATCGACATCAGCCGCTTCTCCGTCGACGACATCATCCTCGGCCAGAAGTCTCTTTGGACCTGGCACGTCGGTGACTGCCACGGTGGTCTCGTCCTTCTCCGCAGGGGAGGATTTGAGCCAAGCCTCAAGGTCTACGACCCATTGACACGCCAACACCACTTGATCTACAGTCCGCCGCTGCTAGAGCAGGTTGATAGACACGGCGGTATAGACATCTTCTTGCTTGATGGCGGGAACGGCGACATCTCTATATCGAATTTCAGGGTGTTCTACCGGTTCTGCCGCGCCAAGGCTCGCGGTGGCCCTCTGACCTGTGTATTCTCTGCACTTAACGGCTGGGGGGAGAACTCGAGCTTCGAGAAGCCGCCGGCGGACACTGCGGCCACCGGATACATGAGGCAGTTCGCTGGCCGCGTCGACGGATGTCTCTACGTGGGCTTGGGGATGGGTAGTGTCATCGCCCTCGACAACGCCAGCTTATTGTTCGCCAAGGTCGAGCTACCCATCCGCATCCGCTTGGACACGTCATTCAGTTGGCCGTCAACGTTCGCTGTCGTCCACAGCAGTGCCGGTCGCCTTGGTCCCACTTCGCCGGCGACGGCGGCGAGGACGACGACTAGCATCGTCCACGTTTACGGTAAGGAGCTAGAACTCTTCCGCCGGGTCCATGGCAGCGGCGAGTGGGTGCTGGAGCACAGCATCGCCAACTTGTCGGAGGCGACACGCGGCCTTTCAACCTGCCTCGACAAGTGCATGAGGGTCATGTGGAGGGCCATGGTGGACGCTATCGCCGAGGACGGCACTGGGTTGGCCATCTTGTTAGCACGTGCCGACGGCAGGAGATGGTTCTTCTCTATCGACGTACACACGATGGAGATGCGGGCATTACCGGAGGAGACCGACCGTGTCTTGCCGGATGAGCGCTATGGTCGTAATATTTTCAACTACACACTGCCGTGGCCTCACTTCTTGCGGGCCTGTCCTTAATTAGCTATGCCATTTCACTTGAACTCGATTTACTTATCTATTACACCTTCTATTTGTAACTTATTTGGATGTTTGTGTATTTACATACGCTCTCTTCGTTTCAAATTGCATGTTGTATTATTTTTTTTTTCCGAATAAGGCTAACATTTCTGCTCCCTCCGTTATAATTTATAAATCGCTTTGACTTTTTTTGACCTGCAAAACCTTCGGTTCAAACATATATCAACCTCAAGAACATGGCTAAAAGCAATGAAATCATCAGGTTATGGAGAATTTCGACCTCTTGTTTTCTCAGGTCAATGATATAGAACTGATTCAACAAGAGCTCAAGGCGCAGCTGATGCAAAGGTAGTAGATCACTTATCAAAAAAAAAAAAAGGAGGTAGCAGATACTACACAATAGAGCAACAAATCACATGGCCAATCAGATCAAGGCTACAAGACAAGCCGTGGCAGCCCTCACACTTAAGCAGTTTGATTATGAGAGAAAGTCTAGCTCATCAGACTCAGTGCCCATTGTCTATGGAGAAGAGCCGGCCTTCAAAAACAATTTCAAACATTGCTGCGGCAAACAATTGGTCTCTAATACAACACTAAGATTAACCTATAAACCTATGAATCGACAAAGAGCCCATATGTTTCCCAACATTGAAATAACTAGAGGGATTCCCCGCGCTTTGCCGTGGGTAGGAAGAGGGAATTGTTAGAGGATTGTAATCACTAAGAAAACTGATCACAATTAGCTATTGAGGAGTTTAGAAACAGAGTTAGTAATGAAGAACTTAAATGTATAAAACAGAGTATATACTCATTGGCATAAAGATTATTTAATTTTATGTTTAAACTCCAAGCTGAACCAATATTGAATAGGAATATTCAGATACGTTGGGCCGGTGTCAACATCTGTAATGTAATAAAACATATATAATAATTTATTTGAGGAAATCCTCGATAGATGATTTAATATCTTCAACTTTGTCCTTCACGCGTCATATCCCTCAGCGTTGCCGCGGTATGAAGGAGAAAATCTATGAGTTAGAATATTACTATCACCCCTAATCTTTTTTCTTTCTTTTTTTTTTTTTTTTCATTCTCTTTTGTTATTTTTTTACTTTACTCTATATCAACTACTATCAATGGGGCCCATCTGTAGTTTTATCAAAATATATCCATATGAGATCTAATTTTGAAGGATTCTATTAAAAGGAATTCAGTGGTGTAATCGAATTTAATTTGGTTTTTTGGTTTGTGAGTTATAACATTTTTTAATTAGTTCAAACAAAGGAGGTCTGCCAGGTTGTCTACATAGGTGTAGTAGATATCGCTAATAATTTTCTCAATCAATTGATGAAGGAAAATTAAAGAATAGATGCTGACTCATTAGCTCTTTTTTTAAGAAAGACATAACCCGAGCTTTTAAGAAAGCATACCTATCACCGCCGCCGGGGGGGGCTGGCGGCGGCGGCGACGGTGTTGGGGGCGGTGGCGCGGCGTGTGCGGGGTGAGGGTAGGGCAGCGGCAGCGGCAGCGGTTGGGGAGAATGTGACCGGGAATGATTTCTTTATTGCTTGCCCCTAAGAGATTACATCCTCCCTATTTATATGGCCCTCCTATGGGACTTGTATCTCAAGCAATCTCTAAAGGTTTTCTTATAGAGTTGCAATACCTTTTACAAGCAATCTTTATTTATTTCATAATAGGAGATTTTCTTATAGAGTTTGGAATATCCCTTCACACCAAAAAGTTCTAATCCTAATCCGAAACGATGATGAAGAGGACGCGAAAAGATGTGGCGGCGGCACTGCCGCCCTCGCACGCGCGCCCACACTAGGCCGGCCTGGGCGGTTGGGCTACGCCTAGCCATCCCGGGCTGGGCCGGTCCTATGCTATGACATCTCCCCACCGCTCGACGAGGCGTCGCGTCCACGCGCCTACCAACCCACCAGGTGGACGCGAAGGCTATGGCGACTGGAGAGGGCGAGACGTCGGGGCCGTAGCAGAGCTGGAGTTGGCCCATCTTGTCGTTGAACTTGTTGACGACGGAGGCGTCGTCATCGAAGGTGGAGTCGATGTTCAGGTCACCAAAGTAGACGCTAAACTTGTAGCTGAAGGGAGGGCGCATGAAGGGCCTAGCAACCCATGCTGCTTGTTGGCGTTTCTTAACGCAAACAGAAAGAATTCCGCAAGCGCACGGAAATGCCGTTGTAGCTTTCACCCGAAGTATTCAGGGGTATCGTATTTTCACAGGGAAGGCATGGTGTAAAAGTCTCTAATATGAATAAGGACAAGATAACACGACTAGGCAATAGACCACAATCCATAATAGGGATAAACCAAATGGTGAGATAACTTGACACACACACTTGAATCAATCTCAAGGATAAAGATAAATAAAAGAGTGAAAGAATAAATCTAACATGGAGCAGGCATATCCTAAATAGCTATGTTAAGACAATAGATATACATACATGCTTTTGTACTGTTAGAGATTCTAAGTTAAGTTAGCCATGGTTGCTATTTTCTTACTTCGACCACCGGCGCACCCGGTCCGCTTAAGCGATACCGCATAGCATCTACCCCATACGAGACGTGGGGATTACAAGGGACGACAGTAGCCGTCACCACCACGCCTACCACCTCATCCGTCTGTATATGGAGCAGCCCGAAGGTAACCTCTAGCTTAGACACCATGTCTACGCTATGGCCACTACTCTAGCGTGTTGACAAGGCTTACCCGTTCCCGGGGTCCTTCTACTAGAGCACCCGCCTCGAGGGCAGGCGGTGAACCTATAATCCAACAGAAACTAAGACTAATTCAATGTAGAACTCAACATCTCAACTTAGCTCTCGATCTAAACATGTGTGTATGATAGGTTAAGCACAAAGTTCCATATGGCAAGATCATGTCATAAGGACTATACTCTAGTTCATAGCTATATTGATAAATGAAGAACAAGAACAATATGAAGAACATAGCATTAACCAGCATAAGGAATTATATTGATCATACCAGTAGCTCCTAGAAGATCTTGATCTTCTACATGTTGCCCAAACTCCTAATACTAACTAAAGAAGAAGCAACAAGTGAAGGGAGAAAGATCCTTGTGTGTTGTGTGTTTAGAGAGGGGGTGTGCCCCTCTATTTATACATGAGGGGAGGATTATTTTGGGGTGTTTTGGCACTTCTTGTCGCCAATTCCGACATGCACCACATGCAACCGCCGCTACAACATCGGAGACGTGTCGTCAAAGAAGGCGCGGCGGGATCGAGAGCCGGTCCGGGGGCGGCCGCCCCCGGGGCCGGCCGCCCCAGTTTGGCCCGCCTCGTGCCAATCTTTCGGCAGGGGCTTGTGGACCACTCTAGGTCGCGTCCCATGGTGGTGCAATGGCCTGGTTCGCATTGGTTTTAGCCCGTTTGCATTCCCCCGCCCAAAGCGTAGCTCGACTTTGCGCTTCCCACTTTATTTGCCATACTTGCACCTGTTTCCAATTTTATACTTGCAAAACATATTTTCTTTGAATACAAGTGGAACTAGGTTAGAAGTAAAGGTATATGTGACATAAGTTTGCTCGCTTCTCATGAATTGGATATAAGTTGGCGGCATTAATTGCTCGATAATGACCGCCAACACCGCCGCCATGAAGGTGCCGCTCATGATGCCGACCAACTCGATCGTCCGCTAGGTAGCCGGTGGGCTCGGGATGGAGGAGATCATCGGGACATGTACCTAGGCATGTATGTGCCTGCAGAAGATGTGACAAGTCAACGAAACTGGCATCGAGGTGAAGCGGCAGTAGGCGACCATAGAGGAGGTCGCCGGGCGCCTACGGAGCAGCCCCAAGCTAGGAAGCCGTCCGCCGGCGAGTCGAGGATCATGTTGTCGATGTGGATGAACTCTTGCCCTTTGTTGTCAAAGAGGATCACCATGACGTCATCCAGCTTGACGTTCAGGCGCACTATCGTGAGCAGGACGTGGGCTAGAAAGGCTTGCTGAGCTGGATCCACCATCGGGAGGTGGAAGCCCACCGCAATGCCGTAGAGGGGAACTTCTTGCTGTAGTAGGAGGTCCTGGAGGAGGGTGGAGGCTGCCGGGACATAGTAGCGGTGGAAGTACCTGACAATGTCATTGTATGGGGTCCACTCTGGTGTTGTCGCCTGAAGCTCGATGGCAGCAGCTGTGATGGCGAGCTCCTGATTCGTCGGGGTTCCCAGGCGTAGCTCGGCGAGGAGGTCGAGAGCCACCTTGTTATCGATGACATCCATGGCCGGGCTAGCGCTGCTGCCCGTGCACCCTATCTTGCGTTGTTGTGTCAATGTCGGTGTCGATGTTGATGACATTGCTGCTGCCGAACACGATGTCATTTGCCACTGCTGCTAGTGGTGAGTTAGGAACCTGGGCGTTGTACCAATAGACGAGGTCAATACCTGGTGCATCATACGTGGCTCCTCCCATGTTAGTGCCTCACGGAGGGAATTATGCAACCCGCCGACGAAGAGGTGGACGTAATGGAGCTGCCTCAGGAGGTCCTTGCGTGTAGCATAGACCTTAGAGGCATCAATGTAGTCATCTAGATCACCCTACTGCTTGGGCAGTGTGAGGTCACCCGTGCTGTTGTTATCGATGGTTGGCCCGGTTGCACCTCGTAGCGTGCGAAGACATCCCACTCGACCAATGGTCTCCCTAGACCAGTTGTTGAACCGTGAGCTCAAAGAACACCGTCGATGGAAAGTAGCATACCGAGCGTGGAACTCTGCATCAATCTTGCTCTAGAGCTGGAAGAGAATCTCCATCTTGCTGATCCAGAGGTTCGGATCGTCACTGCCGTCGTACTTCAGTACCTCCAAAGATCGCGAATGTGGGGCTAGTGGTCCACTGACCTAGGGCAGGGGCATCGCCGGTGGTGCCAGCTGTGCCGCCCCTAGCTCCTGCGTGGTTGCGGGTGGCGATGGCGGGGTAGCGGTGGTCGGGGTCAAGTTGTCGTTGATGGTGTTATTGATGACGACCGAACAGTCGCCCTAGGCGATGTCGCTGTCCTCTTCCAGCTGGAGGATGGTGAGGTCGGTGTTATCTTCGGTGGCATTGTCGGGGACAGAGGTAGCGCCCATGTTGTCGTCTGGGGGCGCCCCCTAGCTAGCGGTGGCAGCCACAGTGTTGTCGTCCTTCGGCGTCGGCGTAGAGTGGAAAGGAGGGAGATGAATCCTGGAGTCAACGTAGACGTACTCCATGCGGCGAAGGCGGGCTTCAATCTCATCAAAGAAGCCTTTGATCTTGACGAAGTTGTCACCGAGGAGGTCCTTGAGGGCCCTAGAACTCACGCAACTTAGAAGCCATCGCTGGGCGGGAATTCTCCTGGTCTCCGAATACCAAGCATCACGCACGCCTTCTGGCGGCGCGGCCTAGCGGCGATGGGGGACGATGTTGTGTGTGGGGGCGGGGGGGTGTGCGGTGTGCGTGTGAGGTGAGGGCAGTATGGCGGCGGCGGTGGTTGGAGAGAAGGATACCGAATTATTTCTTTATTCCTTGCCCTAAGAGATTACATCCTCCCTATTTATATGGCCCTCCTATGGGACTTGTATCTCAAGAAATCTCTAAAGGTTCTCTTATAGAGTTGGCATACCTTTTACAAGCAATCCTTATTTATTTCCTAATAGGAGATTTCCTTATAGAGTTTGGAATATCCCCTTCACACCAAAAAGTTCTAATCCTAATCTGTAGCGATGATGACGAGGATGCGGAAGATGTGGTGGCGGTGGCACCGCCTCTACCCACGCTTCGCGCCCACCATGGGCCAGCCTGGCCGGTTGGGCTGGTCCCGTGCTATGACAATACCAATTTAGTAATTTACAATGATAGCAACAAGCAAACCAAAGTATCAAGGTAGCTCTTTTTTTGTCTATGTTAGGGAGGCGACCCTCACAGCCCCACCCCGGCATCTCCTTGGATCTAATACTCCGCCCTCAATAACAAGCTAAACCCCCACTCGGCACTGCCTCGGTCAACCTCCATCAAACTAACTCTCTCATGGCGGGAAAAGCTAGCAACCTGCACCTCCACATTCATAGAGGCATCGCGGAGACAGGAGGGAAAGCTCACAGCCGAACCTCTGCATTTGCAGAGGTCTCGACGGAAGGACCAAGTGCTCAGGTGCGCAACCACGACACAAGACTGGTGGAGGTCCAGAAGGAAGCCACAAAGACAAAAGGAAAAGCTCGCCGCCAAACCTCCGCATTTGCGGAGGTCTCGATGGAAGGACCAAATGCTCAGCGTGCAACCACGGCACGACCGGTGGAGGTCCGTATGAAACCGCGGAGATGGAAGGAAAAGCTCGTAGCCAAACCTCCATGTTTGCGACAGTCTCGACGGAAGGAACAAGCGCCCAGGCGCGCACCCACGGCACAGGGCCGGCGGAGGTCTAGAAGGAAACCACGGAGATGGAAGGAAAAGCTTGTAGCCAAACCTCCGCATTTGCTCTGGTCTTGAATAGAAGGAATGGCACCCGGACGGTGGCGGCCAAGGACGAGCAAAATTTAGGGCTACGAGAAGCCAGCGTATTCATTTACCCCTGTACCCTAGGCTAGTAAATGTACGAGTATTCCCCAACGCGAGCCCATTGGTCAGCAAGACCGCAGTTTGTACCCTTTTGTAACCCACCAACTGCCTCTTCACCTCCCTATAAATACTCAGGCATGACATAGAGAAAGGGAAGGTTGGTGGCCAGCTTTAATGCCATCTAATCGATATGCGTTGTTTGACCTCTCGCAAGTTTCTCTTAGTGTAAGTCATACCAACCTCCGAACGCCCACACCCTCGGCAACTCCAGCGAGGGTGAGAACGAGCGGAGGTCCGCTCAACCCTCTCACCAGGTCAACTGTTCTCTCTTCCTCTCCTGTGGGAAACCCTCGCCCCCTGCTCCCGCCACCTCCAGTAGCAAAGCTCAGAGGGGCAGGAGTGAACCCCACAGTCTAATAGCCCCCAATCTCAGTGGATTTAAATCATAGTTTCATTTGCATTTAATACTCTGCCACATAAGCTTTTTATGACATGACAATGTTCTTAAAAAACAGAATTAAGTTTCATGTGGATGAAACTATCTTGGCAGGATTACCAAGTCACATGAGAGATCAAGAGCTAGTACTGCTTGGAGATTAACTGAGGCCCGAATGGGCGAGCACATCACGGCCTAGCGCCCCTAACCCCGTGAGCCCTCCTCCTCCCCCCGCTTGTCCTCCACAACCTCTCCCATGGCCTGCCCTGCTGCCGCTGCACCCGCCCCAACCTGTAACAACCCAGATTTTGGAGAAGCCAAAATTACAAACTTTTTAAAAAATTTCCTGCAATGTGTGAATCATGTAGTCGCTAGGTCAACCATGAGTTGAATCACTAACAGAACCCTAGGGATATACAACTTTCCCTAGAGTGGCCATTTAACTCTAGGGAAACAAAATAACCCAAGGGAAACAGGTGGATTCCAAAGAGTGTACTCCCCAAATAGTCCGTCATCATCTACGAAACGCAGGCCGCGCATGACCGCATCCCCCCACGTTTCGGCACTGATGGCTACACCCGCGCTCTACCCGCCTAGGCTAGACGACAGTGATGGTGGCGAGAGCACCTCCTACAAGGCTGGCCTATCCTACAACGGCCAACCATGGGTCTAGCGGTCCACCACTCACTCCCATCGGTTGGAGCGTCGGCAAAAGTAGAAGAGGGTTGTGCAACAGCCCATGTCCAAAGAGAGGAAAGTTTGGAGGTCGCTAGTCAATTCTGATGGCCGGAGTTGAACGCGTGCGATAAGGCGCCTGCTACGGGCAAAGAAGTGCTATCCTTTGAGGGCTAGGTTGTTGTAGATGAGGGCCACACACGCCTCCTGCATAGCGAGGTCTCGCAGGAAGCACCGGCACGAGTGGCCACCCCTGCGGGCGGACCATGATGGCATCGTGAACGACGGCGCCGAGCTGCTCATGGTCAACTGCTTCATCGTCCTACCTGTGTTTGAAGACCCCATGATTAAGGAAGCCTCCATCATATCGACCAAGATTGTTGATGGGCCACAGCTACCGTGGCCAACGGCATGATGGCGATATACATGAACATGCAGACCTGCTAATTGTGCCGACCCTGGACGACTACACGGTGCTTGCGGCCGAGGTCATGACTGATCAGGAAGCCTCCACGCCGCCCTCTCATGGTGAGCTAGCTAGAGGGGCGGCTGACGGAGAGTAATGCACGCTGCTGCCGCCCGCGAATCTAACTTCAGCACAACGCTGTCTCAAGAACTTCATTGACAAGGTCAAAAGGCCACGACCATCGTCGTTGTTGTCGTTACTGAAGAGGACGATGACACACCGTGGCCGAGGCTACCCACACGCAAGTGACAAATCATGTCCCGTAGCCTCTCCCGCCATCTTTTCTCCAAGCGGGCGAATTCCTTGTGTAGAAAAGGGGCCGGGCTACTCGGTGGAGGACGAGCTAGATTCCGAGATGAAGTTTGACCAAGTCTTCAGGCAAGACCCAGAGAACATGGAGCCCCCTGAGGGATCGGTGCGCGAAAGCGCCCCGCCGTCGCCAGGCCCTAGATGCCTAATCTCCCCCACGTCCTTGGATGTGCTTGCTCCAAGCAACTCGGTTGTCTTCTTTAGCGAGTAATAGGATATGCAATGTCTTTGGGCTGGGGATTCCATGAGCTTCTCGAGAATCACTTGTTATCCCCACTATACGTAAATATTTTTCTCTCTTATAATATTAAAACATGCAAAGATTTAGCGTGATTGAGAAAAAAAAAAGTGCCGCACCTGAAAGATAACAAATCCATATATATAGAATAAACTCTAAAAGGTTATTACTGCATATATGTGCCAGCAATACCGGCAAGAACGGTCATTTTCTATTTTCTCTTGATTTACCCTTACCCATCTCTTATTCACTGTGACCATACTTGTATGTGACAGCGTTAGGGGCCAATACCTCTCTAATTATATTGCATCATTTGGATCCGGCCCCTCCACGTCTCCCATGGAGCGGCGGTGCAAGAAGCCGAAGCCAGCAGCGTCGGAGGTGCAGAAGTGTGTCCTCGACGATGTCCCGGACGATCTGCTCAGGCTGATCCTCCTCCGCCTCGACTCCCCGCTCTGGCTCGTCCGCGCTGCGTGCGCCTGCAAGCGGTGGCGCCGCATCGCCGACGGCGGCGACGGCGCGCGGCCGCGCCTTCCTCCGCCTCGCCAGCTCGCTCCACCCTCCCGTCGTCGTCGGCCACTACCACAACCATTACGACGGCGGTTTCCGCTTCGTCGGGACTGACGGGTTCGTGCCCTCGTCGCAAACGCTCACCCGCCTGTCCCTCGATTTCTTTCCACGTGGAATCTCGCTTCCCCACCCCTTCAACGATCGCTGGGAAGTCGGCGACTGCCACGGTGGTCTCGTCCTCCTCCGTAACGCACGCTGCATCTTCACAGACTCAACCCTTGTCTTCTGCGATCCGTTGTCGCGCCAATACCGGAATATCCACCATCCGGCGAACCAGACATCATACGACTTTCTGACGGACCTGCAGACATCAGTGAATCGATCAATAAACCCACGCGTCTTTCTGCACAACGGCGCGGCGATGACGACGGCAACATCTCGCTGTCAAATTTTAGGGGTGCTGTACTGCTGCTCCTACTTCGACGACCACGTCGACCAGTATGGACGAAGAGTCTCCAAGTCCAAAGTCCACGCCTTCTCCACAGCTGATGGCGGAGGCTGGCGTTTGTTGAGGCAGGCATTCGACAACGGCCGCCTCTACTATCGTTACTGGGGGCACGTCATTGGCCGGATCGACAGATCTCTACCTGGCGTCACAGCTGCCGGGGCGCCAAACTGTCGTCAGGGTCCTTGACAATGCCAATGCCAATGCCAGGTTGGAGCTATCCAAGGTCGATCTGCCCAGCCGTGGGAGAAGGATAGGTTTAGACTACCAAGCGTTCGCCGTCATCCATGGCGCCAGCCCTGAACCCATCGCCTCGCCGGCAACGGTGTACATCGTCCACGTGCTCGGCGAGGACCTGGAGGTGTTCCGCCGGATCCCCAGCAGCGGTGAGTGGGTGCTCCAGCACAGCATCCCTCGGCTGTCAGAGACCACACGTGGGCTGCAAGGCCACCTGGAGCCCTCTCGGTTGAACACGATGCAGCTCCAGGTGGTGCCTTCTGATATGGACTCCTATCCCATCAACCCGATAATCTACACGCTGCCATGGCCTCAGTTCTTGAAAGGTGCCCTACCTAGCTAGCTTTGGCAATTAACGCCAAATTTACAAGTACAACATTGATAATATCTTTGAATACGCAGGAACCCACGGTTTTAGTCTAAATCTCTATATCATTAGAATAATTTAATTTTTAGGATGTCAACTCATTATCATTGAATCCTTTGTTAATTATATATTTATAATATACCTATTTTATTTCATAAATCTTTATAATTCTCTTTATAACTTTGGTCAAACTTAAGATTCTTAACTCTCCAATAGTCCTACAATGCCTTTCAATTTGGAATGGTGGGAGTATCAAGAAAAAAGTTACTCCCTCGGTCCCATAAAAAAAACATAATTCTAACAATAAACTTGGATCATGTGATGTGTGTACACATCAACACGATAACATGCATACTCTCATATGGAATTATGGATCCTGCGGCAAACATTCACTAATAGAGATAGTGATACTGTCCTGATGCCTTTTTCCATCATTTCATTTGATTATTTTTCAGTGAGGAAGCATGCATGCGCTGGCGTGGACGTCGTGCCATTGCCTGATCATGTGTGTATATATCAACATGATTACATACATACTATATGGATCATGCGGCAAACATTAACTAATTGCAATGACCTGCATTGGGCCAGCCCAAGATAGGCTAAGAGGGCTGACGCTGCCGCCGCCGCCCGTAGAAGCCGGGCGGCGCGCGCGTGGCAGGGCCGGCTGCCTGCCGCCCGCCGACGCCTCTCTCCCTTCCGTATCCGACTACGCCGTGTTCAAGTTAGAATTATCTTAGGAATTTTTGGTGTAAGGGGATATTCCAATCTATAAGGAAGACCCTTATTAGAAAATAAATAAATATAAACTTGTAAAAAGATATTCCAATCATATAAGGAAACTTTATAGAGATTGCTTAGATTACAAGTCCCACTAGCCGGCTATATATAAGCAGAGGCATGTAATCTCTTTCGGGATAAGCAAGCAATAAAAATAGTATCCATCTATCTCGCTCCCTCCCCTCCACCGCCGCCACGCCGCCGCCCGCCGCGGCAAGATCCTCCCTCTCCCCGCCGTGGCTCCTCCCCTCCCCATTTGTTGCTCGTGTCGCGCCGCCGCCGCCAACGAGAGCGCAGCCCCTACGCCACCTTCGGAGCTCCAACGGTCCACGAACACGTGTCAATTCCCCCAGCCCAATCTAGCCGGAATCGGCGGCTGGTATCCCGAGACGGGGACGATTCCCACTACCCATGGCTTCCGAGATGAGGGAGTTCACCGCAGCGCTGAAGGCGCCCTCGACGACAACTGCGCCAAGATCAGCCGGCGCGCCGCGAGATGGAGACGCGTCTATGCCGCATGGAGTACGTCTACATCGCCTCGAGAACTTCCCCGCCAAGACGACCCACCACGAGCAGCACAGCCCGCCGGCTGCCGCCGCCGCCGGGCACGGCAGCCCCCAGCGCAGCCACCCGCGCCGCCATCCCGGCCGCGGCCACCGTCGACGGCTCCGACCCTACCATCCTCCAGCCGGAGGAGGAAGATGATGTTGCACGGCCGCGCCGCCGTCATCGATGTCATCCTCGATGACACCGCATCACCGCTGCACTCTCCTCTCTCCACCGACACCGCTCGACTACGCAGGATTCTCCCGCAGAGCGGGGCGTCACCCGCGGCGCCCCTAAACCCTAAACCCTAAACCCTAAAGGTCTCGTGCAACCCCCATCGAAGCTATATCACTGCGGGCGCCCAGGTCCGTGGTGCCACCCGCGGCACCGCGTTCCCCCTCGTGACACGCCCGCAAGTCCAGAGTACGACGTCTCCGACAGCCCTGACCTCTGGATCAGGAAGATGGAGCTCTTGTTCGAGCTCAAGTTGGACATCGACCCCGACTACTATGTGCGGTATGCTGCCTTCCATCCGACAAGTTACGCCGCATCCCGGTTCCTCGATCTATCCGGGAAGAAGTCCCCGCCGAAAGTGGGGCGAGTTCACACGATTGCTGTGGCGCGACTTGGACCCCCATCACCTTCGACACTACGGGGCGTACGCACCGCCTTCCCAGGGAGGCAAGTTGGGCGACTACATCAACGCCTTCAAGAACTATGCACTACGCATGGATTTTGAGGGACAGCTACACGTGTCGGCCTCTTCGTCGGAGGCTCATGGCGACACGCCGCCACGACGCCGAGTGGTTTGAGCCTCGTTCGATGGGCCGAGGCCATCGACCTTGCTCGCCGCTACAACGACGACGAGCCTTGTCGGCCGCGAGGCGGCGCCGGGCGCCCGACCAGACCGGCCACCACGACAACCCCGGCGACATCGACAATGACATTGCGGCCGCCCGGTTGACCGCATGCCAGGGACAAAGCAGCGCTTAGCCGCTGCAATGGACGGTATCGACAGTGACGTCGAACGACATGATCGCTGAGCTACACTTGGCCCGCGACGACCAACAAGGAGCTCGGGATCATCTCCAACGCCATCGAGCTACGGGCAACGGCGCCGCAGTGGAGCCTCCACTATGGCATTGTGAGGTACTTCCACCGATACTACATCCCCGCTGCCTCGGAGCTTCTACAGGACTTCCTGCTGGGGGAGCACGCACTACTGCATGGCGTAGCAATGGGCTTCCACCTCCCCAACCGCCCACGGGAGGATCAGGCATTCCCAGCGAGCGTCCTCCTACTTCAGGCGCACCCTGATGTCCGGGTTGAGGGCGCCACCATCCTTCTCTTCGACAACAACGGCGACGTCTTCTTCCGCATCGACAATGTCACGGTCGGCGCACCGTGGACACAGGAGAGCCGATGGGGCCGCCCGTCAGCACGCCCAGCGACCTCCTCGACTTCACCTCCTCGCCTCCTACGTAAACCGACATGTCTCTCGCAGTAGCTCCATGCAAAGGTGACAGTGCCGACGACCTACACCTACACGTCTCCTCCCCCGACACGCCAGATGATCAAGCTGTCGGGCACCCTCAGCGCCTCCGTCATGCGCCGTGCATGGGCGGAACGTCCCTTCGTGCAGCCCCCGCTGAGCTTCAAGTTCAGCATCTACTTCGGCGACCTCCACCTCGACTTCTCCTTCGCCGACAAGGACGCCAGCGTCTGCAACGACGACAACGACAAGTGCAGTCCTCTCATCTTCTACTTCAGGCCAGGAGTGGTCACGTCCCCGATCAGCATGCCCTTCGCCACTACGTGGTGGGTTAGGCGGCACGTGGACGCGCGCCGCCTCGTCGAACGGTGGGGAAATGTCCCGACCCACTGGGCCAGCCCAAGATAGGCTAGAGGGCCGACGGCCCGCCGCCGGCCCGTGGGGGGCTAGGGTGTGCAGGGGAGGGTGCCGGCCGCCCCCGCCGCGCCGCCTCTCTCCCTTCCGTATCCAACTCTGCCTCGTGTTCAAGTTAGGATTATCTTAGGAATTTTTGGTGTGTAAAAGGGATATTCCAATCTATAAGGAAGACCCTTATTAGGAAATAAATAAATATTGCTTGTAAAAGGTATTCCAATCATATAAGGAAACCTTATAGAGATTGCTTAGATTACAAGTCTCACTAGCCGGGCTATATAAGAAGAGGCATGTAATCTCTTTCGGGATAAGCAAGTAATAAAAATAGTATCCATCTATCTCGCTCCTCCCCCTCCACCGCCGCCGCCGCCCCGCTGCTGCCGCCGCTGCTGCTCGTGCCGCCGCTCATCGCCGCCCGACGAGACTGCAGCCCCTCACGCCACCTTCGAGCTCCAACGGTCGACGAACACGTGTCAATTCCGCCCAATCTAGCCGGAATCGACACTAATATATATAGGTAATATGGTCCTAAATGAAGCATGAATGTTTCAAAACCTTTAACAATTTGATAATTAATATACATACTCCCATATGGATAATGCGGCAAACATTAACTAATAATATCTATCTATCTATCTATCTACCCTACTAATGCACCAACTTCTTCATCACTCGTCCAACCGCTCAGATTGCTTCTTGACATTCTCTCTCATTACTCACCCATGAATCAGCGGTCCAGATCAAAAGTATGGGACACCTCCCCCACCTGCCCACGCGTGCGACGCGCTTAGAAACCGCGCGAGATTATTGGCCCTTTCCTATTTCCCACGCGCGGGCTCTGTCTTCCTGGCGGAGGCTGTGCAGGCACACATCAACAGGAATTCGTGCACGTCGCTTCTTCTCGTGGGTACAGCTCCGATCACCGAACTCCTCGCGGCAGCGCGTGCCGGCGGCGAACGCAGCGGCACGGGACACACAAGCCCGGGCCAAGGCCACGGCAGCTTCACTCGCTGTCGCCGTTCAATGAAGGGCCGGATCCTGAATAAAGGTCACGGCGCATCGCGTGATGGCGTGAGCTGACATGCCGCATGAGGTTGTGCGGCCTGTACATCAACAGGAGGCTGTATTTCTCTGACTCTGCCCCTGTTTTCGACTGGCATTTTAATGATCTTTTTTTTGAATTATTAGTGTCGAGTAAGAATTGTTCGGCAGACATTTAAAAACAATTCTACTCTTGGAGAGAGGGAAACCTTTCCTAAGGTAATTTATGTCGTCATTCAGTTTCTGTGGCTGCTGTAGCTGTAAGCTTTAAAAGTTTATGTGATTGTTGTACCTGTAGGCTTTCAAATTTACACGGAGAAAAATTTTTAGCTATTCATTCATAGAGGTTTGGGATGCGAGAGTGAGTTCAGGGCTATTCAGTCACAGTCTCACAGATAGTTTGTCTACAAGCAGAAATTCAGGAGCCATTGATCTTTGGGATCCCGGTGCTCCTGTGGTAGATGAGAGTGATCTATCCTTGAATAGAGTAGGGGATTTGAAGGAGCAATTTAATTGGTCTTCAGAAGAAAGGGTTGCATATCAAGCTTTAAATTTTTTTTTTTTCAGGTTCTTTGTTATCACTCTTAAACTGAACATTTCATTTTATTTTTCAGAATGGCAAAGTTTCACGATCTCGACATGCCTGGACAGAGGAACATGTCATTATGGCAGAGTTCTGTTTCAATTTTGAATGCTTGTAGATGCAAGAATTCAGCGTTTGGTTGAGGACGAGGCAGTGCTGGAGAAGACGCTATCAGGGATCAAACAATCAGTGGGTTGTCATCTTGCTATTTACCTCAGGTTTGCTGGTTCACAAAGCAATTTGTTCACAAGTACCTTAGATATCACGAAATAGTATTTTGAAACCATTCCATGGCTGATAAAATATATAATAGATCTATCTTTTCACATGAACCTTAGTATCTCATTCTATGCTTGAATACCAAGAAAGATATTGCCTTTTGTTTGTTTGACACCGTAAGCGTTAGCATGGGCAATATACTAGTGTATATAGGTGATATATTCCTGATCCCCTTCCACTTGAACTTTGCTTTCGTAAAAATAGCATCCAAAACATTCGCTTTTTTTTATTCACCAAAACATTTACTTCTTGTTTTCTTTAATTTTAGCTCTTTTCCTGAATTCTCTTTATTCGTGCAAGCATGTCAGTCAACGGTTATGACATTCCCCTCTATAGGGAAGGTCTTAATTGTTGATGACATGTTTTATAATAGTCTCCCTCTATCCAACAAACGCTTAACTTAAGTATCTCGATGCTAGCGTTTCACCCAACTCTGCCGGCGCTTCATATATTTAGAGAGAAAAAGGCACCTTGTTTTTGTTTCAAAGAAAGGCAATGCCAAATTTACAGGCTTAGTACAACATTGATAATATCTTTGAATACGCAGGAACACACAGTTTTAGTCTAAATCTCTGTATCATTTGAATAATTTAACTTTAAGGATGTGAACTCAGTATCAGTGAATTCTTCGTCAAATATCCTTTCATAGTATACCTATATGAATAATTTAACTTTTAGGATGTCAACTCAGTATGATTGGATTTTTCGTTAATTATATTTTCATAGCATACCTATTTGATATCACAAATCTTTATAATTGTCTGTTAAGATTTTTGACTCTCGAAGTTTTTTATAATGACTTACATTTTGGAATGGTGGAGAGTATCAAGAAAAGATCACTCCATTCGTTTGATGTGTATACGCATCAACACGAGAACATGCATACTCCCATATGTATCATGCAGCAAACATTAACTAATATATATAGGTGATATTGTCCTGATCCTCTTCTTCCGTCAAAGAATATATGAAACCTTTAACAATGATAGGCTTCATACATTCATCTATATATCATTTGAATTGATTGTTTTTCGGTGAGGAAGCATGCATACATCCATCATTTTTCAGTCGCGCCCGCCGCCCGGCACCGCGGAACGCTGCATATGCCGGCCGCGGCTGGACCGCGCCCTGCACGGTACCGTGGCGTGGATGTGGCCTTCTTGCGTGCCATATGTTCAACGCGCAGGCTGTAGAACACTGAGTGTATATTCTGTGCAGCTAGTTGTTGCATACCAAGAGACCACCGTGTCATTGCCGGATCATGTATGTATATATCAACATGATTACATACATACTCCCCATATGGATCATGTGGCAAACATAAACTGATATATTTTTATATATAGGTGATATGGTCATGATCCTCTTCCTTAATTTCAGGAATATATAAAGCATGATGGTTTAGAAACCTTTAACAATGAACTCAAGAGATCCGATTGTTGCAAATGCAATTTGATTTGACTTTATTTTGAGAAAATTGTATTATTACAGTCCCAAATAACGCCGCTTCTCGCAAAAACTACCATTCTACACACATTCCTTTCCTTTTTCAAAAAAATAGCATCCAAAACATTTACTTCCTATTTTCTTTACCATTTTTTCTCTTTTCCTCAGTTATCTTTATTCGTGCAAGCATGGCCAAATAAACCACCCTAGCTATATTGATGCTATAGTGTGTTTCACTTAAAAAAAGACTCTGGTATCTTATGTTTAGAAACCTTTAACAATTTAATGATTAATATACATACTCCCATATGGATCGTGCCGCAAACAATAACTAATATATATGTATATAGGTGATATAGTCCTGATTCTGTTCCATCCATTCAGGAATTTATTAAGCATGATGGTAGAAACGTTTAAGAATGATGTCAAGAGATCCTGTTGTTGCACATTGCAATTTGATTTGATTATTTTGATGAAAAAAATGCAGTTTTAGCAATCCAAATAACGCGCTTAGCAAAATTACCATCTTACAATTTGCTTTCATATAAATAGCATCCAAAACATTTACCTCTTTTTATTACCAAAACATTTACTTCTTGTTTTCTTTACCATTTTTGCTCTTTTCCTCTATTCTCTTTATTCGTTCAAACATGGCCAAATAAACCATCCTAGCTATATATATACTACTACATAAAAGATTTTAGGTGGCGGTTTTTCTTATTTTTCGGTGGTGATTTTTTCATAACCGCCGCCAAGCTAAGGTCGTCTTTAATGAATGATTAACTGTGGAGGTTTAAAAACCCTCTAAAATAATAAAAAAAAAAAATGGAAACCCTAACCCTCATGGGTCGCCACCGCCGTGATCGGGGGGCGCGGATCGGTGATCGGGGGATACCAGATCCGTACTCGGGGATGCCGGATCCGTGCTTGGGGTCGCCGAATCCATGCTCGGGTCGCCGAATACGTGCTCGGGGATGCCACCGCCGTCATGGAGGCAGCCCACGCGATGGGCGCCTGCAAGCGGTGGCGCTGCATCGTCTCCACCGACGGCGGTCGCGCCTTCCTCTGCCTCACCACCTCGCTCCACCCTCCCGTCATCGTCAGCTACTACCACAGCTATATCACAGTGGCGGCTACCGCTTCGTGCTCTCGTCCTTGTAGCCAACGACACCCCATCCGCTTCTCCCTCGACTTCTTACCCCGGGAACTTGTGCAGCGCCACCACAGCATCGATCGCTGGCATGCTTGTTGCTAACTACCATGGTGGCCTCGTCCTCCTCAACGGCAGCACTCAGCCACGTGTCGGACCTTGTTATCTATGGAGAGGGAGGGAAGGGGAGTGATGGCGCTGGTGGAGAGGGAGGGGAGGGAGTGATGGCGCCGCCGCCGTGGAGAAGTCTCGGGCCGGGAGTGGGGAAGGGAGCGGGCGATGGAGCTAGGAAGGGAGTGGACAGGAATGGGGAAAGGAGCGGGCAACGGAGATGAAGGCGTCAGTACGTGGATGGGGAAGGGAGCGATAGAGAGGAGGGAGAATGAGTTAATTAAGGGTAAAAACCCTAGCTCTGCTTATATATAAGAGAGACTGGAATTGGGTTTTTCATATTGGATCTGGGCCTCTTCGGCTCTTGGGCTAGGCCTCATTTACCATGGCGGTTTCACCGTCACGGTTAACAAAAAATAACCTCTATAGTTAATCGAGACATTAACTTTGACGGTTTCTAAATAACCGCCATCGTTATTATTTCGCAAGTGCCTTGTCAAAGATTGCTTATAGTAGTGTATTATATAGTCTCCGTTATATAACATGTCACTCAACAGTTATGACATTTTCCTCTCCGTCTATCATCATCCGGGGAAGGTCCTAATCGTTGATGACATGTTTTATAATAGTCTCCTGACCAACAAACGCTCAACGTAAGTATCTTGATGCTAGCGTTTCACCCAACTCTGCCGGCACTTCATATATAGAGAAAAAAAAAGGCGCCTTATATTTGTTTCAAGAAAGGCACCTAATTCGTGGCTGACGACGGGACTGCAACAAAAATAAGGCGCCTGACTGCCTGCAAGTTGATGAAAATGTAGAGTAAATAGCCTGCAACTGGACCATATATTCAGTCGAGACTGCCTGCAAGTTGATGAAATGTAGAGCAAATAGCGAGGTACACCATTCGCCTGACCATCACCTATCATTGTAATGACGCGCGTGTAGTGACCAAATCATCGAACGAAAGATCCCCTGGACATCACCATGGATGCATCTTGGTACAACTTGACACGGATAGTACAGAGAGTAAATCCTACAGTATCTTTGCCAAGAGTCTGACCGAATCCCCAGAACTGTCTCTATCATGACGCGTACATACTGTCCTCTTGCGTACAAGCTACAAATTGCGACGCACTGTGTTTCCATGCAGCAGAGCGAGTGCTGTTCTCAACTGAAACCTCAAGCCTACCTACCATAAATTGCACAGAACTTCGGCCTCCAGCTCCAGGTCCAGACAGACTACACTACTGGTCGGCCATGGAAAACAGCCGGGAGCCGGTGGCGTCGGAGGAGCCGAGATGTGTCGTCCATGACGCAGTGGCGAAGCTACGTGGAGGTGACGGGGTCTGCCGACCCCGATGATATTCTCGTCAGGTCTTATAGCTAGCGTTTCCTGGCCAGCTTGGACCCCAGTAAAAAATATGTCTGACCCCGGCAACAATTGGCAGCCCAACAGTCCATTGAATGGCCCACATCTTCCGCTTCCTGGAACGTCATTATGTTACGTGAATGCAGATAGGCAGCAATCCGTTGCTTCTCCAGATGCCACGTAACGTAAACCACAGTTCCCAGCATCAGCGGCGAGCTGATGATTTGCTGGTGGCTAGCGGCGTCGCAGCGATAAGCTCTCCGCTGAGTTCATCTCCATCGCTGTGCAGGACTCCACCAGGTACCCAAATTTGCTATTAATAATTAACAATCATGTCTGGACTATAAGATTTTAAGTTTTTTTTTTTCCAACTCTACTTGTACAGACATGACCACTAGTAATCTAGTATTACCTGCTTTAATTTTTATTGTGACTAATTTGTAGCTAATAAAAGCACGTTGGAAAGATTCTTTAAAAGAAAATTACCCCCAGCGCGTGGAAGATGGCATTGCAACATGAGAGGTGAGTTCAATTATGATACAATTTGTTATAATATCCGGTCATTATTCTATCAATTTGATCTTATTATATATACATGATACCTAGGTTTTTTCTACCAGTAAGAAAAAATCAGTCCCTGGCTATAAATGTGAAATTTCAGAAATTTCGAAAATATCAGGTCAAATTTGAATTAATTTTTTAAAAAAGTTTCGCATCATTTTATTAAAAAAAAAACTCTCTAATCAATCATCCATCACTAATTTATATAACATAGGTGAATTTAAGGTTTGTTTGGATTGATGCCTTTAAGCAATTTTGTGCCCAAGCAGCCATCCTGGCCTTAGGCACCAAATCGGACGTCCGGGAGACGTGCTCGCGTCAGGCAAAGATTCCTAGGACTGGTCCAAACAGGCCCTAAGTTCGTAAGTACTGACCCCGGTGACCATTTATCCTGGCTTCGCCACTGCCATGACGTCCCGGACGATCTGCTAAGGCTAATCCTCCTCCGCCTCGACTCCCCGCTCTGGGCTCGTCCGCGCGGCG
Source organism: Hyparrhenia diplandra (assembly GCA_015847255.1). Classification (NCBI taxonomy): domain Eukaryota; kingdom Viridiplantae; phylum Streptophyta; class Magnoliopsida; order Poales; family Poaceae; genus Hyparrhenia; species Hyparrhenia diplandra. The sequence continues at coordinate 534,458 of JADLZK010012073.1, read as the reverse complement.
TGCGCCTGCAAGCGGTGGCGCCGCATCGTCACACCGCCGATGGTGGCCGCGCCTTCCTCCGCCTCGCCAGCTCGCTCCACCCTCCCGTCGTCGCCGGACACTACCACAGCTATCACGGTGGCGGCTACCGCTTTGTGCCGTCGTCCTCGCCGCCGACGACACCCATCCGCCTCTCCTCGACTTCTTCCCGGGATCGCGTAAATGCGGCACCGCCACACCATCGATCGCTGGCATGTCACCGACTGCCACGGTGGCCCTCGTCCTCCTCCACGACGGATTCGCCTGCGTGTCCGGACCTTGTTGTCTGCGACCCGTTGTCACGACAGTATGCGGGATATCCACCATCCGCCGGACCAGACATCGCGCCCCACCAATGGGAGAAGGATACTTTGCCACGCGTCTTCTTGCTCGGCGGCGACGGCAACAACGACGGCGGCAACATCTCCATATCAAATTTCAGGGTGCTGTTGTACCACACCTGCTCCGACGTTACCAAAGTCTACGTCTTTTCCGCAGCTGAGGGCGGAGACTGGCGTTTGGTGAGGCAGTCGACGGCGGCGGATCGACGACCACGACGACCTCTTCGTCGGTGGTTACAAGGGGCACGTCATTGGCCGGATCGACGGATCTCTCTACATGGCCTCGCCGGCCGGCAGCGTCGAGTCCTTGACAATACCAGCTTGGTGTTCTCTGAGGTCGATCTGCCCATCCGTGCGGGGAAGTCAGGTTTAGACAATGGCTACAAGTCGACGTTCGCCGTCGTCCATGGCACCAGCGCTGAACCTGCCACCTCGCCGGGCGACGGCGTGCATCGTCCCACATGCACGGTGAGCACCTAGAATTGTTCCGCTGGATCGCCAGCGGTGGCAAGTGGGTGCTCGAGCACAACATTCCCCGGTTGTCGGAGGCCACACGCGGCCTGCCAGGCTACCCGGAGCTCTCTCGGTGGAAGGCGGTGGACGTTATCGCCGGCGGCACCAGATTGGCGGTTTTGAAAGTATCCTTATCACGTGGCAATAGGAGCTGGAGTTGGCTCTTGTCCCTCAACGTGGACACGATGCAGCTGCAGGTGGTGCCTGATGTGGCAAACTATCTCTCTCACGAGATGAAGCGGATAATGTACACGCTGCCATGGCCTCAGTTCATGAATGCCCTAGCTAGCTAGCTAGCAAGGGCATTGCCAAATTAATTTACAACTTTGGCATCTCACCATCGTTCACTATGGCTGTAATTGTGACAATTCTAATTTCCTTTAATGCAGTGCGTGCACGAGCACGCTTTTGGAAAAAAAAATACAGGCTTACGCACAACATTGATTTACTTTTTATCTATGAATGGCACCGCATAAATATGATTGATATGTTTCAATATGCAGGAATTCACAGTTGTAGTCTAATAAATCTCTAGATCTCACTTGAACAATTTGACTGTATGGGTATTGTTTGGTCTCACAAATCCAATGCCAACTAACTGTTGTGTTGCAATTGAGCTATTGATTATGATGTGGACTTGTTTGCGTAATGGACCGATAAATTTGACATGATGTGCATGCCCTGTTGTACTGTACACGTGAATGCAATGCCCATTTCAGAACACATTCATGAAGTTTATTTAGTGGTAAAAGATAGTTTATTTGATAAACAGTTGTACAATTTCTTCTAATTAGATAAACAATTATAAAATTTGCAATATTATTCTTCTAATTAGATAAACAGTTGGTGCTCAGCCGGCGGTCGGCGCTTGCGCGTTCTTCTAACGCTCGTTTTCTGTTTGTCCATTCTAGTTTTCGTTTTTTCGTTTTTAGTTTTCAGTTCTAGTTTCTGTTGATCTTCTCTTTTGCTTTGTTCCTCTACTTGCTGGCAACCCCTCTGGTAATCAGGGTGTTACCAGGATGTCCTTTGTGTTTGTGTTGTCATCATTTTCTTCTTAATGAAAAATGTGCCGATCTAGGTGGGTGTGGTCTCAAAAAGTATTATTCGGTACATAGAAACTAAATACCATATTAAGTATTAAATTCAATAACTTATAAATAAATAGTTCAAATCAATGCTGACAGTTAGAAACTTAAGCATAAATAAAAGAGACATAATACTATATCTAATAACCTTTAGCCACCACTTTCTACCATATGTAAATGTTTTTATCAGCCAAATCGGGTTTTTCGGCTTGTCTTTCTCTGAGGCTGATAAAGGCGGTGGATGTTGTTCTTGTGAAAGAAAAACATATACGATGGCTGATAAGTTCAAGTGAAGAGAAAGATCCTACAACCTTTGATGGCTACAGACCTATATCACTGTAGAATTACTCTTTGAAGTGCATTGGGCGAACTTAGAACAAACAGGTGGAGGGTGCCTAGAACAAACGGGTGGAGGGTGCAGTCAATTGACCAAATCACTTGGCTTAAAGACACTCTCATACTTTGGGGTTTAGCAAGTGGATGTCTAGACAATTCATGATTCATCAATTAGGTCCACGAGTCCAATGTCTAATTAGCTTTAACATCGCCGGTAGGAATAGAGGTCGAAATCTTCAACAAATCTCAGAGAGGCTAAAATGAAAGTACATCCGGAGCACATGGTTGCAGAAAAATATGTTGTCATGGCATGTGTACACAAGCTTCAAGAAATAATGTACAGAAGCTTCAAGAAAACATGCGTCATGATATTGTGGGATTTTGTGCAAGCATAGCTTGGAGCAACCAAAATGATGTGGCAATCTCGAAGTTGAACACCTAGCTTATATCTAGATATGTTAATTTGTCACTTAGCTACAAAGCATGGTTCTCATAATTTTTACTGTGCCAATAATTATAGGTTCATGTGTATGACTCAACCTACACTCGGTGTAGTTATGAATCCATTCTAACCCGGACAATAGATCGATTGGGTTATGTTTGTAGATATGCTAATGAAATGCCAACACTCACTACATATGGATATGCAGGCAAAGGTGCTTGCGACTAAGATTGGAGATCCACCGACTTCTCCAGTATGGTTAATTGTCGTCGGTACAGCATGTCTTCGTAGTTGTGAAGCAAAGGAGGTTGTATTAGTAAGAACTTTGTTCTACATTTCGCATATTCGTAGAATCCACATCGAACACATCGATGACCTACACTTTACTTGAGTTATTTTTACAAGATCGCTAGTGAACATGTAGTAGTAGTTGAACATCTTTTTGATTGTAATGATTTGTTGTAAATTATAAAAGTTTGTATGAATTTTATAAATGTGCACATTAATTATTAGTTAATACATGTTTGTACTTTAATTATTAGTTCTAAATCGACAACTGTCTCAAGTAGTTTTTTCATAAACTCTATGTGAGATCTGTGATTTTTTAACTAGTGTTTCCAAGCACTTTCTGTCATGTCCCAAATCAAGGTGGGGCCCAAAGGCCAACACCAACAGCCCAAATGGGCCTGGCGCATCTTGCGAGAGGCCTCTGGCCGCCCGCGCCGCCGTCGCGCCATCGTTGTCATCGGCTTCGTCATTAAGTAATAGATATTTAGATATTTAGATATTTAGAGAATAAAGATAGGAATAAAATAGGAAATAAATAGGTTTCTTGTAAGAGAGATATTCCAATCTATAAGGAAGCCTCCTAGAGATTGCTTAGCGTGCAAGTCTTTCCCGGGACTATAAATACAAGGGAGTCAGAATCATTTGGAATTAATGAGAAAAATTAAAGGGGTAACACCCAAAAACTCTCCAGCCCCTCCAAATAGCTCTCTCTCTCTCTCCCTCTCTCCCTCGCGCACGTGCGCCGCCACTAACACCACCGCCGCCGCTGGTCACGCCGCCGCCCGCTGCGTGCGCCGCCTTGGCGGCGGCGCTTAGCGCGCCGCCCCCGCCGTCCCCCTCGTCACCTCCCGGAGCCGGCATTCGTCATCAACGTCTTCTTCTACCTCTCTGTTCTTCATTAGCCTGCGTCACCTACGCCATCACGCCGCCGATCGTCCCTCCTCCCCCTACCGCCACCGCCCCTACAGCTCGCCGGGGGCCGCCGCCGCCTCCTCTTCCCCAATCATCGACAACACGTGTCGGTTCCAGCCCAATCTAGCGGGTTCGACACTTTCTCAAAAGCAACCTATATTAAGATTGTAGATCTTGATGAGTTTAACAATATTGGTATGCAAAAGTTTTTCGTCGAGGTCATTTAGTGATCTGTTTGATGAGGTTTGACCAAGTCAAATCTTCAATTTTTAAAAACGACACCTTCAAGCTACTATTTTAAATTCTAGATGGTTTCAAATTGAAAAGTCATGGAAACCAAGATTGTTAATTTCATCAAGATCTAAATTTGGTATTTGGGTGAACTTTTCATTTGAAAAAAGTTTGAATGTCTTGAATTTCGTATTCTAAATTTTTTACAAACTTCCGACTAGTTTTCGAAGCTATAGATGGTCACAAATTAAAAACTCATGAATACCAAAATTCATAACTCATCAAGATCTACAATTTTTATTTAGGTCATTTTTTTTGCATTTGAGAAAGTGTTTGGAAACTATAGTTCTAAATCGACAAGTGTCTCCCATAGTTTCATAAACTCTTTGTGAGATTTTTTTGATTTTGTGATTGTGTTTACTAACACTTTCTCAAATGCAAAAATGTCCAATGTAAAGATTGTAGATCTTGATGAGTGGTAACACCTCTCAGTATTGAATTTTTTTTCAAACGAGGTCATTTAGTGTTCCGTTTGAGAAGGTTTGACCAAGTCAATTTTTTTGAATTTTAAATAAAGACACTTTCGTGCTACTTTTTGGACAACTAGGTGGTTTCAAATTGAAAAATCATGAGTACCATGTTTATTTAACTCTTCAAGATCTATACTCTATATATTGGACATTTTTTGATTTAACAAATTTTGGACCATTCAAATTTTCAATTAAATAGAATTTTCAGTTTTTTCGAGCCCTAGACGCTCTCGAATTGAAAACTCATGAATACTGAAAATGATAACTTATCAAGATTTACAATCTTTCTTTAGGTTATTTTTTGCATTTGAGAAAGTGTTTGGACAAGATAGTTCTAAATAGACAAGTGTCTCCCATAGTTTCATACTCTGAAGATTCGAGATTTTGTGACTATTGTTTACTAACACTTTCTCAAATGTCAAAATGTCCAATGTAAAGATTGTAGATCTTGATGAGTTGTAACATCTTTGTATTCAAAAGTTTTTCAAACGAGGTCATTTAGAGTGTGTTTGCTTGTGATGCCCAATCTAGCCCTACCGGACTTAGCTGCATCAATCAAGCCAACCTCCACTTGTTTGGTTGCTTTTGGTTTTGGTGGCCCATGCTAGCCCGACTTAGAGATTGGAGTGTTTGGTTAACTGGTTTGTTTGGATAGGGTCACCTCTTCTCTAATTTGGTAACCTTACCAACTTTGAGGAATTTCATCGAACACTTGTTGTGCATCGGCTGCTCCACCTCCTCCCACAAGTCCACGCCGCCCAAGACCACCGCACACGCCCACCATGGTGACATCTAACCATGACCATGGTGTCGCCGCCCCAACACCGACGCACCCTCGTCGTGCTCGCCATCCTCCTTGCAACGCGTGACGCATTGGTGGCGTGCTGGTGGCGTGTCCGTGTCGAAGTGCGCGCGCCAATGGCTTGGTGGACGCCATCCGAGCCCGCCGGGTGGACGAGCCCACATGCGCGGCGATCTCCCCGCGGCTCATCCGCAGCCCGATGGTGGACGCGCTCCCGCCGAGGGCCCCGTCAAGTGCCTCCTCTGCCGCAGCTCCCGACCTCGGCGGCTCCATCCTCCCGACCCCCCTCCCCACGGCATGGCGAGTCGCGAGGGCCTCCAGATGTGAGCCGCGCCGAGCCGAGGGTCCTGCCCCAAATGCCGAGTTCCCGGTGCGGGGTCACCGGCCTCCGCCACGACGCGGAATGGGGCCGCCGGCGGACGGCTGCCCTGTTGTTCCGGTCCAAAGTGTGATGCTCATCCCGGGAGGAACGTGTCCGTGGTGGTCGGCTCGCTGCATCACTGTTCCGCCCGGGTCACCGGAGCTTCCTGTCGAGGGACGGTGAGCGTCACGTTCGCCCGCCGAGGAGGAGACTGTTAGTATACCTTATAGCATAAAATATAGAGGTTTTTAAAACGAACATAAGGGCTTAAAATGAATATTAACATAGTATAGGGGCTTGACTAAGATAATTCCACGAGTTTTGATGATTTATATATTTTTCAGGGATTAACACAGGAATATGCCCAAGATTTTGCATGCCCTATGACATAAAGACGTATCCGTAACGTAGTCCAACTTGGAACCTACGTAAGAACATTCCAGAAGACGCCAGAGGACACCAGAAGAGGGGTAGGGCCCACCTAGCAGAGCTAGGCGGCGACCGCCCTAGGGCCAGGCCGCGGCCGCCCTGGTGGGACCCCCCTGTCAGCCTCTCATTCAAGATCGATTCACAACCATCTATGAGGAGCAATCTAGTCCATCCATCAAGGTCGGTTTGATCCACGGGCTCTCGTGCATCCTCCGGGGCTATGTAACAAGACCCCCTGACCCCTAGGTGAAACCCTAAGTCATTCTACTCTATACCAAGTCCATCATCAAGACCCCAAGTCAAGATCCTAAGCCCTAGTTCCACCATAACCAGAGCAATAGCTATCTAAGCTAGTTCTAGAGGAAGTCAAGTATTGTCTTGAATTCTCGATCGTCAAGAAGTAGCCGGAGCCGAGCTTATCGTGACTTCTCTCTTGTATCTAACATTGTAAGTATTTGGTTAGAATACAATTGTTATGACTTTATTCTATTTAATGATTATATTCTTAGATATATGCATGGCCACCACAATTTTGGGCAACCAAACACACCCTTAGTGTTTTAGTTTGAGGTGGTTTCACTAGTCAATTTTTTGAGTTTTTAAATAAAGACACCTTCACGCTACTTGGACCTCTAGGTGGTTTCAAATTGAAAAGTTATAAATACCATGTTTGTCTACCTCTTCAAGATCTACACTCTATATATTGGATATTTTTGGATTTAACAAATTTTGAACCATTCAAATTTTAAATTTTGAAAAAAAAAAAAAAAATATAGAATTTTCAGTTTTTTGAAGCCCTAGACGGTCTCGAATTAAAAACTTATGAATACCAAAAATTCATAACTCATCAAGATCTATAATCTTTATATTGGTTATTTTTGCATTTGCGAAAGTGTTTGGAAAGTATAGTTCTAAATCGACAAGTGTCTCCTTTTAGTTTCATAAACTCTCTGTGAGATTCATGATTTGTGACTAATGTTTACTAACACCTTCTCAAATGCAAAATATCCAATATTTGTAGATCTTGATGAGTTTAACACGTTTGTATTCAAAAGTTTTTCAAATGAGGTCATTTAATGTTCCGTTTGAGGAGGTTTGACCAAGTCAAATTTCTGAATTTTTAAATAAAGACACCTACGCGCTACTTTTGACCCCTAGCTGGTTTCAAATCAAAAAGTCTTGTTTAACTTTTCAAGATCTACACTCTATATATTAGACATTTTTTGATTTGAAAAATTTTGAACCATTCAAATTTGAAATTTCAAAAAATAATATAGAATTTTTAGTTTTTGAAACCATATACGGTCTCGAATTGAAATCTCATGAATGCTAAAAATTCATAACTCATCAAGATCTACAGCCTCTCAGGTTTGGGCAGATCACGAGATGGAGCACGAGAGGGCATTCTACCCAACAAGGCAACAGGCTCGGACGTTGTGACAGCGTAGAGGTGGGTGGCTTTTGAGGCCCGAGCTCACTGCCTGTTGGTGGTGCTGGCTGGACGAGCACTGTGCACCGTCGTCGGCCGGCCACGTGTCGGTCGTCGTGCGACAATCCCTATCGCCAATCCCCTCTCTTCGTCATCATAAAATTACCCTTCGGGCCTCGGCAGTTAACAGATTCCGAATTCTCATCTCAGCAGTGATGTCCTATCACAATATCTGTCCCTAAATATATAACGTTCTTGCTTCTGAGAAATTAATTTCGTATAAAAATATTAATGTTTACTATGCATAATTGATATCATTATTAGATAGATCTTTAAATCAAGTTTTCTAATAAATTTATTTAAAGATTTTAATATAGAACATATTTTTCTATAAATGCAGTCAAAAAAGTTGTGACACGGAAATATAATGAGGCATGAAGGGAGTACGCGGGCTCCTCGCCATCGCGTAGCCTAGGCGCGGAGGCATGAGGCCGCACCATGCATCTCGCGTCGCCGTGTTGAGAACTTAGTTGCCATCACGTTGCCGCCATGGCACATCGATCGATCAACCTAGAGTTAGATATTTGACAATGCATAATTGTTTGGGTCAGTGTCTCTCTTCGCACTCGTGACTCAGTTTAGGACAGGTGTTTACTCATTTTGTTAATACTTTTAACTAAAAAGAAAAGAAGACAATAGTAGTCCACCTTTTTTACAAAGATCTTTTACAATAATATCATTCACTCACATGCTAGATAGGTCAAAATATTAACCATGCTATGAATGGCCATCCACCAAAACCTTCATTCTCTATATTTGGAACCTGAGTTGCAAGCCAAACGAGTTTAACAGCTTCATGCTGGTAGGTCAACTCTATACTTTAGAGTGAATCTACTAATATACCATGAAGTTGGGACTGTAGAGATGTTTTTACACAGTTGCTAGAGCTTTCAAAATAGATGCGGATCCAAGGGTGCCTAACTCTTTTACGCACTTTTAATTAAGTATATTGAATGTATACTTCTATATCTATAACTACTATTAAAGAGACAAATTTTCTCTCCATCTTTTTTTTTTTTTTTTTTTTTGGTCTCCGACCCTTCTCTAACTAATACTGAATGTGGACCGGCTCTGACCGGAATTCTAATCCAAATAGACTTTTTGTTCGATATTATCAAACAAGTAAGGATTCTTGAATAGGAATCCAAACTAAATAGAAAAATGGTAAAAATAGAATTATGAACAAAATGATCAGAAGTAGTTTGAATAGGAATCTAGATCTAAATAGACAGAAAAGGATAAAAGCAGAAATTACGCAAGTATAAATTGAACAAAGAATTTTTAAAAATTTTATTATATCTCCACCATGAGTGATCTTGGTCACAGCTCCATCTTGCCGTTCGTCTTCTCAGTTCTATTAGCAACCCTTTTTTCGTCCGGTTTATTTGTTGTCGAAAAAACATGCACATGAAAACTACTCGAATTCACTCCAATCTACGTACAAGCCACGCGACTTTGCTAGCCACGATGCAGTGCGAAGTATTCAATCCTAAAATGAATATGAACAATAATATGATCGTTAGATAATAAATCTTTAAATCTTTCGAGTTCATGTAAGTTAGAGTTGCTAATGTCCACGAGACAATAGGAAATCCAGTTCTAAGATGAATCCTGACCCATGATGCGATTATTAATAAACCTCCAAAGTTTCTAAAAAAAAAAAAAAAAAAACCTACAAATTGAAGTCGCCCAAATGGCCATGTAATAACAGGTACAATCCGTTGCAAAGGCACAAACACGTTTGCTAGTAAATAAATAAATAAATAAATAAATAAATAAATAAATAAGTGCATAAAAATTATTCTCTGATATTTTTGTTTTTTTTTTAGCAATTTTGCTAATTTACAGCAACACTAGGGCAGCCCAGGCAATGGCCCTAGTTTTTTTTTTTTTTTTTGAGACGGCCCATGTAAGTAGGGAGCAGCACTTCAGAGTTTTGGCCCATCGCAGCCCAAAACACAAACCGTGAGCCAGCCGCCAGCGTTGCTCGCTTCGACCTCCCTAACCGCCGCCTCTCGCTCTCCGACGAGGCAACAACTGGTGGGCCGCCGCCGCCGATGGTGGTGCTTCTATCAGGTGCTGCCTCTGTCTCTCTCTCTCTGCCTGCCCCCTCCGTTGACATCTGCAGCCGGCACCTCTCCTCCGGTCCTCCCTGCCGCTTCCCTCCCCTTCTCCCATGCGCCCCCTTGTTGTGGCCTGCTGCTGCCCCTCTTAACATCACTAATCCTGCAGTTGGCCATGGGAGCCGATGGTGCGGAGATGGGAGTTTGGCCTTGCCCAAACCCTGCTCTCCCTCGCCTCCTCTTTTGCTTTGCTGGATTTTGGTCGTGACTTGAAAACCATGTATATCGCACATGGGATCCCATCATACATATATCAAACATATTCTCATTTTTTTTTCTCAAAATAATTGGGTATTCCTGGGAATACCCATGCATCCAGCTGGATCCGCCCATGCTCCTCAAAGGCTTGATATTTAAATTGCTCACTTGCGCAATGTTTTCTATATTGCATTTGATTGTTGAGTTCAAGAAGTGAAAAGGCACATTTTTTAGATTAGTCTTGTTTGCAGTTCCATGCTAACACCAGGTCATCATACATGTATGTTTTTGTATGGTGTGAACTGATTCTCTAGCAATGCTTTTTTCCTTCTTCAAATGTGTGAAAATACAGGCAGGCCTAACTTATAAGAGTGGGTATTACTTAGAAACTGAATAGATCTTTGCCCCAGGACTGCGACGTATCTATTAGAAATTTTACTTCAAGAAATTTATCTTTTAGTTATTTCTATAATCTATATGTAACATTAATGGGTCACCATTGGGTAGGGGCATAATGTTTTTTTTTTTTTTTTTTTTGACAATGAGGGGCATAATGGTTAGTTTTCACTGCTAGGTAGAGGCTCTAGTCTTCAGCAAATTCTGGGTCCGCTGCTGCGGTGCTCTCCTGTACCAGCGCTATGGGGCGCCCAAAGGGCGGGGCCGCGTCCTCCTCCTCGAAGAAGCCAAAGCCAAAGCCAAAGCAGAAACAGCGAGGTGGTGTCGACTTCAAGGTACCACCAGCCCACCAATTCTGCGCTCTCTCCAAGACCTTATTCTAGGTCGCTGTGTTAAGCCTTTTTCTGGCGGTTGCAGAAGTACAAGCACAAGGTCGGGCGCAAGCTTCCGCCGCCGAAGAATGCTACCAACACGGAGATCAAGTCCAAAAGTACACCAGCCAAAGCAAACCTTTTTTCCCTACTTGCCCTTCAATTTTGAGGTGTAACAATGCTCAATTTAGGGCTCTGTATTGTGTATTCATGTTGTGTGTCTGTCCAGCGATCGTGCTCCCGGAGCAGAGCATGGCCTCGGAGAGGACGGGCATGGCAGTGAACAAGCGTGGGCTCACGCTGCGGGAGCTCCTGCAGCAGACAGGGCACTACAATGCCAATGTGCGGCGGGGTGAGTTTTCTCTAGTCTGTATTGTGACACATTGGATAACTATCGTGATGTCTCAATGCATTCTTAGCAGCTGACTGTGTATATGTTTGTCTTTGTGTTTAAGCTGCACTGAATGGAATAAAGGACATTGTTGTCAAGCATCCAGCGGAGCTTAAACTACACAAGGTTGCTATAATCGAGAAGCTGCAGGAAAGGATATGTGATACCGACAAGATGGTCCGTGAATTGTTATACAATGTACTGCAGTCTCTGATCTTCCCATCTTTGAAAGAGGTATATCTCTTTCTCCCCCTTTTCTCTACATTTGCTTGATTAGAAATAGATCAAAATCATTACTCATGATGTTCTTACATGTTGCATTGCATCATGACATTCCAGTTTTCTGTAAATGTGCTAGTAACAGTTAATATTGCTTGTGTGATATCATGCCCTCCACTAACCACAGTATGACACCTGATTATTTGTTGCATTCACAAATACATCATAGAAGTTTCATTTTTTATTTTGGCATTCTCAAGCACATCATTCTCTATTTGCATAGCTTTGTTATGCATTGTTACTCTGGACAGTTCTAATTTTCTAGCTTTTGGCTTCAGATGTGAAATTCTATTTTTTGCTTACAGGATAATGCTATATCTATGCGGAGTACACTATTTTTTGCTGATGGCTAATATTCTAAATGGAACTACCCATCTGTCTGTCGATATCCAGTTAATGGCTTTTAGATTTTTGGAGCTTGTGGTTCTTAATTTCCCATCAACCTTTTCTAGTTATGCTGAACAGGTATGTGTGCTGCTTTCACAGTTGGTGTATTGCGAATGATGAGATGCTTCTATTGTTATGAGAAAATTATTTTGCTGTTGATTACTTACTTCTATTGACTATCGCTTAATTAGTTGTACTATCTCCATCCATTAATATCTGACATTGGTAAGTTCAGTTTTGGACTAACCAACGTCAAATATTAATTGATGGATAGAGTAGCTTTTTTCCCCAAAGCTTGCATCTGCTAACTACCACAACTTGTTTCACAATCCAGCTTTTATCAAGCATACCTACTAGGGAATATATATATATATATATATATATTATTCAAACTGCATCTCACTCTTGCTAGAAATTTTGCATTTGCTGATCATATTCATTACCAACTTGTAGCTTCATTTGCATTATCATTTTTCTGACAGACCTTCAACAACTTTGTTGCGGTACTGAGCAATGACAGAATCAACCTACATGATAGGAACAAACTCAACAGTGTCCTTAGTGGACTTGGCCATTGCCTTTCCTTGGTTGTTAATGCGATAGAAAATGGTGATACATCAAATCGACAGGTTTGTATCTTGAACTCAGTAATAATCTTTTTTTTTTTCAACAGCTGAAACCGAATTTCATTACTTACATAACGAAATTACAAAGTTCAGCAGTTTAATGAAAGAGTAAATTTCACTGGCGGTCCCGAACTTGTCGAGATCTCATCTAGGTCCCGGTACTTTCAAATTGCACGTCCAGGTCCCTAAACTTGTCAGAGTATGTCATCTAGGTCCCAAACTCTCGAAATGCACATCTAGGTCCCTAAACTTGTCACGGTGTCTCATCTAGGTCCCCAAACAGCTACGGCGGTTTCCAATGGTGGTTTGCTACAGTAACGGCGGGTTGGTTTTGCTACAGTAACTCTTCGATACGACGTTGGATGGAGATGAATTTTATATGAAAATTGTAGCTCTCGACAGGGATCTACAACTTTCTAATTTTGAGTTTTTTCATTTCACGAAGTTAAGGTGCTCAAAAAGATATTAATTTTCTAATACAACAAGCGGATGTACGCGATTATTATGGTGCTGATTTTTTTATATAATTTTTTTGAGCACCTTAACATCGTTAAATGAAAAAACTCAAAACTAGAAAGTTGTAGATCTCGCCGAGAGCTACAATGTTTATATAAGAAGTGTTTTCATTTGAGAGCACACAAAAAATATATTAATTTTTTAATGCGACACGCAGATGTACGCGATTATTATGGTGCTGAATTTTATATAACTTTTTTGAACACCTTAACTTCTTTAAATGAAAAAAATCAAAACTAGAAAGTTCTAGATCTCGTCGAGAGCTACAAATTTCATATAAAAATCATCTCCATCCAACGTCGTATCGAAGAGTTACTGTAGCAAAACCAACCCGCCGTTACTGTAGCAAACCACCGGAGGAAACCGTTGCTGTTGGGGACCTAGATGAGACACTCGACAAGTTTAGAGACCTAGATGTGCATTTCGAGAGTTTGGGACCTAGATGACACACTCTGGACAAGTTTAGGGACCTAGACGTGCAATTTGAAAGTACCGGGACCTAGATGAGATCTCGGGACAAGTTCGGGGACCGCCAAAGGAATTTACTCTTAATGAAAACAGGAACATAAACGTGAACAAACATTACATCCATGATTCTGATCACCAAGTGATAGCCTCATGGACGGACAACTACCAACCCAGCTAGCAATAACAAAGATATGGCTACTGAAAACCACCCGCGAACACTTCCAAGTTTTCATTACAGGCCTCAGGCCCAACCAGCACGCGGATCAAGTGCAATATTGATGGTGCTTTCTTTATGAAAGAAGGCCAAGGAGCAACAGGGGTGGTGCTTAGAGACCCTGCAGGAATTTTCAGAGGTGGAAGGGCACTATGGCATTGGCATGGTCTAAATGCTTTGTCAATGGAAGCTGAAGCTTACAGAGATGGTGTGTTCTTGGCTAGGGAGATGAATGTCCGGCGGCTGCAAGTCGAGACAGACAGCCAAGATTTGGTGAAACTTTGGGAGATGGGAGAACTCCAGAGGTCATGCATATCATCTATCATCAAAGAGATTAGGGATCTTAGTGTTTCTTTTCTTGAATTCTCTCTGGTGTTCGCGCACAGAGCTTGTAATCGCGTTGCCCATACTCTAGCAAAGCAGGTCTCAGAGAACAACAGGGTGGGTGAGTGGCATAGCCCCTCCCTGTGTTGCTTCTCTGTTGACTGAAGACTGTAGTAATGCTGGTCCTTGAATCAATGAATCTCCAAGTCGCAAAAAAAAAAAAAAAAAAAAAAAAAAAGGGCCCAACCAGCACGCAGGCTGCAATCAGCTGCTACCCTCACTGTTGGAATAAGTGAATTGCCCACTTATCCCCATCAGCTTAAGCTTTTGGGTTGAACTAGTCGGTGCATGCAACTCAATACTCACGGCTAGCCAACATAAAGAATCATATTGCGATCATCCTGAGCTTGTATCTCCAGGTCCAGAGCCGTCTTCTTCACAGCTTCCGCCCCTTGGCTCACTTGCTTCTCCAGCCCTTATAATTTTTATAAAATGTACATTCCTTGGACATTTGTAGCTATAGTGAGGAACTTGGTGAAATAGAAAATATATGTGTTCTGGAACATGTATCGTGAAAAAAAAAATTATAGCTATACTCCACTGATGATAGTGTTTGTTCATCACCTACAGGCTCATAACCTCTCTGCAAGGGAACTTTGGAAATTTACCAGTGATGAAGATAGCGCCGGAGGTAGTTAAGTCTTCCCAACTCTCTACTTATCTTTTAGTTTATATAATCTGCCCGGCACCATCTTTTAGTGGGGCAAATTGGCACTTGAATGTGAATTGAATGTTACCTGCCACTATAATCAGAGATTGCTCGAGATTAAATACACAAATCACTCACAATTTGCTACATTTATTCTTGTTTTCATGGTACTTCTAGTTTGCTGGCCTTCCTGAAACAAATGACAGAATGCTAAAAGTCAGAACTCTTGCATAATATTAGATGGCTCGTCAGAATAACATTTCTTTTGTTTCTCTCTCTTATCATTGGATTGGTAAGTGTTTAACCAGCATTTGGATTACTTAATTGAGATTTCATGGAAATTTGGGTAGAATTCATACACCAAGAGCGGAGATAGTATTTTTAAAGAAATGACTCCCTTAAGGGTCATCAATTCATCATAATATAAACAGCTGTTTCATCCCTTTCAGTTCCTTTTCTTTTTTTTGAATTGTTTTGTAGATACTGTACCTACTACCTGATTTGATGTTATTTGTTTATGTCCTGTTCATTCAGCTTTGTTATTGTTTTCTTATACTTATTATTCTTTACTGCAGGAGCATTTGTAATGTCAATTTATTAGAGAAGCTTCAGAACCTTGTTCAAATCCTTATTAATTCTGTAGAGGTTTCAGCTTCAGAGCTCTGTGCAAAGTCAGCTCTTGATGCTCAGTCAAGTGAAGCATTGCTATCAGCCCTTCATTGTCTGGATCTAATATGTAGGATATTTGTTCATGAGGTGAAGAAACCTCAGTTGAAATCTCACATATCCAAAACTCAGTTTGGGCCTGACTGGTTTAGAAGTTCCTTGCTGGTACATCTAAAGAATTTATGGGGAGTGAAACGTTTGTTTCATGGAAAGGTACAAAAGTTGTTTCCTTGCTTCATGTAACTACCACCAACTGGTATTATTGAATAACTTCCTTGCTTTAGAATGAAATTATGGTTGTATCTTTTGTGCATAACTTGCTGTGAACTTTTTATGGCAGGGAGATGACAAATTTTTCATTTTCAATTTAAGGATTGCTGAAATCTTTCTGCGATTGGATGTATGGATAGATAACACTGTGTTTTCAGCTGAAGAATTTTGCCATTTTGTGTCTTCTCTGTTCATAAAGGTTGTTCCTTGCTCGCCAATTTTAACTGCATGGATACTGTTTTGTGGTTATTTATTTTATGGATTTACATTATCTATTGAAGATCCTTTTGTTTTATCAGGCAAAAACACTTCGCAATAAGGATCTCATCGAAATGTATTTGAGCCCACTTATAACTTGCATTCCAGGTCTTATATCCAATGCCCCAGATGACTCAAAAGGCTATTTGTTGGAGGTATTGGTTGATTTGCTTTCTAGCCTGTAACTTTTATATATATTATTATTATTGCATTGCCAAAATAAAACACATTGTTCAAGTGCAGGCATTTACAGACTCATTTAGAGATTGCAAGGTGGATTGCAAGCTAATCTTGCCATATTTGGATGCGGTTGGAGAAATGCTGCTTCCTGTATGTTCTTTATCTGACGCTATGCTAAACATACCATTTACATGCTTAACTATTAATTCCTCTGTATGTAAATGTATGGCATTTTGAACAAGATTCAACCAAACTTTCTAATTAACTATCAATATGAGAAAATATATCTAGATTATAGATTGACTTGTTTCCTGACTGGAAGTAAAGATATGCTCTTTGTATAAGATGCTTTCATCACACTATGTGTTTGTAGGTTTTGCTATCACATTGCAGCTAAAGCAAAGTTGGCTCTTTGAAACCATTGGATGTCTAAAATGCCTCACATTTTTATACATACAAGTATACAACAGTAAGAAGTAGAGCTTGACGGAGGGCATGCTGTGTGCCCAATGAAAACCGCTAAATCATTGATGATATGGAAAACTCTGGTTCCAGAAGTGACCCTGTGAAATTTAGCTAAAAGATAATTACAAACTATAACTTCTTGGTTACAGTTACAGAAAAAAAGTGACATGTTTGTGGATCCTGATATATGATGTATGACATCTCCTTCTTGTCTATGGTTAGGAGAAAACAGGCATATGGCTTCCTGAAAATGATTTAGGTGTGTTGGGCTATCATGACGCATGGATACATGAGCTACCTGGAATTTTGCTACAATCAATTGATAAAGCCCCCTTGGTTATGAAGGTATGCAGGTTCTATTATCCACTCAGAATTATTATGCTTGATATGTGATATGGGGTTTGTATACTTGGGCAGCTAACTCTTGTCGCTTGTCTACTTTATGGCTTGTGGATTATTTTAGGTTGTTTTGGAGCTTATTCTAAGAATTGGACAATACTTCCCCACAATGGACTGTGGAAGCCTGCGCCCCTTCATAAAGTTATTTGGTGTTCAATGTAATAACTACTCAGTGACCATCTTATCTGGTTTATTTATTTTTTTATCATTCTTTCTTGTTTTGAGCAGATGTCTTTTACTGACAGCATTACCAGGAACTATGGATCCTGGCCCTTTTGTTAAACTTCCTCGCGATTGCCAAGAACTTGCCATTTCATGCCTTTATTATTTTCCCAGTCTGCTCCCTGACGTCATTGAGCCATTGGCCTCATGTTGTTTAAGTAAGCTATTTTTCCTAAATAGTCGCTACTTGATTTTGTAACACTATAGTTGATTTTCATGTTATAAATTCTGGGCACTCCATATAACCTATGAAATTCAGGTGATGCGCTGGAACCCCTCATACTGTTCAGGATCATTGAGGTCCTACAGGCAACATACAAGGATGGTAGTTTACATATAACAGAGCAACTCAGTTTCTTGTTGCTGCTAATGGCAAGATTTAGAGTTTATCCTGGTGATTACTGAACATTCTTTGCATTTACTGCTGTCTGCTAGTGAAATTCAGATGCTGCTCTTAATGGATTGATGATTATTTTATATGAGCTTATTATTATGCATCTTCAATAATTCTGATGTTATTTTACCTGGGCCCTTTTTCCCCTCTGACAGCTTATATATTACTTTGTTAAATTAAACTAGGGGACTTCGTTACACCGGAGGGTTCTAGCAAGTTGTTAAATTGGGATACTTTCAAGTTGTTGAATCGCCTAATATTGACTTCCCTATCTGAAATGGGTGATGGCTCATTAATCCTTGAATTGATATGGAATAATTTATCTACTGCAATTGTGAGTTTTTCTAAACTGTGCTTCGTTTTATGTCTTATCACAACAACCATTAAACTCACGTCATTTGCTTAATTGCAGGCTCAAAACCATCGTTGCATAACATGAATGGCTTGTTTAGAATTATTGTTACACTTGATGCAGGAACTAGTAAGCTTATGAATGGAGATGTTGTAAAGCTTATAGCTGGTTACTTGGTTGATGCTTCTTTGGTGCGTGCTACTTTTTCCAATTTTAGAGCTTTGATACTCATCATACTTGGGTGATTTGATACATTGTTTTCCATTACTTTTCTCTAACTAATCTTTAGGGGAATAGGAAGGCATAGTAGTTTGTTTAAAATTCAAAAGAGTGGTTGAGTTGGCACGGGAGAAATAGCATTTTTCTCAAAATTCCAAAGGGATTTGATACAATTTTTTCCATTATTTTGCTCCAAATAATCTCCAGGAGAACAGGGAGGCATAGTATTTTATTCAATATTGAAAAGGGTTGTTGAGTCGGCACAGGAGGAATAGTATTTTACTCAAAATTCCAAAATGGTGATAGTACATACTCTGTAGTAAGATCGAACAATCACATTGAATCGTGTATAATGGCCAATACTTCCATTATCTGATAAAGTTTAAGGATATGGCACATTGGATATGATTCATAAAAACATCACTCTTTTATTTAACTGAACAGGCTGCGGATGTTCACAGTTCCTTGCGATTGTTTTCTTACTGTACATGTCTGGTTCTGAATAGGAATATATCTCACCCCTGAATATGTTTTTATCTGTAGGATCTGTCTAAAACCATTGAGTTTGGTTTTCAACCTGACAAAACAAGACTATTTCAGTACTTTATCAAGCCATGCACTATCATGTTTGACAAGAATGACAAGTTTCTTTGCAGCACATTGGAGATGCTCAAATCTTTTGTAACAGGAGATGATCATCTGTTTTCATCTATCTCCAGATTAAACTACCCAGGAGAGCTGTCATGTCGAGTTTGTGTTGTCACAACCATACTCATTTTCCTATGCAATGACAGGAAACTCCATAGGAATCTTTCTCTTGGCAAATCGGTTATTAAAGGCATCCTGGAATATATAAGGCATCAGCTGGTAAGTGATGGTTAGCAATTACAGAAATGGTTTTGTTTAGTTGTCATATTGATTAATAAATTTAAATTTCCTAGCCATAAAATTGTTTGTTGTTTAAAAGTCAGTTTGTGGATGAGTGTATCCAAAGAACTCCCAACAGAAATTGTTTTGCTTGTTGATGTCCCAAATAATTACGGATTTCATGGCTTAAAAAAACTGTTTGACTTGTGCTATCAGGTTCTTGATTTATCATGCTCAAATGTAGTTGTGGGAGTTTGGGATATATACTATTATTCAAAGTTCATGCAGACTTGTTCTTCTATTTGTTTCACATTATGTTGATTCATGCTGCAGGATTCTAGTATGCCTGATGTAACACATGTAGAAAAACAAAAGTTAAAATCTGCTTTTGAGCAACTCAAGACCAAAACATTGCAGTTGAATTGCTGGGCTACAAGTGAGCTGGAGGGGCTTTGAAGTGGTACGTGATGTAAAGTGAGTTTTTTTTTTTTTTTTTTTTTTTGGATCACTATATGATGCTACTAGTTTTGTTGAATGCAAATGAGAAATTCAATTGTATTCAGGATATAGGTCAACACCATATTATTGTTTCTTTCACATGATTGACACAGATGGATAGAGTTTCACAAGAGGATTGGGGTCGACGGTCACAATCAGCATACCATTGTCCAACTTGATACATCTGTGAGCCCCAGGTTCTAGCTGTTACTGATAGGGTATAAAGGTCAGTATTTAGAATTTTGGATACACATGATAAGTGCTTACGTATATCAGCCAATTAAGTGGGTTTCATGAACCCCCATACTTCAGTAATCTAATCTAACCAGTAGAACACACAAGGAAATGGTTCTTGTTCATCAATGTACCCATATATAACAATTTTCTCAATTTTCGCATATATAGTTGTAACAGCCAACAAACTGTTACCACTCATCAGTTAACCAGTAGCTCTGGATTCTAAAGCACAGAACTTCCAGTAGATCTATAATAATGGTCCTGTTTGCAGTTTGCTTACTTATACTCCCTATTCATCCAATAACAGTTCAATTATTACTGCAGGTGTGACCTGGGAGACGTGGGATACAGATTCTGAAAACCTCTGACCAAAGTATCAAACAATCCAATGTTCATATCGGGAATGTGTTTCGTGTCCGAAACGCTGATCACCAACTCCAAGTAGACTGCATCTGAGCTGATGCGATCACCTCATAGGTGGACTTGAACAAAACTCTACCGCCTCTGTACCGCTATGTAAATGCAGAAATTTTGATATCAGATTTATTTCAGGCCTCCAGTCTCATTGGCTTCCCCAGTTTAATTTCATTTGTTCGTGGAATTTTTGGTAGCCTCTCGGCCAATTGGTCATCATTTGATCTGATTGCTTGCCACAAAATTAATTTACAACATGAATCCTGGGTAGGCTACACTGCATGTATCATACCTTACCTGAGAAGTTACTTTAGCTAGCTGCCTAACTATTTAATTTGTTACCAAATACCTAAAATTTGATGCCACTCCAGATGTGACTTCTGTGACCTAATTATGGATACAGGATTGGCGTTCGGTTGGCATAAAAATAGCCTGAATCCAAGATACTCCTTGCATGGTGGGTTCTGTGGACGTCGGTTGTGGGTGGTAGCAGAGCAAGGTTGGCAGTTTTTTTTTTTTTTTTTTGACAAAACAACATATCTATACATACCTACTATTTTCGTGCCACCCGGGAACTTCCGTCCATGACTCAGTTTCCTGTACTCACAACAGTAACACACCAAAACCGTCCGATCCGGTCAGCCAAATCCCATCCGTCCACGTCTTTCATCGTCCAGAACCGTCTGCAACTCCCTCGCCCTCCCTCTCTTCCACACAGCGACGGCGATGCGTCGGCGATCACCACCCCAACATCACCTCCCTCTCCCTCTCTGCCTTGGTTTGATGACACAACGGCGATGCGTCGGCGATCACCACCCCAACATCACCTCCCTCTACAAGCGACGGTGCTCTGCCTTCCTTCTTCAAAGTTCTGCCGCATCGCCACCCGTCCTCCGTGACACTTCCTCCCTACCAAGGTCGCGCAGCCGTTGCCGCTGCTTGGAGCGGTGAAGCTGGCAACGCTGCAAACCCCTATCGGAGCAACCCATCCACTGCACTCCCTGTCGCGTCGAGCCAACACCATCTTGGAATTGCTGCTGCACCACGCTCTCATCAAATTCATAACTGCCGCCAATAGCCACGCGTCAGATGTGGCACGGTAAGCAACTCATTTTGGCCTGCCCCTCTACCAATCGTACTCCTCTCATCTTCTTCAGTTAATTCAAAGTGAATTTGAGCATTTCATATCCCTGCTATGGACAGATCGAAAAGTAACAGGCACATCGATGTACACAAAGCTGTTCTGTGATGTGTAATGCTTCTACACGCTGATGTCTTATAGGTGTTTGCGCAAATGCCCATCTGAATATATAGGAATTCAAAAATCATTTGATTGTAATCTCTTCCAAATTTTGTACTGCCTTTTATACCTCCGGTAAAGTCCATTAATGCCTGCTGCATAATGTTTGAAGGGAAAACAGATAATTAGGTATCCAATCTCTTTTCTTAGGTTGTTAACAGTACATGTACAATTGTAGTAACATTACAAATTTTCTTACAGGGAGCCTGTCAATCTTGCAACTCATGTTTAAAGAAGGTTCATCTTCTCATCCTCGCTTGCTAACTCCAACATTTTTTATGTTGAGATCAATTACTTCAGACATCAATTACTGAATCTTCGACCTCTGTTTTGTGTGAACATAGTTTTGTTGAAATTGGTCAACTTTCAGAGATATGCCATACAAATTGATGGAACTAATAGGGGACTCATTCATACGGGAGAACCATACCTCAAAAACTGATGCCCATCGGATGTCTCTTTCATTTTTTTTCCCTTTTCGAACAACCACTCTGTATTTTTTAACTTTGAAGAGATTAAATGATGTGACCAAATCCCCATATGCCATTATTTCTCAGTTCTACAATTCCCGTATTCTGCTGTCTTAATGACCCAAGTTATAGAATGTCATACACCTTGACCTTGCTAGCCCGCGCATCCGCGCGGGGTTCCTGCTAGTATTATATTAAAGCAGCCAAGATACATAGCAGTCCTCTAAAGAGGACCGTACAACATTAAGGTCTTGTGACCAGAAAATTAAACAAACAACAACTAAGACACCAAGGAAGATAAGTCTGCCGGTGGAGGGTATATGTAGGGGCGTTAAAGACGCAACGCATGCACCCAGATGGACTGGCCTCGCACAGCAAAGGCTTAGAGTGGGTTGGCAACGAATAAAAAACATGTCGGCCTCCAAAAGGTAGAGTAGATGTCGTCGCCGGATGTGGAAGAAAATCTCGCCGAGAACCCAGGGAAAGGCAGATTCATTAAACCAGCGCCATAGAAGTAGTTGTCTCATTGTAGCGGAGATCATAGGAACCATAGGTTGCATGCTGTTGTCCTCACCGAAAGATAATTCTGGACCAGGTAGTGAAGGGCACGTGTGCATCTGAAGAAGTTGCGGCTTCCAACAGTAACACACCAAAACCGTCCGATCCGGTCAGCCAAATCCCATCCGTCCACGTCTTTCATCGTCCAGAACCGTCTGCAACTCCCTCGCCCTCCCTCTCTTCCACACAGCGACGGCGATGCGTCGGCGATCACCACCCCAACATCACCTCCCTCTCCCTCTCTGCCTTGGTTTGATGACACAACGGCGATGCGTCGGCGATCACCACCCCAACATCACCTCCCTCTACAAGCGACGGTGCTCTGCCTTCCTTCTTCTCGGTTCTGCCGCATCGCCACCCGTCCTCCGTGACACTTCCTCCCTACCAAGGTCGCGCAGCCGTTGCCGCTGCTTGGAGCGGTGAAGCTGGCAACGCTGCAAACCCCTATCGGAGCAACCCATCCACTGCACTCCCTGTCGCGTCGAGCCAACACCATCTTGGAATTGCTGCTGCACCACGCTCTCATCAAATTCATAACTGCCGCCAATAGCCACGCGTCAGATGTGGCACGGTAAGCAACTCATTTTGGCCTGCCCCTCTACCAATCGTACTCCTCTCATCTTCTTCAGTTAATTCAAAGTGAATTTGAGCATTTCATATCCCTGCTATGGACAGATCGAAAAGTAACAGGCACATCGATGTACACAAAGCTGTTCTGTGATGTGTAATGCTTCTACACGCTGATGTCTTATAGGTGTTTGCGCAAATGCCCATCTGAATATATAGGAATTCAAAAATCATTTGATTGTAATCTCTTCCAAATTTTGTACTGCCTTTTATACCTCCGGTAAAGTCCATTAATGCCTGCTGCATAATGTTTGAAGGGAAAACAGATAATTAGGTATCCAATCTCTTTTCTTAGGTTGTTAACAGTACATGTACAATTGTAGTAACATTACAAATTTTCTTACAGGGAGCCTGTCAATCTTGCAACTCATGTTTAAAGAAGGTTCATCTTCTCATCCTCGCTTGCTAACTCCAACATTTTTTATGTTGAGATCAATTACTTCAGACATCAATTACTGAATCTTCGACCTCTGTTTTGTGTGAACATAGTTTTGTTGAAATTGGTCAACTTTCAGAGATATGCCATACAAATTGATGGAACTAATAGGGGACTCATTCATACGGGAGAACCATACCTCAAAAACTGATGCCCATCGGATGTCTCTTTCATTTTTTTTTTTTTTCGAACAACCACTCTGTATTTTTTTAACTTTGAAGAGATTAAATGATGTGACCAAATCCCCATATGCCATTATTTCTCAGTTCTACAATTCCCGTATTCTGCTGTCTTAATGACCCAAGTTATAGAATGTCATACACCTTGACCTTGCTAGCCCAGCAAGATCCGCGGGGTTCCTGCTAGTATTATATTAAAGCAGCCAAGATACATAGCAGTCCTCTAAAGAGGACCGTACAACATTAAGGTCTTGTGACCAGAAAATTAAACAAACAACAACTAAGACACCAAGGAAGATAAGTCTGCCGGTGGAGGGTATATGTAGGGGCGTTAAAGACGCAACGCATGCACCTGAGATGGACTGCCTCTCGCCGCGGAAAGGCTTAGAGTGGGTTGGCAACGAATAAAAAACATGTCGGCCTCCAAAAGGTAGAGTAGATGTCGCCGCCGGGATGTGGAAGAAAATCTCGCCGAGAACCCGAGGGAAAGGCAGATTCATTAAACCAGCGCCATAGAAGTAGTTGTCTCATTGTAGCGGAGATCATAGGAACCATAGGTTGCATGCTGTTGTCCTCACCGAAAGATAATTCTGGACCAGGTAGTGAAGGGCACGTGTGCATCTGAAGAAGTTGCGGCTTCCAACAGTAACACACCAAAACCGTCCGATCCGGTCAGCCAAATCCCATCCGTCCACGTCTTTCATCGTCCAGAACCGTCTGCAACTCCCTCGCCCTCCCTCTCTTCCACACAGCGACGGCGATGCGTCGGCGATCACCACCCCAACATCACCTCCCTCTCCCTCTCTGCCTTGGTTTGATGACACAACGGCGATGCGTCGGCGATCACCACCCCAACATCACCTCCCTCTACAAGCGACGGTGCTCTGCCTTCCTTCTTCTCGGTTCTGCCGCATCGCCACCCGTCCTCCGTGACACTTCCTCCCTACCAAGGTCGCGCAGCCGTTGCCGCTGCTTGGAGCGGTGAAGCTGGCAACGCTGCAAACCCCTATCGGAGCAACCCATCCACTGCACTCCCTGTCGCGTCGAGCCAACACCATCTTGGAATTGCTGCTGCACCACGCTCTCATCAAATTCATAACTGCCGCCAATAGCCACGCGTCAGATGTGGCACGGTAAGCAACTCATTTTGGCCTGCCCCTCTACCAATCGTACTCCTCTCATCTTCTTCAGTTAATTCAAAGTGAATTTGAGCATTTCATATCCCTGCTATGGACAGATCGAAAAGTAACAGGCACATCGATGTACACAAAGCTGTTCTGTGATGTGTAATGCTTCTACACGCTGATGTCTTATAGGTGTTTGCGCAAATGCCCATCTGAATATATAGGAATTCAAAAATCATTTGATTGTAATCTCTTCCAAATTTTGTACTGCCTTTTATACCTCCGGTAAAGTCCATTAATGCCTGCTGCATAATGTTTGAAGGGAAAACAGATAATTAGGTATCCAATCTCTTTTCTTAGGTTGTTAACAGTACATGTACAATTGTAGTAACATTACAAATTTTCTTACAGGGAGCCTGTCAATCTTGCAACTCATGTTTAAAGAAGGTTCATCTTCTCATCCTCGCTTGCTAACTCCAACATTTTTTATGTTGAGATCAATTACTTCAGACATCAATTACTGAATCTTCGACCTCTGTTTTGTGTGAACATAGTTTTGTTGAAATTGGTCAACTTTCAGAGATATGCCATACAAATTGATGGAACTAATAGGGGACTCATTCATACGGGAGAACCATACCTCAAAAACTGATGCCCATCGGATGTCTCTTTCATTTTTTTTTTTCCTTTTCGAACAACCACTCTGTATTTTTTAACTTTGAAGAGATTAAATGATGTGACCAAATCCCCATATGCCATTATTTCTCAGTTCTACAATTCCCGTATTCTGCTGTCTTAATGACCCAAGTTATAGAATGTCATACACCTTGACCTTGCTAGCCCAGCGCATCCGCCAAGGGGTTCCCGCTTAGTATTATATTAAAGCGGCCAAGATACATAGCTTGTCCTCTAAAGAGGACCGTACAAACATTAAGGTCTTGTGACCGAAAAATTAAACAAACAACAACTAAGACACCAAGGAAGATAAGTCTGCCGGTGGAGGGTATATGTAGGGGCGTTAAAGACGCCTTGCATGCACCCGGATGGGATTGCCTCGCACAAAGAAAGGCTTAGAGTGGGTTGGCAACGAATAAAAAACATGTCGGCCTCCAAAAGGTAGAGTAGATGTCGTCGCCGGATGTGGAAGAAAATCTCGCCGAGAACCCAGGGAAAGGCAGATTCATTAAACCAGCGCCATAGAAGTAGTTGTCTCATTGTAGCGGAGATCATAGGAACCATAGGTTGCATGCTGTTGTCCTCACCGAAAGATAATTCTGGACCAGGTAGTGAAGGGCACGTGTGCATCTGAAGAAGTTGCGGCTTCCATGTTGAGTCCCTGCATGCCCTCCACCACCGCTTTGGTAGAGCCACGTCGCTGGAGTGAAGCTGCACGTCTAGACCACTGGGGCCCACGTGTCCCACGCGAACGGATCTTCTGTGGCAAGGCCCAACACCAGCTTGGATCTGCTGTGGCAAGGGAACGGGAGCAAGGAGCCCGGCTATGGAGCGATGTCTTAGGTGGCGATGTGGGTGTGTCGCAGCTTCAATGAGGACGCGCCGCCGGTAACGGAGATGAAGAGGACCCGGCGTTGCTACTGGTACGTGCGCCCGGAAGGTGGCGCGGTCGGCGGTGGCACCGCCCAACCCGCACCTTTTCGCGAGATACTCGGCGTCAGCGTTGCAGCAGAAGAGCTCCGCCAGCACGCGCTCCTGCACGGCGAGCACGTCGGCGTCCGTCTCCGCCATCTCTGCGGCCTTCTAGGTCCACCGAGGAGACTCGCGTCCAGCCCCTTGTCGCGTTCCTCGAGAAGCGGTGTCGTCGCGGAGGCTAGCAGGCCCACGAGGCACAGCGGCTCCGCCACCGCCTTCGTCAGCGCGTCGCGACCATCACCCAGGATTGCCAGGCCCGCATCGTAGATGGAGCAATGGGAGGAGATGCTGGCCATGGCAGGTCCTATCTTCTTGAAGCAGAGGACGAAGAAAGAAAAAAAGATCTTCATCTCTCTTATTTGGTGGGGATTTTACAAGAAGGAAGAAGAGGGGATGAAGGAACAGAAGGGAATCGATCCCCCACCCACCCACCCACCTCACCTCCGGCGAGGTCGCCGGAGATGGAGGCAGGGGGCAGCGGTGGCCTGGAAGAAGCTAGAAGATGGGGAGAGAGGGAGAGACGGCATACGCCCTACTACTGTGAGCAAGGTTGGTAGTTGGCTGCTGTTCTTTTTATGTGCATTTTGGTGTGGGGACTAAGGGCACCACCAATGGAAGCAATGACGGACCCAGAAAAAAATTTTAGTCAGGAAATCTAACAAGAAAATGAACCAAGAAGACATCTTATTCACAACGCACCGTATTTACATACAATTATCATACGAATTATAGCAAAAAAACACTAGAATGACACGTGATGACAAAAAATAGACAAAAAACACAAGATGTCTCAAGTTTAAAGAATAAACTAAGAACGTTGATGACGTCGAGGGCTCTTTGGCAAGCTCACTCTTCGTTCCCGGAGACGTCCTTTGAACCTCGACCTACATTTTGCATTCCTATGTTCCAAAATGGACCTAAACCACGGTCTCGGCCAAATCCGGATAATGGTGGAGGCGCGGCCCTTGCTCCTCCTCGGCGCCACCGACAACCCAACGTCCACGACCATGGCGGCCCCAGGCCCCCGGGACCCGGGCGCTAGGCGCTGCTCCTCTTCCCTTCCTCCCTCCATCGCCCTCGGCGGCCACGGCGGAAGCGGCGCCGCGGTTCACCGCCGAGCCTCGACGGACGGCGGGCGGAAGCGGCCGGCCGGCCGCCCCGCTGCGCCGGCACCTCGACGAGCTGCGAGCGCGCGGCTCTGCTCTGAGCCTCCACGGCAGCGGCGGAGCGGCCGCCCTGCCGGCAACTCCTCGATGGGCGGCGAGTGGAAGCGGCCGCCCGCTCGCTGGCTCCTCGGCGGGCGGCGGGTGGAAGCGGCCGCCACGGCCCTCGATCTGCTGCGTAGCATGTGGCGGGGCGGCGTCTTGGCGGCGGGGGCGAGCGCCGCGCCCGGCGGCGATGGCGCGACGCGCGAGGGTCCAGCGGCTTGCGGCGATGCGGCGGGCGGCCGGGCGGCGGCTGCGGCGATGCGGCTCGATAGCCTCGATGGAGTCTGCGAGGCGCGGGGATTGGGTGAGTCACGTGGAGTGAACTTAGGCCTTAGTGGGCTAACTTGCTTAGAAAAAGCCCGAGAAGGCCGACGAACCGAATCGCTTAGAAGGCGCTCCGCCGTACATCGCTTCTTCCTCGCGCCGCCCGCCGGACATCGATGATCGATTGGAAATGGAGAAGAAGCTTAAGGCCCGAAGATGTACTCCGGGGTGTGATGCTACAAATGTAGCCGGGGCGACCGCCCCACCCCCCCCTAGGGAAGGTCCGTCGTTGAATGGAAGCATACATTATTGTAGGATTGATTGAAAAGTTGTTGCCCATATGGATGAGAAATTGATTGAGGGCTTGAGGTTAAACTCTCAATCTTAATGCGCTCAATGGAAGACAATTTGCTTATTATATGGTCTCATTACAAAACAGATTGCAAGAAAATCTCATTACATTGCTAACAGCGATGAAGCAATGCATATATATCTCATTACAAAACCGTCGTAAGAGTGTAGGCAGATGCCAGTCCCCGCAAGGCAACAATCTCCTTCGTCGCTTGCAACCAAAGCACTGATGCTCCCACGTGGAGGCCTGTTGTGCTGTCGACGGCAGCCGCGGTCCGTAGCCAGATCCCATGTCCATAGCTAATGCTGTCGGAACAGATGCATCTGATGACACCGACGCTCGTTGCATATAACGGGCTCACGTCAACATTAATTGAGGTTATTTTTCATTTGAGAAAGTGTTTGTAAAATATAGCTCGAAATTGCTAATAAAGCTATAGATAGATCGGTGTGACGAAACATCCAATTAGTGAAAATTTTGGAGGTGATTTTCCTATATAGTCTAGTATGAAGTTGACACCTTGACACCTTGCTTATCTTCCCACATGATGTGGCCTTGTGGTAAGAGAGCTTTGTATATATAGCAATATAAATAACTTTAGTAGTCACAATCTATGTACTTGTATTGCCTTCATTCCTGAAAATAGATCAAATTTAAAGAGTCGTCTAAAAAATAGGAGCCCACTAGTAAAAATCATACTGTTACCTACTTTGTTGCCTCATGCGCTCTGCATGTTCAACCTTATCTCTTCCCCTCCCTTCTTTATTCTTGATGTGGTGCTCTTGTCGGCGACACAAGTGGTGCTCTTGGCGCCCGCACGAGGGCTCTGCGTGGTGCTGGTGCTGGTGGGGCTAGCCGGTGGTGATGCTCGCTCGCAACACTGGTCCTGGACCGGCTTTCTAGGGAGGTAGGATGCTGTTAGCGAGCACCCTTGCCATAGTCTTCGCTTTGATGTTGAACAAGCAATATTTCTTTGTTGCATTAGTTTTTTACTCATGATGTTGCGCCTTTTGTTGTTGAATCAAACAATATTTTTTGCTGCATTAGTCTTTGAGTTTTGTTGCTTACAATTCAAAACGTATTATTGCAACATATCTACAACTAATACTTTTAAATTGTTTTAGTCGCTTCACTATCCTGTTGCAATAGCTGTTTAATGTTGTTGCAAGTGTTTTTATTTGAGCGTTGTTTCATATCGTTACACCCAGTGTTGTGATAGTATGCTCTAAATGTTTCGGTTACTTCAACGTATTGTTGCATCAATTTATCCAAAGTTGTTGCAATAATGTGTTTTATGGTGTTTTGTAGCAGTTGTCGGGTGTTGTTGGAGTAGGGTTAGTTTATGCGCCCTCTCTCTTGCATTCAACTTAGGCTATCTCCAACAGGTGACGCAAAACCGCATATATGCATGCCGATCGGCCATTTGCGTCGCAAAAACCGCCTCCAACGGACGATGCACGTGGAGACGCGTTTTGCGCTCGAGGAGAGAGGGAGTGGCAAACTTGCGTCGCCTCGGCGCGAGGCAAACGGAAATGGTGGGCCCGAGGCGACTCTTTTGCGCCTTTGCGGTGGGGCGAGGCGTGCCGGCGGCGGCCCCCTCCAGATCCGGCGCGGTGAGCTCCCGTCGGCAGTATCCGCCGCCGCCGCATCCGAAGCGGCCGCGCCTTACGCACGAGCGGCTGGCGCTACGCGGGAAGCGGCGGCCCGGCCGCTGCGGCGTCGCCGCCCGACGCCGGGAAGAAGGTGCCGTTCACGGGCCGCGTCGTACGCCGACGGCGCGGGCGTCTTTGCTCATGCTCCTCGCACGCGGTGGGGCGCGCCGGCCAACGCGTCTCTCACCCGTCATGACGGTCATCTTCGCCAGTCGCCAACGCCGCCGGCGCCCCGGCATCGGCGGCGTCCTCCACCGCTTCAACAACGTGAGCCGGAGACGGCGGCGATAGCTTGTTTAGTTTGCGTGCCATTCTCTCGCTAGCGTCGGAGAAGGCCATCGCCGGGTCGAGGACAAATTCCGTCGTCGATGGCGATGCGGTGGTCCGATCGAGATAGAAACCTCTATTCAAATCTTGGCGGCGTTTGCGCTTTACGTTTCGGCGCGTGCGGCGGGAGAGTCGGCGCGGGGCCAGCGCGTGCCGTTAGCGTCTCGCGATGACGGGCCAGCGGTACGCGACGCGAGAATCGTGGACGCCCGGCGGCGCCGGCGGGTTCGGCTACGGCGAACCGACACCAGGCGCAATGCGGCCGAGCCGCTACTGTCTTGTGGTGGTCGTGCCGCGCGAAACCTGCCGGGAGGACGCGAGCGAAGGGAAGACGCCTGCCGGCGCTCGCGGCCCCTCACGTGGAAGCGCCAACGAAAGCGCGGCACCTGCGGCCACGCCGGCGCCGGCGTTCCTCCCCCACCCGTCGGCGGCACCGCGCCCCCACACCGCGCGCTGGCGCTCTTCCCCGACCGGCCGGAGAGCGGCGACCCGCGAGGTGGGCGGCGCTCGGGTGGGCGGCTTTTCTTTTTTTTTTTTCCTTGAGAAGTTCGGTCGCGGATATGGCTTATCTGTTGGAGAAGGGAGTATCCGGGTCACAACCATTTTACCGCGGCATCTAAACCTTGGTATGGGTCTCAAAATTATGGATGTCTTTGTTGGAGACGGCCTTAGGGGGTCTCAAACACATGCTTTGTTCGTGTTTCGCGTAGGTGCAACAGGATGCGCCGGTATGAGGGTATAGCAGTGGCATGCAGGTAGGCACGAGGCGCACCTTTACCTTACTGCTGTCCACCGAATGACAGTGGGCCCCACTGTCGGAGCACACCTTCGCGCCCCTTCCAGAAGCTTCGCCCCGCCCAAGTGCCCAATCCGGTGCGACCGAACCAGCCATCTTTTCACTGACCACCCGGACCCACCGGTACCGGGCCTACACGTCATAGAGACCAGACCCCGTGCTCCCCAGCAGCACCACTCTTCCAAGCCTCTGTCCGAGTATAAACCCCGCGGCCG
The DNA here is from genome assembly GCA_015847255.1 of Hyparrhenia diplandra. Lineage (NCBI taxonomy): Eukaryota > Viridiplantae > Streptophyta > Magnoliopsida > Poales > Poaceae > Hyparrhenia > Hyparrhenia diplandra. Next base: position 503,080 of record JADLZK010012073.1, on the reverse strand, counting down.
CAAACCCTAGCCGCCCGATGCTCTTCGTCCCGCGCCAAGTCGCACTCGCCGCCGCCTCACAGTCCCAGCCCCGCGCCGCCGCCACCGCTTCCGCGATGGCCAAGGAGGAGCCAAAGAAGGAGAAGAAGAGCAAGAGAAAGGCGGCCGCGTCGGCCAATGGAACCGCCGCCGCCGCCGTCGCCGCCCCCGGCGGCGCGAGGGGCCGCGGTGGTCGCCTCCGTCGCCGCCTTCCTCGAGTCCGCCGGGCTCCAGCAAACGCTCGCCGCCCTCCAATCCGAGGCCGGCCTCGAGGTAACTGCGGCCATTACCCTCTCCTCTCCCTCCCCTGTACCGTACGTTTGTGGTGTTGCCGTTTTGGTTCCTTGGTTGTTGCTGAGGCGAATCTGGATTGTGGAATTTCTGGTTCCAGGCAGGCGCGTGGGGGTCGTCGCAGGTGGACTTGGAGGATATTGTTGTCGAATACCTGAAGTGGAGGTAATAAATCTGAATTAGCATTTACCTCTTGTAACACTGCTTGAATTGGTGAATGGTGTGTGCTGTTAGTACAATATATGATCGGTTGCTGATGCAAATTTTGGTTGTCAAACAGCAATTCGGCTCCGGGGGCTGCTGTTCTGGTAGGCAATGAGCAAGGTAGCACCTTTGTTTGTTCAAATTGGTGTTGTTTGCCTTTTAATTGACACCTTTGTCTGCTTTTGGTTCATGCTGACCTGAATTCACTGGTGTAGATAAGGGAAATGACGATGTAGCAGGAGAAGTTGGCAAGAAAACGAAGAAAAGTGGCGCAGAAGCTGGTGAGCCTGAGAGCAAGGCGAGTGAGCCTTCAGCACAGGAAAAGCTGAGTCAAAATATTGGCGGTGAGGCCAAAGAGAAGAAACAGAAGAAGAAGAAAGACAAGGGTGACCCTTCAGCTGCGAATGCTGCTAGTGGCGAAGCAACTGAAACAGTGAAGAACGATGACCAGAAGCTTGATGTGGATGGTGAGGCCAAAGAGAAGAAACATAAGAAGAAGAAGGACAAGGGTGACCCTTCAGCTGCGGATGCTGGTAGCAGTGAAGCAACTGAAACAGTGAAGGAAGATGATCAGAAGGTTATTGGCAAGAAGAAGAAAAGCAAGAAGCAGGGAAAGGATGATGATGTTGAAGCTAGGCTGGAAAAGGCAGAATTAGCAATAATAAACAAGTTGGAGTCAGCAGAAAAGTCAATGGAGATGGCAATGAATCAAGAGAGGAAGAACCAAAAACTCAGGATGATGTTGCTGATGACAGCAGTGGTGCTGTGGAAAAGAAAAATAAGAAGAAGAAAGATAAATCAGCTGTCAAGACTTCAGAGAAGATTGATGCAAGAAGTGCACCTGCTGAGGCTGATGATGCCAAGGGAAGGAGTGATGCTGTAGAAACAGTGAAGGAAGATAATGAGAAAAAGGTGAAAAAGAAGCGGAAGAAGTCTAACCCTGAAGAAAATGTTCAGGTCGAAGGCAAAGAGGCTGCAGGAAATGATCCAGTCCCAAAACCAGATGACGTGAACATGAGTGGAATGGATGTTGATGAAGATCAGCAAGGAAAGTCATCAAATGAAAATGCAGTTGCTGGCAAAAAAACGGAAGCTAGAAGAAGTTGAAGGAAGCATTGCCCCTGTGACTCTGAAAGAAGATAGCACAGCTAACCAAAGTCTAAGCAATGGCTTTGAGGATAAAACAAACGAAGATAGCAACATAAAACCAAGTAAAAGGCAGAAAAAATCATCTGAGGTATTCAGCATTCTTTCTCAATAACCATTGGTGCATAAGCCTTTTTTTGTTTTCATTTTGATTCCTGTAAGTTGAGTCACCTTAGGAGGTGTTATCCATAATTCTTAGATGTTTATACATGATGCTTCATTTACTACTAGCTTCCTTAGCAGCTTGCTTATGCATTATGGTCAGAAAAGCCTCCATGATAACAGATTACCAGTCTGGTATGATGTCCACTAGAATGAATTAACCTTTGAGGATGTTTAGAAATTCATTACATTGTTATACTTAGACTTGACTTGATACCCCTGTTTCGCTAGGCGCTAGGCGGATTCTAGGCGGTGACCCGCAGCCTAGAGCTTAGTCGGGATTAGGCGAGCCTAGGCGTTCCTAGGCGTTTTCCTAGGCGTTGCCATATGATGTATATACCTTGCCATATACATCATATATACCTCTAAAAGACAAAGAAAATTCAGGGAACCAGTAGGCCTTTAGTCGAAGAAGCCCATCAAAGTGGAAGCCCATCAAAGCAACAAACTGTTCAGCCCAACAGCCCACCTCCCCACCTTATCCACTCCCTCTTCTCTCCAACCGTGACCCTTCTCCTCCCGTGACCTTCGACGCCGCTCCCCTCCTCCCGTGAAATCAAAACGCCGCCCGCCCGGCTGCGGTTCTCTCGCCTCGAGCCGCCGCCTCCTCCGCCGCCCGCCGCCGGCGGTCGTATCCGTCCCCCGCCTCCTCCTCCTCCGCCGCCGCCGCCGCCGCCGGTTCTCCGCCCCGCCTCCTCCGCCGCCGCGCCGCCGCCGACGGCGGTGACCCAGCCCGCCTAGGGTTCCGCCCACCCCCTAGGCGAGGCGGGGACCCTCCGCCGAGAGCTTAAGCGCGCCCTAGCGGAACAGGGCTTGATACATTAGATCCACGGACATCATTCTAATTTGCATGTCAATACCTTTTACAATAGAGAATTAAAGATTATGCAGGGTAAACCGGACCAGTGATGCTTTTGCTGATCTTATGCTTGGTAGTGCTTATGACAATGAAATAGGCATCATTTGTCCGACCAATGTCATCAAATTTGTGATAAACTTCCTTTTTGTTTATCTACTGCAGCCTAAGAGCGTGACTCCTTTCCAACGGATTAAGGTGGATAGTGTCACATTTGCAGATGACAGACTCCAGGATAACTTCGTACTGGGCTAAGGTGCTTTACTGCTTTTGTTGATCATGGATGCATATGCTGAAAGATTTTAGCATTTATCAAGCTTAACCTTTTTATGGCCTACTGTGCTACCTCTCTTTCAGGGCGGTGCAGACACTGGTTATGGGGCAAAGGCACAGGAGGTCCTTGGCCAAGTCAGGGGAAGGTCAGTACTTCTTCCTGCTATCTTCTGATTTCTTTCATCACGAACAATAAGGGACCGAGGACGTATTATGAACAATTATACCAACAGAGTTGTAAATTATATCAGCAGTAGTTTATGATCCTGCACAAGTCTAACACCAGGTTGGCACTTGCATGCTTACAGGGGGTTTAGGCACGAGAAGACCAAGAAGAAGCGTGGAACCTACAGGGGCGGTCAAATCGACCTTCAAACCCACTCGATCAAGTTCGAGAATTCAGATGACGAGTGACATGCTGAAACATGAGCTTCCCCGAGGACGGAAGCCTACAACATTAGTAGTTCACCAATTTATATAGCCATTATAATTACCTGATTGATCAGTCCTGGTACGAAGAAGTGAGGTGACCGAAGGAAGGAAGGTGCTACGCGGTACAGCAGGATTACGATTATTGCATTGCAGTGTGCCAATTTTGATTTTGTTAGCAAAATCATCGAAATTTTGTTTGCTGTGGGCTCACTGATGATGTACCGAGTTTGCTACAGCTTATGCGACATAACGTTGCTACTATGTGCGTATCTATGAGTTTTATGCCCCCGCACTCGATTTTGTGATGATCCTTTTGAAATGTCTGCCGTCGAAATGGTTATCTGGCAACATGAGCTGCTGTTAATACAGGGTGAGTGTTGCTTCTTGTACATCAAAAACAAGATTGAAACTGCTGCTCGAAGTGCAGCGAGCTGGGACTGGAGCAAAGGCCTACAGACTTGCGAGATGGTTATCATAGCAGGTTCCGAGCAGGCCCTTTGTTGGGCCCTGGGGTCCGCAATTGGTCTGTATCAGCAATTCCCACGGGTAGATCTTCATCAGGCCACTCCAGGACACTAACGGCCCATTCCACCGCACAAGAGTAAAACCGTCGAAGACTTTTTTTTTTTTTTTTTGCTCAAATAGGTAAAAGGTTTGCGCATGGCATATTTTTTATTTAAGAGTTGTTTTACAGACGCGACTTGGCACCAATTGGGAGGTGAAAACATGAAGCGCAGCCTCCCTCACATAATGCCGCATGGGACTACCGACCCATAGATTACCTAGTTTGCAGTTTGCACGGCGATATGTTTGATGGTGAGTAGGAGCTGCTCGTTTCTAGGGGCTGTTTGGTTTGCAGCGGCAGTTTGCCACCGCCACATCGCCTTCGCCACACTTTGTGGCGAGCGTTTTGCTCGCCACACTCGGCACAGCGCCGACGCCACAGAACAGTACGCGCAGGAAGCAAAGGCAGAGAGAACAGTACGCGCAGGAAGCAAAAGCAGAGAAAACGACAAGCACGGCAGTGCAATTATTACTGAGCTGAGGGAAAGGACAAGTGCATACGACAAAACTAAAGTGCAGGGTGTGTGGCGAGCTGCCGCACCATCCAAACAGCAGCCACTGCATCGTTGCAAAAAGATTGAAGCACAAACCTGTCGAAGGAGCCACGGAGGCTAGGCTAGCGCTGCTCTCTGTCTGCGGTCTGCCTGCCATTGCCATTGCCTTTGCCATGGTGGCCACAGCAATCCTGATTCCTATCCTTGGAGGTAATCCATGGTGATGATGACCGCGCATCGATCATCATGGGCAGCAGGCATGCCATTTTGAATCTGGTCCATCCAAGCAGTCAAGAGTCAAAACTTGCACCAGTGTACAATGTTCCACTGTTGGCTGTGCGGCAAACCACATTTCTCGTCGTCCTGTTGTGGTGGTCAAGATGGTGCCAGGCCAGGAGCAGGCGGCAGCAGCAGGAGGTGCTGCCACTGCAGTGCCCCCGTAGCCTATCCCAAGGCAGGCAGGCCTAGGCTGTAAGGCCGGTCACCTCCAATAGATCCATGTCTTGACTTGCTGCTGCACGCACTCTCGCCATGCCTGGCCCCTGGTGTTGTGTCGTGAGTACGGATTCCCCGTATTCCATGGCTTCATCAAGATTAATCGCTGTTACCTTTCGCTTTTTCAGAATCAGCGATGAGTACGTTGGCAGCTTCACATAGAGCTCGTTGATCTGGGAAACGCAAGCATTGCATATGCACGGTTGCAGCGAGAAAACGGAGCATATACACTCGTGCCCTCATGTTTGACTGAGTGCAGAGCGATGTGCCGAGCAAGCAGTCTCATGATGATGCCGAGCAAGCGTGACGGGCCGATCAAAGGGCCAGCGTCATACTATTTTCAGGTCGTCACACGTAGCTAGTACAATGAATGTATCATGGTCCGTGAGCGTCGGACAGTACGTGTTCAAAAAGAGCATGCTTTTGAGTTTCTCTCCCTTTCATCATCTCATACTACACCGTCCTCCGGTCCGTTTACCTGCCCTGCAACTGCAACTGTTGTTGGTCCTGAACAAAGTCACCAAGAGAATCCGTTCCATTCATTCAAACCTGGGATTTTTCTTTTTTTAAAAAAAAAACGTTTCAAAAGGGTTAAATCTGTACCAGCCTCGTATAGTTGGGCAAATTTTTGTGGCAAATGTTAGAAAGTTAGAATTTGAACACTGTAGCACGTTTCGTTTGTTTGTGACGAACATTGTCCAATTATTGACTAAGTAGGCTCAAAAGATTCGTCTCGTGATGTATAACAGAACTGTGTAATTAGTTATTTTTTTACCTACATTTACTTCTCCGAACACATGTCTTTTGATGTATTTAATGTGATGTGATGGAGAGAGAATCTGAAAACTTAGAAGTTGGAGGCAAAAACTTGCCCAACTAAACGAGGCCCAGGAGGTTTGATCCTGTTGCAGTGCTCTGCTGCTGCAATGCAATCCTGCAGCAGCTATCACTGCAGCCACTGCATCAGATTGATTGAGTGGGGTTTCCAATAACATGTGTGGTGCAGTACTGCTGGTAGGAGACTTTTTCAGGTCTTGCTGATGATCTCTTTGATTCATTCATTGCATATTGATGGATTGCAAGAGCCAAAGACAGTGCAGCATTGGCGTCGTCACTCGCTGCGCCAGAAGTCATGATCACTTCTACTAGCACCACCGTTCCGTTTTTTATTGTTCCTAGCATAGAAAGGCCGGCCACACGCGCCCTCTCCTACATGTATTAGGGCATGGCAGCTTTGGAATGATCATACTACTATGTAGTAGCATCCTTAAAAGCATCGCAATATAGCATCCTAAGATCTACAGTATGTAGGACACTAACTACTACTACTACTTGTGGCACACTATAGGAGTAGATGATTGTACATAGGAGAAGAAGCACCATCGATCCCTGATCTGCTGTCATTTGAAATGTGCAGTTGGCGCCAACAATTAGCAAGCACAAGCACACCCAGGCAGGGGACAAGGACGACAAGAGTGGAATTCCCTTGGCAAATCAGCAACCCCAAGAGGGAATCACAGCATGCTTAACAAATCACATCAATTAACAAATCACATCAACATTTTTGCATGAGGGTGACGACATCAAGCAAGCATTGGACAGTGTGTCCCCAGCTCCAAAACCCCAAACACACGCACACATGCTTACTCACACACACACAATTGCAGCGCTGGATTATTTTAACTAGAAGCATCAAGACAAGAGGTGATGTTTGTATCGTTGTCTTGTGTGTGTCTGTGAGAGAGACACAGCGCGCCCTAGGGTTAAAAATGGGTAGCTAGGGATAGAAATGGTGGACTGATGATGCTGGCTTTGGTAGAAAATACAAAAACTTTGGCAAACCCTAGACGCAGGAAAGCGTGAGGTTGCGTTGTGTCCTCTGAGCAGGAGCAGCTAGGGAGGAGAGTTTTTAACAGAGCCGGGGCAAAGAAAAATAAAGCGAGCCTGTCGTTGGGTTCTGGGCTTTGGAGCCTTCTCTCCCTCCCCTTTCCTCGTGGCTTTTTTCTTTCTTGGGCGTGCGACTCTGCGAGCGACCGTGCTTGCATTGGGCTCCGGTGCCGGCGGCATGGATGGATGATGGATGAGGATAGCATGGGGGCGGAGGGAAAATCTAATCAAGTTTGAAACAATGTTTAGAAAATTCGGGCGTTGTTTGTTCGTGCGATTTGTGATGGATTCGGCAGTCCTAGCTGCTTGCTAAGTACCTGTGTCAACTCAAAAGGTCAAAGGTTTTGCGGGGATAGTACTAAAGGTGCAGTTACTCCGTACATGATTTCCGCAAGTCAAACTAAATGAATTTTCGCCAAGCTTATTGTCCATAGTTTAACATTTATTCCTCTAACTGAATGTACTTAGCTCATAATTAATTAATTTAATGTTATTTAATTTATTTTGTATCGATGTTTAGAACTTTTTATATAACTTTGAACAAACTTTTAATTTAATCGTTTCACTCTATAGAAAGTGACAACTATATCCTTTTTTGTGAACAAAAATGCGTTTGGTTGAGCTCGGTTGTGGAAAAGCTGCTTTGAACCATGAATTGTAAAAAAAAAAAGTTGTAAGCCTGGGATGGTGGAAAAAGTGTTGTAAGTCATGGGTACCGAGAAAGATGAAAGTCGTCTAGGTTTAAAAAAAGTTGTGAAACCAATAGAAACTGCTAGTGGAGCCTAGCAACAACTTTCACCGAAAGTGGTGAGAGAGAAGATGAGGAGGAACTAGATCATCCACACAGCTAGAGCCCAAATTATGGAGCAGTAATAGATATGGCGGCCTTAGAGACACCCAAACACCAGGTCCACCACCACCGCTAGATCTGGAAGAAGAGTTGCGATCATGGGCTTCTGGAAGAAGATTTAGGGACAATGCATTGCCATCAAGACAGGCGAGAAGGCCAACCTATCCGCAAGTCACTGGCGTCTACACTTGCGCCGCCACCTCACATCGCCCGAGAAGAGGAGGAAGAGTGCATTAGAGGAGCGGAAGTGGGAGATAGTGACGAGTGTATGGGAACTTGGGAAGCGGTGGCGGCTTCAATAGGATCCGAAAAACCCTAGCATGGGGAAATTTTCATTGTTGCGCCGAGAGACGAAGCGAGCCACCAAGACGGGGAGGCGAAAATGAAATGACGAAGCTGACCGGAGCCAAGCCCACGAGAAACGAAGGAGGTTTTTTGCTTCCGCACGGCTAGACCGGGAGGTGCTTTAGCTAGCGTCCATGTAGGCCAGGTTCCCGATCACTACTAGAGAAACGGACACGACACGTCTCACAAGCGAGATCTAGCTCAAACACATGGCGCAGGAGAAACAAAAAAACGCTCCTAGTAGTCCATGTAAATACAAAGATGTCAAGCACAGGAGGTACTCATAAAATTCTGAATATATGTACTCTTACACGTCATGGAACACACCAGTCACCATCAACAGGAGGAGGAAGAGTATGACATGCATTTTCACGGTGATTAGGTCCTGTTGGAGACCTGAGCAAAACTAGCCTGGCCCGACCGGCCCAGGCCCGATCCGAGCCCGGCGGGTTTTGGCCCGTCTACGAACCTTAGTGGACAGGGCCTGGGCAGAGATTTTGAAGCCTGTTAAAATTTTTCTTAGCCCGAACTCGGCCCGAAATACATTTTTATCTATTTTATAGTGTAAAATACGCGGGTAGCCCGCTCAAGCCCGGCCCGGCCCGAGCCCAGCCCGAAAAAGCTAGGCCCGACTTGCCCGGTGGGGGACGTCATGGGCAGGATTTTTTGCCCGAAATAACTGGGTTTTTTCGCCCGCCCGAAAAAATGCTCAGGTCTATCAATGATTCAATCATGTTCGCTTGTTTTAGTTTTAGGTTATTTTGATTTGTTTCTGTTTATTCCCTCTCATAGAACGCTATTTGAACCAACAAACAGAACTCGATTAACAAAATATCTAAAAACATTTTTGTTTGGGTTTTGAAATCCCTTGGAAATGAAACCGGACCTTTATGGAGTAGCAGTAGTCCAACCCGATATTACACAGAGGTCTGTAGTACTACATGTGGATCGGAATCCAACGGCGATGCGATGCACAGTAGCTGGATCAGTGAAAAAAGTATGTGCACTGCACTGCCCAGTGCAGGCAGGAAGGCAGGGGCTTGACCGCACGTAACATCCACCTGATCCGGCGATGGGGACACTGTGCTTCTAGACTGTGGAGCTTGCGGATGGCAGTGGACGAGCGGGATGGCGGTCCTTGAAATCCAAGGATGCCGCAGGCAGGCAGGCCTTCAAGATTCAAGATTGAGGGATCGTAGATTCGTAGGATGGGTAAAGGGTAGGGATAGGAAAAAGAAATAGAGATGATATATTTCTCAATCCTATGTAAAAGTGAAACCATGGAAACTTTAGATGGGATGGCCTTTGGCAAGATCTTAGGTGAAACATAGGAAACGGCCACATGAAACGTGAAAAAACAAACAAACGAAGCAACATTGCTCTCCTATCCGGCGGCGCTGACGGCGACCGGACCGACCTTTGCGGATCAATCGGATCCGGCATCAGCGGCCACGGATCCGCCGGATCCATCACTGGCGGCCATGGATCCCGCGCGGCACCGGCGCAAAGAGGGGCTGAGCGGCGGCGATGTGGAGCAACTCACCGCCGCCCTTCATCAACGACGCCGACTTGGAGCAACTCAGCGATGAGCACAGCGCCCGCCATTATATCTCACCCCGCGCCACTATTGCCTCGCCTGGGCCGTCTCCTCTCTACCGGGCGCATCCACCGACGCCCTCGACTACGCCGACGTCCACACTTTGCCGCTCCACGGCGACGCCCGACTCTCCCTCCGCTCCTCGCGGCTCCTCCTCCTCCTCCTCAACTTCCGGTCTCACGGCTGCGCTGCTCGGCGCTTGCCCCGGCAATGACTTGCATGGCCGCATGCCCGGGTTGTCCCCGTCCATGGTGGTTGTCATGTTACGCGTTCGCGCGGCAGATATTTTCCATGAGCTCGAGCTCATTTTTGTCTCCTCCGAATGGAGTCGCAGGGTTGCATTCCTACGGAATGTTTCCTGCATTTTGCGATAACCAAAGGACACCGATGCCAGTAATCCTCGGATTGGATTCCTTCGTTTTTTTTTTCCCACGGTTCACTCGCTGCCGTTTGGGACCAAAACATTGGGCCCCGAGACATTCTCCAATCAACGAACTCCGTCGGCCCATCGGGGCCCAATAAAACCCAGCCCGCCATCGTCCCCCGAAGGGACGGCCTTGAGGCGCGGACCAAAGCAAAGAGCCACTGGCGCACACATGAAGATGGAGTCGGCCCACGAGCGTACGTGAGTCACCACGGCGAAGGACACCGAGTAGTTACTCAGCAACTTCCAAGCCGTGTCTTCGACCAGCTTGACTTCATCCACGAATCTCCACGACCAAAGCTGTCGGCAAAAAGGAGCTCACCACGCTCAAGAATGACAAGGTCAAAAACCCTTACAAGAAGGCAAAACCGTAGCGCTCCACGTCATCACTGCCCGACCCAAGGCTCGGACTCAAACATAACCCCGTCTCACCCGAGGGAGACCAAGCTCTCCGTCCCCGGTGCTCGGACCTGCGCGCCCGGGGAGACCCGCTCTCCATCCTCGGGCGCATGGGCTCCGCCTCACCCCGGGTGGCCTGGCTCACCACCCTCGGGCGCCACGATCTCCGTCTACGCCCGAGGAGACCCGGCTCTCTATCCTCGAGGCGAGGTAGCCTACCCACTCACCGGGTCGGCCCGACCCTCGGGCATTGGGAAGATTCCGTGCGGAGGAAGGAAACAAATTGCATTTAATGCGCCGCAGCTGCAATGAGAGCACGGGGGCCATCGATTACGCCGCAGTCGAATCGGCCTACCAAATCTCTCCCGATCCGACCGATGGGACACAAAGCTGGGCGGTGGCGTGTTACGCCGCCGACCGCGGGGAAACCAGGGCGGCCTTGTTCATTTCCGGCTGCAGCCAGGGCGCCACGTTGGGCCGGACCCACGGGCGCATGACACGCCCTGGCCCGGGCGTTCCTAAGACCGCCCCTCGCCATGCGGGCTACGTGAGGGACGCCTCCGCAGGACCCCCTCGGGCGCACTGGCAATGACATCGTGCGCCCGCGGATCGGGGCGGCGTGTCTTCATCAAGCGACGTCAAGCCAACCGACCCTCGGCCGCACATGCAACAAGCGTGGCCTCGGGAATTAGCCACCTAGGCACCCACATCTGTAAACATTACTTCCCCTTCTTACTATAAAAGTAATGCCCCATTAGGGGATCGCGCGAGGGATGACCCGATCAACCAACCGCAAATCTAGCTAGTCAACCGCCACCACCACCACTACCACAATCGTGGGGCTTGGGATCAGATTCTCTCCCCACGCCGCTTGTAAACCCCCTACTACAAGCTCTCTCTTTGGCGAGGTAACACGAAAGAGACACCACCCGCTGGGCGTAGGGCCCCGTTGGCCCGAACCAGGATAAACCCACCGTGTCCGCAGTCCATCTTGCGCTTCACGCCATTGGGGGAGGAGGCACCACGGCCTAGAAAATCTTTATTGCCGGGCACCCGAGGCACCCCCCGCTCTCGGAAACGCCGGCGGTTGGCGCGCCCGGGTAGGGGGACGCCGTATTGCAATCCACATCTCCATCGACCCTCATGGCGTTTCCTCCTTCATTTCCACCACCGCTGCCGGAACACGAGCTCCCCACGCGGAAACCGTTGTTCTTCGGGACGTTGGAGTTCGTGGCGCTTCGGTCGCAACTTTGAGATGATCCTCCTGCCCGTGTGAGAGGGGCGGAAAGGAGGGCGGCGTCCGGCACGGCGTGTCCACCATCCGCGACCGCGTGGCGTAAAGGGCAAAGGCGGACCCACCGGCGTGCAAGGCGCGTCCGCAGCGGATTCGAATCGATGACGCACCCCGGTGCCGACTTCGCGAGGAGGGTCCCGGGAACCCTAGGCACCGGAAGATCCTTCCCCGGCGGTCGCGATGTGAAATGCCCGGGAACCAATCATCGGGGAACGCATCCACGGCGGCAACACGGAGGGGTCCCGAGAAATCCCCGCCCGGCGGGAGACTTCCGTCGAAGCGGCCGCGAGGAGAGCGCGGGCTAGACCCCCCCGTCGTCCCCACGGGAACGCCATCCCGAGGCGATCACGCGGAAGAACGCGCATCCGCCAAAGGATGCCGCAAGACCCCATCTGCCTCCTCGTCCAGAGACGATTGGGGCCTGGTCGAGATCTGGCGGAATCACTCTACCGTCCGGAGCAGCGGGAACTTCCTCAGCGGCGTTCGGCGGCTCACGGATCCGGCGGCGAGGGCGGCTATTATTGACCCTCTGGCGGGGAGTGCTTCAACATAGAGATCCGGCAGCAAGATGGCCACCTCACCGGCGTCTCCGGCGGGGCGGGGCATATACCGCCCACGGCGGGCGCGGCCGCGGCACCCGTGCTTCGCCCCGTTCGACTGTGGCGGCGCCCGGCGCCCGCCGGCGAGCAGCGCAACTGCGGGATCTACAAGCGAGAATCGGCGTAGAGTCCGCCGCGACCGGCAGCTGAAGCGAAGAACATCCAGCGGGAGCAAGCCCACGGCAGGCGGGCCCGGGCGCCCCATGCTCATTACAGCGGTGGGCCAGCGGCGGGCCAGCGGAGTGCCTCCACTTCCCGGGCGTAGCGGCCCGTTCGCGAGCCGGCCTCAGCGTGGCGGCGCGCCATGTTGTTACAACGAAATGCCCGAACCTCCACCACCGAGGGAAGGCGGGAAGGCGCCGACACCTACCGAGGGCGGCGAAGCCGGGCGAGAGCTGCTCGATGGCAAGCCGGCGTCCGACGGCGGAGGAGGGAATCCGGGCGAGTCGGCGGGACCGTCCGGCCGGCGAGCGAAGCCTCGGCAAGGCGGTCCACGAGGCGGTCGACCCGCAACAACCGCCCGATGAGCGCATAGAAGACCCCCGCTGAGCCCGTGAGAGCCGCCCGACCTCGTGGATGAGATCGGCGGCAGCTCGCCCGGGGTGGTTCACCTCGGGACGAGCGGCGGACGAGACGCAGCAAGCCGAGACGACGAAGATACTCCCGAATCCACTGGGCCATGGGCTTTCACAAGGGAAATCGGAGGGCACCGGCTCACTCGAGACGCTTTTAGCCACCCGACCACATTGAGAAGTACTCGGGAGACTCGCCCCGGTATGGTTGGCCGACTATCGGCCGGCATGCCAGTTCGCAGGGCACACGATGATAAGGTCATAATCGCAAATTTGCCCCCTGCACCTTTCCGACGGCTAGGGCCTGGCCGGAACACCTTCCACCGGACCTCATATCAAATCTGGCGGACTTGGAAAGGACCTTCCGAGGAAACTTCGGGGCACGCACTGCGCCGGGTAACTCATGGGACCTCCAAAATCGCCGTCGAAGTCCGACGAGTCCTGGCGCGACTACATCCGGCGCTTCTCCAAGCAACGGACCGAGCTCCCTAAACGTGACGGATTCAGATGTCATAGGGGCCTTCTTGGCCGGCACCACTTCTGCTGTGACCTCGTGAAGAAGCCGCCCGGACTCCAACCGAGGCGAAACGAAGTGATGGACATCGCCACCAAGTTTGCTAGCGGAGAAGAGGGCTCTGGGGCTTGTGAATCGGGGCTCGGGCGGGGGAAGCGCAAGGAAGAAGAGCCGAGAGGGGTCCTACCTCGGGAGGCAAAAAGAAGAAAAAGAATAAGAGCCGCAAGGGGCAAGGGCCAAGACCTCGACGCAACGAGCGGAGATATGGTGGCCGCGGATGCGACCGCAGGGGTCCCCGCCCCGCCACCAACTACCTTCGGCGACATGCTCAAGAAGCCGTGCGGAAACCGCAGGTTCCCCTGGTCAAGCATACCCTCGAGGAGTGCAAAACGGTGCGCAAATACCCGTAAACTTCGAGCCATACCCGAGGAGGAGGAGGAAGGGGCACCCGAGGGCAATCTTGGGGAACAAGGGCTTCGAAGGTGAACAAGCGCTTCATGATCTTCGGTGGCAACACCGGCAACATGTCGGTCGCGGCAACGCAAGAAGGAGTGACGGGAGGTATATGCGATCGAGCCGCGATCCCGAAGCTGCGCAAGTGGCTCGGATCAAAGCCATCACCTTCGACCCGGTCGGATCACCCTCGGCACATCCCGAACCCAGGGGCCTATCCACCGGTGGTGGACCCAATCATTGCCAACACCCCGCGGCTCACCAAGGTCCTCATGGGCGGAGGAAGCAGCCTCAACCTCATCTACGAGGAAACACTTGACCTCCTCGGGGTGGACAAGTCAAGATCCGCCCGGGAGGGCCAAAGATTCAATGGCGTCGTCCCGGCAAGCAAATGAAGCCCCTCGGGCAGATCGACTTACCGGTCTGTTTCGGGGACCCCTCGAACTTCAGGCGAGAGACTCTCACCTTTGAGATCCCTCGGGGTCGGGGTAATGCGTACCACGCACTCCTAGGGCGGCCTTGCTACGCCAAGTTCATGGCTGTCCCAAACTACACCTACCTCAAGCTCAAGATGCCAGGGGCCGAAGGGTGTCATCACGACCGCCCTCGCACCATCATGCATACGAGTGCGGCGTGGAGAGCGTGGAGTATCTTTGAGGCAATCGCCATTGCCGAGGCACTCATCGCCGGCGCAAAAGAAGAGCTTTTGACGAGATCGCGATCGAGCATGAGGCGCGCCGCGGGAGCTTTGAGCCTTCCTCGGGCACCAAGAAGATCCCTCTCGATCCCGAACACCGGAGGAGAAGCTGCCGACCATCGGCTGGGGCCGGATCCGAAATAGGAAGCGTGCTCGCCGACTTCCTCGGCGCAAATGCCAAGACGTTTGCGTGGGGACCCTGGACATGCCGGGCATACCGGGGATGTCGCCGAAGCACTCCCTAGACATCCGGCCGGGCTCGAAGCTGTCATGCAGTGCTTACGCCGTTTTGATGACGCTAAGCGGAAGATCATCGGGCGAGGAGATCCACAAGCTACGTGGAGGCGGATTCGTAAAGGAAGTGTTCCACCCAGTGGTTAGCTAATCTGTATTAGTAGAGAAAAAGAATGGGAAATGGAGGATGTGCGTGGACTACACTAGTCTCAACAAAGCATGTCCAAAAGTTCCCTTTCCTTTGCCTCGAATCGACCAAATTGTCGACTCCACCGCGGGTGCGAAACTTTATCCTTTCTCGACGCATATTCCGGTAACCACCAGATCAAAATGAAAAAGTCCGACCAGCTCGCGACTTCTTTCATAACACCCTTCCGGGATGTATTGCTACCTCACAATGCCCTTCGGGCCGAGGAAACGGGGCAACAACGTACCGGTGCATGCAAATCGTCTTTGGAGAACTCATCGGGAGGATCGTGGAGGCCTATGTTGACGACATAGTGGTGAAGTCAAGAAGATCGCTGACCTCGTGGGGGAGACCTTAGGGAAACCTTCGAGTGTCTAAACAAGAAGGGAGTCAAGCTCAACCCCAAAAATGCGTGTTTGGGGTCCCCCTCGAGGGATGCCTTTGGGGTTCATCGTCTCGCAACGAGGCATTGAAGCAAACCCGACCAAGGTTGACGCAATCACGAAGATGGGGCCAATCCGAGACCTCAAAGGAGTACGAAGGTTATGGGGGCTGCCCGGCTTCACTAAGCGGTTCATTTCCCCTCCTCGGGGAAAGGGGCCTCCCCTCTATCGGCTCCTTCGCAAGTCCGGCGCTTTGCACGGACCCGAGGCCGAGGAAGCCCTCGGTGACCTCAAGAGCTCGACTGAGTCCGCCCGGTCCTGGTGCCGCCCGAACCCGGGGAGACTACGCTCCTCGTCCGCGGCCACTACTCGTGGTCGTCGGTGGATGGTAAGTAGTGGAGCGTCGGCGTCGAAAGGCACACGTTACCCGTTCAGCGCCCGTTTACTTCATCGGTGAGGTGCTTTTACGACACCAAGACTCGGTACTCGCAAATGCAAAAAACTACATGCGCCATGCGTCGTCTTGCGAAGAAAAACCGCCACTACTTCCTCGCGCACCCGTCGCGTGGTATCCTCATTCCCCCTCGGAGAAATCATCGAGAACCGAGAGGCCACGAAAGAGTGGCAAAGTGGGCGGTAGAACTCATGGGTGAAATAATATCATTCTGCCTGCGCCAAGGCGATAAAGTCTCAAGTCAGGCGACTTTGTGGCGAATGGAGGGGTGATGCGCCGCTACCCGGCACCGATCCAGGCGATCTTTGGACCATGTACTTCGACGGGTCCATGATGAAGACAGGTGTGTAGGGGCTGGCTTGTCTTCATCTCACCCCTCGGGGTTCACACGCAGGTACGCCATCCGGTTGCATTTCCCGGCCTCCAACAACGTCGCCCGAGAATCTGGCCCGGGTCAACGGTCTCGGGATCGCGATGAGACCTCGTGATCCGACGGTTTTGAAACCGGGGGGATTCCCAACCGGTCGTCGACCAAGTCATGAAGGCCTCGGCGTGTCATGACCCCAAGATGGAAGCATATTGCCGAAAGTCGCGCAAACCGGAGGAAAAGTTCCACGGGCTTGAGCACAAGCACACCCCAAGGCGTTACAATGAAGCCGCGCGGACGAACTTCGCCAAGGTAGCCGCAACACGCAGGTACTGTTCCCCGAGCGTACTCACCCGAGATCTCGAAGAGCCCCTCGGTTAAGTACACTCCCATGGATATACCCTCGGGGGCTCACGGAGACAACTTCGAGCACACCGCCCCCGAAGCCATGGCGACGACCAAGTCCCCGATCGGAGAGAACCCCTATGGGAGTACCTCTCTCGGGGGAATTACCCGAGATAAGACCGAGGCTCGCCAGATTGGCCCGAAGGGCAAAATCCTTTGCGCTAATTGGAGACAAAAAGAACTCTACAAGAAAGGCGCCGGGAATATACATGCGATGCATACCCTGGGCGGAGGGCAAAGAACTCGCTTGAAGACACCCACCAAGGGAATGTGGTCATCATGCCGCCCGAGGACTCTCGTCGATAAAGTCTTCGACAAGGCTTCTATCGCCCCTCGGCGATCCGAGACGCCAATGAAGTCGTGGCGCACCTCAAAAGGGGTGCCGCTTCTACGCATCGAAAGACTCATCTTCCGGCCTGAGCCCCGCAAACTATACCTCGACATGGCCGTTTGCGGTATGGGGGGCTCGACATGATCGGTCCCCGAAAAAGGGCACACGGAGGACACACTCATGTCTTAGTCGCCATCGACAAGTTCTCCAAGTGGATCGAAGCCCGAAGCCGTGGGTGAACCCTCTGGACGAGGAAACGGTGAAGTTCTTCACGAACATCATTTCCGTATTGGAGTCCCGAACTCCATCATCACGGACAACGGAACCAACTTCATGGGAAAGAAGTTCCTTGACTTTTGTGATGACTCACGGCATCCGGTTGACACCTCGGCCGTAGCCCACCCGAAGACCAATGGTCAAGTGGAGCATGCCAATGGCATGATCCTACAAGGCCTCAAGCCGAGGATCTTCAATCACCTGAACCATGCGGGGAAAAGGTGGTACCGGGAGCTACCATCGGTCCTATGGAGTCTTCGAACGACGAAGAGCCGGGCCACGGGTTTCACCCCATTCTTTTTCTCGGTCTACGGGGGCGGGCAATCTTGCCTACGGATGTTGAATATGGGTCCCCGAGGCTTCAAGCCTACACCAAGCAAGGCAACGGCGTGCAAGGCAAGACTCCATTGACCAAGTCGATGAGGCCCGAGACGTCGCGCTTTTGCATTCGGCAAGATACCAACAAGCCCTTCCGAAAATATCACGCCAAGCGTGAAGCCTCGGGAATTCCAAGTCAATGACCCTGTACTCAAGCTGAAGCAAGACAACAAGGGAAGCCACATGCTCACACCACCTTTGGGAAGGGCCATATTTCATCGCCGAAATACTAAGGCCCGGAACCTACAAGTTGAAGAACGAGAAGGGCGAAGTCTACTCCAACACTGGAACATAGAACGGCTACGCCGCTTCTACCCTTAACTTCGCCCCTAAAGTTGTACACTTATGTTTTTTTAAACTCGATAAAAGATCTACATCTTTTATGAAGAAAAACTTCCTGTGCATAACTCAAGGGAGTCTTAACCTCGTCGGCACAAGGCTAAAACTCCCTCGGGGGCTACACGGGGGACCCCCCCTCGGGGGACCCCCTCCTCATCTCCTTTTCAAAAAAAAAGTTCTCTTGCGCACACCGGATCGATCGTTTAAGTTGCGAAGGTCGCACACGCACAAATCCTAAGTGGGATAGCCGAGCCAAATGGACCGCCCCGGTGGCATCCGCGGACCGCCCCCCCTGGCATCCATGCTCACTATCTCGCGAAAGGAGAAAGCAAGCGACCCGGCCACACAATAAACAAGAGATTTGAGAAACGCAACACAAATCATAAATGCACCTGCCAAGGTCACAGGCCTCGGGCAGCACTAGTGTTTATGTACACATTTTCTTACAATTTAACTTCTTCATATACAAGGGGGAGTTCAAAGGCGCATCACGGGCCTCATCCACCGGCACTTCATGACCGGCCGCCAAGGCAAAGATCCTCGCAACGGCATCCCTGGCAAAGGGCGTCGGACCCGTCGGCGTATCCTCGGAGGCGGCATCCACCATCTCCGTATCCGCCTCATAGCTTGACTCTATGGGGGGAATATGGAGGGCATACCTCGTCTTCAAACGGGAAGCCAACCGAAGTCGCAAAGACTCACCACGGAGTCGTACAACTCCTTAGTCCCGGCGGCGTCGGCGGCGGCCTTTTCGGTAGGGTCGATCACGTCCTCATCATCGGAACCAAGGAAGAAACCAGCCCGCGCGTTGTTCAACACCTCGGGGCTCCACCGTGAAGTCGAAAGCGTAATGCGCCGCCATGCGCGTCCGCACGCCGGTTCCTGAAGGCGTTCCGAAGCTCGACCTAAGGAAGC
Source organism: Hyparrhenia diplandra (assembly GCA_015847255.1). NCBI lineage: Eukaryota > Viridiplantae > Streptophyta > Magnoliopsida > Poales > Poaceae > Hyparrhenia > Hyparrhenia diplandra. Next base: position 484,245 of record JADLZK010012073.1, on the reverse strand, counting down.
CACCCAAGGAACTCAGCGACTACTGCGCCTGAGGGCCCGACCTCCGGTTGTCCGCCCGCCGGCGGGTGAAATCCGATAGGGCCTCTTCCAGCTCTGGCGCGACTTACGCTCCCTGCTCCGGGCCACGGGCGGCGTGGCGCGTTCTCCACGACGCCCGTCGCGGACCTTCTCCGCCTCGACGACAAGCACCAAGACGATGTCGGCAAGAAGAAGGGATCAAAGCGGCGGGGAGCCTACTAGGAGAAAACGTACCTTTGCACTTCCAACCGCCAACCCGAAGATCCGCCATGCTTTCGGTCGCAAGTGACCTTTGGAGTTGGTCCCTTTCCTTTACGAGGGTTTCCCCCTCGGACACCAGCTCCCGATCTCTTGCGGGTGTTCGAGGCGTCGCACATCTCCGGCTGCTTCCCTCGCCTCCTCCGGGACTTGTCCGCTCGTCATTGGCCTCCCGAGGGGCTTTGGAGGGGGGCTGCTTCGAGCATCCTCGAAGTCTTGGCTCATCCGAGCCATTTCAACCCACGCCGGCTTTGTCGGCCTCGGACCCGGCCTTGGCGAGCTCTGCCGCCCCGGGGCCTGTCGGCGAACTCCCTCTCCTCGGCGAGCGGTGAGGCGGGTCGTCTCACTGCGGGCCTGGATCGGCTTCACCAGCGTCCGCCCAAGGGCGTTCGATTTCGAACATTCCGGCGAAGGAGCTCGGACCTCTCCATGGCAAATCGCGGAGGCTACGCAGCGAGGACACCGCGGATTACGATGCATACACAAAGAAGATGCGGCAAGAAACAATCAAAGACACTCACCGCGTCGGCCTCGACAAGGCGCATTTGGGTGATTGCGCCGCCGATCGCAAGGCCGCTCGCTGCCCACCGCGGATCTGCTCATGAGTCCTCCGCCCGGGACCCCGTACGGTCATCGATCACCACGGCAGCGGACCCCGGGCACATCACCCAAGGTCAAGGGGAGGGACCGCCCGGCGAGTTGGCTCCCTCGGGAAAAGTCGCCCACGGCAACTCCGCGGCTCGGGGAACCCAAACCAATAGAAGTCGGGGCCCTTCACGGCTAACCCACACGGGCACCGCCTCACCATTGTTTGCGAAGACGGCGCCTCGCCGAGGACCCGCGTCCGGCCCAGCCTGCGGCGAATCGGAAGTCGGGATCATACTCCTCGTGAGCCCCGGGACCCGGGGAAGTCGGCACAAGCGGGGGCGCTCGCGTCTCCGCCCTCGAAGAGCTCCCTCACCGAAAACTCCGGACAAAGGAGCTTGGCTCCTCGGGAGGGGCGGCCCTCATCACGAGTCCTCTCGAATAGCCCCGAGGGCCCGGCGGGCTGGTGTCGCGCGGCCCCGTCGGGACCCTCCAAGTCGATCGCTATCGGTACGGGTGGTCGATCCGCCATCACCTCCATGGGCCTGCCCCCACCACGGGAGGGAAAGTCTCGACCACCCGGCTCGAACCGATCCCACCTTAGGCTCGGGGGCTAGTGCCCCCTGGGAGGTGAACACACCACGGGGGGGCCCCCACGAAGGCGAGATGACGCTTTGATGAGAAGACCCCCACTGGGGCCCGCCGAGGCCTGCGCACTAACCTTTAGGGCCTTCTTGGGGTGCAAGGTCGGAGAGAGGGCCCCCCCCTCCTGGCCAAAAAATCACATCGGAAGAGAAGCTAAAAGATACCGGAAGAGAAGTAAATCCGCGAGAACACCGCGAGGGATTCACGAGGCCCGAGGGATCGCTTTGGGCATGGCCGAGGCACGGAAGGTGCGACACGGGTGCCGCACTCGACAAACGGGCTATCTCCTCCACGGCTTCCCGTGCGCCACGAGCCGGTTCGGGGCGGGCGTCACCGCTCGTCACTCCGAAACCGCCGTTGCGGCGCCGAGGTACCACACATCGAAGCGTCGGCGCTTCCCTCCGAGCCACACTTTGCGGCGTCGAGGTGCCCACGTCGGGTAAAACCTCGGGACCGCCCCGGTGGTTCCAAGGCCTTGGTTTGGGAGGACCCAGGGCGCACTAGGCCCGGCTTCATCCGGCGCCTCGGGCTCATAGCGGCCCCGAGTGGGTCGGCAACCCAGGCTTCGGTCCTCGACGAGCCCCTTGATCATCATCGGCGAGTTCACAGCGAACTCGTCCTCCACCTCGCCTCGTCCTCCTCGGTGGTCGAAATCAAAGCGAGCGGGCCCCGCCCTCTGCCGCCGGCCCGGCGGTTGGCACGAGCCACATTCCTCTTCTTCTTCTCCTCCTTCTTCGATTGCCGTGCTCTCTCGCGCTCATTCCGAGTGCGATTCAACCTTCGGCGCCAAGGCATCCGTGATCGCACGGGAGGAGGGGAGTCGTGATAGTTCGAGGCGACCCCGCAAGAAGATGGAATAAGAACCACCGCTGGCGAGAACGTGGCAAAGAACTGTGCAATACAAGAACGCCGAAACCAAAGGACACTTACCAAGGAGATGTACCCGCGGGAGGGGCGATAGGGATCTCCGAGATCTCACTCGGGGCATTGGACCCCAATGCCTCCTTCACCCTCTTGGCCAAAGCATCGGTGGAAAGCGAAGGGATGACATCCGAGACTCCTCAAGACCGGCAGCGTAGAGGAGGTCATCCGGGTACATACGCAAAGGGCGAGCCATCAATGGCAACACCCGACGCCGATGAAAAGCTGCAACCACGGCCGCCGGCGTTCACGCCCTCTTCCCCAGCCGCAGCACCCGCCGCCTTAGGCCCTCCTCCAAATGGGGCCGAATAAAAGGGGGGACCCTGTATCCACTTCTCCGACGCCGCGAGGATGCGCCCGGTATACACGGAAGTTCATTCCCGTCATTGCGGAGGTAGAACCACTGGTCCTGCCACCCATTGTTGGAGGAGGTGAGCTTGAAAGGATGTACCCATCAGCTCGGCTCGGCCCGTGCGCTCCGACGGACTTGGAGCGCACAACCACCAACGCCAAGCGCCCTCCGTGGCGCACCCCTCGCCAACGGGCGGTGGTGATGTCCGCCTTAAAGAACCACAACCAAAGGTCCCAATGCGGCTCGATCCCCGGGAATCCCTCACGCGAGGGCGGCGAAGACGGCGGCACAGGAGATCGAGTTCGGGGGGTCATGGTGGAGCTCAATGCCATAGTAATGGAGGATCGCGAATGAACCGCCCGCGGCATCCCAAACCAGCCGCCGTGAAGATCGATTAGGCTCACCACGTAGCCATCAGAGGGTTAGGCTCCTCCTCGGCCCAATGCGGGGGCTCTCCACTCCGAGCCGCTAAGCGTCGGTGCGGGGACAAAGAAGCCCTTCCTCAACCAGGCGTTGAAGCTTTTCCTCCGTCGCCCGTCGTTCTCGCCACGGCTCGGCATCGAGCACCTCCGCGCGACGTTGTCGCCGCCACCACCGAGTGCGCCATGGATGAACGGGGAGAACGAGGAATGCCGACCGCCGACAACACCGCTTCGTCTGAGCACAAGGCAAGTGGATCTCTCCCTCAATCTCTCCTTGACTTTCTCTCTATTTCCTAATTGCCGCAAAGAAGAGGGCAAGAAGGCGATAGCAAGAGTAAAGGAGCAACCGCGCGCGCCTCCGGCGACCCCCTCGAATTTATAGGGAAGGGAAGGCGAACCGCTGCTGGGCAAATGAACCGGCGCGCTGGAATGGGCGCCCACGATGGAACGGAACCGCTCATCCGACAAATTCGGCATGGCCGCAAAGCCGTCAATCAAGAGCATTAATGCACCTCGGCGGTGCTCGATTCTTGCCCACGACAAGTGCCACGGGGCCGTCCCATCGGACTGGAACGAATCCGCGCCGCCTGCCGAGGGCGGGCGAGGAGACGCGCCGTCTTCCGTTCAGGGGGCAAAATCGTCCGGCCATCCATATCCGGCGGGCGCCCGACCCTAAAGGGGCGAAAAAGTCGATCCGATGGTGGTTCGCCCCGTGGGGGGGACCAGTCGAGCCTCGGGCTGCGCGCGTCAACGTGCACCTTTACGTTCGAAGAAGGTTGCCCGCTGGGCCCACATGGGGTTTCTGGTCGCCTCGGGATAACCCGAACCCGGGGGCCGGGATGGAAATGCACAACCGGCTATACCCGAGCCCTCGGGGCTCGGGATTTCTGATCGTGTTTAAGACCAGCGGGTCTTTGTTTATAGAGATGTCCCATCCGTGGGAGGCCCTCTGGGGCCCTCGGGGGTTGACCTTGTCAAACCCCGGGATCTGCTTAAACGGTCCGTAGGTTCTCATGGGGTGAATCCTAGATCACCACGGCCGACCCTTGCTTTCGGCGAGGGCACGGGCACCCCATTTAAATGACCCGTTACAACGTTCAAAACAGGCGCACCATGGTCGGCTTTGGGGCACCAAGGTGCGTCTCTCCCCTCCTCCCCTCTCGGGAGGGCGAGAGGAGCGTATGACCAAAGTCGAGGAAGCCCGGGGCGACCTTGCGCACATAAGCGCGGGCCTCGGGCCGCCCACGCAAAAAAAACGAGGACTCAGCACAAACAAGGTCAAAATAGAGCTGTTCGGGCCTTGCCGGCGTGCGAGGTTTAAAAGACCTCGAAGGAATCCGCCATTCCTCCGAGGCCTCGGGGCTACACCCAAACTGTGCTTCTCGCACCCATTGTAGACGAACCACCCCGAGAAAATACCCAAGGCGGCGGGGACGGCACAACCCCCCCAAGAGTCCTTACTCGCTCGGGGGCTCGGGGGCTACTGTCGGGGACCAAAACATTGGGCCCCGAGACATTCTCCAATCAACGAGAATCCGTCGGCCCATCAGGGCCCAATAAAACCCAAATTCGCCATCGTCCCCTCCGGAGACGGGCCAACGGGCGACGGACCAGGCCAAAGAGCCACGACGCACACATGAAGATGGAGTCGGCCCACGAACGGCCCACAGGAGTCACCACGACGAAGGACACCGGTAGTTACTCGCCTTAGCTTCAAGCGGTCTTGACCAGCTTGACTTCATCCACGAATCTCCACGACCAAACCGCCGCCAGCGAGCTCACCACGCTCAAGAATGACAAGGTCAAAACCCTTACAAGAAGGCGAACCGTAACGCTCCACGTCATCACTACCCGACCCAAGGCTCTGGACTCAAACATAACCCCGTCTCACCCGAGGGAGACCAAGCTCTCCGTCCTCGGGTGCTCGGACCTGCCTCGCCAGGGAGACCCAGGCTCTCCATCCTCGGACGCATGGGCTCGCCTGGCCCGAGGGTGGCCTGGCTCACCACCCCTCGGGCGCCGATCTCCGTCTCGTCCCGAGGGAGACCCGGCTCTCTATCCTCGGGCGGGTAGCCTTTCCGACTCACCCGGGTCGGCGACCCTCGGGCATTGGGAAGTTCCGTGCGGAGGAAGGAAAACAAATGATTTAATGCGGTCGCAGACGAGGACGAGGCACCCGGGGCCATCGATTACGCCATACCCGAATCGGCTGCCAAATCTCTCCCGATCCGGCCGATGGGACACAAAGCTGGGCGGTGGCGTGTTCACGCCCGCCCGGCAGACGGAAACCAGGGCGGCCTTGTTCATTTCGAAACACCGCCAAGGCGCCCGCGGCGGGCGGACCACCGGGCGCATGACACGCCACAACCGGCGTTCTGGGACCGCCCCCTGCGCCATGCGGTTTGAGGGACGCCTCCACAGGACCCCCTCGGGGCGCACCGTAATGACACGCGTCTGCCACGGATCGGGGCGCGTGTCTTCATCAGCGGCGTCAAGCCAGCGACCCTCGGCTCGCACATGCAACAAAAGCGTGGCCTCGAATTAGCCACCTAGGCACCCACATGCATAAACATTACTTCCCCTTCTTACTATAAAAGGGGAGTAATGCCCCATTAGCGGGGATCGCGCGAGGGATGACCCGATCAACCAACCGCAAATCTAGCTAGTCAACCACCACCACCACCACTACCGCAATCGTGGGGCTTGGGATCGATTCTCTCCCCACGCCCGCTTGTAAACCCCTACTACAAGCTCTCTTTTGAGCGAGGTAACACGAAGCGGACACCACCCGGCTGGACGTAGGGCCCCGTTGGCCCAACCAGGGATAAACCCACCGTGTCCGTGTCCATCTTGCGCCACGCCATTGGGGAGGAGGCACACGGCCTAGAAAATCTTTATTGCCGGCACCGAGACACCCCGGCTCTCGGAAACGCCGACCGCGAACCAAAGGGGACCCGAGTGGAGGCCGACTCCCGAGACAACTAGATGTTATATATGTGAATGTGATGCTGAAAAAAAAACAAGGTGTTACATCTGGGATTTTTAAAGAAGTTGTTATATGTGCGATTTTTGTATTACGGCTTCTAGATTCATAAGTCACTACTAAAAATACCTTTTTAAAAAAAAAATCTACAAATTTGTTGGGGTAGTTTGAAGGGGTGACGTGAACGGGTTCCGTTCCGTCTAGCTCGCTAGACGGAACCACAGGCACACCGCACACACGGACACGGCCGAGCTGGGTGCCAGTGCCAGTGCCAGTGGTGGTCCGCACTGAACTGGAACGATCCCTTGCGCACGCTCAGCTCCGACGTCGTCTTGTTCCTGTTCCTGTTCTTGTGCTTGCTTCCCTTCCCTCCCTCTCATCTCAATATAAAACTCCCCACCCACTCTTGCCCGCGGTCGCCACATTTTCCCTCGGCGCGCTGCTGACCTCTCTTCTTCCATCACTCTGCTGCTGCTGGACTGGTGGAGCTCTGGTGGAGCTCCGGCCTGCTGCACAAGCATACATTCTGAGATTAGAGAGAGAGCATAATAAGAGTGAGTAGAGGAGATTCAGTGGCTTTCCGGCTAGCTATGGGGTACGAGAGGATACACAAAGTTCAGGTAACCACGGCCGTCCATTGCTTTCCATCCATTTCCAATGCTGCTCTATGGTAGTATACCTAGAATAGTGCCTCTTCCTGCTAATTTTTACTTGCTCATATCAGCAATGCGCCTGAAGCAATGTCCTAGCGTGCTTTCTTGCAACCTGTCTGTCCATTGATTTGCCTACCCTTCTATCTACTACAAGTCCATACCCATTGATTTGCCTACCCTTCTATCTACTACAAGTCCATACTGTATCTTCTCATCTATCTTCGCCTTCGTCCCTGGTGCCTTCGCTGAGAGAACCAAGCTTTGCTCATGGCCTGATGCCATTTTGGTCATTTTTCATGACTAGGTTGGGTTGGGTCAAATGAACAGCAAGTTGTTGACCCATACAGTATGTATACGCAGCATGTTATCTGCAGCAACAAGGCACAGATTTTTACACTACTGCTAGCACTAGAATTTTTACAGCCTTTTTCTTTGATTCCCCTCTGAGCTCACACACACACACTGTCAACATCAATTGCCTCCCATGCATCATCGGTAACTGCGTCTTTGACCGCTTTAAAAATCTCCTAATGCTCTAGTAGTGCTGCTATTTTGGGATATTAAAATCCTTGTTCTTTTCTTTTCTTTTTGAATCCAACATCCTTGTTCTTGTGTAATGTAATGCATGGATTTGGATTTCTGGCTGGATGTAGATGGGGGTCATCTCTCCAACCAAGCTCAGGATGAAGCTCCTGGGTTCCGGCAACAAGGACGAGTCTGCTCGCAAGTCGCCACGGGCGTCGCCACCGCCGTCGAGGCTCCATGACGACGACGACGACGATGACCACCCCAACAACAGCCTCCTGCCGCAAGAGCTCGACGAAGGTGCGTTCGTTGCTCGCTCTGACGTGTAAAGATTCCGATGAATCAAGTGAGTGAGCGAGCGATTCGATCGCCTGTATGTACGTGTGTGTGTGCAGAGTACCCCAAGGACCACCGGTCCGACTCGTCCCGGTCACGTTCCGACGCCAGCCACGGCAGGGGCGCCACGCAGCCGCAGCTGCGGTGGAGGGAGTGGCAGCGACAGCGGCATCGACAACGGCGCCGGCAACGGAGGCAACTTCGAGTTCTGCAAGGAGGAGAGGGGAGCGGCTTCGGCTTCGGCGGCGGCGGTGTCGACCGCGCCCTTCTTCCGGCAGCAGGTGCCGTCCAAGTGGAACGACGCGGAGAAGTGGATTGCCGGGCGCCACGTCGTCCACTCCAACCCCATCTTCTCCAAGAAGCCCCCGCCGCCGCCGCGCCGCAATGCCTCAGCGGCGCAACCGGCGGTCGCGTCGCGCCGGAGTCCGCCATGGCGTCCAGGGGCGCCGCGACCGCGTCCGCGACCGCGAGCGCGCTTACAGATCTGTCGTCGAAGTCTTCGTCGCCGTCGTCGTCAGTGAGCAAGCCGCCGCAGAAGAAGAAGCCCGCTTCTCGTCGCCGGCGGTGTCGATGTCGGTGTCAATGCGGGACGTCGGGACGGAGATGACGCCGATCGCGAGCCAGGAGCAGTCACGCAGCGGCACCCCCAGCCGGCGCCGCCACGCCGTCGCTCAGTCCGCTCTGCTCGGTGCCGTCCAGTCCCCGGGGCGGCGGCGGCGGCGGCGGCGGCGCGTCCTCGGCCTCCTCCGCCTCCTCTTCCACGTCGGAGCGGGAGCTCCGGCTCAGGACACGGCGGGAGATCGCCGCGCTCGGCCTGCAGCTCGGCAAGATGAACATCGCGTCGTGGGCCAGCAAGGAGGAGAGACTCCTCGCCGCCGCGTCGCCGGCGAAGGAAGCCGGTGCCATCGACGAGGAGATCAAGAGGAAGGCGTTCGAAGCTCGCGCCACCGCGTGGGAGGAATCCAACAAGTGTAAACTCGCGTCAAGGTGAGCAAGAAAAAGAAATCCAGCGTGACGATAAACATTAAAATTTCGATGAAAACACTCTGAATCTCTGTAGCTGATACTAATTAACTTGGTAAATAAATCTCTTCAGGAACTGTTCTGATCATATACTGATTGAGTGGCTTCTAATTCCTTATATTATCATGTGCATGCACTGATGCTTGCAGATATCAGAGGAAGGAAGTGAAGATACAGGAGTGGGAAAGCTTGCAGAAATCCAAATTCGAAGCTAAGCTGAGGCAGGCCGAGGTCAGTTCCATTCATTCATACAACCATTCAGTGTCTGAACTTCAATCAATCTCTGAAATTCAGCAATTCTGACTGATGGTATATTGGACTGAATTGTTCAGGCACAGGCCGAGCAGATGAAAGCCCGGGCGAAGCAGGACCTTGCCAGGAGGCTGTCGGCACTGAGCCACAAGGTGGAGGGGAAGCAGGCGAGGGTGGAGGCTCGCCGGAGCCGGCAGGTATCCCGGCTGGCGCGGCAGGTGGAGCGCATCCGCAAGAACGGCCGTGAGCCGTGCCGGCTCCGGCGGTGCTGCGCCTGGTTCCTCTAGTGTAGCTACCTACCATGCTCTTGTTCTGGAACGAGGCCTGACTGACATCGTCTCTGATTATTCTCTGTTCCAATTCCGTAGCTGATGCCTGATGATAGCAGTGTATCATGATGTTGATGGCATGGGCTTAATTTGTAAGTACATGAGAAATTCATCCCTGGTTCATGTTTGTTCATCCGAGACTGTCCCAGGGCATATGAGAAATGTGGTGCTTGTTGCTTCAGAGGTTGCTTGCTCTCTCTGTAAAACCTGCTCTTGGATGGACAGGGAATGTTCTCATGGACAAATCTGGGCTGTACTGTACCCAAATGCGGCGAACGTGTAGGCTGTTTGGTTCGTACTTCGGTTCACCACGCCACAGAGCAGTCCGCCACGCGGTGGTGTGGCGGAGGCGGGCAAAAGCTGCGCCACAACTCGCCACCATCTTGCCACAGCTGCCATGCACTGCACGACGAGGTACAGTGACAAAACGACAGAGCACAAATCTGTGGCGGCCAAATCTTGGGAAACAACCAAACAGCAGCCTTGGTGAGCGTGGCTGCCGCACTTTTACGCATGGCGACTGATGGCTCCCAACCAAACAGCCTCTGGTGTGCATTTCTAGAACCAGGAGAAGTCATTGTCAATTCTGAATTCAAACTGAGTTCGCAAGCAATCTGGGTTGTAGCCAAATGATGCAGATGTGTAGTAAAGAAGAGTTCTGTTTTAACTGCTGTACACTTCAAGAAACAGGTGAAGACACCGTCAATTCTGCACTCAAATTGAGTTCTGGCAAGCAATCTCACTATTCACAAATACATATTATTATTATTTAATCTAAGCCATAGCAAAACCATTTAATAAAGTACTCTGATACTAGAAATTTCAGAGAATGACCCTTCAAATGTTAAGATGACTAGCATTCGCAAGGGACCCCATTCTTAATGGCACATGGGGCTAAGAGGGAGCTTACAAACCCTTAAGCGTACCTATATCCTGATTCCATGGAAATCATGATTTCGTATACATGAATCTCGGCAGATTAACAGGTCAAAGCCTACAGGGTACAGATTACTGAATTACAAACAAGACAAAAAAAAAATTTGACTTGTATGGCATGCAGCAAGATCAAACAACCGCAAATTGAGGAGGAAAAACAAAACGAGAAAGGTGATAGGTTTCAATAGTTTAGGCGCCACATGGAACCATCAGTTTTAGATATGCGAAGATATATAGAACTACAGGGCTAGGTCACCTCTACAGTGAGTGCCTGCATTCATACTATCATAGAGCAATTCTTGCCTGCCATTTAGAGCTTAGGCTATGGCTATCACATAGCTACAGTAGCTATCGTACAACATGTCCATTACCATAACGATACAATAGATCATCTAGCTATATTAATGACTAGGTTATTTCTGACCAACAAGACTTGGGAGAAGATCAAAGGAACCGAAATGACTCGTGGATGGCAATCCTGTGGTACTGAATTGCTGGTTTCGGCTCAGATTCCAGTCTTCATCTCAAGTCTCAGTAGTCCAGAGGCACCACAGGTGCAATGCTGCCGGTGAAGTTCTGCATGTCGTGACTTGCAGAATAGTCATCGCAGACACTGCTCTGCAGCATCCTCGATCCAGGTGTAGACAGAAGGTCGCCTCCGCCGCGGACCATCTGCTGCACATCTTGTGGCGAGAGTATCTTTATGCACCATACGCTATTCACAAACTCCCCTGCAAAACATGGGGTCCAAACGATGATCATGCTGAATAAATTTGTAAAAACAAAAGGAAGATAGTTCTGCATGCACATACTGCCACGGGTCGTCACCGACGAGAAGAATATCATTTTCCCGGTCGACGAACACAAGCTGCCAGCCTGATCTTACAGGGTCCTCCAGTTGGCCTTCAAGGCCAAATAACCGCTCGAGCTCGCTACGTAACTCGTAGTAGCTGCTGAATCTGGTGATATCGAGCGATCTCCCGAGGGACCCTGATTTGTAAACCTGGTGGTGGAGCAAAAAGAGAACAGAAGCGTCAAAAGGATGTGATGGAGCTACCAACTTGAAGATCGCTCGAGAAATGAAGAACTTGGGAAGATTTAATTGACTTTTGTGAACCATCAACACGATAACAGCCCACCAAAATGGACCTTTTACCTCCACAAAGTAAAGTGCCCTTGCAGTTACCAACTTGCCAACTTCACATGCCCTCTGATGAATTTAAAGGAATATACAGCATAAGTAGGAACACATACCTTCACAAAGGTTCCACCTTGTGATGGGTTTACACCACAAACATCGTCAAGAGAATTGAAGGTTCCTGATTCACCCAAACAACTGGAAGTTGCTATGGAGTTTTCAGGTAGCAAATTCATGTCACCATATCTCAACGAAGCCATGGTTATCGCATCAGTTCCACTGCCAACACCACCACTCCTGACGGTTGACAAGCCATCATGGATCGCAAATGATGATGAAAGCAGGTGACTCTGAACATTTGTACCACAAGCCTGGGCACTAGAACCGCCTCTTGCTGATAGTGGCGGCAAGGTGCCAGAAACATGAGATACATTACTCTCGTGGTCCCCGTTCTCAAGCTTGAGCTGCACAGGTTGGAGCTCATGACCAGCAAGAGATTCCACAGCCAACCTCTTTGAAGGCCATCCCTCTGATGCCATTAATTGGCCACTTCTTGGGAGATTACGAAGGTTCGAGGACTCTTGGCTTGAAAAGTTGTGGAAACTGTTGTGCAGATGAAGATCTGGGCCATTGTTTGCATCAAAGATGTTCTGTTGGTAGAACGATGGCCCAGAAAGCAAAGAAGACTGTGATTGACAAGCAGATCCAGACTCAGACACACCAGAAGCTACATTAGCAATATCATGACAACTAGCTGAGAGGTGCTGTTGCATTTCCTGATGAGACTGTTGCTGCAGAACTTGTGTCTGCTGCTGCTGCTGCTGTGGTGGTGGTGGCTCCTGCTGCTTTTGCAGCTGCAGCTGCTGCAGTTGATTTTGAAGGAACCCAGAGTCGCTTGCATTTTGACCATAACCTTGCTGCACAGCTTGCAGGGGTGACTGCTGCGACTGGAACTGCATCTGCTGTAGAACAGGATTCCCATACAAAGGATCTAATCCACCATTCAAATTTTGAGTCTGTTGGACTGGCAGGAGAGAAGATGCCTGCTTCAAAGGATCCCCTGCTCTAATTTCTTCCAGTGCAGCAGCAGCCATCTGCTGGTAAGTATCTGGCTTCAGACCCAACATTGGATAATCTATTCTTGGCTGAAGCCATGGTGATGCTCCAAGTCCCTGGAAGTTCAGTGACTGAGCCCCTCTGTTTCCATCTCGAAGCCACATGAGAGAAGAATAGCGAGCAAACTCATCACTCCTCCCACCTGCATATACAGATAGAAATTGGTTTGAGTATAACTGAAATGAACCATTACCATGAATACTGGATGTTCTGGTCAACAGTTAGCCTACCATTGAACATAGGTAGACCTGAAGCCCACGGACGCTTTAGCCTTAATGGAAAGGCAGTTGGGTACATCGGAAAGGTCGTCAGTGGCTCAATCTCCCAGAGTGAAACTCTTGGCTGTTTATCACCAGCCGTAGACTCATCCCAACCAACCTAAGTATCAATAACCCAAAGGGAAAGAAGCCATCATTATGATGCAAAAATATTCTCTCAAAGGGTACATAGAGCATGCAAAAACAGATGTAGCTTCGAAAACTGAATAATTAAAATTTAACTAGGGAAGATATCAATTATCAACAATTGTTTTGTAAATTGTAACCATATAACAGTTTTAAAGAATTCACCTTAACAGAACGCCAGTGTGAGTTTGGCCAACGCTCTGAGTCCAGATCGCTTATGCCTGTTATTGTACCCATGTATCTGAAAGAAGAGGCAACCATAAGACGTGCACAGTTTTCATGCTGTGTACACTTTACAAGTTTCAACTCACCTTCCGACACTTGATTCCTCTGTCTCAAAAAGCATCCGAAACCGCATTCCAACAGACACACGTGTGTGGTAAACAGCTTTCACATACTTAGCCAGTGGAATGACAAACTCAGAAGGGCTAGCCCTGACAAAGGATGTCCATGTTACTTAAGTACAGAAACAAGGTAATTAGTATGATCGTAGTATACATACCGGGGGTTGTAGAAAATAGTGAAACGACTGTTTGTGGCTGCAGCGTGAGCTGCTGCAGCTAGAAGACCAATGTGCATGCTATCGCTGATAGCACAGAAGAGGGCATTACAGTCTGGGGACGATTTTTGCGACGAATTCCCAAGAGAAGTTGGTTATTATCATTCCTGGTGAAAAGAAAACAAAAAGGTCTAGCCGTGATCACAAGCTTTAACAAAACGAGAATAAAGTTCAATTTAAAATTAAAAGTACAAAATACCAGATAAATATGATAGAATCCCCTGCTACTAGTCTTTTCGGCTTACGAAGACACTCCAACCAGTCGTCAGTAGATGCCTTTTTGGCTGACCTGCACATGCAAGAGCCAAATCATCACATTAAGATACAAAAAAACAACCAAGACATCCCATGTATCAATAACTTCACTAGGAATCCAGAGGTAAAGAAATATTATCAACACAACATTTTCCAGACTACCTAAACTATCCTAACTACCTAAGTAAAATCACACTGAAGTATTGAGACAGAAAGAAACAGATAGTTGAGATTTGTAAGTAATGAAAGCCACTCAAGCACAGTAACATTTTTTGTCCTTCCTTATTGATAGCTAAAGTTCCATTACGCTTGTTCAATAATCAAACAGCATCATTTCTCCATTTGCTACCATAATTTAAGTACATACCACGAAAAATGTGGCGAAATTTCCATTCATTATCATGCAGATCTCTTGCAACCAGCTCTTGCACTGGAGGCTGTTGTGAAAAATCCTGCAGATGATCAAATGCATTAGTTTTTTCAAGGAAAGAAAATGTAACCATTCCTTATAAATCTATCAAGCTTAAAGTAACTTAATTTCAGTTGAAATCTTAGAAAAAACAAACCAATGGGGAAGACTTTCTCAGCTGCTCGGCGCGAACCGAGAATCCACCATGGGTACTTGTGTCACTTGCAGTCAAGGTCTTGCAGAAGTAATTAGTTGGCTGCTTGCTACCAGCACCCAATTCGATTGGAAGAAAAGGTTCCTTTTGTTCTTCCTGTACATGGAATCACTTGATGAATGTACCGGCATTTTAATACCATTTGAAAGAACCTTTCATGAGAATCCAAGTTACAAGCATAGAGCTAAGTGGTGATTGGTAAAATACCGGGCTCAATGGTTGCAGTGTCATTTGGGCATAAACCTCTTCAGTCTCCGCATCAGCCTGCATTAACAAAGAAATTATTTCAAAATGCTTCTTGAAAGACTAGATGATGGTCCATTAAGTTCAACTCACATGCATTGTGACATTATGAAGCTGGCAGATTAACTGTGGAGGTAGGTTTGGGTAGTTTGGGATCTGAGCATCAACTTCTTTATTAGTCGATGCAGCAACCTGCATGAAAATAAAAACAAACGAAAGAACCTCTTAAGCACCAAGGCCCCAGAGCAAGTGATTCTCTACAAATGGTTTCATAAATCTGTACAAAACTAGATTTGACTCAAAATGTGACTTCAAGTCTTTGAACAAATCTGATTATTTGAATACAAGAAATCTTTATGTATATAGTTAGGCAAAGTAATTTTTCAGTTGAATCTTCAGAAGTGTTATGTTTAATCGATTGATTTGATTCATTTGATATATACAATCAAAAGAACCAGCTCAAGTAGTCAAGTGATTCTTTTTATTCCTCGTTTGCAAATCCTGATATTCTCAAGTCAACAAACTCGGCCATATTTAGATTATTCAAAGATACTGCTGAGTGACCGACCTGCTCACTATGGCCCTGAGGAAAGTAGACGACCCGGCTCCCAACCATAGGCAGGGACACAAGGGGCCCTGCGCATGCATGCCATAGCTCTGAGTTCAGACACCTTTGTTCCCCTGCAAAATGCCAAACACACATGAGTGAAACAGGAAGCCACCAGAAAGCAGAGTTCATGTGAAGTGAAGCTACTATTCGTACTTGGCTACAGACAAGAGGAGGTTCAGTGAATATCAATAATACTAGAACATGTGAACCATGCGTGAAGCTGAGCCTCAGCAATGCATGAACTTTTCCTTTTGTGCAAATCAGTGAAGAACATGGATGAATGTAATCATGCATATACAAGAGGAAGCCAGTTTCCCTTATTTGTTTGGAAACATCAATGCACAATGACAACATTGCATATATAATCCACTAAACAATGCAGCCAGTAGCACAAGTCAAGAAGTTCTGAACTGAAACTGAAACTGAGGTCTGAGATAATACCCTCACTTTCAGGCGATGGCTCCGACATCTTGGGTGGGGAGAGGTTCATCTCCCACCACCAGTACGACGACCTTGGACAAGAACACCAAGGATCCGGCCGGCGAGAATGACCGACTGCAGAAGCTGCTCCTCCTTAGCACCTCACCATGCTCCCAGCAGCAATGCCAGCCCAACCGCTTCCCTTCCGCTTCAGAGCAACCCTTTCCTCCTCTGCTGCTGCTGCCGCCGCCGCCTCCCCCTTCCCACGCAGCAGCAGCCGAATCCACTTGAAGAACCGGCTACCCGAAACCCGGACTATCGTGGCAAACGTGCGCCATCGCCGACCTCATCGCCCGGAAATCCTCACCCACCCTCGCCAGACAACACCACCTCAAAGCTCCAACCTTTCCCCAAAGAAGCGAAGAAAAGCGCCGAAACGAGCACGGCCTGATCCAAGAAGCTGCTGGGTTTTGGGCAGCCAACGGAACAAACGCGCGGAGAAACCGAGGCGGGTCGCCGGAGCTGAGCTCATCAGATCAAGTAGCAGCAAGACAACCCCCACCTTGACGAGCACAGGCGACGCGCTCGCAGAACCAAGAACCGCCTCACTCAAATCCCCACTGCACGCGCGGCGCGCGCCGAACCAGCCACGCGCCCTAAACCCCCCGCCTCAGGAACCCCTTCGGCGCGAGCACGGGAACCGGCCGCCGAGCTCAGGGAACCTCCGGCCGCGTCGGCAGCGCGCGGTCACGCCCGGCTCCGAGCACCGGGTGGTCTCCCATTCGACGCCGGCGGCCGAATCGGGCAGCGCGAACACCGGGTGTGGAGTGGAGGAAGCGGCAGGAGGCGTCTGGGTGGGGGCTGACGGGGAACCCTAGGGTGGGGGGGCCTAGGCCGCCATGGCTGGATCGAGGGGAGAGAGGGGAGTGGAGTGGAGTGGCGTTGTGCGGTGCTCCTCGCTTTTTTTCTTTTGGTGTTATGGGGAAGCCAAGAATAGCAAAAAGAGAGCTTCTCGGACACAGTAAAAATATCTCAATCTAAAAAGGTAGATTTATTTCTTCCACCTTTTTTATACCCTCTTCTTTACTTTTTTTAACTAATAAAAAGGATAATAAAATATATGTGTGGATTGTGGGTTTGAAGGTTTTTGAGTTTTGACCAGCTGCTCCTCGGTCCAAGAAGTACTAAAACCAAGATGGATCCATGTGGATTATTTTGGAGAAAGTGTTGCAAGTGGATGCATGCTTTGATACGCCTTGCGTACACGTCGTGATCATCTTTCCCATAGTTTCATACTCCTATGTGTGGTTGGGTTTTTATACGTCACGGCAATGGCGCAAGCCTTAAATAAGTGCAGTCGTGAGAAGAACAAAAGAACAACTACTCCTACGGGTTAGTACCGTGGCTTTAGTCCCAGAATTAACACTCCCTGTTGTTGTCTAGAGCAAATCAGTTATTACAGTTGACCGAATGTCTAATAAAAATTGCATCAATGTTTGTGAAAGTGTATATAATTGTATACACCACGTGTTTATTGGATATCACATATAGTTATACTATTTCATATAAGGGTGATGCTATGGTACACATTTTACTTCCTAGGAGGTAATGTTTCAAACAAATCTTAACCTAGGATTTTAATGTTTTACATAGAATGTTTATTCGGGATGAAGGAAGTTCAAAGTTTTAGTGTGAAGTATCATTGAACCTTATGTTATTGTGTGAGTACTTTCGAACTAACATTATTCGACTGTCTTAGGCAATTGCAATGACAAAAAAGAAGTTTTAGTGAGAAGTATCATTGAACCTTATGTTATGTTAGCATTGTTTACTAGGAAATATTATGGTTCAATAGGAAATCCACGTATTAGTGAGGATCATACATGGATGAGTGTAACTTTTATATTTTTGTAGTTCTTTTTGACCAGAACATATTGTACATATGGACGTCTAAAAAACATATTCCTCTTAGCATTGTTGCAAATTTTAAATCATCTTTTATTATATGTTCCTGCACTTTCGTTTTCAATTTTTTTTTAAAGGAATGGTTTTTGTAATGGACGTATAGATAGATATGAATGGCATATCCACCACCTTGTATTCAAGCAATGAATGCATCGGTGCAATAATTTTGTTTCGTAGTATGCATGTGGATGTGGTTATATATGGACAAAACAGTGACACTGCAGCATCATGCATGTTGGTGAAGGGAATTTGAACCATGCGGTTGATTTATGCAATGGTTCCAAATTAATCGACATCATAGTGTTGCCATACGACACCACACCACCAGAACCTATAACGTCATCCTTTTATTTACAACACAACAGTAGTGTAGCTCTCCAATTGTGTCAAGTCCGACGTGCTTGTTTAGCGTCAACGCTCTACAACAGGATGCACAAGCATGGATATGTACCACAGCAAAGCCCTTGATATAAATTTGAATTAAATGTAAAGAAACGTTTTACGTGGAATGATGATTTATTCGACGACGGAGGGATGTGCAAGGATGAAACCGTACGGGACAACCTACACAATCACAATCAATATGCCAACCGTAGAGTGGAGGAAGGTATCCCGAGCTGCACCAGTGTTCGAGTCCGCGCCCAAGTCCAAGACCCGAGGGACGAGACGAGACGATGGAGAGCGGACGGAGCACGCGAGCAGGACCACAGCACGAAAATTCACATTCCCCACGGGCCGTTGACGGTTTTTACTTTTACCGACCGACCAACCCGCACGCTTCCGTAGAGTGGTGAGTGAGTTACTCCTACCGTGCTCTGCTCGCCGGCCGGACCACGCCGCGTTCCTTGGCTCCTGGACCACCACCAGGTGCCGCTGCTGCCGTTCACCGCGCGGCCTCGCACCCCGCGCGCTCCCACGGTCCCACTACCGAGGCCCAGCCCACTGCCCAAACGGCCCCACCAGGCCACCGAGCGCGGCCTGCGCCGTTGGTGGCGCTCGTGGAAAGCCGGGGCGGCGACGGGACGGGACGGGACGGGGCTGCTGTAGTGGCGTGGCCGTGCCGACACGACGGGACCTGACGCCTGCCGGTGTGTGTAGGAGTACTAGTGCGCCTGTGCACCAGCACCACCATGCACACCGTGCAGTGCGACGGACGACGGGACGAGACGGGTCGTCTGGGCATCTATCTGGCTCTGCCCGATGGCCTGGCCGCCGTGGCGTGCGGTGCGGTGCGGTGCGTGCGGCGGTGCAGACTTGCAGTCTGCACGCACGCGTGCCGGCCGCCGGTGGGGTCCTGCCCTGCCGTGACTCGACTGGACCTGACACAGGAGCGCCGGACGGACGGATGACGTGTCGGTCGCCCAGAGTAGGAGCTGCGGGGACGGACGACGGACGGACGACGACGTGGGGTTGGGTTTCACATCGCCTCTCGCTTCTGCCTCGTGGACTGGACCGGACCGGATAGGACTGGCTGGGCCGCCTCGTGTTCAGCCTGGGCCGGCCCAGGTACGTACAATACGTTTGCTACCACGTAGAGTACTGTACTTACTTAACTAGTACGGTACTCCTACGTCGTCTCGTCCACTCGGTGCCTTCGCGCCTAGGTGTATGTTCGTATGTTATGTCGCCACGTGGCCACCTGCTATTTGTTATGGCGCCATGTCGGCAGCGACGAGGGCCGGCGACGATCTCGTCGGTCAGTCCAACGATCATTCATCTTCTGGCAGCGGTCATCGCGGGGCCCACCCCTACTCCATAGTTTAAGCTTCCGTTTGACTCACGCACACGTGACGTACCTACATGTTCATGCCACCGTGGGAGTGCGACGGGCTCGTTTTAATTATTTTTTTGGTTTGTTGTTGGTGTCTAATGGAGAGCTCACAAGTGTAGCACGTGAACATCCCAATAGCTTGGTGTTGTTAGAAAAAAAAAAAAAAAAAAAAAAAAACTTGGTGTTGTTTCGTAAGGTCAGAAAGAATGGACAGACCAATTCTTGTGAAGATCTTATTCCTTCACAAGACAGACGAAGCTTGGCATTGCCTCGACTAACATAGATCTAGGCAGTGGTGAATCTAGGATAATAACTGACCGGGGTCAAACATGCATAGATTCTGAGTGATTTTTTAGTGGACAAGAGTGTTTTTAGTGCTATTTTCAGCAAGTTATGACTCTACTCTAGATTCGCTGGATCTAGGCGGGTGTCATGCGGTTTATTTATTTTATTTTATTTTATTTTTTTTGCGCAAAAGACATTGGGGAGATCCCAACAGTAAAAGACATTTTTCATTACTTATAAAGAAGAGTAAGAGAGGTTATACATACAATGATTAACTAAACTCATCAAGCCAAACACGAAAACATGGCCGCAAATCATCTTCAAATCTAACCGATTGTAACAGACATTGACTTTTAAAATTGGAGAACCAAAGCACGACGCTGGAAAATTTTATCGTTTCTCACCTTCCAAAGCTCCCAAGCAGCAATGATCGAAGCCTCAGTGAAGAAGCGAATGGGATGTGTCTTTCCATCGAGGTTCGGCGAACTATGCAAGTTTATGCCGATTTTCATTCCAACATTCCTTTGCAAAATCGCAGTCAAACACACAAGTGTTCAACTATTCCAAGTTCTCTCGAGGTGCACAAGCTTATGATGATTTTCAAGGGACGTGTGTCCAGACCTCTAGTTTACTATGACGACTGAAATGCAAGGTGAGTTTCGATGCAAGCGAGCAGGACGACTGATCTTCGGCGGTAGGTGTAGAAGGTGACAACCGGCGTGTATACTACCGTAATTGGAATGGGAGAAGAAAACAACGGTGGAGAAGAAGAAATAAAAGAGACAAGAGAGAGACTAACATGTCCTGCATGTTAGGTGTTTCGTCCCCTTTTATTATAACTAGATAGAAACTAGAGACGATTCCATAATCTCAACAAGAAATGGAGCGTGAACATTCTTATAAATCCCTCAATCAAAATAAGGACAAGACCCATCCCTTTACATCCTAACTAAACACGTGCTAGAATGGGTATAGGTGATACTTCATTCAAAAAATTGAATGAAGTAAAACCAAGATACACTTGAGATGTGGCATTTAGAACTTGACTCCATGTCAAAAGTAGAACCCAATTCAATTTAACAAGCCAGGTAAACAGTAAACACTTGATCTAACTCCAAATCCATGCAAGCAACGAAACGTACTACACCTGAAGTGAGACACGGTTGGTCTTAAGTAACTGCCACGTCAGCAGCAAGCAACGGCCCAGCTGGCGATGGTTATCGCTAAACCACCAACCCAAATCCTAACTTTCCCCTTCCCGTCGTCTCTCGCTCCGGTCCGGCCGGATCCCACTCCCTGTCCCTGACCCGGCCGCGGCGGTAGCGGGTCACCGAACCCGGCCGCCCGCCGCCATGAAGCGCGCGCGCAGCTCGAGGGAATCCTCGGTGTGAGCCGACTGCGCGCGCGCCGGGGCCTGGCTGCGCCGCTCCTCGCCGCGGCCGCGTTCGCCTACCTACTGTTCGTGTCCATCAAGCTCGCCGGCCTCGGCAGCGGTGCGGGCCCTCCGTCGGCCGCCTGGCCACTACCGGCGCGCAGGGCGAGCCGCTGCGGCGGCGGGTCGACGAGCCGCCTGCCCGCGTTAGGGGCGGCGGTACGAGCGGCACCGTGTCCGGGTACGGCCGCATAACCGGCGAGATCCTCCGGCGGCGTGAGCGCGAGGCCGTCGGCGGGGAGAGGAGGAAGCGGTGGGGCCGGGTGGGGAACTTCACGGAGCTGGAGCGCGTGGCGGCCGAGGCGTGGGCGCTCGGTGCCGCCGCGTGGGAGGAGGCCTCCGCGTTCGCCGGCGACGTCGCCGACTCCATCGCCTCCCGCGACGACGACGACGCCACCGCCAAGTGCCCCGGCTCGCTCGCGCTCGGCGCCGGGGAGACGACCGCGGCGGCGTTCCTGCCGTGCGGGCTGGCGGCCGGGTCGGCGGTGACGGTGGTGGGGACGGCGCGGGCGGCGCGGCCCGAGTACGTGGAGGCGCTGGAGCGGAGCGGGGTGGGGAACGGGACCGTGCTGGTGGCGCAGTTCGCGGTGGAGCTGCGCGGCGGCCTGCGCGCCGCCGACGGCGAGCCGCCGAGGATACTCCACCTCAACCCGCGGCTGCGCGGGGGACTGGAGCGGTCGTCCCGTGCTGGAGATGAACACTTGCTTCCGAATGCAGTGGGGCACCGCGCAGCTGCGACGGCACCCCCTCCAGAGACGATGACCTGGGTGAGTCGCACACTTGTTTGTTTCGAAATTTGAAGTAAAATGCAAGTAGCAAACTTGGCATGCTTATTAATTGGACAATTGGGAAATGATAAGAAACACTTGTCACTAGTCAGTATGGAACAATATGCTCTCATGATGCATCCGTTGATGTTTCGAATATTTTTGTTGAGAACCTTGTTAAATTTTTTTATCAGTTTGGTAATTTTATTTGTTCTTGTGCATCTATTATTCTTTGCGGCGGTTGGTTTGAAGTATAAGGTATTGGGTGGATGAACACTGATGAAAGGTCAAAAAACGGATTGCCGACAAAGGTGCTCAATCTATATGCATGGTGGCCATGTGTCCTGATTTCTTCATTTTTATAAGCCTGTATTGTAATGTATTGCTTGCATTGCTGCTCGTGTCTGTTGCTACCTTATTGCTGCCTCCTTTAGTCCTCTGTACTTATTCTTGCAGATTGTTAACTTTGCAGTCGATGGATTCAAAAAATGCGAGAAATGGGAGCGGCAGGACATAATTGAATCGAAAGAAACAAAGACAAGCTCATGGTTCAACAGATTCATCGGGCGAGCAAAGAAACCAGAAATGACATGGCCATTCCCATTTTCAGAGGGGAAGATGTTTGTTCTCACTATCCAAGCTGGCGTTGAAGGATACCATATTAATGTGGGAGGCCGCCATATTGCTTCATTTCCTCATAGGATGGTAAACTTTAGTTCCCTTGCCAACGAATACATTCCATTGTAGAGATATTTTGAACTTCTGGCAAAGAAATAACCGGGTACTTACTTTTTATTACCAATATTTGTCAGGGATTCACTCTTGAAGATGCAACAGGTTTAGCCGTAACAGGGGGCATAGATGTTCACTCTGTGTATGCAACAGCGCTGCCAAAGGCCCATCCTAGTTTTTCTCTCCAACAAGTCTTGGAAATGTCTGAAAGGTGGAAGGCTCGCCCTGTTCCCGAGGAACCAATTCATCTTTTCATCGGCATCCTCTCTGCTACAAACCATTTCGCTGAGCGCATGGCTATTAGGAAAACTTGGATGCAGTTCCCGGCTATCCAATTGGGGAATGCTGTTGCTCGGTTCTTTGTCGCGCTGGTACGATTACTTCTCATGATTTCTCAGCTGTTCAATCCATAACAGTATCATTATGTTGTTTGTGACATGTTTCCTTCTGTAGAGCCACAGAAAGGAGATTAACGCAGCACTAAAGAAGGAAGCAGAATATTTTGGAGACATAGTCATTCTGCCATTTATTGACCGTTATGAGCTGGTGGTTCTGAAAACAGTTGCGATATGTCAATATGGGGTTAGTCATGCTACATGTGTTAAATGTCTATTTCCACATCTGACATTGGCAAATGCTGACTGGTGAGTGTCATTTATTTACGTAGGTGCAAAACGTAACTGCAGATTACATCATGAAGTGCGACGACGACACCTTTGTGCGGCTGGATATAGTATTGCAACAGATCACTACCTACAACAGAACCTTACCTCTGTATTTGGGCAACCTGAATCTCTTGCACAGGCCTCTAAGAAGCGGCAAATGGGCCGTCACCTATGAGGTACCTTAGCGCCAGCATAAGCTGTCACATATTTGCAATGTTAATATGCATATGTTTGCTCACTCAAAGCGTGCGCCTGCAGGAATGGCCTGAAGCGGCGTATCCCCCGTACGCCAATGGACCTGGCTACGTTATCTCGGCTGACATTGCGAGAGACATAGCATCCCGGCATACAAATCACTCCCTACGGGTGAGGTTCACTCTCTTAACCACGATACATCTGTTCGTTTACCTTTCACCCACCACGCCTTCTGCCAACACCCCCCTGAATCCTGATGACCGTTTTCTGTGCTGCTCACAGCTGTTCAAGATGGAGGATGTGAGCATGGGAATGTGGGTGGAGGACTACAACACGAGCGCCCCCGTGCAGTACGTCCACAGCTGGAGGTTCTGCCAGTTTGGCTGCGTGGACAACTACTTCACGGCGCACTACCAGTCCCCCAGGCAGATGCTGTGCCTCTGGGAGAAACTGTCAGCCGGGCACGCGCGCTGCTGTAACTACAGATAACATGAGGCTGGAGGGGGAAAATGGTGGCCTAGGTGTGACATCCTTTGATTGATTTCATCACTGGGTTGTGTAGAACAGTGGACAGGTGGACCAAGGCTCATGATCTCGGTTCCATTGGCCTGTGGTTCTCAGACGACTAACGGCAGAAACCATCATCTCGACATCACAATGTTCTTTGGTTCTTGCATTGAAGGTATACCAGATAAAGGTGTGATCAACTACTGCTTCATCCTCAGTTCTTCACTGAGGCGAAATTCAGACACGAGGAGAGGAGAGGAGAGGAGAGGAGAGGTGGGCAACTGCGAATTCATATTGCCCTGTTGGCAATGGTACAATGTTTTTCTCTCAAACAACAAAACAACATCCAGGCGATTGGCTGCTTGTACAGGCGCCGGCCTATTTGTAGAACTGCAAATATGTACTACCCACTGATTTGGTGGACCGACTGTCTGAATGGAATGGAAAATCATCTCCCCATGTGCGTAGTATTGTTTGCTGCAGATCTGTCTGTGTGTTCTATTCGGTGATGTATTTTTTGACACCGACAGACACGGAATCCTTGTTGGAGTCGGCGCACAGCTGCTGGAGCTGGACCGGAGGATTGGAGGGGTCTCCACCACTCCACGGCAAGAATATACCCTTGTGGCCGGTGGTTTTGCCAAGACCTCCCTCCGACCTCCGGGGTTACAAAACTGAAGGCAAGCGAAAAGCCAAACTTCGGTCGTCGAGTCGAGGGTTCCAGATCCTTCCTCTCCCTCTCTCGCCCGCCCCGCTCGCTACCCAACCCGCCGCTGCCCTGCCCGCCCGCCCGCCGGCGTTCTCGCCGCCAGCGACGGACGGGACGCACGCACCACGCAGGGGCCCAGCCGCGCCTCTCACCCGAACGCCTCTTCCGGGGAGGCGTCGCCCCAACCCAACGTCACCCCCCCCAACCAACCCCGCCACAGCCAGCCAGCCCTCGCGCTCTACTTGCACTGGACTAGCGCGCGCGGGGTGGCGCGGGAGACCTCCCGGCCTGGAGATCGTTCCGTCCCATGTCGGTGAGTTCCCCAAGCTTTGCCCCGGTGTCTCCTCGGGATTGAATTGAACCCTAACCACCCACCGGTCACTCAGCCGCGGCGGATTCGCGCCCGCTTCGGTGGCGCTGCTGCCCGACTTAGCGCGCTCCACCCACCGCTAGTGCGGGATAAGGCTCGTAATATCCATCGCGCAGGCTCAATTTAGCTGCCTGTAGTGCATAATGACCGGGCTGCACGGCTGGGTGTTTTCTAGAAGGGAGAATTTAAGTGCCCCCGACCCAATCTCCATGCCCTAACTGCATCCTGGATCATCCTGGATACACGGCTCTTTCAGGGGGCTGGTTTTGGACCAATTGAGCTCATGTGCTGCAACTGAGAGCTTGTAGCAATGCTTCCTGGCTGTCACCATTGGTTACAATGCTGGGTTGAGCTGGTAGTAGACTAATAGTTATGATTGCTGAGTGTACAGTTTTGGCGTCCTGATTATGTCAATTGCTGCCTGGCCAGTGATCCTTTATGCAGGCCTGTTGGCTTGGTATCCCACGTAAGCATCTTGTATGGAATTAGTAAGGTGGCATCCTGGCCTGCACTGCTCTGTTTTGCCAGTTGTGGATTTGTGGTACTCTACGAATTTTTTGCACTTCTCCACTAAGTAGTAACTGTACATGTGGTTGATTGACTATCTGATTGGCCGGTCCTCAGTCTAGTGCTTGGCCTACTTTTCTTTGAATTGCCTCATTGGGATAGTAATGTCTTTGTGTGCATGAAAACCTGTTGCTAGGATTTGTCTGCTTCAAGTTTTTCTCAAATCCTTTTTGCATTCTAACTGCTGTACTTTACGTGCCTCGGGTAATCCTCTATCCTCCAAAAGGAAAAACAAAAGCCAGGGCAGAATGATATCCTATCCTCAGTATTCTGTTCACTGAGCAAGTATCAAGCTGTGCTATACAGTCATGTCCTGACATTAGTTATTAATTGCTGATGGGCCTAAGTAAAACTTTTGCACTGATTAGGTCACAGCTTTGATCTGCTAGCTGTTATATCACGCAATGGTTCTGCCTGCTGACATATGGACGAGTCTTTCTTTGGTTCCTCTTCTTTGGTTCCTCTTTTACTCTGGTTTTGTTATATCAGTCTTGCTCTGTTCAATAACACTTAAATTGAAAGAGAAATAGAAAATGCTAACCTGGGCTGAATTCTTCACTTGGTATGCTCCATTTATAACATCTAAATCGTCCTTACCTTGCCACTCTTTGGAACCAATTAAAGACTTTTTTCCCCAAAAATAATGTTTGGTTTGCTAAAAGCACAGTGCTTTACATGACAATTGACATGTAATTCCATAGTCTTTCAAATAAGAAAGGGTAAACCTGTTCATTACTTTTGATGGTGACACCATATGTGGTTATGCATTGCGCATCAATGTTTGCATGGTCATGGGATTTAACATGTTTGTGTGGTATGTAGATTTGTAGTAGTGTATATCATGTTTGTGCATTGCAGAACCAGTTCACTTTACCTTTATACATTTGTCATTACATTCTTTCCTAATTGAATTTCAGGTGAAGATGCTCTTTGCATAGCTCAAGATCCAATCTGATGGATTCTGATGACAAGAAGTTTGGGAATGGTAGGGTTTCTCACCTAAAAGAATGAAATGCACTGTGGGTCCTTGTACTATTTTTATGCGTTCTCATCTAAGCCCATGACCTCTCAAATTGATCATCTAGATCCTTCAACTTTTCATGTGGTTCATTTTATGTTCACTCTAGGTCCAACCATGGACTTGAATTTACACTTTGAATGAATCACTTGAAAAGTTAAAGGGCCTAGATGATTACTTTGAGAGTTCATGGACCCAGATGGGAATATGTGGAAAGTTTAGGGACGCACGGTTCATTTCACCCTAAATATGTATTTGGTGGACAAGCAATTTTCAGGAATGAAATTGTTAATATGGGTGGTTATCTTTTGTTTGGGTCTTGATTCCTCATCTCCAGGTGCATAAACAACATGCTAAGTGATAAGACTGATAAGTCATCAGCTAGCATAGGTTGCCTCAAGTTACCATTACCAGTATTATGCCAACCTAGTAGCACTATCTGAAATTTTAATTGTGTGGCTGGTATTATCAGCCAGAATGGTTGGTTAATGGTTAGTGCTGGAAAGGAACAAAAATGAATTTGTTTCATGGAAGCAGGTAATTATTATTTGTGATCCCTATGTTTCCCACTTCCCCTTATGACAATTAGTATGCAAATCTGAAATGCTAAATCCTAATTCATGTGGGCACAAAGCAACAAACTGGTGTTAATATCACAGCTTGCTTGACTCTTATCTTCATTAGCTTTCAAGAAATTAGTAATAATTATGCTTAGAATTTAAAAAACAAACTTTTGGTGCTGATTCATTTGCCAGCTTAGGCCACTGTAGCCAGCTGTTTACTGCAATTCTGTTAACAATGGCCAAAATTTCACCTGGTTTGACTTTATATATAGTTCACAATGTGTTAGTTAGATGGTTCGTATTTTGTCACATGGTGCACAAAGCTGCTTTATGAGCTGCAATACTGCATCTAATGGCTATTGTAAGCTAGATTAAATTTTTGCTTCATAGATATATCAGTGCATCTATCTTTTCTGAAACCTTGTTCATCTGCTATGTGGTTGTTTGATAATATGATCATATGATCTCTGTATTTCAGGGCCAAGGGAGCTCACTGGTGCTGTTGATTTGATAAACCACTACAAACTGCTGCCACACCATGATTTCTTTTGCAAAAACCTTTGCCACTGGCAATATCAGATACACATTATCTTCACAATGTTGTGGGAGACACTGAAATTCGCAAAGGAGAAGGAATGGAGTTAGACCAACTTGTTCAAAATGCATATATGAGGGATAAACCTGCTTATATTCAGCCCTTTGATATGGAAACACTGGGGCAAGCGTTCCAACTTCGAGAAACAGCTCCTGTGGATTTGCCCTCTGTAAGATCCTTTCTAGTATCTCATTTCTCTTATGGAATTATTAGATTTGCTCATTACACTGTTTAAACATATACCATATCAACAGACTGAAAAGGGTATACCGACTATTTGGGGTAAACCAAAAAGTGAGTCCAAGGACAAAGAGAAGAAGCATAAAAAGCACAAAGACAAAGACAGGGACAAAGATAAGGAACATAAGAAGCACAAACATCGACATAAGGATCGGAGTAAGGACAAAGATAAAGACAAAGACAAGGATAAGAAAAAAGATAAAAGTAGTCATCATGATTCTGATTCAAAGAAACATCATGAAAAGGTTGGTCCATTTTCTATATGTTCAAAACTTTGAATAGCTTCATTTCAAACCATATACCTTTTGATGGGCAATGCTCAACATTTGTATCAGAAGAGGAAGCATGAGGGAACAGAAGATTCAGCGGATGTGCATAAGCACAAGAAGAGTAAGGTAGCACACTGCTATCATTTCATTGCTGATACAGTAGCTTCCATAGAGAATTTTTTCCCCTTTGTTCTTAATGTGGTCGATCAATTTATGGCAGCACAAGAGCTCAAAAACTGATGAGACGGGGAATGGACCTAGTTAACACTATGCTAGTTCTAGCTTCAATCCTTGTAATTTGCTACTAAAAGGAGACTGGTGGTCTCTGCCATCAAAACCCTGTGCAGAATAGTGGTACATGCTTCTTTACTTCCCTATTGGATTCAATTTGTTTTTCATGTAACTATTTTTTTAAGATTCTGTTGTTCAGTGATCTGGCTTGCATAACTTGTCTTTCATTTGGAGAATTTGGGTGGTTTTTGTTTATTGATGCAAATATTTCAGTTAGAGGTGCACTGTCAACATGTCATAAAGTCATTTTTAGAGGCATCTTTCTGAGGCTGACAATCTTTCTGAGGCTGACAACATTAGTCTCATCTGATTTTAGGTCCATCTCTAGAATATCTGAATATGCAATGGCATTGACTGTCAGATTATATGTGGACATTTAACTGTTCAATTTTTCCTTTGTACTCGATCTAAAATGGTAGTATAATAGTAGCTATATGTGCCTTTGATGGTTGTCTGTAGTGATACAATGTTGATGAACTTATTAGTGTGTCTCATAGCATGGTCTGACTTTCTCTAGACCATAACACATAACAATTGATAATGGACCATAACAGTATATTTTTGAAAATACTTGTGTGTTCTGTGCTTGTTTATGTACCAGAGAAACATGTCAAAGTTAAGTCCTAATAATTGGCACTTTTATAAAACAATCAATAAATTAGTGTGTTCTGATCGATATGCTAATTTTTATGTTTGTTTGAATGGTGCAGGGTGTCAGGAGTTGGTGGTCTTGATAAGAAGAACATGACAGTATTTTTGCAGAGTCCATTTTGAGGAAAATTGAATTTGTTAACATAGGACTAATCCTTCGAGCTGTGCAACTTTCTGTTCCTGAAGAATTTGATTGTAGGAGCGATTGAAAGCATATGCATTTAGATTGTTTTCAGATTGCGGGGTTAGCACACTTATTGATACTAGGTGGTGGCTTTGAACTCCTAAGTCCTGATCTAGCGTGCTTGAGTACCCTGAGTAGCTGTGGATGGTTATACAGTTCGTGGTCTAGATATAGTTGAGGGCAGGGAATTGGAAATAATTTTGTGTTCCCGTCGTATTGGCCATGATTGATAGAGTAGGATGATTTTCTGCTTAACCAGTAGCTAAACTAAATGTTGGTAGTCAGTTCCAAGTTTATTTTCCATGGTAGCTGTGCTTCCTTGTGCCAATAACCGGAGTTGATCCACATGGAATGAATTGGGGTCTTGTTATCATTACAAAGTATGGTTATTTGTTCGTGATGCGTGATTTGTGTAATATGTTTAATCATTTTAGCTACTTGCATGCTGCTAGGTTAACTTGCACCACTAGATATTGCAAAAAAAGCTTCCTTGCTCGATCGCTCTCTATCTCTCAAATTGTGGATGGAATTGTCTCTTCAGCCACCGGACTTTCTGCAAGGGGTTCTCTCTTCCATTATCGGGCCGTGTTAGCTGCCGACCTGGTCGGCGCGGATGCGTGCGCCGACCAGGCGCGGCCCGCTATATCTTGCTGGGCTAATTTTCATCACGTCAGCCCAGTAGCCCACTTCACGTGCTCCAGCCTTTCACGTCAGCCCAGTTCCAGCACCTGCTACTGCTTGCGACGTCCGGTCGGGCCGTGACTTCCCTGTTCCACTCGACTGACTCCCCTGGACCGAAGTATTCCTACATTGTTGCCTCGAACGCCACATGAATGGAATTATATTAGCAAAAAACAAAAAATGGCACGAAAGAGAAAGAAGGCCACTACCCGCCACCAGACCATTAACGTAACTTGATACAGTTGTGACTATAGCTCCTCAAATACGAAACGATGCGATTCTCTCAAAAAAAAATGCACATGATTCCTACATCTTAGTAATTAAGATCAATCAGCATTCATCAACGTCTGGCCGCCAACCGCTTTGCATGGAATCCACTATTGACATCCTGTATATAGCCCACGAGCAGCATGCAGCCATACCATATGCTTCATCAATCTATCATCTACTGTACAGTCGACGTTGATGAACAACATCAGTGGTGCCTAGGCCAATCGGCCCACATCATAAAGACTTTGGATTGCTAGACAGAAGGGCCAGAACCTCAGGCATCGTAGTGTTTATTGCGTTTTTCCATAACAGGGCTTTTTTATCCATTCACACGTCAAAACTTTCCTTTATTAAATTATGGATTAGTTAATGGTACAACTAAATATTTCGTGAACCAAAATCTTGAGCACATTATTTGTCTAATGAAATGCAAACAAATGTATTTATGTAATCCTGACAAGCATGTGTACAACTAAATATTTCGTCAACCTCAAAAATAGCCGAATTTTCTAGAACATTGCAATAAACATTTTAGAACATCGAAAAAAATACGCTAGAACATTGCAAGAAACACGCTAGAACATCGCACAAACACAATATCGCCTATTTTCAACCATAGAAATAGTCAAATTTTCTAGAACATCGTAAGAAACACTCTAGAACATTGGAAGAAACACGGTAGAACATTACACAAACACACTAGAAGACCGGATATTTTCAACCACGTAAATAGCGAATTTTTCCGAACATCTCAAGAAACACTCCGAATATCTTGAGAAACACTCCAAAACATCGCAAGAAACATGCTAGAACATCACATAAACACGAGAGACCGACTATTTTCAACCACATGAATAGCGGATTTATTTTCAACCATATGAATAGCCGGATTTTTGCGAGAACATCGCGATAAACACACTAGAATATCGTTGGAATTCGCTAGAACATCGCAAAAAACACGCTAGTACATCACACAAACACACTAGGAGACCGATTATTTTCAACCACGAAATAACCAAATTTTCTAGAACATCACAAGAAACACTCGAACATCATAAGAAACACGCTAGAAACATCACATGTGTGACATACACCTACTTAAACATCACACGCATACAAAAGAAAATAATAAAAATAAATAGAAACCAGAATAAACCTAAAACAATAAAATAAAATAAATAGAACCAAGAAAACATAGAAAACTAAAAAGAAAAGAATAAATAAGAATAAATAGAAGCAAAGAGAAAAAAAAAAAAGAAATAAAAACAAAAGGTGAAACTACGAACATTGCAAAAGAAGATTACATGTCTACTACATGAACATCACATATATCTATAAATAAAAAAAGTAAAACATAAAAATATAAAATAGAAGCGAAAAAAGAAAAATAAAAAAGAATGAAAAGAAAATATACAAAAAGACCACCGCAAAATAATGAAATAAGAAAGGAAGGAAAAAGGAAATATAAGAAAATAAAATAAAATAAAAAGGTATAATAGATGAAAAGAAATAAAACAAGAAAGAAAAAAGAAAAAACATACGTACACGAAGAAAGAAATATAATAAACAAAACATACATAAATCGTGAAAGAATAAAAAAAAGAATTAAAAAATAAGTACCATCGTCTCAATGTGTACGTGGTAGCCGGAATCACGTGAACTCTTAACTCTGAGCGGAGCAGCCAGCGCATGGGGTACGTACGTGGGCTGCTTGGTCTAGCGCGTCGTCCGACGGGTCCATGGGCCGCAAGGCGCGCTCGACGTAGGTGGCTGGAACCGAGAAACAGACCATTAGCGTTGATGGGCTGAAACAGTCGGTGGGTCGAAAACAGAGGTGGTCGGCGCGTGCTTATCCGCCGACTGGTCGGCAGATAATATTGCCGTCAGAACCGGCTTGTTGGGAGTCTAATACTATCTGTAGAGCCCAATGACAGCTACTGTGCACACCAGCCCATACCCTTTGATTCCTTCCACGGTTACGCCCAGAAAGCCCAGAAATGAAGAGACTCTTACTTGTGTGCCCTTATAAAAGTTTGTTCGGTCTTATGTGCCCCTCAAAAGTTCTTCTTGACCTGTGCCCAACTCGATTTTTGTTTTGTCCTCTGTGCCCTTCCATCCATATCTGTAGGTAACGGTGTCAAACCACCATGGAAAAGATCTAAAATACCCTCCGGCCCAAACTACAATGACATGTGGCCCCTTCCTCACTTATGTTTTTTTATTTTTTCAATCACCCCAGGCCATGGGCTGCGCCGTGCTACCGGACACAAGCTCGCCGACCGAAAAAAATAATTGCTAAACATGTGCCCGCTCTGCCGTCGCGTGTCGCGTTGTGGGTCCTGGCGGTGGCCGCGGCACCGCTAACCACCGGCGTCCTCGTCGGCGTCCTCGACACTAGCGGCGGCGGGCGCCGCCGCGAGAGCCCGCCGTTGGTGATATCTTTGCCACGGCGAAAAAGTGATTTGAGAGCATGCATCCACTACGGACTCGGCGATTTCCGTGAGCACCACGCTCACGGGATAGGGCTTTTTACTCACGGGAAAGACTATCCCGCGTGTAAATCACGGGAAAGCAATGACGGGAATGCGGGGCCGGAAATCTCCCTTTCCCGTGAGCTCACATGACGTTCACGGGATATCCTTTCCGTGATCCTCCTTTGCTCACGGGATATGCTTAACGGGGCCGTCAACGGGGAGGGTTGAAGCCCCGTTCCTGCCTACGTGTCCCGATTCGACGAAGCGGCGTTTTGGCACGATATCCCGTGAGCGTAACGGCAGCTCACGGGATATCGGGGCCCTTTCCCGTGAGCCCGAGCAACGTTCACGGGAAAGATTTGGCCTCTTTCCCGTGAGCAGCCACCTCTCACGGGGAAAGATTTGGCCTATTTCCGTGAGCTACTCACGGAAATAGTTTTTTTTTTTTTTGTTCCAAAGACATTATTGACACATATTAATATATATATACATACACAGATTGCATAATATCCATAATACCACATATATAGCTCGATAAATCCATAATACCACATATATTACATAATATCCAACAAAGTCACAAGTTCAACCACAAGTTCACAAACACCACAAGTTCAAGTGCACAAGTTTCACAAGTTTTGAACCCAAATCATGACAAATTCTGACCCACGGCCTCCAACCTTCCGCAGCCGCGTTCCCAAGGGTCCCTGTTGAGATTGGGTCGGAGATGGGTTCGATGCATGAGATTGATCCCGTGCGTAGGCAAAAATAAATAGTTAGAAATTTGTGAGACAAAATTGAAGGTAGATTCTATTCACTTGAAAAAAAAAGAAGATAAATAGTTAGAAATTTCGGCAGCACCTCCCCTCACGGAGAGGGGTTTCCAACCCGCAAGAAAACAACGGCTCGATGGCCGACAACCACATGTCCACGTGCACATCTCATGGTGCATTCAAAACTCGAGATCATATCCATTCACATTCATATATGCATATTTCGAGTTACGGGAGACAAACTCACGGGAGAGGGTCCATGCGGTGGAGGGAAGATTGACGGGCCGACCGTAGACGGGCGGTGGGGACGAAGACGGGCGGTGGTGGAGGGAAGGCGATCTCCGGTGGCGTACCGCACACACCACCGGCCACCAACTAACTGAGGGGAGGTACCCTAGGAGAGCTTCCATGCTCTTACGGTCTGCCGCTTTCGCTCTCTCTCGCTCCGCCCGAGCCCTTGCCCGCTCCCTCTCCTCGGCCTCCTCCCGTCGCTTCCTCTCTTCCTCTATCTCGGGCATATTTGAACACAAAGTTAAAACACGGTGAAAGAGTATGAAACGATAAATGAATCTTAAATAAAAATAAATAAACCTCAAGTCCGGAGACCGTAGCCCCGGTAAGTGGATGGCCGCTCGCGTATCACCGGCCCCCAGCGTGCTTTCGGAGCTCGATAGCTTCTTTGTGTTGTTTGGGTTGATAACGCTATCACCCAAATAGTACCGCCCTCGTGCTTCTTGCCTCCTCCGGCGATCATGGCGATGTCCCCTCGATGTTGTGGCCGCGGGGGATCGAAACTATCTCCATACCGCTCCCTCGCCACCCGGTGTACCCTCACGATCTTCTCGTGGCGGTCGGGTTGGTGTAGGCTTCGGGCCCAGCCTCAGGGTTGAAGACGACCGCGGGATCTTTATACTTGCCCGTGTGGGAGCAAGCAAAGGCCTCGAGCGTGCTTATTGGCACGCCATGTGCCTCCTCCTGTGTGACAAAAAGAAAAGTAGCTAGAATGCTTAGAAAGTATTGAGTTGCAAATCAGAAAATAAGAATGGGATAACACTTACATATCTAGCTTGCCAGGCCGCGAGATTAAGGTTCCCTTGATGGTGTGGTACGCTGGCATCATGGCACGCCGCTCCGTTCGGTAGTCGTTGTGGACCTCCCGATAATTTGTATCGACCCACCTCTCCACCTGAAGCTCCCAAAGAACGCCTATCACGACAAGCACCCGGTCGCGGAATCACCTACGAGGACACCAAGTATAACACATGTTATAAAAATCACATTAAGCATAATTAAACTTAGTATGACCTGTCAATATTTACCTCCATGTATTGTTCTTTGGTCAGATTCAGCGTTTTCCATTCCTCCTTATCGAGCCTCCTTTTGTCGTATGTCGCGTACCACGTCCTGACGGCCTGGCCGCGTGCCTCGTACCACATGTCTGACACAAGCTTGAAACAGGCGTTTAGAGCCACTTCATCCGCCCTAGGCTCGAATCCCTCCTCGCACTTGAAGTATTTCTACACATAGAAGCAATGTGATAAGTCATTATTTCTAACATTAGAATTTGAAGCGATGTATTTGTACACTACAGTGCGACATAGACTTACCCAAAACTCTTTGATCACACGCACTGCCTTGTTACTATATCTCATGCCCTCGTCATCATAGTTGTCCTCAAATTGCACGTACTGGTGGAACGACGTGACAGGATGCTCTTCTCCGTCAATTTTAATAAGGCCAGGGTAGTGCTTCTTGACCAGAATACCAAGAATGCCATTGGGAAGGCGTCCTTTAACCGAGTTCCCGGTGACAACAAAAGACCTGCCCAAATGATCAAGAATAATGATTAGTTCCTATTACGATTTTGAAACCTGAAAAATAAGGAAGTAGTGCTAAAATGCAAAGTAAATTACCTTTCTACTGGCCTTATGATCGGTTTCTGGGCCTCAGTAGGTAGTCGATCCGGGAGTCTGGAGGGGCCTCGCAAGTAGACACGCCTCGGCGGAGGAAGAGGAACCCCCTCCCGTACTACGGCTAGTCCCCTCCGCGTCTTTGCGGCCGAAAGTCCGCGTCTTCCGCGACACCGAAGCGGTCCCCGTCTTTGCGGCGCCGAGAGGTCCACGTCCCTCCGCCTCCACCTCCGCCTCCGCCTCCTCCTCCTCCTCCTCCTCCTCCTCCTCCTCCCGCACCACCGGTGGTGGTGACCGTGGTCGGGGTGCACGCCGCCTGCTGCCCTACCCCGTGGCTCGACGCCTCCCCTTGCTCTTGCCCTTGCCCTAGCGAGGCAACACTTTTGAATTTTCGCTGATTTTCTTCAAGACATTCGTTCGAGGCATCTTTTTGAATGACCTCGCATAGTTATAAATAGATGAAGAATCAATTAGATGTACATAATTAGTAAAAATGCAAAATTAAATAGAACATAGTTATGAAGAGATGAAAAATCAATAATCGAAACATAATTATGAAGAGATGCATAGTATTACATGTATTAGAAATAATCCTCATCCCTGTCACGATTTTCGCACCGGTCGGATCATAATCCTCATGATCACTATCATCCATGTCTACGTCTTCTAACATATGAAGATTGGCGGGATCCATGGGAGGAGGAACGACGTCAACACCGCATTTGTCCTTAAGTAATTTTTCAAATAATCGTAAGTCCTTCGCATCTCGAACCTCCTCGTCCTCATCATCATCAACAACACTTTCATTGTCTACTTCCATTTCGTTGGGCCCGGTTATTTCTATCACAAATTTACCTTGTAGCCCATCTTCTTGGAAGAACTCTCCCTCATATGTGTTTGCATTAAAATGGTAATCTCCCTGCTTGGCACGGGTAGTCTACCGTGTGGCAATACCTTCCACAACATCCCAACCCTTAAGCCGCTCGTCGTCCCGGCAACACCATGGGAGATAATAAACTTGTGTGGCATGTTGAGCCACAATGTAGACATCATCTCCGGCCATCTGTGAATCTTGTCGAATCCGAACAATCCCAAGTTGTTCGAAGTCCGAATTTGTTATTTCGAGGATCGAACCAATGGCACTTAAACACGACGGGAGCAAGCCGTTTAGAGCCGGGAAATGGAGCTCGTATATTTCTTCAATTCTTCCATAATAACCTTTAGTGCTAGTTCCATCATCACCTTTAGTGAAAACTCCGGTATTTGTGGTTTTTCGGTTTGGTCGATTCGCTCATAGCTAGTTGTGTGGTAGCGATATCCATTCACGTCATAACCGGTAAATGACCTAACCCCGGTCTCAAAGCCATTGGCAACCTTGTATGAGCTCGGGATGCATACCCGGATCGGTGCAGTGCTGCAAGCTCAAGCGGGGATAAATGAAATGAGACAGTTCGTTAGCATATCAAACGAGGCGTTATTTAACACGAATTGGGCGAGTACGGGCGTTTGAACCAACTAATGAACTCGGGGTTTTCCATTGCCAAGCACCAATGTCTAGCGCGGCGTCAATTCATGTTAGCTTCGGCGGCGTTCGTTGGCGCCAGAAATTGCCTTTGAAATTTCCTATACCAACGAGAGACAAAAAGGGTTGGATGCGGGATATTAAGTACTAGAAGACAAGTAGGTTCTATGCTTAGAGTTGTGACTTCTCAGTATGTAAGGAAGCACTTCGTCCAGGTTGAAAAGTATATAATTCATTATACCGATCCACTCGAATTTGTCAACATCTTTATTTTTGAACCACTTGCACGTCCTAGTTCTCCTTGGAAAAGGTCGAGGGTTGATTCATTTTCATCGACATTGTAACGAGGGGGTGGATAATGCGAGCTAGGAAGGTTGTCACCATAGTATTTTGATGTGAAGTCGACACCTCTGCCGAACCTTTGCTTCTGCGATGGAACCCTCAATCTTACACTTATTTTTACAAATCGGCCCGAACATGCTTCGAACTCTCTCAATAGCATAGCACCAACGAAACTGTGCGGGACCACCAACCCTTGCCGCGTATGGAAGGTGCAAAATCAAATGCACCATCGGAACGAAGAAGCCTGGCGGAAATATCTTCTCCAACTTACGGACCAACACAGGGTGCCAATGTTTCCATTTCTTCTAGTGTGGTCCGAAATAACTCTTTAGCACAAAGCTGCCAAAAGAAATTGCTCAACTCGCCATCACATGCCGGACATGATCGGGGACATAGCCTCGAAGCATCACTGAAGAAGCCGCTCCATCCATATGTGGTAGTCATGACTCTTGAGCCCATTGATTCGCATAGTAGATAAGTTCACTCCCCTCCTCGGATTTGCGCATACCCATCGAGGGAACAACACGGATGTGGGTCCCGCCAAGCCACGGATGTGGGTCCCGCCACCTCTTTCCCGTGAGCGAACAACACAGGATCACGGGAAAGAGCTTAGATTTCCCGTGAACTGCTCACGGGAAAGGCGTTTTCCAGAAATTAATTTTATTTTTCTCTCTTTCTTTTTCTAGCATAAATATTTTGAAAGTTTGATCATGATAACTTCATAAATACCTTTCCACATACACTCACCATTCCTAATTTGATCCTTGGGCAAAAAATTGACCATTATTTCATGTGGTTCTATCTCTATTTGCATTTACTTAACTGCAACAAAAAATTATAATAATTACAAAAATAATCCAAAAAATTCTCGAAAATAGACATGACACAATATCTGAGGTCTATTGCATATAGAAAAAGTTTCGTAGCCAAACCACAACTTGATCGCCACATCCACATGAAATCACACTGGATCATTCTCAACAAACCTGAAACTCCTACGTAGATGTTGGAGCTTGTGAACATCGTACGTGCCAACTTGTGCTGAAAACATTCCCAATTTTTTATCATAGCCTCGGCATAAGATATCATGACATATTATCAAATTTCATGATTTTTTGCACATCGGTTTATTTTCTAGAATTTTTAAACCACTGAAACAAGGATTAACGTTCATGATTTCGTATTAAGATGTTCCAGATTTCATTATTTTTTTAAATGCAAGGTCTTACGTTGTGTTGAGTATGAGGAATATGAATTTTCTACTAATTTTTTCAACAATTTGAAGCACTTGTAGTTCAAATTTGGCCTCATTTCAAAAATTCCCATAAAAGAGAATAATTACCAAAATATATCAAATAAAGTCAATAATTCACCAAAATTTAATATTGAGTGCCATATGATGTGCAACAAGTGTATAAAAAGTTTGGAGATGAAATTCAAAAAACAAAAAATTCCGTGAGCTTCTTTCCCGTGCGCGGGATAAACCACTCACGGGAAGGGGTCCCCCTTTCCCAAAGGCCCACCGTTTGGGCCCACGGGAAAGCATGCCGGTGAGGAAGAAGACCATGACACGGAAGGAGGGGTCATACCTAGGGTCGCGGTGGAGTCGGCCTAGCCGGTGAGGAAGAAGATCGGGGGCCGCCAAGGGACTCCGGCTCGGCAAGCAACTCGGCTCCGGAGGGTTCCTCTGCATAAAAAAACATAGGGGATAAGTTCAAAATTTCGACAGAACCTCCCCTACATGGGGAGGTTTCAATACCTGCAAACAAAACACACGGCACGATGGTCGACAATCACATCCAGGGCACGATGGCCGACAATCATATCCAGGGCACGATGGCCGACAACCTGCGAAGCTGAAGACGACGACGGCGGGCCGGATGGACGACCTCTCCTCGGCC
The DNA here is from genome assembly GCA_015847255.1 of Hyparrhenia diplandra. NCBI lineage: Eukaryota > Viridiplantae > Streptophyta > Magnoliopsida > Poales > Poaceae > Hyparrhenia > Hyparrhenia diplandra. The sequence continues at coordinate 444,990 of JADLZK010012073.1, read as the reverse complement.
GGCGGGCGGCAGCGGTGCAAAGTGTCTTGCGGCGCGGCGGCGTCGAGGGGAACGCGCCCGAGGCGGCGGCGTCGGGCCTCTCTTCCCCCCCCCCCTTCTCCTTCCTTTCTTCCTCCCCCCCTCCTTCCTTCCCCCCCTCCCTCCCTTCTCCTTCCTTCCTCCTCCTCCTCCTTCCTTCCCCCTCCTCCCTTCTTCTTCCTTCCTCCTCCTTCCTTCCTTCCCCTTCCTTCTCCTCCTCCCTCCTACTCCCACCGCGCCTCCTTCTCCCCCCCTGCCTTCCTTCTCCACCTCCCTCCTACTCCACCGGGGTGGTGGCCGGGCGGGGGCCGGTGGCGCGGGCGGGCGCGGCCGGGGGGCAGCGCCCTCCCGGCCGGGGGGGCGGCGCGGCGCGGCGCGGCGGGCGGGGCGCCGGCGGCGGCGGGCGGCGGCGTGCGTGCGTGTGTGTGGTGTGTGTTGTGTCGTGTGTGTGAGTGTGAGAGTGTGGTAGGTGAGCTGGTTGACTTGTTTAAAAAAAAAAAAAAGCAAACTCTTTCCCCGTGAGAGATGCAGGCGGCTCACGGGGAAAGAGCTGTCTTTCCGTGAGCCGCCCGGATCTCTCACGGGAAAGACAGCCTCGAGGTGGGTCCCGCCCTGTTCTAATCCTGCCAAGCCACGGATATGGGTCCCGCCACCTCTTTCCCGTGGCGAACAACACGGGATCACGGGAAAGAGCTTTAGATTTCCGTGAACTGCTCACGGGAAAGGCGTTTTCGAGAAATTAATTTTATTTTTCTCTCTTTCTTTTCTAGCATAAATATTTTGAAAATTTGATCATGATAACTTCATAAATACCTTTCCACATACACTCACCATTCCTAATTTGATCCTTGGGCAAAAAATTGACCATTATTTCATGTGGTTCTATCTCTATTTGCATTTACTTAACTGCAACAAAAAATTATAATAATTACAAAAATAATCCAAAAATTCTCGAAAATAGACATGACACAATATCCGAGGTTTATTGCATATAGAAAAAAAGTTTAAGTAGCCAAACCACAACTTGATCGCCACATCCACATGAAATCACACTTTGGATCATTCTCAACAAACCCCGAAACTCCTACGTAGATGTTGGAGCTTGTGAACATCGTGCGTGCCAACTTGTCTTGAAACGTTCCCAATTTTTTATCATAGCCTCGGCATAAGATATCATGACATATTATCAAATTTCATGATTTTTTGCACATCGGTTTATTTTCTAGAATTTTTAAACCACTGAAAAAGCGAGGGATTAACATTCATGATTTCGTATTAAGATGTTCCGTTTCATTATTTTTTTAAATGCAAGGTCTTACGTTGTGTTGAGTATGAGGAATATGAATTTTCTACTAATTTTTTTCAACAATTTGAAGCACTTGTAATTCAAATTTGGCCTCATTTCAAAAATTCCCATAAAAGAGAATAATTACCAAAATATATCAAATAAAGTCAATAATTCACCAAAATTTAATATTGAGTGCCATATGATGTGTGCAACAAGTGTATAAAAAGTTTGGAGATGAAATTCAAAAAAAAAAAAAAATTCCGTGAGAGCTTCTTTCCCGTGCGCGAGGATAAACCACTCACGGGAAAGGGGTCCCTTTCCCAAAGGCCCACTGTTTGGCCCACGGGAAAGCATGCTCACGGGAACGTATTTCCCGTGAGCTAGACGGAGCTCTCACGGGAAAGGAGCAGGGAGGGACGGAGCGGGGCTTGGGCTCACGGCGGTTACCTTTCCCGTGAGCCCCTTTCTCACGGGGGAAAGGAGGGGGCATTCCCGTGAGCTATTTCTCACGGGATAGCTGATTTTCCGGGAGTTTTTCTTTCCCGTGATTTTTTCACGTCGCTCACGGGAAAGTGTCTGATTTCCGTGTACACTTCCTATTAGCTGACGGAAAACCTATACCCACGGGAAATCACTGGATTCCGGTAGTGATCAGGTAATTTGAACTGGGATATCATGATGGGACTGCCTGCCCCAGCCCTGCATTGCAATTTGCATTGCATGGTCATCGATCTGCACTTGTGAACCGAGGCTCGATCGAGTTGCATTAAAGAATCAAGATACTACAGGCGGCCGATTGGATGGACAAACGAAGGAAGCCATGCATGCATCTAGCATCCGGCAGTCATTTAACCGCACGAGACATGTCCCTCGATGAGCAGAGGCCATGGACGGCGTGCGCATCATGTGGTCGCGGACCCAGTGCCCGAACCCCTCGCGGCGTCCCGAGTTCTCGGCGTCGGGCCCCTTCGATGAGCGGCGCCAGAGCCTCCACTCCGGGGACGCAGGCTGCTGGAGCGCGCGACGAGCTGCTCCCCAAGGTACTGCTGCAGCACCTTCTCCGCCGCGTTGGTGGCGGCGGAGCCGCGGGCGCGCGCTTGCGCGTGCGGGCGCCCAGCGTTCCGGCGAGCTGGGACCCCGTGAGCCCAACCAGCTAGGGTTCCACGGTCACCAAGGTGAGGCGAATACGATGCGCACGCAAACCGGGACAGGGAGGGATGGATGCGAAGGCGCGGGCAAGTTTGCCGGCGTTCGGGCGGCGGCGGCCATGGAGGAAACGTCGTTCCCGGCCTTTACCTCGGTAGTTTGACACCGTTACCTACAGATATGGACGGAAGGGTATAGAGGACAAAACGAAAAATCGAGTTGGGCACACAGGTCAACAAAAAACTTTTGAGGGGCACACAGGACGGAGCAAACTTTTATAAGGGCACACAGGTAAAAGTCTGAGAAATGAAGCTGCTAGTGGTATTCCTTGCGAGTACTAGAGATACTAATTTAGGAGGTATCTCTATGGACTACTATAGGAATCCTCAAGTGAAAGAGATAGCATTAAATTGAAAAAAAAACACTTAAGTTTCATGATTACTGATCATCTTTAGTTGCGGAGGATACATAGATTCCTACTTAAAAAAACATAAACTAAATTACGTTTTAGATATTCAGGCCTACCTACTGCTGATGTGCAACTGCAAACAACACTCCCTCCACCCCAAATTTAAGACATTCTAACTTTTTAGAGAGTTATTTTAGAGAGTTGAAGTATCTCAAATTTGACCAAATTGTATAATATACGGCTTGTAATTGCCAGGAAGCTCCCATCAATGAAACTCTTGGTGAAATGTTCCACCGAAAACATAGAAAATCGTGTGGACTGGTAAACTACTCTGCTGATTAAGGTTTTTTTTGTGGTGGAAAGTATAAAATAAATTGTTAGGCGGCTAAGTATATATCGCCGATGGGCGATTCGCTGTTCAATTACGTTGGCCGTTAGTTGAGGTTTGTTTTTTTTGATGGCAAGTGTGTGCATTATATTCTTGCTGTCTTGCATCATCTGTTGACTGTGGTGTTTATTTATCAATTCCACCAGCTACATGTAAAGAAATCAAGCCAAAAACAAACTTTCTATAGATCTTACAAAAAGTTGTTGTCATCGAAAGACCTGCAATTCATATATACTCCGTAGAAGAGAGGAACATTTCAACCATACTCAACAACGCATACATGCGAGACGCAATGCAAGCCCGAAAATTAAACAAATCCAGTTGATGTAATGCAACACTAGCTCAAACACGAATCAAATAAACCAACTGATGGTGTTGGGGAGTCTAGGAACGGCCAAGAATAAGATCGTTGCCTCGGAGAATTACTGAAATTCGATCGATCATCATCCATCAAATCAAATTATCCAGTTCGGCCTCAGGGAGTGGGACCAAATGGTCGGCCGGCACCGGCGCTGCCACCACCGGCAGCAGCACCGCCGCCGGCGTCGGGTCTAGGAGGCTCAGGTATTGCTTGATGGCGTGGAAATGCCATGGGACGAGCAAGGTAAGGAACGGTTGGGGAACTTGTCCTGCGTGAAGCAGGCGCACGTTGTTGCCGGCGTCGGCGTACCCAAAGAAAGTCGGCGGCAGCGTCGGCACGACGTCCCGGTCGACGATGATGCGCTGCACCGAGACGTGCCGCTGCCCGCCGACGAGCTCGTCGCAGAACGCCTGGTTGCCGACGCGGGGGCCCGCGAACGTCACGGCTCTGACGACCACTCCGGTTCCGGCCAGCGCCGCCGTCGGCGATGGATCGGCGGCGTCCCACGCGGCGAGCAGGGCCAGCGCGCCGCCGAGGCTGTGACCGGTGGTTGTCACGCGGATGCTTTCGCCGGGGTACTTGTTTCTCAGGTACGTCACCAGCCGGTTGAGCTCGGCGAGGACCTGGCTGCGGGCGCTGGTACGTATGCCGCAGTCGTCGCAGCTGGACGTGTACAAGGTGTCGAACCCTCTCCCACCATCACCTTATTAGCACGAAGGACTTTCTCCTCGCCATGGATCGGGACGAGGATCGCCTGCAAGTCCTTCAACAGCTCGTCCGGCGCCGACGTGCCGCGCCAGACGACCACGATGTCCCGGTAGCCGACGCGGTCGCGCTCGGCGTCGGTAGCGAGGGCGACGTAGCCGATCCAGTGCTGCTTGTTGTTTTCTTCATTTACGCACGTGACGTCGCCGGCGAGGATGTTGACGGTGGCGTAGAGGAACGAGGTGGCGACATAGCCGTTGCTGCCGAGGCCGAGGGAGGGCAGCAGGTCGGCGAGAGCATAGCGGCAGGTGCCATTGTGGCTGTCGTAGGCGCTATAGGCTGCCTGGGCGAGCTTGCAGTAGTTGAGGACCTGGCCTTCATCAGCGGCCATATTTTGTGTCTGTGAATGTTGTGCGCTTGTGTGTGAAGGTCTACTAGCAGGGCAACAACTTCCTCTTGTATTAGGGCATCATACACAACATTTTATAGGCATTAACCGCTTGACCCAGCCCCAGCCCATATGCATGGCTAGCTCCTTCGATGAGATCCATTATATATCCTATGGCAAGTGTCTATCCATTCTCATCTTGATGGATATATAGTATATAATTTAAGATGTGTGTAGATATTAGGCGAACACCTAAAACCTTTAACCACTAACATAAGTATTGGGGTTTGCTCTGTAAAACTACTAATAGTATGCTCTCTTGTGCAATAATTTTAAATAAATACAATTTCAAGAAAAAGGTTCTTTTTTCCAAAACACCTTATTAGTGCAAATAATGCAGATATATACTTACTTATACACATGCAGCGGAGCTAGAGCAAATTCAAGAGGGGTGTAGCTTGTCTTATGGCTGCAAGAACTTTTAAATTATAGCTGCAAATATGATAACAATTTGTCTTTTTCCACATTTTTTTACATTTTCTATGGGTGCGGCCGCACCCACTATGCACAATGTAGCTCCGCCCCAGCATAGAGACTGTGAACACAAAAATGCGCACTTTATCCCTATGACCATTTGTTGAAGGATTAGGTCAGCATATAATATCTTGAAGTTGACAAAGTCATAGAACTGGTTACCAATGCATGATCATTAGTAAGAGGGTGCATATAGAGCGTCACAAATTATCCTTTGCCATTTCCAAACTAGTATTGCTAGTGAGTTATCTTTTCTCTGAGGTCAACATCGAGGGGAGAAAGGCCTCGTCATCTGAATTTTCGTTCCCAAAGATGCCGGCAAAAGCCGGAGGGTGGAAGGGCATTTGGTGCCAATCCAATTACATTGTTCACAATTGAACTCCAGAACGTTTTGAGGGCATTGTTCTTTCAAGGCAACCGGCAGTCCAGATCGCCTAGCTGCCCCTCTGCATTCTATCGAGTTATCTGGTATATTCGTCCTTCCATATACTTCTCTCTCTCTTTTTGGTCTATATATATATGCTCGGTTCCCAAGTGGAGATTTCATATATAGTGTTTGTATGACCATGTCAAAGGCTTCGTCGGAACAAGATATTATAATGTACTAGCAAAAGTGCCCGTGCGTTGCCACGGGATCTGCATCACGTGTTGCTCATTTAACAAAAATAACTTGAATATTTTTTTATATTTAATTGAATTTTTATCCAAATTAAAGAATTTTTCCTTAGTATATTCCTAAATTAACATAAAATTTGCCGCAAAAACTTAGCGTTGGAATATTTATTTATTATATAGTACATAAAATTTGCCGCAAAAACTTAGCGTTGGAATATTTGTTTATTATATAGAAGTGCTAAGAATTTAAATGAGCTCTTTTAGGCCTCGTTCGGTTGTGAGCCTGGATTAATTCCAGTTCCTACCTAAAATTAGCCTATAAAATCTTGTACGGATCTGCTCCTGTTGTACGGCTACACCCCTGCTATAGAAAATAGCTATGCACCGCGTTAGGAATCAAACCACTACTCGGACTAGTGGAACGGATCCTTGCCGGGCGCGAGACATCGGTACGAGATATTGTTGCATGCCTGCCGGGCGATGGTCGGATCGAGTGGACACGTACCCATGTACTCCCTCCGTCCCCTTTTTAGATGTCGTTATGGGGTGCGCGTGCCGGTCAAACTTTCTCAACTTTGATCTGCGTTTGTAGAAAATACGTGCAACATTTATATTTCCAAATAAATTTATTAAAAAACTAGACTTAAAAAGATCTTTCCGATGATACTAATTACTTTGCATAAATATTTATATATTTTAATATATAATTGCCGGTAGTTTGAAAATGTTGACTTCTCGAAGCGAGAATGACATCTATTTAGGGACGGAGGGAGTATCAAATAGCCGATCAACTCAAATTTTATGGACCAACCGGATTGAATCCAGGCTGGATTGGTTTACAACCGAACGAGCCCTTATAGTGGTTGGTATAGGCACCAACAAGCATTTTTTAGTATTTAATTGTATTTATTTTGACAATCCGATGTATGTGTAAAATAATGCCGGAAATAGATTATCTTGTGACCCATAAAGATTTTGGGAGACCATGGCCTGAGCCCGTCGCGGAGGGAGCCATAAAGGGGAAAAAAGAAGTGGATGAGAACCAAGAACCAGATAGAAAATTGCAGAACCAGATAGAAAATTGCATGGTGGTCTCAATTTACTATTGGTCTCACCACACGTATTAGGAGAAGTGAACTCAGCCGTGTCTTTCTCCAGCTCTACTTACGATACGACATCGTAGATACAGGAGGAGGGTAAATACTCGGTCTAAAAGGCAGGACAACGGAAGTTTGTTTGCGCACACCAAGCGGAGTCTGTTTGCACTTCATGTTATTAGAGACAGATGCCGTGACGATGGGTGAGCGGAAGAGAAAGGTAGGAGGGGAACAGCCCGGTGAAAAAAGCCCGGTGAAAAGGAGGTGGAACTGAAATTTTCTCTCTTAAGCCCGGTGATGAAAAGCCCGGTGAAAAAAGCCCGGTGAAAAACCCGGTGAAAAGGAGGTGGGACTGAAATTTTCTCTCTTTATTAGTAGGTATAGATTTGTGTTCCATAATATACTTCCCGCGACCAATACAATAAAGACCGGCAAGGTTGACCTTGAGTAATACAAAGTGCGGCGTTAGGGTACGGTATGGTGACAAAATTGATACCCTTCCCAAAATATAGTCCCCCACTTGATGAGTGGGTTGATGGACTTCTTCTTTTTTTTAAAAAAATCTAGAACACGATTTCACATGTATTTCATCAAGGAGAAGGTAACCAAGAGCATACAAGTTCAAATCAGTTCATGGGTGAGGTGCCCAGATAGGGAAAGAAATGGGAAGGAGAATTAGGGGGAGGCCGACGCCTCCCAAGGCCAAGGCTGCCACCTCCACCTTCCCCGTCTCCGTCTCCGTCTCCGCTTCGTCATCAAGTTAAGATTATCTTAGGACTTTTTGGTGTGCAAAGGATATTCCAATTATATAAGGAAAAACCCTTATTAGGAAATAAATAAGATTGCTTGTAAAAGATATTCCAATCATATAAGGAAACCTTAGAGAGATTCCTTAGATTACAAGTCCCACTAGCGGGCTATATAAGTAAGGGGTCTGTAATCTCTTTGGGCGTCAAGCAATAAAGAAAACTCGTGCCTCTCTCCACCGCCGCTCCCGGCCTCCGCGCGCCGCCGCCCGCCGCCCACGCCGCCCGCCCGGCGCCGCCGCCCCCACTACGCCGCCGCCCCCGCCACGGGCCGGCGCGCCGCCCTCATTGCCCCCTTTCGCCGCCGCCTCGGAGTTCGTCGATTAACGACGTGTTATAGCCGCCCAATCTAACCGGTTTGTGACATTGGCACATTACATCCCTAAATTATCTATGAAAGAAGCTAAACTAAAGAAGAAACAATATGTTCTACATGAACAGAGCCTCGCTATTGGCTTGTAGTCTAATGGTAGGATCGGTCCAGTGGGGACGCTACCTACTAGGGTTCAAATCCTAGTGCTCGCACCTTTTTCTGCGATTTTCTCGAATTTACCGGCGTTATGCATTCAAAGGTAGCGGCGTTCCGGCCGAATGCGACGAGGCGCCAATGGTGACCTGGAGAATATCCAAATCTACCGGGTGCTCAGTCCTTCGGAGGTGCTCATAGAGTCATAGGGGTAGCATTTATATACGTGTATTCATAGGGATGAGTGTGCGTGCGTGTTGCGAGTGTCTGCAAACGTTATGCCGTGTAATTCTCAAGAAAAAAAAATACCGAAGCCGGAATATATGGTCACCGTGCCGAATCTATTGATCAATTCCTAAAACCTTAGAGACAGGGGCGGATCCACGCCCCGGGCTGCCTGGGCTGCAGCCCGGGGCGAGAGCTGTGAAGCGTGGGAACAAGTTTACAAGCGTATAAAACAGCTAGCTAGCTAGCTAATTATCCCACCCCAACGTGTAGCCTAGTATTTTCTAATCCGATCAGCTGGCCGCAACTAAACTCGTCTTTGCCTCTACCTCTGGCGTCCTTGAAACCTCTGGAGTCTCGACCTGGCATATAGAAACGCTAGCTAGCTAATTAGCAAGTGCCAGTAGTGTTGCAGTGGCGAATCCTTACTAGCACCTTACTCCTTCCCTAACATGGATTTGAATTGTTGTCAAAAAAAAAAAAAAAAAACATGGATTTGAACACTGGATGAGCGGTGTGAAACTATGTCAGTTAGCCCGGGGTGCAGCTCGTTTCTGGATCCGCCACTGCTTAGAGATACCACAAGGTCTCTAACGTTTCAGAGAGCTAGATCGAAACATACACACCTTTATACCAGGCACGGACAGTATACTGACACGTACAATACTAGACTGAAACATTAACAAAGGCAATCGCTTCTCCTAGAGTCGTCAACCATTAAGCCGTCTTCAATGGTTAGCTATTTTACTATCTAGATATGACGTGGCAAGAGAAAAGTAGGAGAGCATGTGGGTCGAATAATATAAAATAATCTTTATTATTGTCTCTCACCTTCACATCAGCCGACTACGTAGCTAGCACTAGCTATTACCATTGCGGACGCCCTTAGCGAAGGCTGTACCCTAACCTGGCCGCCTCAGTTAATGACTGGCCAGTGTCTCGCTATAGACATGGATTCAGGTTTAGGGCCACGGCCACGGCCACCACTATAGACGTGGCCCAGGCCCCTATACAACCTCTTCAATTTCTTATGGCCCAGGTGGTCTAGTCGGCCGGCCTAGCATGAAAATACTAGAGCTAAGCGTTCAGTCCAGCCCAGTCTTTTGTCGCTATCACCCTGCAACTTTGCTTCTCGGTCACGCGTACCGTTGATCCATTTCGACGCAGGTGTTCTCTATGCTCCGTGGCGCTTATGAAAAAACAAAGACAAGATGTGATGAGGATAAAGGTCCTGTTTGGTTGCCCGTATGGGTTTAGCCTGGTTCGCAGCCTCGCTCACTTCAGCCTCTTTTGTTTGGTTGCTTGCATCTAGGTAGACCGGTTCCGAAAAGATGTTGTTTGGTTGCCCGCATGAGTCTAAATCAAACAAAAATATGTTAAAATAAATACTAAAATATTAATTATTTAGGACATCATGTCATAGTAAAACTTAATTTACCTTATACACCCTTAATTTGTTTTAAAGTCACTTAATATTAACTAATTACGTGCTAATGATGTCATTAATCATGCTAATCCTGCATGGCGCGAGCCTGGCTTGCTGGATACGACCAATTCGGGCGTTCCCCTTGGACCTGGCTAGGAGGGCTCTTTTGCATCCGCTCAGCGAGACCATCCTGTGCTCGTTGCGGCAGATCAATCGACGCTAACCAGGCAAGGCTACGCTTAGACTCGCGCAACGCAATCCTTGCCTGGCTGCCGGCGGTCGTCCTTTATAACTTTTTTTTCTCACTTTTTTTTTAGATTACACCCCTATGAGCACCTTCGAAGGACTGAACCAGTAATTTTGAAGTTTACGAAGTCACCACAGGCGCCTCATTTGCCGAGGGGAGGTCGCCTACCACTTAATGCGCAGCGCCGGAAAATCCTGGAATAAACCCAGGATAAAGTGTCGCACCCAGGATTTGAACCCTGGGTGGGAGCTCCACAACCAATAGACTTTGCCATTGCGCTATGAACCCTTGACTTTTTTTCTCACTTTTCTATTGTATTTATATACTAGTTAAACGCCCGTGCGTTGCTACGGGATAACCACATTATTATAAAAAAAACACGTGGATCGCAACATAAGATAACAATACTATGATATTAAATACCGACGTTAACGTGACATTTAATAAAAAACAAAGTTTCTAAAATTAACAGTCACAAAAAACACGACGTCAACAACTCAAACTCTACTGTATAGACCTTTCCGTAATACGACTAAGATCATGTTTTATATAGGTAGGAAGAAATCTCTGATATCTATTATTTTTTTTTCGTAGGCCATTGCGCTACGCTGCAAAAAAAATATCACAATAATTTAGATACAAACTTGTTTTATTATTTGAATATTTTTCATTACGATATCAAACTTTAATTAATAGAAATATATATAGATTTGGTTTTATATCCATGGAATTTTTTAAAGAATCACGGTGACATTGGTCATTTGGTCTTTTATCCCCTCAGGCTCTCACTTGCATGTAGGGCCTATGTTGGGTAGGAACCCTCGTCGAGGGGACCCCGGTAGCTCTCGGCCCCAAGAAAGCACCCAGCAGCGGGGGGGCGGCGGAGATCGATAGCGTCCCTCAGCGCTGGGGGGCGGCGGAGATCGACGTAAAGGCACTCGCAGCGGGGGGGCTACTTCGAGACGACAGCGGCCTCCTCGCGAGGGCGCTGGGGCGCGGCGAGACCGACGAAAGTACGCCGCAGGCGCTGGGGGGCGACGGAGATCGACAGCGCCGCAGGCGCTGGGGCGGCGGAGACCACGAGGTACCAAGCAGCGCTGGGCGGAGATCGACGCCAGACCCCTGCAGCGGGAGCCGGCGAGACGACGAGCGCACCTCAAGGCGCCGGGGGGCGGCGAGACCGACGCCGCCTCCCGCGGACGCGGGGAGCGCAGACGACAGCGTCCCGCGACGCGGGGAGAGCGGTGGAGGCAAAAGCCAGCCCCGAGGCCACGGAGGACGGAGGTCGCGAAGGGTACCCTCGCTGGACGTGGGGCGTGAGAGGCCAAGACAAGGCCAAGTCCGGAGTGGCGGCGAGGGAACCCTACGGAAGCCCTAGGTACACAAAACATGTACTTTTACCCTTATGCCCTCCACAGGGTTTGTACCAGATGCCCTAGCGTGGGCCCTAGCCGTAAGAGGAACATACGCTTTGTCCCAATTTGTAACTACGCTGAATGTCAACCGGATGCCTATAAATACGGACCGACAGGGCGTATGAGGGGACGGTTGTTGGGAACTTTATGACCTATCAGTCAAAAAGGCAATTCTTTGGGATTTGAGTCAGCGCCGCGTGTCCTTCACCCGGGCAAGCTTGTCCAATCCTCTCTCGTGGGAAGTCCTCGCCCCTCCTCCCGCCATCCACGTGGCGAAGGCTAGAGGGGCGGGAACTTTACCCCCACGCTTGGCGCCGACCGTGGGGGAGCGACACGAAAAAGCCATGCCAGCGAACACACGAAGCAACGCTAGGGGGCCATTACCTCGCCGATCGGGGACCACCCGCCACCCCGCCGAAGGGCCCACTCCGCCCTGAACGCAGCCTCGCCCGGGGCGCACCCGACCTCGGGACCGGAGGACGCGTCCCCGTCACCAACCTGGGGCAGGCAGGCCACCCCCCGCCTGGGGTCAGAAAGCGCGCCCCCCGTCGAATCGTCGGGGGCAACCAAAGTCCCAAGAACCCAGCCTACCGCCAGAGACCGGGCAGGGCCGGGTCCGGTGCGCCAGCCGCCGCGCCGGCCAGCCGCCCCGACGCCGGGACGTCCTCCGGGGCGTTCGGCGGGCTGGGCGAGGGACTCACCGAGGATGACGAGATTCCAGGAAGTCAGCCGACGGCGGCCCCTCGAGGCACTACAAGCTCGGATCGCGAAAAGCCAGCAGCTCGAAACCCGATCGAGGCACAAGCACCATCGTGACCAGCCGAGGTCGCGAGGGACGCCGCTTGGTGGAGCAACAACTCATGGCTGCATGAGATACACGGCCCACGGAGCCCTCTCGTGACTCCAACCCGAGCACGCCGCCACCTCACCGCCACCACCACCCCCTTACACTCAACCCACCACCTACCACCGCAACCACCCCACCCCAGAGCAAAACACCCACGCCGCTTGCGGGGGCACCCACCACACCCACCCACCGCCATCATCGAAAGCAACCTCAGAAGTAGGGCCAACCACCGCGGGCTCTCACCTACGACCCCTCAAGATCTCCACTCTCCTTCGCCTCGCAAATGGCGGAGTGGCCCGCCATACCGCCCACCACCACCGCCCCTGTGCCACACAAAAAGCGCATGCACCCACGCCGCCATCATGTCCCACGGCCGCGGTGGCCGCAATGGGCGGGATGAGTCCACCATGGCAAAGTCTTTCGTTATCGCCGCCAGAGACATCGCCCAGTCCTGGTATTCCACCCCGCCCCCGCCACCATCGCCAAGCCGGGTCGAGCTCGATCCGCCCCTACGCACAAACCAAGGGAGTGGACTCCGCCACAACGAACTCCCTACGGAGCTTCCTCAAGCGTAGTCCAGAGGCCCACTGAAACCCCCGAAAGACGGGGTGGCGGAGGTTCCTCCACACAAAAGCAAGAACAGAGGGGTAATGGCACCAAAAAGCGTCATCATGGCGGCCCTCGCCGCATAAGGCGGGTCCCCCCACTCCAAAATCGAGAAAGGCAGCCGAAGACCCTCGCCGAGCTGCACGAGATAATGGAAAATACTGCCGCGCTGACACCACCACAAAGCCAAGCTTGAAGCTTTTCGCCCACAACCCTCGCAACCCCGGCTACCCCTCAACAAAAAGGCCTCCGAGACCGGAGCACCCCAACTACCACGACCGAGCCAGGGTTACGGCAATCGACACCGCACCCTCGACCGACCAGAGAGCAAACCCCCGCCAAGCCCAGCTACCAACAAAGGACCAACGGCCCTATAACCAGCGCGATGATGAGGTCCGCCCCAAAAAAGGCAACCCTATCGCCACTATGCCGGGGCGGACAAGGGTCACTACACCAAGCAATGCCCGTACTTCGCCAAGGGCAAGGAGTTCATGGACAACCAGTTAGCCTCCCAGCAGAGTAACCGCCAAATCAACCACACCAGAAGGCCAACCCAACCCCTGCGACATAACCACTATTCCTACACCCCGCCAAACTATGGAACCCCCTCGATACCTAGGTTCAGTTATCCGGCGCTCAACCAACCCCCTACCAACCCCGTTATCCCCACCAGGCCTACACACGGTTAGCCACCCCCGGAAACCCCGAACCAATATCACCACAACCTCACGCTACCCCCCGCCCCGCCGCTACCAGCCCTGCCACCACCACCACCACCACCACCACCCGTCCAAGCAAGAAATACCCACCACAATCAACAACCCCACCTCCGCCTATGGAGAAATCTTAGCCATCACCGGAGGGTCCAATGAGGACCACGACAACAAAAGGCAGAGAAAAAGAGCACTACCGCAGAGTGCACCACGCCGCAGAAAGGCCCCCATCGAAATGACCAGTGGTCTCATTTCCAAATCACTTTCAGCCTTGGCGGACATGAGACTCAAGGACTACCCGCACACGCACGCGATGGTAATCAAGACAAACGTTGCGGGGTGGATTGTAAACAAGATCTTAGTGGACACGAGAAGCTCCCGCAGACATCCTCTTTGCATCAACTTTCTACCGCATGAGATTCAATCGCAGCATCCTCGAGCCCGCAGGAAACCCCCTCTTTGGCCGGGGGATAAAGAAATCAGGGCGTGGGCAAGGTCACGCTACCGGTAACTTTTTCGGGACCAGCCGCACCCTCGAACAGAACGTAACCTTCGGCGTGGTTGACATGCATTACAACTACAACGCAATCTTTGGCGAGGCATCATCAACACGTTCGGGGCTGTCATCCACTCGGGTTACCTCTGCATGAAAATGCCATCGATCAGCGGGGTTATCGCCGTGTTGGGGGACCGAGAACCTCGCCAGGGGCGCGCCGAAGGGGCGATCGCCCCAGAGACGGCGAAAATGTGCACGCCCTCGAAGAGGACAAGGAGGCCAAAGAAAAGGAGAGGAAAAAGAAAGAAAACAGGAACCTCGAGGGCGAGCAATACAAACCTCCGGGAGCCCAGCCGGTAGATTAAACAAAACAGTCGAGGCTGTTTCCGAGCAGCGAGGCCGGGGTGGTAACAATCTCCGCGACACTAGACCCCGCCTTTGAGGCCAACTTAACCCGTTCCTCCGCGCGATCAACTGCGACATCTTCGCCCAGTCAGTAGAGGACCTACAGGAGTGGACCGAAAAGTAATCGAGCACAAACTCAACATCAAGGAGGGCGCAACCCCCACGCAAGCAAAAAGCTTCGACAAATGTCCGAAGAGAGGAAATAGGCAGCACAAGTCGAGGTCAACGCCTCCTCGGCCGCGAAGGTGATAAGACCGGTCAAATACCCGACCTGGCTATCCAACGTAGTCCTTGTCAAGAAGCAAAGCCTCTCCAAAGACAAGACAGCCACCAAGATGGAGAATGTGTGTGGACTTCACAAGCCTCAACAAGACCTGCCCAAGGATGACTTCCGCTCTCCCCGCATCAGGCACCCTGCGTAGACGCGCCAAGGCCGGAGTGCGAAATGTTATCACTCCTCGATTGTTTTTCGGGCTACCACCAGATCTGGATGAATAAGGAGGATGAGGAGAAAAACCAGCTTCATAACCCCCTCCGGAACATCTTTGCTTCGGAAGAATGGCGGAGGGCCTTCGCAATCACGAGGCTCAACCTTCCCAAAGAATGACAGCGAGAGGTCCTCGCGATGACAAGGCAATCTCCGCCTATGTCGGCGACATCGCCGTTCAGAGCAAGTTCAGGCGGGGATCACATCGCGGACACTGAAAGGGCATTCCTAAAGCTCCGCGAGCAAGACTAAAAAGCTAAACCCGCCAAATGCGTCTTGAGGTCGGCAAAGGAAAGTTACTAGGATGCCTAGTCTCCGCAAGAGGAATAGAAGCAAACCCCTCCAAGATCCAAGCGATTACTCAAATGGAACCCCCGACAAACAGGAAGCTGGCGCAGCGCCTCGCCGGCCGCATGGCCTCCCTGAGCAGGTTCATTTCACGATCCGTAGAGCGGGGCCTGCCTTTCTTCCAAGTCCTGAGAGCATCAGAGCCTTTCAACTGGGGGCCAGTGCAGCAGCAGGCCTTCGACGATCTCAAGCAATACCTCCTCGACATCACAACCCTCACAGCACCAGAACCCGGCGAGGGTCTCCTTCTATATGTGGCCGCCTCCCCGCACGCAGTAAGTGCAGTTCTCGCAAAAGAAGTCCCCGAACAGCACCAAGTGCGGCAGCTCCCCATCTACTACGTGTCGGAGACCCTCGAAGGCCCCAAAAGCAACTACACCGAGCTCGAGAAGGTAGCATACGCAGTAGTCATGGCAGCAAGAAAACTCAAGCATTACTTCCAGGCGCACGAGATCACAGTACCCTCCTGCTTCCCGCTGGAGAACATCTTCAGGAACCCCGAGTCAGTAGGCAGAATAGCCCGATGGGCGACAGAGCTGGGAGACCACGCAATCAAATTCGTCGGCCGGACAGCGATCAAGTCCCAAGCACTCGCTGACTTTGTAGCAGACTGGACCCCCGATGTGCATAACCAGGCGGCGAAGTTGGACCCCATTTGGACAGCGCACACAGACGGAGCGTGGGGCTCCGCCGGCGCAGGGATCGCTGTAATCCTAACCTCACCCTCCGGCGTCAAGCTCCGCTACGCCGCAAGGCTGGACTTCCCGTGCACAAACAACATCACGGAATACGAGGCTGTCCTCCTAGCATTAAACAAGCTCGAGCCTCACAACCGCGGAGGGCCATTATAAGAAACGGAACTCCAAAAGTCGTCTCGGACACGTGGAGAAGAGGCTGCGAGGTCCGAACCGAGTTGCGAGAAGTACCTCCTCGGGGTCGAGGAAAAAGCGAAGCTTTCTTCTTGGGAATCTAGCGAAGACCATAGCAGGCAGAGATAACACCGAGGCGGATGATAGGCTCGCCAAGGCAGCGGCGACACAAAGCATGCTACCCCGATGTATTCTACGAGGTCATGACAAAGCCCCCGGGTCGAAGGACCCCCGCCCATGGCAAAGTTCGATCAAGCGCCATTGCAAGAAGCGGAGAGCCCCGATAATAGCTTACATCAAAGGACACCTCGAGCGGGAATCAAAGGAGGAAGAAAAGAGGATAGCCGCAGAGAGTGAGAGGATACCAAATGATGGGAGAACAACTCTACAAAAGGCGTCGGTCACGGCCCCGGCTTAAGTGCATTTCAGCCACCGAGGGAAGGGCGATCCTCGAGGAGGTTCACGAGGGTATCTGCGGTTCCCCGCAGCGGACCCCGACGCTAGTAGGCAAGGTGTTGAACAAGGTTTCTCTTGGCCCACCGCTCGACCGACGGCGCAGAGAACGTCAAGCGGCTGCGAAGGTTGCGGCTAACGGCGCACCATTCAAACCTCGGGCGCGTTAACCACCCGATCGCCCCACCGCCTCTTCGGAGGTGGGGCATCGACCTCGTCGGGCCAATGCCACCACACCGGGGAACCTCCGCTATGCGATGCAGCCATCCAGTACTTCACAAAAAGTGGATCGAGGCTCGCCCTCGCCCCGCGATAACCTCCCCGCTCGGTCGCGAAAGTTCTTTTGGCAGCTAATTATATGCCGCCGGGGTCCCGTGAGAAATCCGCGGTGGACAGCGGCACTTTCGGTTCGGCTGCGAGGCCTTCAAGCAATTACGCTTTCAGGTTGGAACCAAAAATCCACTTCGCGTCCGTCGGACATCCTCAATCCAACGCCTGCGTCGAGAGGGCCAGCGGTACAATCCTCCAAGGCATCAGCCCAAAAATCCGGGGAAGACCAAGGGGAACACAGGGCGGACCACCTAACTCAGGTAGTGTGGTCACACAACACCTCGAATCACGCGGGGCCACGAAGTTCACCCCGTTCAAGTTACTCTTGGGGAGGAAGCGGTACTCGGAGGAACTAACCCATGGCTCCCGAGAACAACCCTCGCACCACCCGAGGAGGCACCCCGCCCGGTGGGGACCTCGTTGAAGAATCACGCAACCCAAGCGGTGCTCAACCTCCACTTTCGTACCAATAGGAAACTTGCAAGTGGCGCGACAAAAGGTCAAGCCCCGCAACCTCGCGATTGGAGACTTCGCTCATCGAGAAGCGGGGGGAATGCCCACATGGCGAGGCAAATTAGCCGCCAAGTGGTCGAGCCCCTACCTCGTCACAAAGTCAACAAGACACGGCTCCTTCCACGCAAGACCTCGTGGAAGCGATCTCCCCCGCACTTGGAACATAGATGACCTCCGCAAGTACTACCCTTAGCGGCGCCATACCCATACGCTTCGCAAGCATGGAGTTTTCTTTTTGTTCTATCTTTCACCCATGGCTTTGTAAGACTCTATCATGTAATCGGGGCTGCACTCTTTTTTCCTCCGCGATGGGGCGTGAGGTTTTTAACGTGGCGATTCCCATTTTTCATTAATACACGAATCTTTCCCCGAGAAAACTTGTCTTCACATTGTTCGACGAGCAACACCGAAGGGGGGGGCGATAACCCCGCCCTCATCGGCGGACCGATGAATAATGATTGGCCCCGCTAAGGGCGCGGCATCCACCAGCGCCCGGCGAGCCAAACATACCAAGGCTCGCATAAAACCTCAAAACCCAGCGGACACCGAAATGTGCCGCGCGGAGGCATCAAAAGTCGCGCACCCTGGCAAAAGCACGCCGGGGGCTCGCAAACTTCGAAACTTCGCGGACCCCGAAAGCATGGGCGGCGCGGAGATCAAAAGTCGCAAGACCACGGCAAAAGCACGCCCGAAATCGCAAAACTCAAACCTCGCGGACCCGAGTATGGGCCGCGCGGAGGCATCAAAAAGTCGCGCACCCTCGCAAACACGCCCGGGGCCTCGCAAAACTCTCGAAACCTCGCGGACCCCCGAGTATGGGCCGCGGCGGAGGCATCAAAAAGAGTCGCGACGGGCAAAACACGCCGTGGCTCGCAAAACCTCAAACCCCGCGGACCCCGCGTATGGGCCGCGCGGAGGTATCAAAAGTCGCGCACCACCCCAAAGCACGCCCGGCTCGCAAAAACCTCAAAACCTCGCGGACCACGAGTATGGGCGCGCGCGGTGAGGCAAAAAGTCGCGCACCACGGCAAAAGCACGCCAGGCTCGCAAAAACTTCAAAACTTCGCGGACCCCGAGCATGGGCCGCGCGGAGGTATCAAAAAGACGCGCACCCTGGCAAGTCACGCTAGGGGCTCGTGAAGCCTCGAGCCCCCACAAGCCCCAGGCACGGGCCTCGCGGAGGTACCAGCGGAAGGACACCCGCAATTAAGCCACGCAAGATACAAACATTGAAAACATCCACCAACAAAAGGACACCCACCTACCACCAACAAGACCAATAAAGGCACACCAACCCCCGCCGTACAACCCCGGCAAGACTATAAAACCAGCACCGCACCCCGCACCACCATTACCAAACTCAAGGCCATAAAACAAAGAAGAGGCGCACCAACAAAGATGATCCACCGGACCTAGCCATTTTACACGCTCTTACAAAGCACTCCGCCATAAGCCTCCCAAAAGCAACACAAATTCCCAACCCCGACACCACAATGGAAAATGTAAAAACAACACCAACTAGCGATTACAACATGGGCCTCCCAAGAACATAACCTCGAGCCATCTAGCACCCCCGCTCGCTTGTATCCATTGCTTAGCGAAGCCTCCCTCCCGAGGGTGGACACCGCAATGGAGAATGTAACATCCTCCAGAGCGGAAGCCCACCAAAGGAATCAAAGTTCCAGCAACTGCGCCCGAAGAGCCCACCGGCAAGACCCGCCGGCGCAACACGTAGCTGCCCTGCACAAATCAAGCCTCCACAGGGAAGGGCATTCAACGCAAGTTTCGAACCGCCACTCCGACACCACTTCAACCAACTCCGACGGACTCCGCGACCCACAAAGAAGAACAAGCGAACCTTGCACCCACTCACGGGTAGGAATAGGAGGCCCTGGGAAGAGCCGTCTAGTAGCCAACCCCGCATGACTTAGAAACCCGGGGTAACCTTTGGGCAATCTAGTAGAGAAGCTTAGCCCGGTCGGTTTCCATTCTCCGCAAGCTAGGAAGGCATTGCGGAGAGCCAATTACCTTTTGGCACAAACCTATACCCCCGTGTTTCAGATTTCAAAAGCAATTTCCATCTATGCGACTAAGAACCTCGCAACAACCCGCCTCGCTAAAAGAAGCGGGGCGTCGGCGATTTCCATCTCGCCAACTAAGAACCTCGCCTCGCAGCCGAGCCTCGCTAAAAGAAGCAGAGGGCGTCGCTGCGATTTCCATCTACGCAACCAAGAACCTCGCAACAGCGAGCCTCGCTAAAAGAAGCAGAGGGCATCGCTGCGATCTCCATCTACGCAACTAAGAACCTCGCAACAAATGAGCCTCACAAAAAGAAGCGAGAGGGCGTCTGCGCGATTCCATCTACGCAACTAAGAATCTCGCAACCGCGAGCCTCGCTAAAGAAGCGAGGGCGTCGCTGCGACTTCATCCATGCAACCAACAACTCCGCACCCAAAGCCAACCCCGACCAAAAAGTCGGAACACATAGCCGACCAAAACGGACAACTCCCAACCAAATAAGTTTACAACAACCCCACGAAGGGGAATAAGTTTACAACAAACCCGCTGAAGGGTAATAAGTTTACAACAACCCCGCGAAGGGGAATAAGTTTACAACAAACCCGTGAAGGGTAATAAGTTTACAACAACCCCGCGAAGGGGAATAAGTTTACAACAAACCCGCGAAGGGTAATAAATTTACAACAACCCCGAAGGGGAATAAGTTTACAACAACCCCACGAAGGGGGAATAAGTTTACAACAACCCCATAAAGGGGAATAAGTTCGGGAAGAAGAACAAACATACAACAACGCACGGCACACGAACCTCGCAAGCAAAGCGCACTCTACGATTTTCTGCGCCGCTCGCCCCAAACCCCTCAAGAAGACACCCGATCGGCCACCATCTCCACAAACCCCTCCAACACCTCATCCGCCAGCGCCGATGCGGCTCGCTCCACAAACTCCTCCACATCGCAAACCTCGACATCTGGAAACGAAACTAGAACCTCCCGACCCGGCGAAGCTTCGCCAACCACACACATGGGCCCCCACAACAGGGGAGGTGCCCTCACAACAGGGAGCGACCCCGGAAGCACCCTCCGCCGAAACACACGCCGCAAGTCACGGGCACTCGGCTCCATAGGTTCGGCCGGCACAACTACCGCTCCTTCGAGTCCACCTCGAACTTAACCTCGCCAAGCACAATAGCAACAGCCTCCTCGTCCCCAAGGTCATCATCCAGCTCAACCCGAAGACGGCCCCCCCCCGAACACAACCCGCTCCACTTGGCGGTCTGTCAAGTCATACCCGCGCCGAAGCGCACACCGCCAGTTCTTCATGTCGTACCTCAGCGTGCGCGCCCACCAAAAAAGCCTCGAAGCTGACCCACTGGATACTTGGTCATCGCATGAACCCACGTCTCCCGAGATGAAAATGTCTTGATAATTCATCATCAAGGGGACAACGTTCAGACACCTCCCTCGCGCAGCCCCGGGAGATCCCCGCGGCAGCGAGGCAAGGGTCGAATCATCACCCCGAAAACACGACAGCCCCATAACCCCGCAAAAATAAGACAACAAAAAATCAGCGAAGACAAGGAAAGTAGATTCATAACTTTAATACTTCAACGTCGTCAACCACGTAAACGCATCGCAAGTCCATGTACAAAACTCCCCCCATAGGGTTCCTACCCCCCTAAACACCCCAAGATTTCTCACATCCGAGAAGTCTCAACCTGGCCAGGGGAAGAAGGCCCCGAACCACCAGCTCTGGCCTCACCCCCATCCGTAAGTTCGGCATCATCTCCACCATCCGCGGCGTCAGCATTCGCCCCATCCGCGCCGCCATCAGGCATAAAAACCCCGCATTGACAGCCGGGGATCTTGACTCGCGCGCTCTCCTCGACATCCGGGGTCACGTCATCCCCGCTTCAAACACCCGCCAATGCCTGAACAAAAATTAAACACTTAAGTAAGAGGCAAACAAAAGCCAAAACCACAGCGAGCGAGGCCACTAGGCAAAACCTGTACCCTCGCGATCCACGGCACGGGCCTCCTCCATGGCAGCGTCATGCCCACTCTCCAAGAAAAACTTCTTCAGGAACCTCCCCGCCAGGTAGCGGAGATCGGCATCCTCGCGCACCCCGCTCATCTCGTCCTTCTTCGGGAACTTGAGCTTGCGAGGTTCGTCGAGGTGCGGGCACCCCGCAGACCGGAGAGTATGCCCCAGCGCAAGGGGGCCCCCATGAAGCCCCGAAGTCGGCCGCATTATGGACCAGCGGCGTAACCCCCCGGAGAACGTCGCCTTAAGCCACTCCCCGATCGCGGTAGGCTCCAAGGTGGGCAGCGGGCGGAACGGAGCTCCCGCGTCCACGAGGATCTTTGTCGAGGGTCTCCTTTCACGGAGTTCATCTCGGCGAGCCAAGACTCGTCGCCGAGGAGATCTTCTCCCTTCACTCCGCCACTTTCTTCAAATACAAGCCTCCTCACCCGCCTTACCGCCCGGCCTCCCCTCCGTCGTCCACATTCCGCCGCGAGGTCTCCGACCACCTCGTCATGCGTAGTCTTGAACTTCACCTCTAAGGCGGCGTGCGCCTCCGTCCGCTGCAGCCCTCGCGTTAAGGCACGCCACCTCCGCCAAGACCGGGTCGACATTGTCGGCCCTCCTCTTCAACAGCTTCACTGCGTCCTCCGTGCATCGCGCCCGCGCCCGCCCCTCTCCAGCCCTCGCGAGGACCTAGAATCTCAGCGGCTTTCACCGCGATGTCCCCGACTTCGGCTCGGTCTTGGGTGCGGTGGACCAAACTGTGCTCGCCTACGGAACCCGGACCCGACCAAAAGACAGAGCCCGGAAGCGCCGCTCGGCCATGGACTCAAAGTTGCAATCCGCAATATCGGGTCCGGTGTAAGGTCCGAGCCGGGACCACCGGCCCAACCTCCTCAAACCCGGGGTGTTGTCGGCGTGGCGCGGCCATGACCCCGCCTCCCGTGCTCCTCGCCGTCGAGCTCCCCCGATCTCCCGGCCCTCCACGGGATATGGCGGCGCACCGGTCCGGCCGGTGCCGCGAGGCAGTTCGACCGGCGCCACGCTGGTGGGGCAGACGAAGAACCTGGAGCCGCGACGCCCCCGGCCCGGCACCAAGACCACCGACCGGGCTGACGACCTGGCGCCAGCCGCCGGGGCTGACCTCCCGATCTCCTGCGCCCGATCTCAGCGGGGACTCCACCTCCTCTCCTTGGGCGAAAGTCTCCCATCATGTCAGCGAAGGCACTTGGCCTTCCGACCCGGCCGCCTCGCCGGTCTTCCGCCGAGCCCACTCGCTGGTCCTCCCCGACCCCGCCCGGCCGGTCGTCCTCCCCTCCCGCTCGCTAGAGCCGCGCCGATGTCATGAATCAAGGCGGCAGCCCCGCGCAGCAGAGGAGACCCGCGCCGCGCGCGGGCGACGCCCCGCGCCCACGCGAGGCGGTCGCCCCGCGTCCACACGAGCCGACTTCACGCCGCGGCTCCCGCCGGCCCCTCGCGTCCCACTCGCGGGACCATCCGGCCCGTGCTGCGCCCTCTTCTTCCGCGGCTTGCTCGCGGGGGCGCACCAGCTCCTCCCGGGGAGGGCCGGGTCGGAGTAGGAAATACCGAACCGGTCAAACACCCGGTTCAACCTCCTCCGCCCTCCGAGGGCCATCCGAATCCTCTTGAACTCGGCATCTTGGCATTTCCCGATCAAATCCTCGGTCCGGTCTTGACCTCCACGAGGACCCGCCTTGACACCCCCTTCCGCGAGCCGGCCCTGCGGATCTGATGCTCCCGAGGAGGTGTCGAAGTCCACCTTCGGGGACCTCGAGGTCCAACCCCGCGGCTTATCCACATCCTCCACTTCGGCCACTCCTGCGTCTCCAAAAGCGGTAACACCCCTCGCGGCGACAAACTCCTCCACGAGGTCCCGGCGGTCAAAATACCGAGCCATGTTGGAAAGCATCGCTGCTGTTCCACCATGGTGTTAGTTTCCGCCACCGCCCCTCCGGGGATCCCCGCATTCCGAAGAGCCCCAAGACAACACCGTGCCTCCTGAGCTTGTAATAGAACCACCGCCAAGCGGTCCGCTCGACCACTTGCTCTTACGTTACTGCTCGGCGGCAGCCAATACGTTGGCGCGATGTAGCGAAGGTGTACACCGCATATCGCGCCATCCGCCGCAGCCCTCGCACAGCCCCAAAGGGCGGGGGTTGCGGTGGACGCGGTGGGCGTCTGGCATCCACGTCCGGCTCCAGGCCTTGGGAGCGGCAGGCCCGGGCGAACACCCAAACGACTTAGTAAAGCGGCCGGGTTCACCGATGAAAGCGGAGGTCGAGCCGCTCCAGCACCTCCAAGACGAACTTCGCGGCGGGGAAGCGCAGACCAGCGGTGAAGAACTCCGCAAAGACCACCACCTCGTCCGGCTCGGGCCTCGGCTTGCGATCGCCGCGCGGGGCCCGACCCTTCGCCGGGTCAAGGTAGCCCATTTCGCCAAACTCCTTCAGCTCGAGGTCCCCGATCTTGCTGAGCGGGAACATCAGAGTAGGCGAGGTCTCCTTCTCTTTCTCCCTCGACATCTCCGCAGTCTTCGACATCCTCACCAACGGCGGGCGAAGCACGACCCTCGCAGAAAGGAGCACGCCCCCCAAACACAGGCCCCGCAAGTGGGAGAAAGAACTAGCAAGAGCAAGGAAGCAAGAAATAGCAGGAAAGTGGGTGAAAGCAGAGAGGCGAGTAAAAAGTGAGAGCGTAGTAATCTTACTGCGGCGCCAGCACAGGCTATTTATAGGACCTGAGAAATCCAGCAGGAACGGACCCGAGGGCGCCGCGATCGGGCCGCCACGTCGCGCCGGCGGTTCGCGCCCAACGTCCCAGTCGACGACGAAGCGCAACCGCCTCACCGCGTCAACACTTGACACGCGGCAAGGCGCGCTTCTTGACCGGCCCGGCCCAAGAAGAACCGGGCGTCGGCTGGGCGAGGTGAGCCCCCGCACGCGCTTACAAACCGCCCGCGGACCTCCCTCCTAGGGAATTCGTTGCTCGGCCCGGCGGCACCGGACCAAACCCCGAGGGGCTATCATTGGTGGGGACCCTCGCCCGGGGACCCCGGTAGCTCCCGGGCCCAGCGGTCCGCAAAGCGGGGGCGGAGATCGACAGCGGCTCCCGCAGCGCCGGGCGGCGGAGGAGACGAAAGCACCTTCGCAGCGCGGGGCTACGGAGACGACAAATACCCCCCAGCGCTGGGGGCGGCGAAGACCGACGAAAGCACCCCCCGCGCGCGCGGGGCGGCGGAGATCGACATCCGTCGCAGCGCGAGCGGCGGAGACCAACGAAGGTACCAGCGAGCGCGAAACGCGGAGATCGACAAGACCCTGCAGCGCTGAGCGCGGCGGAGACCGACGAGGCACCCTCGCAGGCGGCGGCGCGGACGGGGACGACGCCCCTGCACAGCGGGGCGGCGAGACCGACGACAGCGTCCGCGGACGCTGGGAGCGGCAGAGATCGACAAAAGGACGTGCGGGAGAGCGGTGGAGGCAAAAAGCCAGCCCCTGAGGCCACGGAGGACGAGGTCGCTAAGGGTACCCCTCGCGCCAGACGGGGCGGGGAGAGGCCAAGACAAGGCCAAGTCCGAGTGGCGGCGGGAGGGAACCCTACGGAAGCCCTAGGTACACAAAAACATGTACTTTTACCCTTATGCCCTCCACAGGGTTTGTACCCGGATTGCCTCTCAGGCCCTAGCCGTAAGAGGAACATACGCTTTGTCCCAATTTGTAACTACAGTGAATGTCAACCGGACGCCTATAAATACGGAGAAATTTCTAAATATGACCCGTTATTCGCACGCCCCGTGAAATATGACCCGTAATTGTATGCCTTTTGAAATATGACCCAGCTCTTGCCAATTGCTTTGAAATTTAGTCCCAGTGACGGAGAACGCGAACGCCGTGGCTCAACCACGTGAACGCCGTGACTCTCACCCACGCGACTCACGCACGCACATCGTACGCCGCCGCCCAGAAAAAGCACGAGCTCACGCCGCCGCCGCCCCCTCCGACCACGACCACGCCGACGAGCCCAAGAAGCACGGAGCGCCTCCACGTCCGGCTCCGTGACTTATCCTGTGCGCGGGCGGCCGGCGAGGAAGCGCGCCATCACAGGCCGCGTGCTCGCGTTCGTCGTCGTCGTGGAGCTCAGCCGGCGAGCACGGCTGGTGAGGCGGCCTTCGCGAGCCGTCACGGCGGACGCAGCGGCGCAGCCGAGCAGGACCGGCGCGAGCGATCCAAATAGCAGCCTAGGGTTGATGGATAGGGAGTCCCAGAACCGAAGGATTGAGCGGGTCGATCCACCCGTCTCCCTTCGTCCGGCGGCAGCAGCGACAGTTTGTGCTTCTTGCGTCCTTTGCCGGAGCTCGAGCTGGGACTAGGAGGGCTCATCCACCGGTGGAGGCCGAGGGGAGGTCCAGCTGCTAGCTGTCGCCGCCTGCCGCGCGGGCGTATTGTCG
Organism: Hyparrhenia diplandra; assembly: GCA_015847255.1. Lineage (NCBI taxonomy): Eukaryota > Viridiplantae > Streptophyta > Magnoliopsida > Poales > Poaceae > Hyparrhenia > Hyparrhenia diplandra. The sequence goes on along the minus strand of JADLZK010012073.1, from coordinate 418,878 downwards.
AGGGGCGAGTGACTGCGGGGCCGTTATTGCGCCGCGGCCACCGTGCGTCGCGCCGCCGGCCGCATCGGGAGGTCCAGCCGTTGGCCGCCGCCGCCCGCCGCAGACGCGCTGCCACACGGCCGTATATTGTCGAGGGGCGAGTGATTGCAGGGTGCGTCGCGCCGCCGGCCGATGCGGCCTGCCTGCCTGCCCTTGCTGCCTTCGGCTTCCTTACGAGAGTTTGTACCTGGGCAGCTACTTGGGCTAATCGATGGATCGATCCATATTATCCATTGGGGCGGAGAACCAAAGCAACTCTGGTATAATGGATTAATTGGTGCTCCACTGCCTGCTGTATGGATCAGCGGAGCGGATGCGGTTGGCTCCGTGGATGGTCCATCCCCATCGTGATTGCCGGCGTACGGCGGCACGGATGTGGCCGGCGCTGTCGAGCACGATGGCGCGGACACTGCGTGCGAGCGCGGCCGGCGGACGGCGAGCGCGCGGTGGACGCGAGTTCGGGCGGATGGCGAGCGGGGGAGCGCGCGGACGCGGGCACGCGGCGGCGGCGCGGACACGGCGGGCGGGCGGGCGGCGAGGTGCTGCTGGTACGGAAATTTCTCTACGGCTGCATCGGCGAGGAAGATGAACATGAGTGCATGCGTGCATGCGAGAGTCACGGCGTTCACGCGGTTGAGCCACGGTGTTCGCGCTCTCCGTCACAGGACTAAATTTCAAAGCAATTGGCAAGACCTGGGTCATATTTCAAAAGGCATACGAATTGTGGGTCATATTTCACGGGCGTGCGAATAACGGGTCATATTTAGAAATTTCTCATAAATACGGACCGACAGGGACGTATGAGGGGGACGGTTGATGGGAACTTTTATGACCTATCAGTCAAAAAGGCAATTCTTTGGGATTTGAGTCAGCGCACGTGTCCTTCACCTGGGCAAGCTTGTCCAATCCTCTCTGTGGGAAGTCCTCGCCCCTCCTCCCGCCATCCACGTGGCGAAGGCTAGAGGGGCAGGAACTTTTACCCCACAGCCTACTATTTATGGCCTTGTTTGACCAAAGTTCAGAGCGATTCTATCCACTCGTTTCATCGAGTTCTTCCATTCTCTTGGTTGCTACACCGCCGCCGACGCAGCCATCCCCCCCTCCCCTTGTGCAGGCCACTGCCTCTCGCACAGCCATCGCTCAGCACTGCCGGCCACCGCCCCTTGTGCAGGCCACTGCCCCTTGCGCAACCATCGCCCAGCATTGCCGCCTGCCCTCCACCGTCGCCCGGCCTTATCGCGCCCAGGCTCCACCTCCACCTCCCTCGCCCGCGCCCCCTCATCCGACACATAGCTCGAGCTGACGACGCCACTCGAGGTCGCACCGAATGGCTCCCCCACGCCGCAGCTTGATAGCGACCCCGTCCGCCTCCTCCATCGCTACCGCTCAAGCTCGCCACATGGAGCTCCGTTTGCTTGTGCACAGGCAGATCCACCACTGCTCTTCGCCCCTTCCTCCAAGCACTGCTCCAGGAGATGCAAATTGCAGGAGAAGGTAAGCCACAAGTCTCTTCTGCTCTCTAATCCGATCAACAACCATAACCTGCATCTTGGCTCTTCACAAATGATTTGTCCTCGTGGTCAAATATTAGCAATAGATACATATATATTATAAATTCCTTTGCATCCTGATATCATAGTGTGGTGTAGTTAATATAGTTAGTTTAGATGTTAATCCTCACCTATATAGGGACTGCTAATATATAGGAAACAAATATTATAATAGTTATTAGTAGATGTACAGATCACATACGGACATGTCAATGTAGTCCACAGGTTATTTCTACAAGATTTTTTTGTGCAAATGCAAAAGTTGTAGTACCTCTGTGCTTAGGTCTGGCATTTTGTATGCCTATTTCTAGTTATGTTTGAATTGTATCTTAGACTTCTACTGCAGTGCACTAAAAATTCTGTAATTCTGGGTGAGCATAAGTGGACAATGCGAGGAACGATAGAGAGAATTACACTCTTTTGGCTGCTGGCACTAAACTGCCTTTACCGAATAATACTGTGTTGTGTAAACAACTGAAGAACCAGACCCTTAACACTAAGCAAAACAATACCGATGTTCATTCAGATGTGCACAAAAAAAAATCTAAATCCGACTGGATTTAGATTTAGATTAAGAAGAAAGCAAAATAGGGTTCCTGAAATTTGCACCTGGAAGAGTGATATGATGCCCTCATGGTGGCGCCTAGAGCAGTTAAATATCCATCCTGCGTCCTAGTGAGTGCACAATGCCCTAGCAGACCTAGGCAAGCATTAGGCCTTGAGTTACAAAGGCCAAATTGGGTGGGATTGTGGGAGGTCGTCCTCTGGCAGCGACACCTGCATCTAGTATTTACATGTTTTGTATAGTTTTTCAATGCTCTTCAGTCTTCGCTCCAACAGGCTGACAACAACCGTCATCTAGGACAACATGGCTCAATGGTCTCTTTATATGAAGGCTGACGACTCATGACTCATGAGGGACTCATAAGGCTTTGACATCACTGGCAGCAACCAGAAACATGATTTCCAGAACCACACATATAAATGATTGAGGGAATAAATATGAAAAATATATATTACCATAATCAATGAAGAACTTATGGCATTCTCTTGGCATGGTGATCTTTAAAAATTTTATGCCTTCAAGTGGTCAAGCTTCCCTATTATAGAGAAGGAAACTTTGAAGTTTTACAAATATTTATTTTCTGAATACACAATCTTCTTGTAGCGATAGGTTGTGATCAAAATACTGAACCACTACAAGGACTGACTTGCTGTGAAGAAATAACTTATAACATTACCATTGGCTGGGATGCATAATAAATTACAAGAACAAAACCATTGTATGGGTATATAGCTACTTTGAAGCAACAATAGGTCTGTAGTGATGTTAGTATGTAGCACCTACAATGGTTTTGAAAGGGCTGTTTAATCACATTTTATGAGCTGCAACATTATGAAAGTCCTAAAAAGTGTCTTTGCAGTATATATATTCTTGAGTAGGCACTTCATGATCTAACTATCAAAGCATCGGAAACGCTCATGAATAAGCACTTCAACTGCCTTATCAGTTTATCACAACATTAGCTATATCTGACGATTTATTTCTGCCTAGGCACTTCATCTATTGCTGGTCCATAAATCAGTGAGGTAAGCCATAAATGTACATTCAGGATTCCTATTTCTGAAAACAATGTTTTGCATGCTTCACTTATCTGAAAAAAACAGAGGAGCATCTAGGTTGAGCTCTGAACTGATTGTGCTACCCACAACACCAAGATGCAGAAATCACACACATATGCTACAACACCAAATCTGAAATCACACCCACAATAGGCAATGGAATGTGTTTACGTAGTTGCTTGAAATTTGCACCGCATCATAATCACATATCATGTTCCCATTGTGATTGAGGATGAAGAGCAAAAAGGGCTAGGCACATTAAGTGCAAAGCACAAAGAACTGCAGGCAGAACGAACATGGCTTGGGAAAAATTGTAGTTCATATAAGGGTAAAAACCAGTTCATATTTAGGGCAAAATTGTGCATTGGAACTGCAATCACTACAGACTATATTGACAGGATTAGGGCAATTTGTTGAGCATCACTTACCTGTGACTTGTGTTCCCTTTTGTACAATCAAACCAAAAAGCAGATCGCGAGGGCTGGAGAAGCATATTGTTTGTCTGGTGGCCACGGTGACGGCACCAGACTTGGTGTTAGGGGCTTGGAGTATCAGATTGCTGCTGCCATCACATGGGTACTGTGCTTAGTTTTTTTCTGAAATAAAACCCATATCTTTCCAAAGTAAATCATGATTAACACAATTTTCTGTTCTTCGAGTGAACTGCATGGTTCTATTATTCGTTCATATATAAAGGTTAAATCGTGCATTAGAACTGCAATCACTATAAAGACTATAATAGATAGGATTAGGGTATTTTTTTTTTTTGAGCATCACTTACCCGTGACTTGTCATGCCCTGTGTTCAGTCTGACCAAGGATCAGATCGTGAAGGAGACAGAAAGTTCACGAGAAGGGATCCCGCCCGGCCTCCATGAGCACGAAGAGTTCTCGCGAGGGCGGCGCGGAGATCGCAGGCAGGACGTCGGACGACCAGGGCCGGCCCTAGCCTGTCCAGGGCCGGCTGTGTTGTGGCTGGCGGAGCAGGTCAAACGGCGCGGCGTCGCACGGGGCCGAGGACGGCGGTTTCTCGCCGCGGCGTGGCACTACGTCGAGGAGGACGGCGTAATGGCGTTCCACGACGACGACCACGATGATCAGGAGCGTTGGCAATTGGAGAAGATTGGAGAAGTACGACTACCACGGCGATTGGAGAAGATTTAGAGAAGAGGAGAGTTGGCTCGCATGGGGGCATGCGTCGCAATCACCGCGAATTCTACGTACGAAGAGGAGAGCAAGATTGCGTGAATGTCCCCATGAGCGGTTTCCGTGAAGAATGCCCGACCGGTGCATGGTATTTCCGGTTTGTTGCCTAACAAAAGGCAACCGCATGGGAATTCCTTCCTTTCATTACCTTCCTTTATTTTTCCTTCATTTGTTGCCTAATAATAGCCATCGCACGAGGAAGGAGGGGGGGAGGGATCGGCGAAGCTTTTGGTCGCACGAGTAAGCGACGTTCCCGTCGACAACGAGGCGCCAATGGTGACTTGGAGAATATCCAAATCTACCGGGTGCTCAGTCCTTCGGAGGTGCTCATAGAGTCATAGGGGTAGCATTTATGTACGTGTATTTATAGGGATGAGTGTGCGTGCGTGTTGCGAGTGACCGTGTAATTCTCAAGAAAAAAAAATACCGAAGCCGGAATATATGGTCACCGTGCCGAATCTATTGATCAATTCCTAAAACCTTAGAGATACCACAAGGTCTCTAACGTTTCAGAGAGCTAGATCGAAACATACACACCTTTATACCAGGCACGGACAGTATACTGACACGTACAATACTAGACTGAAACATTAACAAATGCAATCGCTTCTCCTAGAGTCGTCAACCATTAGGCCGTCTTCAATGGTTAGCTATTTTACTATCGATATGACGTGGCAAGAGAAAAGTAGGAGAGCATGTGGGTCGAATAATATAAAATAATCTTTGTTATTGTCTCTCACCTCCACATCAGCCGACTACGTAGCTTTTTTTTTTTTTTTGAGAATGACACAAAGATAACGCTTGACGCTCACAATACGCACGCACACTCACCCCCTATGAACACACGCGTCGCAAACCCTACCCCTACGAGCACCTTCGAAGGACTGAGCACCCGGCAGATCCGGAGATTCTCGGTCACCATTGGCGCTGGCCGCCGACGGGGAACGCCGCTACCACTTAATGTATAACGCTGGAAATCCTGGAAAAATCCAAGAAAAGGTGCGAGCACCAGGATTTGAACCCTGGTGGGTAGCGTCCCACTGGACCGTCCTACCATTGGACTACAAGCCAATTCGCAGCCGACTACGTAGATAGCACTAGTTATTACCATTGCGGACGCCCTATCGAAGCCTGCACCCTAACCTGGCCGCCTCCGTTAATGACTGGGCCAGTGTCTCGCTATAGACATGGATTCAGGTTTAGGGCCACGGCCACGGCCACCACTATAGACGTGGCCCAGGCCCCTATACAACCTCTTCAATTTCTTATGGCCCAGGTGGTCTAGTCGGCCGGCCTAGCATGAAAATACTAGAGCTAAGCGTTCAGTCCAGCCCAGTCTTTTGTCGCTATCACCCTGCAACTTTGCTTCTCGGTCACGCGTACCGTTGATCCATTTCGACGCAGGTGTTCTCTATGCTCCGTGGCGCTTATGAAAAAACAAAGACAAGATGTGATGAGGATAAAGGTCCTGTTTGGTTGCCCTTATGGGTTTAGCCTGGTTCGCAGCCTCGCTCACTTCAGCCTCTTTTGTTTGATTGCTTGCATCTAGGTAGACCGGTTCCGAAAAGATGTTGTTTGGTTGCCCGCATGAGTCTAAATCAAACAAAATATGTTAAAATAAATACTAAAATATTAATTATTTAGGACATCATGTCATAGTAAAACTTAATTTACCTTATACACCCTTAATTTGTTTTAAAGTCACTTAATATTAACTAATTATGTGCTAATGATGTCATTAATCATGCTAATCCTGCATGGCGCGAGCCTGGCTTGCTGGATACGACCAATTCGGGCGTTCCCCTTGGACCTGGCTAGGAGGGGCTCTTTTTGCATCCGCTCAGCCTGGCTTAGAGGCACACCTAGGCAACCAAACACGAGAAAGCTGCATGAGCCATCGAGCGAGACCATCCTGTGCTCGCTGCGGCAGATCAATCGACGCTGACCAGGCAAGGCTACGCTTAGACTCGCGCGACGCAATCCTTGCCTGGCTGCCGGCGGTCGTCCTTTATAACTTTTTTTTTCTCACTTTTTTTTTTTTTTTTTTTTTTTGATTACACCCCTATGAGCACCTTCAAGGAGTGAGCCAGTAATCTTGAAGTTTACGGTCACCACAGCGCCGCCATTGCCGAGGGGAGGTCGCCTACCACTTAACGCTTGCCGCCGAAAAATCCTGGAATAAACCCGGGATAAAATTGTCGCACCCGTGATTTGAACCCCGGGTGGGAGCCCCACAACCAATAGACTTTGCCATTGCGCTATGAACCCCTTGACTTTTTTTCTCATTTTTCTGTTGTATTTATATTTTTATATGTAATAATACACCAACTTTAATATGTTTCAAGCTGTATCCATGTTCTTCTCACCAATTAACATTACTGATGCATATAACAAAGGTGGTCGTAAAATCTAGTGTTTAATACATTTAACTGAATATTATTGGTGCATTATTCTCATCAGTTCGTAGCTTTTCAAACATAGTTTCCTAGGATGATAAAGTCGCTATTTAATAGAGAGAGCGACCCAGCATTGTTTGGGAGCAAGATTTTTAGCAATAATAATATATACCTTCTGTGGAGGATGCAAGAATTACTTAAGCTACCCAAGTTGGCTCTCTGTTACACAGAACCAATGCTACATTTGCTCCTTTGTTAGTTCCATGGATCACTGCAAATTTGTAATCCCTTGGCTTTTTCTTCCTCTCCTTTGATGTACCCTGAGTCCCGCCTCGTGTTTTGCTCTGCTTTTCTTTGTTTTGCCCTGCTTTGTAACTTGTACTCAGTACTCTTTGGTTTCTTAATTAGTTCTCAGTAGGAGCCTCTGGCTCCTCCTGTTTCTTCAAAAGTTTTTTTTTTGCTTTAATACGAAGCAAGGGACATGTTGGCATATACTAGTAAAGAAGACCAAAGACCCAAAGAAGAACATCATCATATGGAAAACACATCCCAAGAGTGACAAAAAGACAAACAAGAATCTAGTATTGCTCTAATACAGAGAAAAGGGCCAGAATCCTATTAATTAACAAAGATAAAGTAAAGAAGTGGAACATCTGTAATTTATAGACCATCATGAGCACGACTAGCAGGAACGATACTATGCATGGACACTTGAAGCATAGATACGAGCTTCAAACCAATTAAAGCTGTACCAACATCTTATGGTATCTCTAGTGAGTAATTCAATGGTCGAAAGCTCTTGAACCCAGCTCGAGATTTAAAAGCCATTTATGCACCGTTTCTATACTGTCTCCACCATTGGATTTAATCATTTAACAATATGACATCCAAAGACCTAAGCTTGAGAAAGGGTTTAGAATTGCATATATGTCTGCACAAGCTCCAAATGCGTAAAAATACTTGGATGGTTGTAGCATCCTGCGTCTAAAATATGTTTTATATATGGCCTACCTCGGCACGTGGAACGAGCCTCTACGTATATGTAACACCTCTCTTAGAGCATCTCCAAGAGCTTTGGTAAAATGGTTTGGCAAATTCCCTATTTGCCAAATGTGAAATGCAAATGCCAAGTCCAAAAAAGCCTTCCTCACGCGACAGCTAGAAAAAGCCTTCCGCACCGGAACTTCACGCTGGGGCAAGACCCGCTCGGCTCCGCGCAGCTCTACATCCGGAGCCCTCGCGACTCGGCCACGCCGTGGGGAGGCAGGTCAGGAGGATGGAGCCGCCGAGGTCGGAGCTTTGCAGGAAGAGGAGGCGCTTTGACGAGGCCCCCGGGCGAGCGCGCCCACCATCGGGCCCGATGAGCCGCTGGAGCTCGCCCCGCGGCGTGGAGCTCGTCCACCAACGGGCTCTGGATGGCGCCCACCAGGCCATTGAGCGCCGCGACTCCGACGCGGGCGTGGGGCTCCGGGTCTCGACGCTGACGCCCCCACCCGGGCCGCGCCACTCGCTGCGCAGGAGGATGGCGAGCACGACGAGGGTGCTGCGGGGTTGGGGCGCGGTGACACCATGGTCATGGTCAGATGTCACCGTGGCGGGCGCGTGCGGTGGTGCCAGACGCCGCGCGTGGACTTGTGGGAGGAGGTGGAGCAGCCGACGCACAACAGGTGTTCGATGAAATTCCTCAAAGTTGGTAAGGTTACCAAATCAGAGAAGAGGTGACCCTATCCAAGCAAACCAGCTAACCAAACACTCCAATCTCTAAGCCGGGCTAGAATGGGCCACCAAAACCAAAAGCAACCAAACAAGTGGAGGTTGGCTTGATTGATGCAAAGCTAAGTTTAGCCGGACTAGATTGGGCATCACAACCAAACACACTCTAGATGACTAGAATCACCGGAGCATTGATGGCTCGGTCCGCACAAACAGTTGTGAAGAAAAAGGTATCCATCCTATCCAAGTGAGACGCCTCAAAAGGATGTTGGGTTCGGTTGGTTACCCCAGCCATCTTGACACTCTAGAGGCACCCCTCAGGTCCCGAGTTCGAATCCCAAATGGGAGCGAATTTCAGGTTGGGGCATTATTAAAAAACCCCCAAAAAAATATAAGGGTGGAGGTTTCCATTCCTGACTTCGGTCAAAAAAAAAAAAAAAAAAAAAAAGTGAGACGCCTTCACTCATGTTTTGATAAGCAGCAATTCCCTGCCCGCTGCACTAATGTTGTAGACCAGCAGTGCCATGCATCAACTACCGTTCGATTGCAACTGCTTTGTTGGTCTACATCAGTGGAGAATGATGTTAGCATCGAGTCTACAGGCTTATTATCACAAATTCTATTAGAACCGTCTCTATAAGTCGATTTGCAGAGGTTAAGGTGGCTACTATTCTCGACTTGTAGAGACGAAAACTCTCCACACAGGCCTCCCAGCCACTTCTAAAGAAATCAGCTAGTAGTGAGCTGCACGTACCAATGTACTTTTTTTTTTTCAATCACTCAAAATCTTTTTAGTGTTTTTGTATTGAGAAGAGAGATGTTCCGACATAAACCAAGGTGCAAAACAACAAGAAAATAACAAGTCCACGCACACACACCCCAGCCTCGACAGCCGACTACTCGCCGGACAGCCTTCCTAGATTCTTAGCCCCAGCAAGGACCCATTGTTGCGCCAAGCCCTGCATAGCGTGGAAGACGGCATCAGAAGTCGTGTTGGCCTAGAATACCAGTGTACTCTTGTGCAATCAAGTTTTCATGGACCACTACGCGATCCAAGTATTTTACACATTTGGAGCTTGTGCAGTTCTTAACCAAGTATTTCATGGTTTGATGGACTAGTATATATTCTATGTCGACATGGCTCCAGTTCTTAACCGTTCTTAGGTCATTGGATGCCATATACTTAAATCCAATGGTGGAGACAGTAGAAATGATGAATAAATGGCTTATTGGTAATCTCGAACTGGGTTCAAGAGCATTCAAGCATTAAATTCCTCACCAGAGATACACCATCATAAGATGTTTGTAGACCTTTTAATTAGTTGAAGCTCTTGTACGCTTCAAAGCGTTCACGCATGGTATCTTTCATGCATGCTAGCTAGTTGTGCTCATGATAGTTTATAAATTACCGATGTTCCACTTCTTTACTTTATCTTTTGCTAATAGGATTCTGCCCCTTTTCTTTGTATTAGAGCAATAATAGATTCTTGTTTGTCCTTTTGTCACTTTTGGGATGTGTTTTTTTTTCCCATGTGATGACCTTCTTCTTTGGTGCTTTTGTCATCTTTATTAGGATGCCTGTTGTCCCTTACTTCGTATTAAAGCAATTCTTCTGCAGGTCATAGTAAGTGTTGTGCAAGCATGTAAAACTAACCTTTGATCCCAGTTTGTCCACCCATCTAAAATCTTGGTGCTAAAAATATTGTTCGTTGATGGGTTGATATCCTATATATGAAAATTTCTCTTTAGTTTGACGGATTGTCAAGTAGAAATCAAGTAGAAAAAACAACTTTGGATTACTATGTACGATGGGACTGAATTCTAGAAGGTGCTCACTAGCACCACAGTCCATGATTGCTGAACTTTTTGCTCACTAAACAATGCTGGCTCGCCTTAGGATAGGTATATTGCTCATTAGTCATTAACTAGCGAATTTCAAAACAAGGTTTTTTTTTCTTGTGTTAATCAAATGGTACAAGTGGAATTTAAATCCATTAAAATGCATAATAGATCGACTCTCGTTGTTTATGTACAACTCTGTTGAGACGTATGTTAACGAACTAAATTTTATAATGTATTAACTCGTTTCAATAAAGAATATGGTGGTTATGCCCAAAAGCAATACCGATAATATGATGATTATAACTACGTTGAGACAAGCATATGCAGTGGACTTGACGCTTCGTTCAAAACAGGGGAATATAGCTGCACTGATGAAGCTATTGAATTGTATTAGGAGAGAGGAATGTGTCCAATATACTGTATTATATAGAAGATAAAAAGCTAAGATGGTAGATCGAATTGTGCATATAGTACAAAAGAAAAAGCTGACGATGATCGGGGGGACACGAAGTGAGCGGCTATTTGGTGGGAGTGTGTGTGTGTTGCTAATTAAGATCGATTAGGGAGGTGCCAGTGAGTATGTGAGGCATGTAAATCGGGTAGATCAACTACTAGAGGGAAGAGGGAGAGCACTGCAGCAGTGAGAGAAAGAAGGTGCGAGAGGATCACCATACCAGATCCGGCAGGAGGAGGAGCGGATGACGATCCGGCCATGGCGCCCTTGTCAACGCTTTGCAGTTCGGGCGGCGGTGATTTTCCGTCAACTGCAACGCTCCCTCTTAGATCGGTGTTAGAGTTTGTTAGGGTTGGGGAGTGACGGCTCAGGTGAACCTCGTGTCTTGTGCCCGCCGGCTCCCCACCTATTTAGATTAAGCGTCAGCATTATCTGTCTCGCATGCTTTTTATCGAGCGGCCTCCCAAGCTTCTCCCCTGCTTCTTATCGGCGGCCTCCTAGGCTTCTCCCCGCTCTAGCTCCGCGCTCGGCAAAGGACGGAGCGCTCGGCGACGTCCGGATTTTCGGTAGTGTTAGGGTTTGTCAGGTTGGGGAGTGATGGCTCACGTGAACCTCATGTCTTGTGCTTGCCGGCTCCCAACCTATTTATTGTGGCGCTGATGACAGGGGCTCACCAGCCATCTTTGAGCTGGGCACCCCCGATCAGGGCGCGAGAACCAAGGTTCGGCCCACTGGTTGGACTGAACCTGTGGAGATCAGCCTAACATGTGTGTGTCTCTATATATATGGCTAGCTGACCGTTATTCTCAACATCTTGTCTTTGTTGTCGTAGTGTCGGAAAAAAAATTTATATAGAGTCGTGTCCAAAGAGCGATCGAGCGCAGTACGTAGTGCATGCAATGGGTGTTTCAAGTGCCATGGATTGGTGGGACGAGTGGAAGCTGCGCATCCTTGTCTTGTGCAGCCTGTTCGTCCAGTTCTTCCTCTACTTCTCACAATTGGTGCGTACTTTGTACGTCCTACGATGGCTGAGGGTCTTGGTGTGGATCGCCTACCTAGGCGGCGACGCCCTGGCGGTCTACGCCCTGGCCACCCTCTTCAACCGCCAGAAGCAGCAGGCGGGCGGCGGCGGCAATGATGCTCTAGAGCTGATATGGGCGCCTGTCCTCCTCATCCACCTCGGCGGGCAGTCTATAAGTGCCTACAGCCTCGAAGACAACGAGCTGTGGAAGCGGCACGCCATCACCCTGGTGTCCCAAGTTACGGTTGCCCTGTACATCTTCTGCAAGTGGTGGTCCGGCGAGACCAGGCTCCTGCATGTGGCCGTCTTGCTCTTCATCGTCGGCATCCTCAGATTCGGTGAGAAGCCATTGGCCCTCCGGAGGGCTAGCTTCCGTACCCTGCAGCTGCAGACCAATTTGTCGCCGGCGGCAAGCAAGGAAAGTGTGTGGAGTACACTGTGTTTCACCAGAAACAGTTTCATGGATAATGCCCCAGCACTACTAATGCAAGGCGAGGAGGTCTGCTCGCTGGAAAAAATATGTACAAGAAGCACGGGAGCACGTACTGAAGCCAAAGCCTGTGTCTGCAGGCGCAGGAGGCGGTGACGAATTAGCTGGACCGCAAGCTGAACTTCATCAACTTCAAGCCCAAGTATATGGTCTCACTGCTATGTTTATTGATATGTCTGCTCCATACTCTATTCGGCTTCACTGCCTGGAGTTTTTCCTCAGCTTAGACGAAGAGAAGCAGCACATCAAGTTAAGGTGGTGGATTCAGTCGCAGTTTCAGAACATGTACACCAAACGGAGATCAGCAGTTTTTGGCTGCTGCTTATTATTTCTGCTTCCGATGCTGGCATTAGCTTCTGTGATCCTCTTTGCCAAGAGTGACAAGGATGGTTACAGTAAGAGCGACATCACGGTGACATACATCCTATTTTCTGGCATGTTTGTGATCGAGTTCGCACCATTTTTTTTTCGTTGTGGTAGGCCTATGTGCAGTATTCTTGAAGATAGCTAAACGTAAGAAACCACAAGCTGAAGATGAGGTGGCTTTATGTTATTCTTGGCAAGACATGGTATCTGGGCATGAGGTGGATTTAATTTGCAATAAACTGCCCCAGTCCAGTGTGTGTGACGACTGATGGACACCATCCATGAGTGCTTATTAATATTTTAAGTCTGTTTGTTACTTGTATGCCTACACCATGTGTGCCCCAAATTGATCGTATGTCATGTTACGGTCAGGATGATATATTCTTATATGCAAGTAATATAGTTTTACCAACTTGTCAATTACTGTCACAAATCATCTGTTGTTTCACTGATACTACTGGTTGTCACGTTATATTTTTTTTCTAATGCCTTCTCAATTAATTGGGAGTTGCTACTTGCTAGCGCCCGGATGGTGAAATTCCTGTTTATACAAATAAAAACCCGCACATCCCCTTACTTATCTTTGCAGAGGCCCACAACGCTCGCCCGATGTCTAACCCACCCCCACCCTGTCCATTCACGTGTACCCCCACCCTGTCATGCCTCGACCACCATCCCCAACACACCGAGCATCACATCCGCCCGTCTATCGGTCACTGCACCCCCATTCCACGATGGCTCCTTACTCTATGAACAACATGAAACACATGCAACATGAAACAAATTGAATGCAGCATACATCGAAAATAGATGAAACATCTGAAAATATACACTTGCAACATATATGTCAAAGCATATGTAACATCCAAATAGAACACTTGCAACTTGCAACACAAAACACCGAGAAAACAAAAAATACTGAAGCATACGACATTTTAGAACATAATGTTGCAACATATGTGTGGAACATATGCAACATCCATAATCAAACGTTTGCGCCCAAGAATATGTCAATAAATAGATGAAACAATTCAGAAAAATGTTTAACACATGCCTATGATACACTTGCAACATCCTATATCCATTTTTGAAACATCCATATGATTTAACTGCAACATACCTTTAAAATGTTTGAAACAATTGAAATGTACAACTGCAACAAGGTGGGAGAGATAGTGGCCATGTTTGGATGAATCCTTGGGCTAAAATACCTGGCATGTAACCCGCCTGGGATGTATTTGGTTGGAACTCGAGATATCTGCTTTCGGGAAGTACTTGCCTGTGTCACATGTCGTGTACCAGCGAAAAGAAATCGGTCACCCGGCTTCAATTGAATCTTCCTAGATATATATTAATTAATTATACTAATCTCTTTCTATTAATTCAACACAGTACCGCTAAACCGAACGTTGCATGCCCTTCCCGTCACATAGGCAAGATATCGGGGCTTCAACCAAACAACACTATGAAATCGAGTATGACTGACCAGAAATTTTACCAAGCTGTAATAAAATGGATCACAGTAACTTCGCCCGGGTTCAAACCAAACATGCCCGGAGGGTATAGCATTGGGAGCGTCATGGCCACTGGATCCGTGGGCATAGGGGCACCCAGTGGGGGATGGCATCGATGTGGAGGAAGGACGCCGCCAAGGTAGAGAAGAAGACGTTAGGGTGGGGGAAGGAGTCCTCGTGGTGGGTGTTGACACCTGTTATAGCATAATATTAATAGTCAACTAAACATGAAATAAGGGCGTAAAACAAATATCAACATAGACTAGGGGTTTTACTAACATAATTCCACGAGCTTTGGTGATTTATATATTTCCGTGGACTTAACGGTATAAATGCGAGAGAAAGATGGAGAAAGTTTCGAATATACAAGACATATGATGACAAGAATTGACCGTGAAGCAACTCAATCCGAAAAGTGGACTAAAACATCCTAGAAAGTACCGGAGAACACCGGAAGGAACCAGAGGCCGAGGAGAGGTAGGCCACCGGGCGGCCGCCAAAGCCCATTTATAGGCCGGCCGCCGGTGGGTCCCACCTGTCATCCTCTCCTTTCTATGGCGGTTTACCACCGACATTGTGGTTGTATCTACACCGCTGCTAAGGTCGGTTTGATCCAAGGGCTATCATTCATCGTCAAGGCCTATATAAGAAGACCCCTCACCCCGTGGTGAAACCCTAATTCATTTTATCTCATTCTATTCATTATTCTCTTAGTTGTAGAGGTGTCCCAATGTAAGGATAACCTCTCTCTAAGGGATTAGTGAATTAGAAGTAGATTAGAAGTAGATTAGTTATGTAATTAGAAGTAGATTAGCCATGTAATTAGAACTAGATTAGATCTAACTATCTAACTTAGATCTAATCAAGAGTAAAGGAGAGTGGAGCTATGCTCCCTGCTTCGAGATGTCTCTGAGTTTGGTATGTTTCATATCTTATCTTTGGATGACTTGTGATTTATATATTTATCTTCTTTATTTACTTCCATATGTTTTATATTTGGTTAAGTATAGTTGTTATGCTATTGCATGGGATCTCCGCTCGTATTGAGGGCTCTAGTTATGCTAGGTAGCTAGAGTAGTAATTTATAGTGTAGACTTGGTGTCTAAGCTATAGGTTACCCGAGATTGCACCCAACCCCCCTGGATAGTTTGTGGTAGCCCTAGGTGGTGACAGCCACGATGGCCGACGTATTCCACCACGCTCGGGTTGGTGTTTGTAGGACCGTAGTCGAGCTTCCTAGCCCCCTTCTCATCTCTTTTTCGTGGCTAGTGTTCCGATGTCCCGAAGTGTTATGGTATGATTGTTATCATAGAACCTAAGTAATAGAGAAGTACCCAGAACCTTAATCTCTCCTTTGACCTCTTAATTAGTTTATTTATTCTTTGATATCTTAGGTAGATTATTATTTTATGCTTTGATATTTATTAACAATTACCTCCTCACTATAGTCTAGTGGTTTGCTGAGTTAGTAGATACATGATTGTGATTTATTAGAATTCTTTTAGCCAAAGCTTCCCCTCGTGGACTCTAGAATACTCATCCTAGTGAAAAGCTACAATTGTAGGTGTTCTCGCGGCGCTGCGTAATCCTTCATATTCTTTTAGCACTTAACAAATGCCAACAGTGGGGGCAGGAGGACTCCATGGTGGAGCAAGGAGCCGTCCGTGTAGAAAGGGGCCACTTTGGGTAAAGGAGGACATCGTGGTGGGGGATGGGGACATCGCCCAAGGTTGAAACCAAACATGCAGCAGGAGGTGGTAGCTAGGGCACAAGAGACGGCGGTGCTAGGGCGGGCAACGGTGTGGATGGTGCGTGCGTGGGGGGAGAGAGGGTGCCAAGCAGAGAGGAAGAGAGGGGCGCCAGTAGAAGAAGAGAGAGATAAGAGTCTTTCGTATTCCTTTTTTATTGCAAATTAAATCACCTAGGATTAGTTTTCACATTTTAAACTAATTTTATCGTCATAAGAGCACTATAACATTATTAACATACCTCATGCAAGGAGCTAGCACTACAGGAGCCAGCCTCCCTATCGTCGCGTCAAACGCTGGCGCCGACAACGCTTCCCTTTGCAGATGGTCGGGCGAAGCGCCAGCGAACAACGGGCGCACGACAAAAGGCGGGGCTTTGCCAAGCGTTGATGCTCGTGAAAATAAACGCCGGTGAAAATAAATGCTCGGTGACGACGACTCGTTGCGAGTCGGCTCTCGGGGAAACTCTAGCGCCGATAAAGGACGGCACGAGGGAAACGGTCGCTCCTGCCGCTGGCTTTGCCGAAGCCACACACCGCTTAGCTCTCGGCAAAGTGTGGGTACTTTGCCGGCGCCCCCGTCTCTGGCGCCGGCAACGACATGTTTTTTGCCGTCGAACATATTTGCCGTAAGAACTTTTGCCGAGCGCGGCGCTCGGCAAAGCCTTCGCTGAGCGCATTCCGGTAGTGTAGTAGGAACGTTTGTTCGTGAGGCGACACTGAAATTGTTTGGGCCATCGATGGACGAGACAAACTGGGATCAAACCAAACTAACTTTATCTCTTGTCAAGTGTGCTTCAAGATTGAGATACATGCTTGCACATCATCTACTGTTACCTGCAGAGAAAAGAGAAAAGCCATGAATCGCTTTATAGAAAAGAGAAAAGAGAAAGCTGGGGACTATAGGCATCCCAAGAATGACGACGAAAGACCAAGGGTGCACGTATACGCGTCCTAAACTAGTCCCACCCTATCACTATCAGTGTGAACAGGGTACACGCATCCTCAATCGTGTAGGCCGCATGCATCATGCACGGGCTCTTAAAGGAAATGAGTGGTTTTCAAATTTGACCCAGCAAGGTGGTCAAGGACGGCCCAAGGGAGAAGCGGATCAGCAAGCCCAGTGCCAAGGTTTCAGGCCCAGCATGGGGCGAGTAAAAGCCGAGCTCAACTGCAGAGCTGAAACCTCAGGGTCCGGGAGGAGGTCTCTTGCCGGATTCTGTTGGCTAAGAGCTGCGGAAATCTACTGATAATTTATCAATTAATTAATTGTCAGTTTAGACTCCCATAATTCAAATTCAAACACGTACGATACTAAAACTTCGAGTATGCTGCAGCCATCGGCATTCTTTAGATGAGGACTAAAGCATTAGATACAGCTAATACAAGCTAGTAGCTACAAACAGCACTAGCAAAACGAATCACTCGGCTTGTGAACGTACTGCAGCTGCGGGAAAGCCATAACCAATAGCGTCAGCAGCTTTGGGCTGACACTTCCAGACTCGACAAGTGTCGTGTGTGTTTTGGTTGGACACCTTTTGCTAGTCGCCAGACTGGGCCAGATTTTAGGTGTGTTTGGTTTGCTGGCCAGCGTTCCTAGCCTGACTAGGTTGGACCAAAAGGGGAGATAGCTGGCCGGGGTAGGAAGCCCGATTTGACCTTCCTACCCTGGCTTGGCTAGCTGCTGCTTTAAGGTTCATGCAAAAGTGTGTGTGGTCACCTCCTCCCTCCGTCACTGTGGCTCCTCTTTCCAGCCCGTGTGCGCTGCTCCTCCCTCGCCGGCGCTGCTTCTTCACCCTCCCTCGGCACCCTCTCAAAGGGGGTTAAACTCACCTACTCAAGAAAGAGATGACCGTATGCAATCTTATCCAACCAATCAAGCACGAGCTCAGGCTAGCCGGGCTAAGCATCACCGACAACCAAACAAATAGGTCTTGGCTTGCTAGAGCCAGGCCAAGACTAGCCTGGCTTAGATTTGCTAGCCATCCTAGGATAAGAAATGAATCAAACAGACCCTATACTCTTCAGTGCCTCTATCTCTCTGCAGAAATAAAATCATTTTTAAACCAATTTCAGTAGTCTATATCATTTACCACAAAGTTTTACGATGGTGTCAGCTGGCTACATACTTCAACAGACTGCCTTGCAGATCAGAGAAGGCATACATATGAAAAATGTGGAAATTAAAGACCTGCCAATTTGGGGGGCACGGGCACACATGATTTAAGCAAAGCATATTACAAGAAACAAGCATCTAATCCCCCACATGACTGATGGGTGCTTGCGCTTGTCATGGTCAAATTGAACATGAGAGGCCCGAGGCACAAAAGCATCATGCTCCACACATGTGTTATGGTCAAATTGACCATGGAAAGACTGAATGCAATTCAACTTTTTCGTAACCATGGAAAGCTTGAACACAATTCGAGACGTACGTGTAATGTGTGTACGCAGTATATTGTCGATGCGAGTAAAAAGACTTTACCGAGTGCCGCACTACGAAAGAAAAAAAACACTTGGCAAAAAGACAAAGAGAGCGTTTGCCGAGTGTCGCATGATACCCGGTAAACTTGGGCGCTCTGCCAGTGTGTTGGCCGCGTGACACTCGGCAAATTTGGATGCTGTGCCGAGTGTCAAGGGCACGACACTCATCAAAAGATTGAATGCGCTTCAACATTGTTGTCTTCATTTAATAAGTGGGTTGTATATATCTTTCGTCGGGTTTAGCAATACTTATTCAATGGCTCATGGTAAACAGAATGTTAAAGAGAAAGTTCCCAGGTATCCCTGCAATCACGATCACGAAGCACAAACAAAAGAAGAGTGCAGTCAGTGAACCAGCGGGTACGAACTGGGGCTTCGCCCCCAACATTGTGTGCTTTGGAAAAAGTTTAGCCTGTGCCACTGATGTAGTTGTATTGCCTTATGGAGATTGTATTTGAACTATGCTACTAAGTACTAAATAGTTGTATTGCCTTATGGAGATTGTATTTGAACTATGCTACTAAGTACTAAATACTGTTTTTTTTTTGAGGCAACTTCGGGGGGGACGGAAAATCCCCACATGCATATATATTTCATAGATTCCGGCAAGCCGGTGGGTGAAATTGAAGCCTTGGTACATAAGAGGTTACAACAAGAGAGGGAGAGAGAGAGAGAGAGATTACAACATCACGAAAACATAACAACAATACAATACGATGATAAGGGTAAACTAGGCTAAGCTGAAAATCCACCACCGAGCGTCGATTTTGTGCCACCGCCCGAATAGCATACTCGCCGTCTTCACCACGGCCGTTGTGCCCCTGCACCACTCCTCGTAGCTATGCCTCTCCGCTGCCACGCCTCCTCCGAGGGCCAACAGTGAAATGGGGACTAAGAGTGTCATGTCCCAAATTAGAGGGGCCCATGGGCCTTGGGTGCCGCACAAATGCCCCCTAGGGCATGCGATGGGCAAGGCCGCCCTGGCCGGCCGCCATGCCCACCGCGTCGGCCACAAGACGTCATTATCTTCGTCATTAAGTAAAAGATATTTAGGGAATAAAGATAAGAATAAAATAGGGAATAAATAGGTTGCTTGTGAGAGAGGTATTCCAATCTATAAGGAAACCTCCTAGAGATTGCTTTATGCGTGCAAGTCTTCCCCGGACTATAAATACAAGGGAGAGCTGTAATCATTTGGATTTTAATCGAAAAAAATTAAAGGGGTAACACCCAAAAACTCTCAGCTCCCGGCTCTCAATCTCTCTCACATCGCGCACGTGCGCCGCCACCACCACCGCCGCCATTCGCCCCGACGACGCTTGCCGCGCCCGGCGGCCGGGTCGCCCGCGCCATCCGCCCGGCGGCGCGGCCGCCCGCCTCCCCCCTCCCTCTTCCAGCCAAGCCCCCCTCTCTTCCTCTCTCTATCTCTCTACTACCTTGCCATCGTCATCAATCTACGCCACCTCGCCGCCAATCGTCATCAACACGCCCGTCTACGTCACCGCCATCGCCCGCCAAGATCGCCGTCGATCATCAATCAGGTGTCAATTCCGCCCAATCTAGCCGAATCGGAAATTGCATCCGGAGACCGGGGCGATTCCCACCACCGACGGCTTCGACCACCACCAACGCCAAGTTCCGATGGACAGCCACACGATCACCGAGGTCCAGATGGGGATCCGGGACATTCGTGATTCCATGAAGATAATCCAAGCCATCATCACCGCCCTCCGGAGAAGTTCGACGAACGACTGCTTTGTCAACAACGACGTCCCCCGCCATGGGCGCCACCGACAGCGACGACACCCCCTACGGGCGACGCCAACATCAACGACAACCACGCCAAGCCGGGCGACCCCATCGACGACGCCCTACCACGGGTGCCACCGATGACAACGGTGCCTCCCGTGGCGCCGACCTCGCCCTCTCCATGATCATCGACGCCGTAAGCAACGAGCACGCCTACCCCATGGGCGCCCACCGTTGCTCTCGGATCAGATCGTAACCGAGGCTACCACCGACGCCCACTACCGCCGACGAAAAAGCCTACCCAACTAGGCCAACGCCGTGAGACTCCGAAACGGTCCGGATAAGTTCTCGACAACACCAACACCGCTATCTCTCGACATCGGGAACATCGAACCTCAACGTCACTATGGGGCGACAAGACGACGCCATCCGACGCCGACTTCGACGCCGCTAAGCGTCGACATCGACGCCGTGGCATCGACATCCCGACGCCACCGCACCGGTGGACACCAACGGCAACGACGCCCTCCCAAGGGCGCCACCATTGACCACAACGTCCCCTCGACATCGCCATGTCTACCATCGACGACAACGACGGCTACCTTTGGGCGCCATGATCGCCAACGACATCCTCAAGGATGCCAACGCCGATGACGAACCCCCGACGTCAACTATGTCCTCGCCATGCCTATCATCGACAACAACTACAAGGGCATGAACCACGATGAACCCCTCGCGGCCAACCTCGACATAGGCAGCCACGACGCCAACCCAACGGACGCCGCCACGATGAGAACACCGACGTTCCCCGGGCTCCACCGATGACACGTCGCTCACCGGGTCGACATACGACAACAACAATCTGCTACACCCGTTGGACATCCTTCCAAAGATCAACAATGGTGGAGAACACCATCGCAACCTCCAGATCCAAAGCAAAGGCGCCACCATCGAGTACCACGCCGCCAGTAACATCGTACACCGCTATACTTCGACAAGAGCGGCACTCCTCCTCTCTCGTTCGCCTACATGCCAACCCGCACGACGCGGAGTACCGGGACACCTCCACACGGTGTCGCCTTTCACGGCTTCAATCTACCCATCAATGGCGACAACAACAACTACTAAGCGCTACCCGCATTTAACGACGCCTTGATCGACTACACCTATGGCCCCGACACCTACATCCCGAACATGGGCTTACACGCCACGGCGCCAGTCCACAACCATCGGGCCATCGACAAATCGGCCTCGGCGGCCGGGCGACTCGAGCCAAACCAGGTGGCTCCCTCGTTCCTCGATGACATCTACGCCCAATGCGACTACGCCAACAAGCCGTGGACTGCAATGTACCCAGGCGACGGTACGGGGAGCACGGGTGATCCACCTCGCCCAAGAGTTGGATGCTAACATCTTGACAAGCCTCGACTTGTGAGCTTCACCGACGACGACACGAGGTACATGCCACCCGACACCAACCTCCTACCTCGTCAACCTCGTCAACATCTCCGGATGCTCGTTCCACCTCAACTTGCTACATCAGCGGATCATGAGCTACACCCACATAGCCGGAACCAACAAGCTTCAGGCGGGAGCACCCGGTTTGGGCGACACTTCCGGAGTGATTGACGTCCACCTTCCGACGACTTCGCCATTCGTGCGGGCTTCCCGACCCGAGAACCGGCTGCTTAAGAAGCCACTCTTCTTCCTCGACAACCACCACTACGACGCCTCGCATTGTCCAAGGTACTATGGGATGTCCTCGAACCAGGTGGGATGATTTTGCGCATACATGAGGTTGGCTCTCACCCCCTCAAAGTACTGGCAACCGATGCAACCACCTCCGAGAGCAATAGAATTCCATCCATGGATCCAAAGCATCAACAAAGGTCAAGACCTTCATCTTCGCCCGGCTCATTTCCCCGACACAAGTGGATGCTCCAATCTTCGAGCCATGCCGCTTCAATCACCCCATCAACAAAGCCGCCGTCAGTAAACCACAAAAAAGCAAGGACGCTACTGTTCGAAAAAAAAGGAGAGATGTCATGTCCCAAATTAGAGGGGCCCATGGGCCTTGGGTGCCGCACAAATGCCCCTAGGGCATGCGCATGGGCAAGGCCAAGGCGGCCGCCCGCCGCCGCCGCCGCCGCCGTCGGACGCCATTATCTTCGCCATTAAGTAATAGATATTTAGGGAATAAAGATAAGAATAAAATAGGGAATAAATAGGTTGCTTATGAGAGAGGTATTCCAATCTATAAGGAAACCTCCTAGAGATTGCTTAGCGTGTAAGTCTTCCCCGGACTATAAATACAAGGGAGCTGTAATCATTTGGATTTTAAGCGAGGAAAAATTAAAGGGGTAACACCCAAAAAACTCTCCAGACTCTCAATCTCTCTCTCACATCGCACGTGCGCCGCCACCACCGATGCGCCGCCATCCGCCCCGGACAAGACGCCACCCGCCCATGCGCCCCCGCCTCCCCCTCTTCCCTCTTCCCGCCAAGCCGCCCCCCTCCTCTCTCCTCTCTCTATCTCTCTACTACCTTGCCATCGTCATCAATCTACGCCACCTCGCCAATCGTCATCCAACACGCCCGCCTACGCCACCGTCATCGCCGTCAATCATCAATCGGGTGTCAATTCCCCGCCCAATCTAGCCGAATCGACAAAGAGTGATGACGAACACACAACCTAGGATCGCCCGGACCACGGCGACCTCCTTTCAAGTTGATGGGGACAGCTTCCAGGCACATCCGGGGCCCACGCACGCCATCCAACGCCATCCATGGGGAGGAAACCTTGGAGGGGAACGACGGCGGTGGAAACTCCACCCGGCATTTGATTTCCTAGCACCACCAAGGAGAGCGCCGACGGAGCAGAGACGCCAGAGGAGGACACTCGTCGGAGCGCCAAGAACGACCATCAATCACGACCGATTTACCCCAACACACCAAGGAAGGAGAGAGCTAGGATGGAAGTAGAGAGGATATGGGGAGCTCAAAGTGGCGTCGGGAACAACGGTGACCACAAGAGAAACGACACCTTCAACAAGGAGGCGTGACACCCACCGCCACCGCCGTGGGTCGGCATTCATCCAAAGGCGTAGCTCTATCTAGCAGGCAGCAGTGACCGAATCTTCAACGACACCTCCAGGGAGGGGCATGACGCTAGGTGCGCCACCGTCGTCGTACCAGAACAAGGCCGGATAAAGCTTTCGCCCAGATTCTAGACCAACCCCGGCACGCCGGATTTGGCTAGCCACCACCACCGCCGGCGATAGGATACCCACGTCGAGTTCCATGACACGCTGTCCCTAGGGACAGAAGCCTTAAACGGCGCCCCCAAGGAGGTAGATGACGCTGCTGCGCCATCGCCGTCGGCCCGGACAGAGCCGAGCCAGGTTTTCACCCGGCTGTGTGTTCACAGGGGCTCGCCGATTGGAACCGGAGTTGGCGGAGGTACCTTTCACCGCATCTGGTTCGCCCTTGCTGACCACGCCGTCACGGGGACGGCCCTAGGCCTGCCGGTTTGCGGCCCCCGCCCGCACCACCGCGTCCAAGGCAAAGAGCCTTTTGTAGTCGGGCGGCAGCAGACCGCTGCCAGGAGCATCCATGGCGGCCGGCACAACTCCACGCATGTGGCGCGACGAGGGAGGAACGCTACCTCGCGGCGCATCTTTGCGCCCGGCGGCCAAGACGAGGCGGGTCCAGGTGTGGGCGACGGAGGCGCCCCCAATGCCGCGCCCCGAGAAGAACGCCACCTGGAGCACGCCTGGGGACGGCCGCCCGAGCTCCCGTGACGGAGAGCTGCCGGGGCTCACCGTGATCCGGGCGTGGGGGTCGCGGATCCGACCGAGGGCGCGCGGATCCGGCCTGCCTCCGGCTATCTTGCACAGCTCCGACCGCCGGACTGCAGAGCTCAAGAGAGGAGGGGGGGGGAGGAGAGGATGGAGACGATGGGGGAACAGCCTGCTGCGGGGAGCCTTGTTGAGCGCCCAGCCTGGCCGCCGCCGCTGCAAGCCGGGGAGCGGCGGCGGTGGCTGGGGTTCGCGCCGAAGTTGCCCCCCCCACGGAGACGACGCGGGGCCTCAAGACCGAAGTTGGTCCCTCAACTCTCGCCGCCATATTGGTCTACTAAATACTGTTTGAATTCTTAATATGTAGGTTGTTTTGTACTGAATGTGTAATTGTGTATGCAAGAGGCGGCTCTTTGCTTGCGAGCCAAAGAACAAAAACGAGGTATTTAGAGCGGAAGAAAGAGGTCACTGGTCTGCCGTGGCGGCCTGGCGGATGCGGTGGCAGTGGAGGCGCAGCGGGGAAGAGTCGAGGGGCGCTGTAGTTGTATGTGAGGGTGTGGAATTAAACGCGTCTTGGTGAAAAATCCAACGGGCTCCAGTGGAATTCACTCAAAATGACAAGGAACATGTTCTGGACGAAGTGGTACATAAAAGATGTGCCGGTACCAAGAAGCATGAAGCTGATAGTCCATCAGATGAGGCCCGCCCGGGGACGTATGCCGTTGATTGCTAGTAAGGGAAATGTGACGAGGTTGCCTCCTGTGGAATCAGATAGGTGTACTATAGAAAAAAGTGACTAGGTTGCCTCAAGGAAAAAAAAAATCACTCAGATGACATAAATCCCGTGCGTATTCTGTCATTCCCAAGCTGGGATTTTGTCATTTGTTGCAACATGATCTGTGGGATACATTGTATCAATGTTCGGGAACAAACTGAAGGATAGACAACCACAGAGAACAGGCACCAGATGAATCAATATCACCATTCGTGTAATACAGAAGGTTGTAAGGAACGTTACCACTATTGGAGAAATGATGCACTAGGATCTCTTGTAAGAGACCATATGAATCAAGACCCAAAGAGAACAGAGCAGTTGAGCCCTGCCCATAATTCTAATTCTTTCACCACTGGAGCAGCCAGCAGGATGAAGTGAAGCCCAATAGAAACTACAAAATACCTGAATGGCATGTATCATACATCCACCAAGCAATATATATGGCTGTAACTCTTGTACTCCTCTATTTTCCCCTGTGCTTTGCTTTTAATAAATTTGCTGTAGGGTGCAAACCCCTCCAGTTTTCTTCAATAAATAAATATATATGGCTGTAAAGAAAACGAGAACAAATAAATGATAACCGGTAGTACTCATAACACTTGCACCACAGGAGGGGGCATCCTGTCCATCCCTTAAACGTTGATAGGTCAGATCAACCCAACTGGCTTAACTGGACTTCATATGTTTCAGTCCCAGGAAAAGGAGTCCTGACAGAATTTTTCCGATAATTCATCAGGTCTCCAACCCATAGGTCAAACAGAGTACTAATAATATTTCGAGTGACATTGTTAACATCAGAACTGAAACAATAGATACGCCTAATACTACCTACAAATAGCAGTAGCAAAAAGAATCTCTCTGCTTCTGAACTGCAGCTGCTGGATACCGATGCACATAGGCAACGCTCCAGATCTAGACACCCACAATCCATAGTGTTAATGCTACAGATGCAAAAATCCAGTCAGCTAGTGTAAAGTGACATCCGAAGACAAATGCCAAATTGTAACCATCCAACATTCTCAGTGCCTTAGTTAAAGAAACCTCACCAGTCACCAAAGAGGCCCCAGATTGACTGCAGATTAGGCTATCTCACATATCACATTGAGGAATTCTCTGGTAGGGATAAAGGATCGAGCTCCAGACAGCCTCGAAGGTTGCCACCTTTTTCATATGTCAGACGAAAGCA
This sequence comes from Hyparrhenia diplandra, assembly GCA_015847255.1. Classification (NCBI taxonomy): domain Eukaryota; kingdom Viridiplantae; phylum Streptophyta; class Magnoliopsida; order Poales; family Poaceae; genus Hyparrhenia; species Hyparrhenia diplandra. Next base: position 392,927 of record JADLZK010012073.1, on the reverse strand, counting down.
TGGAATCTGATGAGAGAACTTGGGGTACTCTCGTTCTTCCGTATTGTCTTCACAGATCCCTCCCTCTCAGAACGGCATAAATACCATCCTGTAACCATCCACCTTGCTCAAAATCTGAACTCGAATGGACGAAGCAGTACAGCCAAGTATCTCCACCAGTTCATACTCACATCTTCCAAAAATCCTGAGCAGTCCATCCCGCCCCTCCAGTTCTTGTAGACAGCCCATATCTCACCGAGATGAGGAATTATTTCATACTTGCCTTTTTGGCCAATAGATCTTGCCTCCACACAATGAGAAAAAGCATCTGTATCAGTGTAAGTTATCAACTCATGGATCATGGAAAGCCTAAAGATTCCACACCCAATAGTATGTTCTTCTTGAAGCAATCTTTGCTCCTCTTTTCCACGAGGACAAACATCAAGCCATCTAACTTGTACTTTACCATTCTTGAGATCAACTTTCTGTATAAAGCCATACTAGTAATTAGGTAATTTATCTACATCGCTATAGAGAGCCCAGATCTGCCCAGGTGAAAACTTTTGAAGCAATCTTCCTTTAGAAAAATCATAGAACTCTGGTTCATCATGCACATATACTGTTTGGCAAATATTATCGTCAATGGCATCTGTAACTTTAGCAGACCAAGTGTTATGCTTGCTGTTCTCTTCCTTTGCTGTCTCTGCAGCAATCCCTGCATTCATGCAAGGTGTATGTTGTATCTCCCCAATACTCATAGATCCTTTACGAGAATTGTTTCCACTGGACGAACATGCATATTTGTCACCATGGTTCTGACTTATGGAACTACGTTCTGAGGTTTCACAAGGAAAAGTTTCCAGCATGTAAAGGGAAAGTGCTGCAGGATCAAGTTCTAGAGATCCTTCTGGAACTCCTTTTTCATTTCCACTCATCGGATGATGTGGGACACAGTGAGAGAACCTTAGTGTGTCAGCCTCAGGTATCACATATGGATCTGCATCTCTTGACTGCATAAACAGACTAACAAACACTTTTATCTTCACAAGTGGCATGGCAATAATGGCACTGCTCGTGGTGAGATTAGAGAGGACTTGAACCACTTCATACTGATAGCTCGAATGTTTGTGATTGTCAGCATCTGAACTCCAACCAATATCCCATCCCTTAAAAAGTGCCCAAACTTCACCTTCCCTTGGATATATTTCATAGCAGTTCTTGCTTTTCTCAAAGGATATGATTCTGGAGAATATACCAGTTTCTCTGGTTATCTCTGACTGCCCATGCTCAAAGCGTCCACAGGCAACAGGCAGGCCCCCAAAGGACCATGCTGCCTCCACTTTATTTCTGGGATCAAAGTTCAGCCAAACAAAACGCAGCATAAAGTCTGGACTAGTTTTTACATTTGTGATTCGTGCATAAAATCTAGGCATACAACCTTGATCATCATAGACAGCCCAGATCTGTTTAGCTCTAAACTCATTTTCATCTCGAAGTTGGTCAAAATTGAAAAATTCAGGATCTGGAAAAGTGAACTTAATATCATCTGAAGCAGAAGTACTGTTATTCTGGCTATTCACTTCCTTTGGTGTCTTTGCAGCGATCTCCGCATTCATGGAATTTGTATATTGCCCCATCCCAACACTCATGGATCCTTCGCGAGAACTGTTTCCACTGGATGAACCTGCAAATTTGGCATCACATTCCTGATTTCTTTCTGAAATGCATTCAGGGATAACAGAAGGAAAAACCTCCTCCGAGTCAATGGGAAGCGCTGCAGGATCAAGTTCTAGAGATCCTTCTGGAACTCTTTCTCCAATTGCACTCATCACATGATGTGGGATACAATGAGAAAACCTTAGTGTGTCACCCTGAGGTATCACATATGGATCTGCATCTCTTGGCTGCATAAATAAGTTGTCATACCCTTTAATCTTCACAAGTGGTATGACATTAATGCTAGTGCTCATGGTCAGATCAGAGGGACTTGAACCACTTCATACTGATGACTCCAATATTTGCGATTGTTAGGATCTGAACTCCAACCAATATCCCATCCCTTAAAAAGAGCCCAAACTTCACCTTCCTTCGGAAATATCTCAAAGCAGTTTCTTGTCTTGCTTTTCTCATAGGATATGGTACGGGAGAACATACCAGTTTCTTTGGCTGTATCTGACTTGCCATACTTAAAGCATCCACAGGAAACAGGCAGACCACTGAAAAGACCATGATGCCTCCACTTCATTTGTGGGATTGAACTCCAGCCAAACAAAATGCAGCATAAAGTTTGGCATAGTCTTTACCTTTGTGATTTGTGCATAAAATCTAGGCATGCAACCTTGGTCATCAGAGACAGCCCAGATCTGGTTGGTTCTAAATTTATTTTTATCTCGAAGTTGACCATAGTAAAAAATTTAGGATCCACAGAAGTGAACTTATATTCATCTGAAGCGCCATCATTATTTAGACCTAGACCATTGCTTCTACAAGAATGAAATTCCTTTTTCTTTACCATCACCATTGTCTTCACTGTGTATTGGTTCTCTCTCCATTTGCTGAATTTTATTGAAGGACTTCTCTCCACATGGTGCATGTGCACCAACTTTCTTTTTTTGTGTGTTACTGCAGATATTAACACCATTTGTCAGACCATTACCGCCAGCTATATCTATGTTCAGATTTGTTGCTTTATTGCTGTGATCACCAGGAACATAAAACTTTTCCTTAACCTCTTGAGACTAGGAGAATTCACAAAATCATCAATCTTGTCGTTTAAAACATCATCATCATCATCATCGATATCTTCGTTATACTTAAGTTCTTGCTTCTGCCAGCTTGATCTGCGGGTTCGTTGACATAACCAGGGTCCATTTGCAGCAGGACCATATTCAGCAGCCTCTTCTTCACAATTACTGGTTTCAGATATGCTAGATTCACTAAATTCAACCACTGCCATCCTACCCCTTTTCAATTCTGCAGTTGGCGAAGCTTTTGAAGGATTCCTTGCAGCATGGTCAGATTTCATTTTGTCTTGTGCCCCAGCAGTGTTCGCAACAGTTCCCCCCTTGTATTGTCACCAGCATGATGAGAAGCAACATTAAGATTAAGTCCTGGGGTGGCAGACCAAGCTTTCTGAGCAATGACATTTGTCTCAGGACCTGGAGATTTCAGTGGTACACCTGCATTTTTCCAAACCCCGGCATATTGCTGATTTGCCCCAGACGGAACAGCTTGCTCCACCAGATCATGTACCGCAGAGCCATGCATAATAGAAAACACCTACAGATGTAAGCATTATTATTATTAAGTACATTTCTGGAGAAGCAAAATAAGAGCACAGCTTACAGTAATTCGCAAGTAGTGCAAACTGCAAAATGCTTACACGTTACAGTGCCATAAACATTTGAAGTAAAGTAACAAAATCTACCAATATGACAATCCCCTCTTCTCGTCAAAAGGCCCACATATCCTCCAGCATGAAGTGGGTAAAACTCATGTAGTAATGTGTAACACCCCAAATTTTGGCTCTTTTGAAATAGTTTTAAATTAACTTAAATGTGAATTTTTGTGCTCATAAAAATATAGGAAAATAAATATTTTTATGAAATTAAAATTTATCATAGGAGTTAGCAACCTTGTGTGTTCACTCATGCTGCTGCATACTCGTTTTGTACTGGTTTGTTTCGACTAAATTAGAAAAGAGATTTTAAAATCTATTTGAAAAGCTTTGTAAAAAGAGGTTTATATAAATAAAAAGAAAAGAAATTCTTTTTCCTTCCTCTCTAATTTGGCCTGGCAGCCAAATCCGTCGGTCCTCTCCTTTTTGTTGTCTGGCCCGATTGGTATTTTCCGTGGCCAGCAAGGGAATATTAACCCGCATATGCAAGCTCTACATACCATATATCATCACGCTGCCGTATCCATCTCAAATTAGTCCAAGCTGCTCTATCTACGTTCTTTTTCTGGTCCAAATCACGTCATCTTTTTCCCAGCACAAAACGTGCAGCAGCCCAGGCCCAAGACTCCATAGATTATATATAGGAGCTTCTGTGCATCGCAGCCCTACTCTAAACCCTAGCTCGCGCTGAGCTACAGCGCCGCAACTGCAGAGCTCGTGCCGTCGTGCCGCTGTTTTTGCCCTAGCCTCTAACGCCGCCACCACATCGCAATCTCGCCGAGAACGACCACCCGCTGCCGCCTTTGACGTCGACTGCTGCCTTGCCGGAGTCGCAACCTGATACCGGAGTTCTGCGTCAAGGTGTCGAAAAAGCTTCCGATGCCTTCATCTTTTTACCTTGTGCTCTTCCTTGTTCACCATAGCAACTGTTGTCGAATGCTGCAGGTCGTCGCTGTGCGCCGTCAAGCCCTAGCTAGTTTTCTACGTTTCACTTTGGATCTTGCTGAAGCTTGGAGCCGCAGCCACTGCAGTCGTGCTCTCCATCTACCGTTTCTCCCTCCTCTGCAACAGGTTATACGTGAAGCACTTCTTGTCCAAGTCGAGCACGTCTGGCTGTTCTCTTTGCTATGCATTGCTAGCTGATGCATTGATGGTGAGCATATCTACACAAACTCACATCTAGCTCTTTGTCATGTTCACGTTCTATGCCTTGTGGCCATCGCCGGCATTGCTTAGTCTCGCCATATTCCCACGCACGGTTCTTTGATCTGCTAGCTTGATGACATCATTGGATGACATCACATGTTTTCTAGCCGATTTCCTTTAGAAAGATAAATCATGAAATACAATAGAAATACATATGTACATCCATCATCCTAAGCCATCTGATCTGCGACCTATGGCTCAGATTAGAACATACCCATTCACTGGCCTTTTGTCTTCGTAAATCTGTGGCCAGTCCTCGCATGTTTCCAAATCAGATTTTATTTAGTTTTTAATTCGAAAATCGAATTCCCAGTATTTACAGAACTGCCACTCTGATTCAAATTCCTATATCTCTCTCATTTTAAATCCGATTTGAACCGTTCAACTTTTGTTAGATTCGTAATTCGGTAACCTATATGTTTATATCACTGTTGGTCAGGTTTCAAACTCTTGAATTTCGAATTTGGATTTAGTTTATTATTTTATTACTAATAAGCTTGTAAAATTCATATCTACGCCGTTTTAGCTCGATTTCGGTGATCTTTACGTCTATGTGATCGTAGTGACGTGTAGAGTAGTTTTATAAACTTTTCAAACTGTTTTTCCACTATTGGTGTACTGTTCTAATGGTAGCCTTGTTTACCATGCATGATTGGATCCATATGTTTGTCATGTTGTCGATTGGAAATGAGTAGACGGTGAGCTTTACGTTGATGATCTAGAAGAAGTTGACATTCAAGAGGGATTTATTTTGAAGCTTGGACTTGAAGACAGGATATCTATTTAAGGCAAGTATAGCTTGGGATCATCCTTGATGTCCTATTCACCTTAATAATTCATTCATGATGCATGTGTCCTCCTTGTTTGCCATTAAGGACTTACCTAGTCTTGATTACTTGATCCTTGTCTCCTATGGGTTACGCATTGGGTAGTAAATTGCTAGCGCTCAACCAACAAATATTTACTTATTGCTTTATGGATTAAATCGTGATGAGTAGTTGTTGATGCCATGGTACATAGGGCGAAAGAGCTTGTGTTGTTTATTTATGAAGCTCTTAGCTCTCCATAAGGACTTATTCATTTGTGATCATCCGGGATATACAGTACAACTATGGGGGGTCACATGGCTCTGGCTTTAGTCGTTCAGGGGATAGTGTTTACTCGTGTCGGTGGTTACCGAAACGGAAGAGAATGGGTTGTAGCCCTATCGCTATCCGGCATGTTTAGATAACCCTTTTGAAAGGCTTTATGTGGGTTTTCAGTGTTGTGAAGGTTCTAGAGCCCATGCAAGTGGAAATTCATGACCCGTAGTGAAAGTGTACACCTCTCGCAAGCAGAGTTAATTAAACCCGACATGTCACCGTGTTCGCGTCATGAACGGCCTTGGAGACATCTATGAATAGAATTGCATTGCTTATTATGATGTTGATATTAAACTGATGTTGATATCTGTTCACACTTGTGATTAATGGGTTAATGGGATTCCTTTATGCTTAAGCTTAAAACTTGACCAACACTAAAAGCAACCGCAGTTAAGACAGTGTCAGCTTCTAAGCCTCATAACCCCTGGCTATGCTTGCGGAGTTCGACATGGACTCACCCTTGCTATTTCACCCCACCTCAGGAGGAAGTTAGGCTTGTGATCAACCAGTCAGTTGTCCCTGTGAGTCTACACCAGAAGATTGAAGAGTCTTTCCACTGTTGCTAGCTGAGGTTTATATTTTTATTCTATGCTCGTTATATTTTAAGCATTGTGAATTGATTACCATTCATTTGTAAACTATATGTGAGATTTGACTTCCAGGGCTCACATATGGCTTCATCTGGTTTTGTTCTTAAAACCGGGTGTTACATAATGCCAAATAAGCAGATCCATATAAGCATATATATATATTTTTTAGAAATTTAGCAAGGATGATAAATTAGCAGAGTACAAAGGGCTTGTGCAGGTCTACTATTACTTGAGAGAATTTTTATAAAGGTTGTAAAATGGCAAAAAGAACACTTGCTGTCATATATAATCATCCAGTGTGTCGCTCCATGCAGAGCAGCACAAGCTTTCCTGCATTGAAAAACCTCATTAATGTTTCTTTGAATTTCACAATAGCATGAATCTGAACACACTTATATTTAATTATTTTCCAAAATGAAAATAACAAAGCATAAAACCCTTTTGATATATCACAGCACAATGCTAAGACAACTTTCTTCATCAAAGGTCAAACATGTTCATGTTCCTACAGTGCAAAGACCAAAAGAGCAATCTCCCAATCAATTCAAAGGCGAACATACATGCATGTTCCAGCAATCCGCCATCCACACACACAAAGTTATACAGCTACACATGTACAATTCGATGTGGCTGGCACCAAAAAAGAGCATAGCACAGGCATCCTTTCACGTCCATCCAAGAAGAGATGCATGTTCTTTTATATTAAAAAAAAAAACAGATGCAGCTCTGTCTCCAGAAGGGGACCAGAACACATCCCAGAGCTCATTGGATACTACTTGGCTAGCACATGGAGCGAAATGGAACCAAGATTCGGATTTTGGAAGGGACTGCCATGAGTCCCCAGCTCCAAACACGTTGGATTCGACTAGCCCATCCCCCAATTCCCCCCCAAAAAAATAATCAATCACATGCAGGTTGGGGCGCGGAGCCATGCATAATAGAAACCACCTACAGATTTAAGCATTATTAAGTACATTTCTGGTGAAGGAAAATAAGAGCATAGCTTACAATAACTCACAGGCAGTGCAAAGTGAAAACTGCTTACACATTAGAGTATCATTAACATTCAAAGTAACAGCATCTACCAATATGCATCCACAATGCAATCCCATATGACAATCCCCTGTTCTAATAAAAAGGCCCACAGGGCACCCTGTTCTCCAGCATGGACTAAGGAAATCTCATGTAGCAATGCCAAATATGCAGATCCATAGATACACATACATATATTTAGAAAAATTAGCAAGGATGATAAATTAGCTGAGGACAAAAAAGTTTTTATGGGTCTATTATTACTTGAATGATTTTTTAAAGGTTGTAAAATGGCAAAAAAGAACACCTGTTATCAATATATGATCATTCAGTCGTCACTCCATTCAGAGCAGCATGGTCTTTCCTGCATTAAAACATCTCGTTAATGTTTATATCAATGTCACTATGCCATGACTGATGAATCCAAACACACTTTTTTTTTCTTCTAAAATTAAAACAAGTGCGTAGAAAACTATTTGAGGTATCACATCACAATGTTAAGACTCCTTTCTGTCTGCATCAAAGGTGAAACATACTCTTATATAACAGTGGAAATAGCAACCGATCAATTCAAAGGCCAACATATGTGCATGCTCCTGCAACCCGCCACCCAAACACACAAAACCATACAGCTACAATTCGATGTGGCTGGCGCCAAAAAAGCACACATAGGCAAATCTTTTTTGCTGTAGTTTTAGATTTATGTTTTTCCCTCGTAGTTGTAAAAAAAAATGTACTAAAGTATACTATATTATATGTTCATTGCGTAGATCTACTCATTTGGAGTCTAGCACAATTTTATTTTCCATTTTATGATTTTTCTATGATTTTCTATGATTTTTCAAAACTGCTTTAGGGGTAATTTGTCCGGTTTTTCAAAAGTTCAGGGGGTGATTTAGACCATTTCAAAGGTCAAGGGGTGATTTAGACCACCTCCCAAAGGTGGAGGTATGATTTAGACTTTTTCCTAGTCACCACTTCCTTCTCCTCCCCCTCAAGCAGCTGCCGCCACCACCCTCCACCATAGCCGCTGTCCCCTGAGCCCCCTCAATCCGACAACCATGTTACACCCTGTCTAATAAATTATATTGGAGAAATAAATGAAATATAGTAGTAAGTGGTGTAAATATAGTTATATACCATTATAAGTATAAGGATAAAATCCGGTTATTTTGAAACAACCGGTTGTTACATAGACAAGCTCAAATTTATTATTGATTTAGGCGTCGAATTGAAGTATTACCTACATTATGCACTTGTGTTAAAAACTGTTCTCTATCGGTACATCTCTCATTATCTGACACGGCGCGGATTGTTCATGTAATTGTATAGCGGTTCTAGGCATAGAATTTGATGAGCTCTAGGCGTACACCTATTCACCATCTTGACGCTACCGTCTCCTCGGGGATGGACTGCTCCTCCAGTACCCCTGTTTCGTCGATGCTGTCAATGCCTCAATGGAAATTGCTGGGTACTCTGCCTCGTGTTGCAGCCCTTTGCATCAAGGTCGTCTCAGGCCGCCACAGCGTTGCTTCTGCCATGGGTTATCGCCGTGCAATGGGCTGCTGGAGCAGCTTTGGCCTGCAGACTAGTGCCTCCCCGTGTCGTGCTTCTCAAACTCAGCGAGGCTACTCTGCAGCGGCTCTGCCTTTTTGCTCAGCCAGACAATAGTTGGAGTTTAACCAGCCTGAATTTGCTTATGTTGTGAACCCGAAGCTCCTCCACAGTCAGTGTGATCAAATGGATGAGATCACCAACCAGGAGACTTCAGACACAGTAACTTAGATTATTTCACAGAGGCGGTTGGCAGCTTTTCTCTATAAATTGTTTTTGACTGTCTTTGTTTATCCATTTTGTACTAGTGTCAAAGATTCATTTTTTTTAGCTGCAAGTCAAGAATGCTTTCCTCAATGAGTCAATGGTGAGTTAAGGAAAACGGTACATAGCCATGAGCAAACCCTTCAGATTGAGTTTATATATATACCTCTATATATCTTTCTGCACAAATAAAATCGTTTTTAAACCATAATTTCTGTAGTATCATTTACGGCAGAGTTTTACGGATGTATCAATGGTATCAGCTGACAGACTGCCTTGCAGATCAGAGAAGGCATATATATGAAAAACATGGAAATTAAAGACCAATTTCGCCCACAGGCACACATGATTTATAGAAAAGCTAAACAGCACTCATGATTTAAGCATATTACAGGAAACAAGCATCTAATCCCAAAACGACTGGCTTGTGCTTGTCACAATCGCTCAACTGGAGCAATATTATTGAAAGCAGCAAAACACATACTCGCTCATCACCTCGAAATAAGGAAGGAAATCAACAGAAATCACACGCCTAATGGGGCTGCATATAGAAAACAAATAAACAACCAATGCAGAGTATATAAGCAATCAGGATATAAGGGCATCAAACCGAAGCAGCAGCCACTGTAAGTCCTTCAGGAGGTCCTAGATTGTTCATCATGTCCGGTAAGGTCTGCATCCCCATACACCACCAAAGGAGCCAGACATTCGTGAGGAACTCCCCAGCAGCACCTAGGCTCTTGGCATGCAGGTAGCCACGGCATCTGCTAGCAGAGTAACAGAGCATCTCCACCCACACGCCTTGGATCACTTCCCACATCTCCCTGTGGTTGTTGAGGTCAATGAGCACTTTAGCTAGCTTGTATGCATTGGAAATAATTGTTGATTCTCCCATACGCTCATCGCCGTCTTGTCCCATGCGGAGAACCCACTGAGCGATGCTTCTTTCATCAAGTGACTGCAGTGGCTGGTCCTTGATCATGTGCTCGATATCATCACATGCAAGGATGAAGAGATCCTGTCTTGCCCCAGGAATTAGCATCTCAGGACAAGTAAAAAGCAGGTAGATCATGTAGTTGGATATTATCTCACTGTAGCGGCGACTTGAGATGGAGCCTTGAGATGTGGGTGTGGATGCGGATGCGTTGTCGTCGTTGGTTTGGTGAATGCAGAGGTCGGTGGCAAGGTGCCAGAGAAGAACGTACTCATCAAATGGCAGGTTGAAGGTCCACCCCAGCTTTCCTTGCTCCAGCAGGTGGTGCTTCATCTTCGTCAGAGTGTACTCGCCCCTGAGATTGTTGAATCTTCTGTACGTGGCTGCATCACATATGTACTGCTTCCACCCATCTTCTACGTGATGACGAACCAGCATCGAGATCTGTTTGGCTGCAAGCTCGTGCCGGATGTACCAGTGCTTGTTGATGAAGTCCCTGAGGTAGCTGAAGGTAGCAAGCTTCATCAGAGTTGGAGGCTTCTTCTTCCGAGCACAGAATGACATGATGTTGTGCTGGGAAACCATGTCTTGCCAATCGTTTAATTGTGGATTCAAAATGATGTCCACCCCAATAATAAAAAACAAGGGCGCTAGCTCCAACACAACCGTGCCAAAAAATAAGATGTATGTCACCGTGATGTCGCTCTTATCGTAACCATCCTTGTCGCTCTTGGCGAAGAGGACCACAGAAGCTATGGGCAGACTGGGAAGCAGAAATAGTGTGCAGAGGCCAAGACAAGTCAATGTTAATCTCCCCTTGGTGTAAATGGCCCCAAATTGCACACGAATCCAGTTCGATAACACTATGTGCTGATTCTTCTCGTTCAAGTTGAGGACAGACTGCAGGTAGTGAAGCCGAACTGAGTATGGAGCAGACAGATCGAGAAACATCATGTAGATGTCCTTCTCGACACGGGCTTCATCCTCCTCGAACTTTTCTCGTTGAGCTTTGTCACTGTCCTTTGGCCCTTCTTTGACGTGCTTCTGTGCTTCTTTTACATATTGTTCCAGCGAATAGTTGATGCCTTTTTCCTCACCTCCTCCCTTGGTTTCTCCTTCAATTGTGCCACAGCATCATAGCAATTGGTGCAAGTGAGGACTGCAGCGCAGCATTTTCCCAGCCGGCGCCACCGAGAGCTGGATTCTTCTTCGGCTCTTCGTGGTGGGGGCGACAAATAGGTGGAGGTCATGCTGCCATAGCTAGCCCTACGGAGGGCCCAAGGCTTCTGGGCGAATTTGAGGATGCCGACGATGAAGAGCAAGACGGCCGCCTGCAAGAGCCTCTTCTCGCCGGACCACCACTTGCAGAAGACGTAGAGGGCGACCGTGACTTGGGACACCAGGGTGATTGCATGCCGCTTCCACAGCTCGTTGTCCTCGAGGCTGTAGGCACTTATGAATATCTGGCCCCCGAGGTGGATGAGGAGGACAGGTGCCCATGTCACCTCTAGAGCGCTGCCACCACCTCCTCCACCCGCCGTTGTCGGCTGCTGCTTCTGGCGGTTGAAGAGGGTGGCCAACGCGTAGACCGCCAGGGCGTCGGCCCCTATGTAGGCGATCCACACCAGGACCCTCAGCCTTCGTAGGACATACCACCGACGCATTTGTTCAGCGAAGATGAGGAAGAACTGGACAAAGAGGCTGCACAAGACGAGGATGCGCAGCTTCCACTCGTCCCACCAATCCAAGGCGCTTGAGAGACCCATGCATGCACTACCTACTGATCTGTCTCTCACTCTAGCTAGATCTCTCTCTCGCTGATCAGGGTGAGAAACTAAGAGTGGTGCTGTAGGCGCAGCTACGTGTGTAATAACAATGCATGTAAAGTTCAGTAGTTCAGTGTAACCTACAGACTAGTAAAGAGAGATCCAAACATTGCTCTCAAACCAAGCAAGGAATAGCATCCTTAAAAGTGGCAAAAGACCAAAGGAAGAGCATCATGACAACCACATGAGCATGTACTACCAAATATTAATCGGCAAACACGAGAAGAAAAGTAAAAAATCTTGTATTTCAAGCTACTGAACTAGATGTATGTTGCGAACAAGGAACACTAAGTGCTTCGATAAAATAAAAGAAGGACCAAAATAGAGAAGCTGTTCGGCTAATGGTTTCTGTGGCTATTATTAATAAGTCGGCTGAAGCTGATTTGTTGTGATAAGTTCAAGCAAATTGGGCAAGAGTATAAAGTAGCAGAATATCGATAAATCATCTCACGACCATCCATGGCTGCAAGGAAAGTCACGATGAACATGAGATGATGAGAGGCCTGAGGCACAAAAGAATCATGCTCCAAATTGACCATGGAAAGATTGAATGCAATTAACTTTTTCGTAACCATGGAAAGCTTGAACACAATTCGAGACGTACGTGTGTACGAGTATGCTGTTTGTTGAGTTTGGGGGTCTCAACACGGGAAGATACCTCCGCCCAGGCGGTGCCCTGGGGGAGACTGACAAGGGTAGTGTGTTGAAGTACTAGAAATAATAATAATGATACTGGCCCATAAATGGAGTTCACCAACCTCTTTAATGGGGAGGACTCCTCCCTATTTATAGTTTCACATCGCCAAGGAATTTAAGATTACAAATCTGCCCTCTAATATTCCCAGCATATTCCCTCATACTCATACACCGCGCGGGGTCATTGTGTACTCTCACATTGCTGCATCGCCTTTCCCCTACTAGCATCCTGATTCGTCGGCTTGTGGCCCCCTCTGGGAGACCTCCGCCCGTTCCGTGCTGTGGTCCGCCAGGACCTCATACGAACCCTGGTCTTGGTCACCTCCCGGCGCTTGTCTCGGACCAGCGAAGGTGGCGACCTCCGCCACCTGGCGTAGCGACCCGCGGAGCTATTGGAGCTAGGGAGCTCCGCCAGGCCGGGACCGGGGCCTCCGCCTATCCCGGTAGTGGAGGTCCGTGAGCCGCTGGCCTTACCTGTAAAGATCACAACATAAAAACTCGTTTGTCAGCGTGAGACCTCCGCGCGTGTTTTCTCCCCCTGTGGTCACCTCCGCTTAGGCCGCTGGGATCTGTGTCCCAACACTGTTAGCCCCAGTACTACTACGCTTCAATGAGATCTCCGGGCAGTGCCAATAACGGCGTACGTACACGGATACCAAGACTGTCTCCAACAACAACTGCGCAAATCCTACACTTCCGGGTCCTGAAAGGCTCCTCGCCCAAAATAACCCCTTCTCCAACAGCGAAGGGAAATCAGAATGCACTAGCAATATATTGGAATGCCAGTACATACCCTAAGGCACAGGAGAAAAACAAGAACAAATAAATGGAGTAACAGATAACACTGGCACCAACATATGGCAACCGATGACATTGACAGATCAGATCAGAGCAGAGCAGCCAGCATGGCTTGACTTCATGTTTCAGTTCAGGTAAAAGGAGCTATCAATTATCAGTTTCAGACTCCCATAGTTCAATTTTTTTTTTTTTCTTTTGAGGAAACAGATGGGCTTGCGTCCCTACTGAAAATTTATTAAACAAACCAACAAACAAAAAAAGGTATAATCTAAGGTCCTAGCTAGGTTCAGGTTTCTGGTTTACAGCCTGGAATTCATGAAACAAATAAACAGGTGAAGTAGATGAGCTCAATTACACAAACTGATCTAACCATGAAACAATAAGGAAAGAGCAAACACGTGAAGGAAAGCCAAAAAAATCTTGTATTTGAAGCTAATGAACTACTCCCTCCGTCCCTTTTTAGATGTCGCCATGGGGTGCGTCTTTGGTCAAACTTTCTCAACTTTGACTGTGTTTGTAAAAATACGAGCAACATTTATATCTTCAAATAAATTTATTAAAAACTAGACTTAAAGATATTTCTGATGATACTAATTACTTTGTATAAATATTTATATATTTTAATATATAATTGCCGATAGTTTGAAAATGTTGACTTCTCGAAGCGAGAATGACATCTATTTTGGGACGGAGGGAGTAGGCGTGTGTTGCGAAGCAAGGGACGATATACGAATCCTAATAAAGACAAAAGACCAGAGAATAACCACATCATCATGGAATGAAACACATCCCAAAAAGTGATCGACAGAAAGAAAAACAAGAATCTAGTATCGCTCTAATACAAACAAAAGGGTCAGAATGCTAAAATATAATGTAAAGAAGTGGAACATCGATAAATCGATCATAAACCATCATGACCAGGACTAGCAGGAACGTTACCGGTTACCATGAACACTAGTATAATGCCCGTGCTAACGCTTACGATTTTGCTTTGGGAAGATCAAATTTACAACCAGATATAAGAAGACATTATAACATTTTTGTTACATGAATCATCTTAGTTGTAACCAGATATTATTTTTTGTATTGCGGTAAAAAAATAACCTTGTGATTTGTGTGAAGCCCGGGGATGGATGGGTCAGATGCATGAGATCCATGAGATCGAGAAAGAGATAGATATACCAGTCAGTCGGCCGGGTCAAGTGCCGTCTTGTGATTGTGTGAATGTACTTGTAGCGTCGTTGATCAGTTAGCACTTCTTGAATAATATACTTTGCTCGGATTAGCACTTCTTGAATAATATACTTTGCTCGGATTAGCACGATCGATGTTAGACAGACATGACAGGCCATGTCTTTTGCTCCAATTCTTGCCTCATGCATGCTGCTGATACCGGCCTAACATCGATCGATTGATCTGATAAGACAAAACATATATAACCCATATCTCGATCAGGTGTGTCCTCAATTCTCTCTGTATAATTAATTCTGTTATATAACCCATATCTCGTTCAGCTGATGCATTTGAAGAAACAAACAAGTATCAGTATCATACACATCGAAAACTTTCAAAAACATATTGAAGGTAAACTGTGAACTAAGCAAAATAACCCATCTAACCACCGATGGTTCTTACAAAATATACTCAAGCGTTTCATAGTCAACAGCCCCTGAAGCCATATTTCCATAATTTACATTTCACCAAAACTATTACCCCTCTTCTGTGCTTCAGATCCACATCGACAGATGTCTTGGTGTTGCCCCTGTTCAATAATTTGATATGTCTCACCTCAGATCAGAATCCAAGGACAAACTTGGTGGTGACTGGATTCAGAGGCACCGCAAGATTGTGCAGCAAAACGGTAATCAGTACAAGAGGGTAGCATGGACCTTATAAATTTTGGATTCAGTTCTCTATTGGTTCCTAGGATTAAAAAAAAAAAAAAATCAATGCACAAATGATCAACTCAAAATCTCAAATGAAAAATCACACACTTTCTGATAACTCTTGTTATCACACCTCACAAGTTTCCTGATCAAACTAATCACAATACCTCTTAACCATAGGACTGCATGTATGAGAGAAGCTAACTGAAATATGTCAGTATACATACATCATAAAGTTCAAGGACATAATCAGGTAGTACTTCTAAAATCCAGTTCTCTCATTGTACAGGTCAAAACAGAACACAATTCAGGTAATGGGTTTTGAGGTTCTACCAATTGAATTACCGTGCAAAACAATAAAGAGGTCACATGTCAGATTTTTTTGTAGGTTAGCATTTTGGTATTTTGCAAAAACATTGCATATTTATGGTTAAGTTACAGTAGTGGTCCAAGATGGAGTGACGGTGGTTGCACAACAGGTAAAGATTGCTTTAAAAGTTGATTCACTATTGCATCAAAGTGAAACTTCTGAATTAGAGGCTCACTTAGCTGTTCTACTACGACTACTACGGCAACAGGCTGACACAAGTATACAGGGTAGGCTGGTAGCTATTGATGACTGCTGTGAAATGAAAAAAGTTGATGCCAGACTGATACAGCTACATGCTCTAATGATCAATCAGAGGAGTCAACATCCAAACAAGAACTAAATTATCCAAATCCTATACTTCTCAGCACATATGCGCAGATTATTGTCATTTATGCAAATCACTGGTTCAGAACCTATGCCAACTTCTTGCAGATGCCACCAAACATAGTGATTCAACCAAGCAAAATAAAATGAGCTGCTATAATTAGCTTAACTAATGGATTGGAACAGTATTGTCGCTGTCACTGAAGAACAACTGGTGTTGCTGATCTGAATAAGAAAGCACATCACTACGCCTTAACCATTTGGCTACTAACTGTATCTGAGATCGTTAACAAAATGAAATTCCCTATTAGCTGCAAGTAAATAGCCAGCTGAAACAACTGTTGCCAACTGAATATAATTCTCAATGTAATAACTCAACAATCTAATCTACACTAAACTTATCCGTAGGACACAACTCAGAAACAAACTGGCCTCCATCTCCAGCCGTAAAGCAAAAAACATAAAAATAAAAAAATTCTCACTCACCATAAAGGTCATTGATTTTCTTAGCAATTTCCTTGATCTCCTTCTCGACCTTCGTAATGCTGGTCGAGTACGGTCGAAACCCCTGCAACAGCATCCAGTAAACCAAATTTAGCAAACATCAGCAGTTTCTTCCCCCCTCAATTCACACACGGCGACCTAAATCTGGTAAAATCACGATGCCGTCACAAAGGACAGAGGACTCAATTTATATGGCAGAAATTGACATGTTATGTTATCACTATAGATCATTATTTAAGATATCATTTTTTCCAAACTCATTTATACATTGTAGATATTGACATTGTTAGGAATTTGAGTTAGTGTTCTACAGGACTCTGTCAGCGACTAATTTAGTTAGGAATTCAGAGTGATCTATACACAGATGAGAACTGCACCAACAATTTAAAAAGGCAATAACAGGAACTCATTTAATTACTCACTTCTTTTGTTAATCAAATGTAGCTGCAATCAGCTTCGGTGTGAAATCTGAAATTGGCTTTGTTAATCTAGGTAGTGTCCTGCAGAAGGACTGTATCAGCAATTAATCAGTACCTATAGGCTAGGGCGGTGTACCCTGAGGAGGGAGGTTCTGGCCATTCAATGACTTGAAAAGGAAAAAAACGGAGGATATTCATTGTTCATTCAGCTGAGTACATCCCCTGAAAAATAGAGAACCTGAGGAGTCAGGACCAAAAAATAACTAATAACTGTAATAATAAGGGGTCATCTGTATCCAGATTCGAAATTCATTCATGGTACTCCTATAGTTTGCAATAGACAAGTAAATTAGACCAAGATTTGGCTGGACCAGTCAAATCTAAGAATCCTAGATGGCGGAGAAGGGATTCGTTTATCACCGGGTGATGTGGACGCGGCATCCATGGGAGGACTCATGGACGCACGACTTGCGGGGCTTCACCTCAACATCTAAAACATATAAGAAAGATACAGGAAACAACAGATAGATCAGGCCATGTACAACGAATGGAGTTCTTGGGCTGCAGCAGCTTCTTCCTCATGGCAAGATCTGTTGGCGACAATGATAATACCTGTAGTAGTCACCCTTCATGTGGTGGCAAGGAAACCCCAGCAGGGTCGGGTCTCGCCGCTAAACTGCGGCCTGTCCCCGGTGTCCACCGCCGCCCGCCTTGTTTGCGGCACCGTATAAGAGGATCGCTGGAGAGGCCGTGATTGCACGTCGTCTGAGGGCGGATGAACGCCGGTTGGGGGCTGGTAGAGGTGTCTGCACGGCGGCTTGAGGCAGCTGCACAACGGCGACCGACGAATGTCCTAGATTGGGGGATCCGGACCTCACCAAATAAGAAGAGCGAGGGGGACGGTCGGGCGGCGAATGGAGGGATCGGGACCGTGCTCGCATCCGTTGATGGTGTCCCCCGACGGCAAGGATGGCGGTTGCCGCCCTTCGAGCCCACACCATGCTCCCGTCCCGGCGCACCACCATGGTGACCGCTCGCACGCAGGGATCCCACGCGCCGCCACCATTTTCCGCTCTTGTGCATTCGCATTGGTGGGGTTTGGATCTGAGGCAGAGGAGGTCCATCGCCTGGTGGGCTGTTCTATTTTTTCAGGAAAAGTTGGGGGAAAAATAGGCCGCCCAGAATCGAACCGTGGCCATCGGGGGGAGAGGAAGGGAATTGCGTCGCGGGGTGGCGGGCGGGGTTTGAACGCGTTGAGAGTGTCCGACCTCGCATCAAACTTTCCATCTCAGCCCTCCACTGAGATGACGTTGTTATGTGAGCCGTTGATCTCGTGAGCCCTCAAGTGGGACATTATAGTAGAGACTAGAAGCATAAAGAGCACTCAAGCATGAAAGCTTAAAGCTAATTATAAAGCTCTACTTAGTACAACCTAACAGGAGCACCGTTGCAGCCGGCGACTTGTGTATGTGTCTTTCTGTAGGGAGCGGCCAATCCTGTTTGGCTAATGCGTCAGCGTGTAAACAATCTATTTCCTCTTAATGCAATACGTTTAAGGCACGGTTTCGAAAAAAAAAGCTCTACCGGCATCTTATGGTAGCTCAAAAGAGAGCAATTCAATTGTTGAATGTTCTTGAACCCAATTCGAGATTACATTGTGAAGCCATTTAATTTGTTCATCTGTTGTGTTTTCTCCACCATTGGATTTAACAATATGACACCAGTGTGACAGCTAGAGAAAAGGTTAAAAACTGGAGCCATGTCCACCTAGTATATACCAGCCCATCAAACCACGTTTTCTTTTCTACTTGACAACCCCTCAATCTAAAGTGAAATTTGCGTAGGATAACAACCCATCAATGAATAACATTTTTAGTACCAAGATTTCGAGAGGGAGGGCAAACTGGTATCAAAGGTTTCAATCTTACTTTTGCTCTTGCGAAGTGTGCTTCAAGATTGAGATACATGCTTGCACAATATTTAGTACGGCCTGCAGAATAGAAAAGAGAAAGCCAAGGATTGCTTTAATACAAAGCAAGGGGTGATAGGCATCCTAATAAAGCAGACAAAAGATCAAAGAAGAACAACATTCATGGAAATGCATCCTAAAAATGAGAAAAGGACAAAAAAAGAATCTATATTGCTCTAATACCAAGAAAAGGGTCAAAATCCTAATAAAAGATAAAGAGCAGAGCAGCACCAGCCTGGGTTAATGGGACTTCAAGTCTAAGTCCCAGAAAAAAATGGGGCCTGACAGAAATCTAACGAAAATTTATCAGTTATCAGTTCAGACTCCCATAGTTCAAACACAATAATAAAATCCAGACATAACCCATAGCATTAGTGCTACAGATGCTAAAATCCAGACAGCTAATGTAAGTGTCACTCAAACAAAAGTGTCAAATTAGAACATCCAACATCCTCAGTACCTTTGTTACAGAAACCTCACCACAAGAATTGACGAATTCCAGGGATCGAGCTCCGGACAACCCTGAACCTTCGCCACCTCTTCATTCTTCCGTACTGTCTTCACACATCCTTCCTCTCCGTACAGCATAAATACAATCCTGTGTATGTGCTCGTCCTTGTACGGCGGAGCTCCCCATACGCAGGATGGGGAAACTGCCCACCGCCGGCAGGAGGCCCTAGTGCCCCACGCTTCTTCCTCCCTTCCGGCATCTCCGCCTCCGAGCAGAGCGAGCGGCGGCGTGCGGTGCGGAGGAAAGGCTCAGGGGCCCAATAGTCCAAGGCCCGACTGGGCCAACTGGAGGCTCCGTCCCAAAAATAAACGACGTTTTTGGATTTTAGCCACAAATTTGACTCGATTTATAAAAATACGTAGAAGATTTAAATTTTTAAATAAATTTGTTAAAAACTAGATCAAAAGACCTTTCCAATTATACTAATTATGTAATATAAATATTAATCTTGTTTTAATATATAATCGCCATAGATGTTTCTAAAGTCGAAAAGTCAAAGCGCCATTTATTTTTTGGACGGAGGAAAGTAGGCTCGAAGATTGAAAGGGCTGCATTTGTCGCAACGGATACAGATGGTGTCAGTTCGCACACTATAGATATATATCTTAAGATCCTGCCACTGATCTGGTTTAAACTACGATCGATTGCGTCAGTTTTGTTCATCTGGGACTTTTTTTTTTTTCTCAGTGACTTGGTATATTTTCTGTTTTTACAAATTAAATACTATCTGATTTTTTTTTGAAGAATTTAAATACTATCTCTTCAGCCTAGAGATGCAGCACCATTTCTCAACAGTCAGATATGTACATGTGTCCAAGCCTCAACTTGGATTGCCTTCAGCTCTTAGCCTTCTTTTTATATTTTTTTACGGAAAAAAAAAAAAGATATTTCAGCTCTTAGTATCAATCGGGTTCATCTAACCGATTTCATATAGAATTCATGAAAAAGATCACTTAGATGACAGAAATTCCAAGCGTTTCTGTCCTTTCCAGGCTGGCATGTTGTCATGTGCAGCAACATGATTTGTTAGATACCAATGTTCTGGAGCAAACTGAAGGATGGGCCAAATACAGAGAACATTACCACTATGTAATCTAGACGGCTGTAAGGGACATTACCACTATTGGAGAATGATGCAGTAGGGATCTCCTGTAAGAGACCATATGAATCAATCCCCAAAGAGAACAGGGCATCTGAGCAGCCAATCATTCTTCACCACTGGAGCAGCCAGCAGGATGAAGTGAATGACACGTATCATACATCCAGCACGCAATATATATTGTCTGTAAGAAAAACGAGAACAAATAAATGATAATTGATTGCACTCATGACACTTGCACCACAGCAGTCAGGAGGGCATCATGTGCACGTTGATAGATCAGATCAGACTAACCGGCTTCACTGGACTTCATGTTTCTGTCCCAGGAAAAGGAATCCTGACAGTAATTCTCTGATAATTCAGCAGGTCAGCAACCCACAATTCAAACACAGTACTAAAATTTCGAGTAACCTACGGATGGCATTTTTAACATCAAAACTAAAGCAATAGATACAGCTAAAACTACCTACAAGCAGTAGAAAAAAGAAACAACTTGTGCTTGTCAACTACAGCTGTTGGATAGCCATGCACATAGGTTGAAGACTCCAGATCCCAACACAATCCATAGCATTACTGCTACAGATGACAAAATCCTGACAACTATTGAAAGTACCACCCGAAGACAAATTTCAAATTGTGACAATCCAACATCCACAGTGCCTTAATTCCAGAAACCTCACCAGTCACCACAAGAGGACCCAAATTGACTGCAGATCAGGCTATCTCACATTGAGGAATTCCTCTGGTAGGGACAAGGGATCGAGCTCCAGACAGCCTCGAAGCTTGCCACCTTTTTCACACGTCAGACGAAAGCATGGAATCTGATGAGAGAACTTGGGATACTCATTCTTCTGTATTGTCTTCACAGATCCCTCCTCTCCGCACGGCATAAATACCATCCTGTAACCATCCACCTTCCTCAAAATCTGAACTCGCATGGACGAAGCAGTACAGCCAAGTATCTCCACCAGTTCATATTCACGTCTTCCAAAATCCTGAGCAGTCCATCCCACCCTCCAGTTCTTGTAAACAGCCCATATCTCACCAGGATGAGGAATTATTTCATACTCACCGTTTTGGCCGGTAGATCTGGCCACCACACAATGAGAAAAGACAATTGTATCAGTGCAAATCATGAGGTCATCATGAACTCTGGAAAGCCTAAAGGCTCCACACCCAATAGTCCGTTCTTCTTGAAGCAATCTTTTCTCCTCGTCTCCACAAGGACAAACATCAAGCCATCTAACTTGTATTTTACCATTCTTGAGATCAACCTTCTGTATGAAACCATAGTAATTAGGGAATTGATCTACATCGCTATAGAGAGCCCAGATCTTCCCAGGTGAAATTTTTTCAAGCAATCTAATTTGTGAAAAATCATAGAAGCCTGATTCAGCATGTACATATATTATTTGGCTAATACTATCTTCATCAACATCTATGACTTCAGTGCTATGCTTCCTTCTCTTTCCTTTGGTGTCTCTGCAGCAATACCTGCATCCATGAAAGTTGTATGTTGTCCCTCCCCAACATTCATGGGTCCTTTGCAAGAACTGTTTCCACTGGGCAAACCTGAATTTCTGGCACCACGGTCCTGACTTACGAAACTACATTCTGGGATTTCACAAGGAAAAGTATCCACCATGTCAAGGGGAAGCGCTGCATGATCAAGCTGTACAGAAACATTTGGAACTCCTTTTCATTCGGAAGTTGCTCAAAATAAAAAAATTCAGGATCCAGAAAAGTGAAACTTATCATCTGAAGCAGTGGTAGTGTTATGCTTGCTAACCACTTCCTTTGGTGCCTTTGCAGCGATCCCCGCATTCATGCACATTGTATGCCGCCCTTTCCCAACACTCATGGACTCTTTGTGAGAACTGTTACCACTGGATGAACCTCCATATCCATGTTCTTGACTACTTTCTGAACTGCATTGAGGGATAACAGAAGGAAAAGCCTCCTCCAAGTCAATGGAAAGCAGAAGCGCTGCAGGGTCAAGTTCTAGAGATCCTTCTGAACTCCTCCAATTGCACTCATCACATGATGCGGATACAATGAGAAAACCTTAGTGTGTCAACCTGAGGTATCACATATGGAGCTGCCTCTCTAGACTGCATAAATAAGTTATCATATCCTTTAATCTTCACAAGCGGTATGACATTAATGCTAGTGCTCATGGTCAGATCAGAGAGGACTTGAACCACTTCATACTGATGGCTCTGATATTTGTGATTGTCAGGATCTGAACTCCAACCAATATCCCATCCCTTAAAAAGAGCCCAAATTTCACCTTCCCTTGGATATATCACAAAGCAGTTTCTTGTCTTGCTTTTCTCAAAGGATATAGTTCGCGAGAACATACCAGTTTCTTTGGCTGTATCTGACTTGCCATACTTAAAGTGTCCACATGCAACAGGGAGACCACTAAAAGACCATGCTGCCTCCACTTCATTTGTGGGATTGAACTCCAGCCAAACAAAATGCAGCATAAAGTTTGGCATAGTCTTTACCTTTGTGATTTGAGCATAAAATCTAGGCATGCAGCCTTGGTCATCAGAGATAGCCCAGATCTGGTTGGTTCTAAATTTATCTTTATCTCGAAGTTGACCAAAATCAAAAATTCAGGATCCACAGAAGTGAACTTATATTCATCTAAAGCATCATTGTTGTTTAGACATAGACCATTGCTTCTCCCAGAATGAAATTCCTTTTCTTTACCATCACCATTTGTCAGACCATTATCACCAGCTATCTCTCTGTCTTGTTGCCCAGCAGTGTTCACAGCAGTTTCCCTCATTGTATTTTCACCAGCATGATGGGAACCAACATTAAGATTAAGTCCTAGAGTGTCAGACCAAGCTTTCTGAGCAGTGACATTTGCTTGATGACCTGTAAATTTCTGTGGTACACCTGCATTTTTCCAAACCCCAGCATATTGCTGATTTGTCCTAGAAGGAACAGCCTGCTCCATCAGATCATGTACCGTAGATCCATGCATGATAGAAACCACCTACACTATGTAAGCATTATTAAGCATTTCTGGGGAAGCAAAATAGAGCATAGCTTACACGCAGGTAGAATTGCAAAATGCTTACATGTTGTATCATCAACGTTTGAAGTAAAGTAACATCTACAAATATGCATCCACAATGCAATCCCATGACAATCCCCTGTTCTAGTCAAAACGCCCAACATTTGATGTAAAGTAACATCTACAAATATGCATCCACAATGCAATACCATATGACAATCCCCTGCTAGTCAAAACGCCCACAGGACACCCCTGTCCTCCAGTAGGAACTAGGGAAAACTCATGCAACAATGCCAAATAAGCATATCCATAAATATACAATTATACATACATGGAGCTTGTGCAAGGATGATAATTAGCAGAGGACAGAGAGCTTGTGCAACTATACTATTACTTTAACAATTTCTTATAAAGGTTGTAAAATAGCAAGAAAAAACACTTACTTGTGCACTAGAGGGCAAATCCTCCTCCAAGTCAAGGGAAAGTGCCGCATGAATCCCTTCCTTTTCAGTTACACTCACCACATGATGTGGGGCATAATGAGAAAACTTGAGTGTGTCACCTTGAGGAACCACATCCGAAGCATCCACATGCGAAGCATCATCACTGTCTAGATCTAGACCATGCATTGCGGAACCATCTTCTCTTTCATCTTCTGTTGTACTACTGTTATTAGCACCATCTATCATACCATTATGGCCTGCTATCTCTTCAACCAGTTTTGTTGTTTTTTTGTTGTCGTCACCACAGAACATGCCACTTTTCCTTAACCTCTTCAAGCTGGGAGAATTTACAAAATCATCATCAACCTTCTCTTCATTATACTTAACTTCTTGCATCTGCCTGCTTCGCTGACCTTGACCAGAACCATTTACAACAGGACCATGGTCAGCAATCTCTTCCTCGCTATCATTACCAGTTCCTGATATGATAGATTCACTAGATTCAACCACAGCCATCTCTTCCTCGTCATCACTACCACTAGATTCAACCACTACCCTCTCTTCCTCGGTATCACTACATGTTTCTGATATGCTAGATTCACTAGATTCAACCACAACACTTTCTTCCTCATTATCACTACTAGTTTCTGATATGCTATCAGAAGGAACAACTTGCTCTGTCAAGTCAAATGCAATAAATTGCTTGAAACAACGCTGACAGCACAAAGCCTTCCCCAAGGCTTTAATGTGGTATTCATATTTCGTGCCACAGGATGGACAGATGGTCCAAAATGTTTTTCGTGTAACCCTTTCCCTATCATACAAAGAACGTCTTGACCTGTCTGTAAGAGTCTCGTTTGCTTCTCCAACTAATTTGAATGCTTCCTCTGCACCTCCAAATTTATTCTTGTCAGGATGTAGCAAAAGGGCAAACTTATGATATTGTTTCTTTATCTGTGTTTCATCAGCAGTTTCAGGCACTTGTAGTATTCTATACCAGTCAATCTGCACATTTTCCTTTGCTCCAGCAGCACAATGAACATCACAAATAGTCAACATTTTTTTAATATCAATGTCACCCACTTCTTTGGAAAGTTGTTGTACCTTGATAATCAGCTTTTTTGCACCAACAAAATCACTGTCTAGCAATTTTCTTTCGGCTAGAGCTTTTGCTCTAGCAGCCTCATCTTTGTTGCAATCCATGAAAACTAGATAGAATGCCTAGCACACAGGATGCTAGTACCCACAGCAACAGTTATCTAACAACAAAATGAGCCATGTAGCTTGCAGAAATCCTGTGTGCCCACTATCATATCCAAACAACACATTTCTGCAACAAAGTAAACAAATAAACAATGTAGTTAATAAAACATGCCAGCATAACTTCTACCAACAGGTCATTACTCCCTAGAAACAGGAGGGATAATTTAATTCTACTATATCTATAGCAATTGTCCATTGTGATGTTGCAACAGAAGATTAAATAGAACATGTACAGTAAAAGGTCAGATTCTAAACTTCATGGAAGTAGAAAATGTCGCTGGCGCTCCTTGAATCAAATTGAGAGATCTAACTTAAAAGTGGTGAACATTAAGTTATGATTGTATAAGCCAACTCACAGTAACAGTCAGTAACTTCAAACTTTGGAGAACAGAGCATAAAAGATTGTACAGAATTGGAGATCCAGAAAAAAGAGTGGATGTACATTGAATTAAGGAAAAAATCATTATATATGACTCCCTCCATTCCACAATTCATTTTAGCTTTGTCCTATGTAAAATTTCATTAGGTTTGACCAAGAGAAAATATTTAACATCTACAAGTTCAAATAAATGCACTATTAAGATATTTAATGGAACTAATTTGATGTCATAGTAGATTTGGAACATTCTTCTAGAAACTTGAACACAATTGGAAAATAATAAAGGTTTGAGGAAATGAATATTGTTATCTAACCCTAGATAAATGTCTGTGAAGGCAGATTGAAAAGCATATCTTGTAATGGTCTGTAGTTAGTACAAATTCCAAAATGTTACATGTTGCTCCCTCCATCCCAAAACATAAGGAGTGGTCTCAGGTGTGACTAGGCATGGCCTTACAGAAAAAAAAGAGCATGTGCAGGTCTACTATTAGTTCACAGATTCAGAGGTTGTAAAATGGTAAAAGGAAAAACTTACTTGTCATCATATATAATCAATCAGTATGTCGCTCCATGCAGAGCAGCACAAGCTTCCCTGCATAAAAAAATGGGTCATCAGTATGTCGCTCCATGTAGAACTATTTTAGATATCTTGAGTTATGGCAGCAAATGGAGGTCGAAAAGATAGAAAAATTACTGCTCTTCTATGTATTATTATGTATTACCCCCAAATATAACAATATTATTTTCCTCCCTATCTCTGTTACTATGTATCTGAATGTAAGGAGGCAAGAGAGGCAGAATACTAGAATAGGAACACAGAGTCGCTTTCCCTCTCATTTGATATAATATCAAAAGGACAATATAAGTATTGAATACAAAGCCTACTTTTTGTCTGAGTTGAAGGCGAGACATATGCAACAGCAGAAAAAACAATGGCCAATCATCGAATATACAAGAACATTCTTGCAATCTGCCACCCACCCACACACAACCAGCATATGCAGACTGCAGTGCATACTTGGATAGTTGGATGTATATATTATGACCCACCCAGAAGCACAAGCATAAGTGAAACCACCTAGCAAACCGCCTCGATGGTCAAATATGAACGGTTTTAAAAGTTGGATGGCCAAAGATTTCTGGTTTTGTAATTCGATGGTCATTCTCAGACTTTGCCAAAAGTTCGATGGTCAAAAATGGACTTTTTACTCTTTTTGTTTGTTTATCCAAGAATAGATGCCGTGTCTCCAGGAGACAGACAAGAGTAAGACCATATAGTATGCCTCAGCCAGAGCTCATGACTACTACAAACAAAATGAAATCAAGAATTTGGAGGGAACCGCCGCTGGTCCCCTTGTCCACAGGCCTTTGCCGACTAATGACCAAAGTAAAGAAGAGGCACTAGCGACTAAACTAAACCCGCCCCCCAAAAGGGTATACTACATGCAAGGTGACAGTGACGCTAACCATCCATCTAAAGCAGCACCAGGGGCTTAGGCTGCAGCGTTCTGCCGCCGCCACGCCGCGACGAACACAGTCCACCCATGGTCTACTGATGGCAGAGGCGGCGGCCACCGGGAAGGGGCAGAAATTCGTCGCATTTGATTTGATTGCCCGCAACGCAACAACGGCACAAGCTAGAAAGGCAGTACTACTTATCGCATATATAACGGGACGGCAAGTGGGGAACTCCGCGAGCGAGTTAGGGTTCCTCACCGGCCGACACGATCGAGGAGGTAGCAATCGACGCCGCCGAGTCCGGAGCTGCGAGTCGATCACCCCCACTTCATGCCGGCCCGCCGACACCCAGTACACCAGCAGAATTAGAGGGGCGGCGGCGGGGAGCGGGGGCGATGGCAGCGAGTGGCAACGGAGTGGCGAGAAGTCCTACCGGCGGTGAGTAGCGACTAGCGGCCAACTCTCGCTCGAGTGGAGAAGAAGGGAGGACGCACAAAATGAGACGACGGCCCATGGACTGTGGTCAAGTGCGGCGCGGGGCCCGCTAGGGGAAAGGTCCACTGGGCTCCAATGTCCAATGTCAATGGCTGCCCACTCTTCGCGAATAGGAAAAAGTCCACGTTCTTCCCGAACTATCATCGAAGTTCACTTTTCCTCCTCAACTCTAAAACCGGACAAACCGCCTCCCTCAACTTTTCAAACCATGCATTTTTCCTCCCTCGAAAGCGGTTTTTTGAGGGCGGTTTTTGCTACAAAGAATAACGGGTTTGGTACAGTAACCCTGGTTTGCTACAGTACCACCAGCACCTTTGCCTTTTCTTTTTTTAAAAATTTTGGTTGAATCTTTGAAAAAACATAGTAAATCATAGAAAAATCATAAAATAAAAAAATCCGATTTTGTTGGACTCCACATGAGTAGATGTACACAGTGAATATATAATATGATATGCTTTAGTACAAAGTTTTTGAAATGAAAGTTTTGTCTTTTTTCTTTTTCATTTATTTGGTCAATCTTTGAAAAATCATAGAAAATCATAAAAAATCATAAAATAAAAATCCAATTTTGTTAGACTCCACATGAGTAGATCTACACAGTGAATATTTAATATGATATGCTTTAGTACAAAAGTTCTACACGGTGAATATATAATTAATTAAAATAATTAGTAGTCTGCAGCTTCTATAATTATTTTGTTGAACTAAAGTATACCATATTATATATTCACTGTGTAGATCTACTCATGTGGAGTCCAACAAAATCGGATTTTTTATTTTATGACTTTTCTATGATTTACTATGTTTTTTCAAAGATTCAACCAAAATTTTTAAAAAAGAAAAGGCAAAGGTGCTGGTACTGTAGCAAACCATGGTTACTGTACCAAACCCGCGGTTACTGAAGCAAAACCGCCGTCAAAACCGCCGAGGGAGGAAAAATGCATGGTTTGAAAAGTTGAGGGAGGCGATTTGTCCGGTTTTGGAGTTGAGGGAGGAAAAGTGAACTTCTGTGATAGTTGGGGGAGGAATGTGGACTTTTTCCTCGCGAATACTACGTGTACTGTATTTAGATGAGTTTTAGTGAGTGCCTAGGTACAAAAATTCTGTCACGTAGATATGGGTATACCTGCAGTGATGTGGATGTCGATATATCATTTTGTCCTTCATATTAATGAACAAAGGTCCAAATTGTAATCTATAACTTTGGTGAGTACGGGTGTGTTTGGTTCCCGCCTTTGGCTGACCACGGCCCTGGTTGGGCTCAAGAGGGGTCGTTTGGTTTACATGGCCAGGCCTTTAGCTAGGCCCTCGGCGCCCGTGATACGAGTTGGCGGGCTCCACGGAAAAACGACCCCCCGGCCGTTTTTTCTCGAGCCGTGCGGCCGGCCGCGCGCCTCGCCCGTTTCGTGGGCCCAACTCGCTTGCCCCGGCCATCGTATATAACTGGGATCTCACCGGGTGGTTAGGGTTTCGCCCAGCTACTGTTCACTCCCCAGCGGCGCACTCGCTCTCCCCTCGCTCTCCCTGTCGCCTCCCACTCCTCCGTCTCCTGGGTTCCCGCCGGCGGCGGTGATCCTCCCCTTCGCTTCCGGTGAGACTCTCCTCCGGCCTCCGGTACTTGGGCCAAGCTCGCTCTCCCGCTCTCTCCTTCCGGTCGATTTGTTTGTTTTCGGTTTGAGATCTGCAAAGTTTGTTGATTTGATTCTAGATCTAGCTGAGCTTCATGTTGGATGGTCGATGATTAGTACTTTCGACATGGGTGGCGGCCTATTGGGTTCGCAGCCGGTCGAATTACATAGTTAGGGTTTCAATATCTTACTGCTGTTTTTTATCCTAGAACTTGGTCCCCTATGCCGTGATTACCCATGTGCTAGCCTCAAGATCCCTTTTTGCAGCCTCTTATTTAGGGTTTCTTCTTGTCGTGAACTTGTTGTGTAGTGCCATGAATCCGTCCCTATATGCGCCGCCGATCAAGTTGTTAGGAGGGCAAAGCGGAATGGTGCTTGGTGATGAGTGCCCGGGTGTTTCTTAGGTTCGAGAAGGTTGGCCACTACTAGGAGAGGGATTATGTATGGCCCCATGACCCGAGAGAGATGAAGAAAGGGCTTGGTCTACGGCTCATCCAGCCAAGGTGCTTTTCGAAGGTGATGCGTCGACGCGCCAAGCCATCGCGAGCGCGCTTCGGATACGGCTCATCCAGCCAGTGCTTGAACTGGCACTGACGCATTCAACCAAATTGGGGACAAGAATAGGATCACGTTCACTTTGCATTGGATAACCAGCAATCTCAAAGGAAAGCAATAAACATCAATCACATTCACAAGGAAGAAGGAAATACCTCAACACCGCAACCCGAGAAACGCCTACCACAATCTTCACCACGGGTGCATTTCTTCATCACACCCTCTTCCCACAATCGCACCCGCCAATCTCCACACACGGCCTAATCCGGACCACTCTTGGGTAGGTTCCCCATCGGGAACACCCGAATCGGAGAGCGCCTGGGACTAATAAACCCAAAAGCAAACGAATGAAGATGAATCGATGTACATAAGGACCTAAATCGCCGTGAAACATACAATCGAATCGGAAATGACAAAGATTTGGAACACTCACCAAACCCTAACAAAAACAAGGAGGAAAAAGAGGGTTTTTCAAGATTACCAGGGATGGGATCTGAGGACGAGCGCCGCCGCCGCCGGCGGGTCGAAAGTGCTCCGAATCCGAAAGTGGCCCTCGCCGCGAGACCGCCGCCTCCATGGACGCACGCTGGCGCGGCGCCTAGGCGACGGACACGGACGACGCAGGACTCGCGACGGCACCGGAGCCCCGGCCGACCGCGGTGCGCGCCCGAGGCGCCGAGGAGCCTAGCAACGATCGGGTGGTCGCCATCTTCTCCAACGGCGTCCGACGGGTGCGAGCGGAGAAGTCGAGAACAGCCGAGAAGGGGAAGAGACCGGAAGGGGTGAGTGGTGAGCGGAATGGGGAAGGGACTGGAAGGGGTGCCGAGCGTATTTATAAGCAGGCGGTCCGTACTGGGAGGTATCCATACCGACACCGTAGCCAAAGTGAGCAGAACCACTTCTGGAAACGCACCAAACAACCATCCATGGGCTCCAGGAGGCCGGGCCAGGCCAGATATTTGGCAACCAAACAAATTCTCCATCGGGCCAACAACAGGGCCAAGTCCAACCAAACAACACCCTCCCATCTCCCTCGGGCCAGGCTGTATCAGGCCTGGTTAGGAATTGTAGCCAGGCTACATTGAGCCTAGTAACCAAACACACCCTACAAGACTTTTTGTTCAAAGTGTCGTTTTACACATTTCAAACTCGATGAAAAAATAAAGCTGGAATAAACACTTTGCTATTAATATGTATTCGATTAAGGCTTTAACTGTGGCCAACTGGCCCCACAGGTTTTGCTAAAATAAATTTGTACCCTTTATAAATTTTGAAAGTATATATGTTGGTGATGTCGATTGACCTAAAATCAACAAGCCTTCCGCTCTATAGGTTTTCAATCCTGGATCCTCTAGGAATCTTACTATTAGGCACCTTTTGGATCTCTTCTCTCTAAAGCAATTGGAATTACTTGATTAGAAATATTTGGCTTTGGAATTTAAGATTCCTCAAATTTCCAAAATTCACGTACAAGTCTATCTCAAACTCATAGGGTGAGAGGTAGAAATGAATTAGACCACCGTGCTATATGTTTGTACTCTCGGACTTAATTAAAGTTATAAAAATTATTATATAGTCTACCTCAAATATGTGCCCAGACTATAATTTATTACGATGAATTTCATCCTAAAGATACCTTAGAGCTTGTACAACGCTGGGCGCTTATTGGTGGTTACCGGCCGTTAAGTAGTTTTTGTTTTTTTTTTTTTTTTTGCCACAGTGAAGTAATCAGGGCGCTTAAAATAGGAGTCCGCGCTCCGTAAGTAATCAGGGGCGCTTTTAAAAATAGGAGTCCGCGCTCCGTGAGGCGGCTACGCTGGACCGGCTCCTAGCGTGATCCTGATGCTGAACTCTCGGGATATTGAGTGCATGCAACGTAACCGACACAACGGAGGCGCCTCCAAATACGCATGGCGTTGTAGACTTCACACAGCGATGCTTAGTTAGAAAAGTATTTTCTCTTTCCTCTAAGCGCCTTTTACATTGTACATGGCCTTAGTGGACTTTTGAAAGTGTGGACACGTTTTCCTTGGTGCCACAAGAACCCACAATCCTTGGTTTTGGTGCTTGAAGAAGAAACTGGACAATCCCACCATAAAAATAAGGTAACGGGCTCCTGGGCATTCGGGTTACCCGATTTTTTTCGGTCGGGTAATTCGGGTAATGAAAATCTGCTACCGATATTAGCCCCCGAAAAACACTACCCGAAATTTCGGTACCCGATAATTGGGTTCGGTATACCCAATCTACCCAAATTTATGAAAAACAACAAACTAAACAAAATTTCATTAGCAATTTAAACATAATTTCACTACGATTTGTGTAGAATTTGAACAAGAATTCGTGGAAAAATAATATATTATAGTCACTCATTCAAACCAAGATAATTATATTCTAATAAAATGATAATTTCAAGTGTATAACTAACAACAAGTGATAAATGCAAAGATGAAGGCAAAACTTTGGGTAGTTCGGGTAATTTGGGTACGGAATGTATTACCCGAATTACCCAAACAAATTTCGGTAATTAAAATTGCTATCCGAATTTGGGATCGGGTACCTTAGGTTCGGGTAATTGGTCCAGGTTCGGGTTTTTGGGTACAGTGTAATAGGTATCGGGTATTTTGCCCAGGCTTAGCCGTCCGAGCCTATATGCACCCGTATTCTTTGGGCCGTCCACGACTTGGGCGAGCTTATAGCTTAGAGTTTTCGCCCCCCCTAAAAAAAAAAATGTAGCTTAGAGTTTTTTCACAATAAGATTTGTAGGGAAACAAATGATCATTATCTTAATTTATTTACCAGGAAGCCATAAGGCACTAGGAGGCTTCCTACAACTTTCTTCAAGAATTTGCCATTCTTGACGCACAGCAAAAACCCCATGAGCTCAGAACTATCCCTGGAACCAGTGTGGACAGATTGATGCACTTGGAGCTAGAGACATGCGGCTTCCATTTGATGGCACCTGGGCATCCGAAGGTTTTGATGACAACACGAAACTCCCTATGCCAAATCCTCCTCAATCAACCTGCTGCCGCAACAGGTATCCATCATCACTCACGTTGTGGTTTTGGAGTTAAGATTGCTGTTCTGCATCCAGTCTGTCAACTTCGGCCTTGAGTTCTTGCAATCGCTGCCCAATTCTTTGTGCTGCTTTGTCCTACAAGATCCCTCTAGAGACTAGCATGAACCCCCAGCGCATTCGTGCGGGCTAGTAAGCTTTGACCCGTAAGATTTGGCAATAGAAAACTGCAAAATACAGTGTATGTTGATGTTCTTATATGTTAATAACATTTGGGAGAAGCAAGGATAGGATTGGATGACCGAAGAAAATACAGGAAGTATTAACTACGGGAAGAAGCAAGAAGGGTAGTCATAAACGTGGGACCTGCAAAATTATAACTTTAGTTAGGAGGAAAATTTTCCGGGTATAACATAAGGTGTTTGACAAAACTACCAATCGGGTTTTAATGTCTTTTAAATTTGAGATTATTTCTAAATAAATCAAAGTAGGGATAAATGGTAGTTTATATGAGTAATGACGTATCATAAGAACTCAAATGGGAATGTGAAGTGTATGTGAGATATTACTGCATGGAATATGGGAAGCATAAGAACAAAGAAAGCAATGGTATAAATGGATGTGGATATTAGGTAAGGTGATTCAGAATGTCTGTGTTCAGTGTTCACTATGGCTAAGTCTCACTAATATGTGCACGGAACAATAGTGCTGATGTAATTAGTGAATGAAAGAGGATCTGCAGGCCCGTTTTTTAACAGGTGCAGTGAGTTAATAGTGTAAATGTTTGGTGTCATGCACGGGAAAAAGGTAATGATTTGGGAGGAGGAAACATGTAGTGAGGTAAGAAGACTTTATTTGTGACGATGCACTTACAACTGAGATGGTACCATTCACTGAATTCTGTCTTGAGCAGTTGGTACAGGAATTCATGCTCTGTTAAATAATCTGCATATGTAAAAAGAAAGATAAATTATCATAATGTCCTGATCTGTAAAAACAAATTGCAGTGGGTTACAGAAATACAGTGCTTTGAACTGAATGAAAACAGTAGCATTATTGTACAATTCTTAGGCTGATGAAAGCATATTAATATCCTGATCTGTTTGATGAATCAGAAAGTTTTATACATAAATGCCTCTTTACGTGTTGCTTGTTCTCAGGCAATCTGGAATACGCTCTAAGCAGAACATGTGGCAAACTAAAGGCACCGGCCGGAGGAGAATGGATAAGGCGTAAAAGTAATTGCGAATTCTTGTTGGAAGATAAATGTGGTTTACCAATCAGCAGGTCACTGCTTAGGCATCGACAAAATTCAACTTTACAAAACTATGCAATCTGCAGCTGACAGGTCACTGCATTTGTTGAGCTTGGCCAAGAAGTCCTCAGCAATAGCACATCCAGGTGGTCTCTAGGAAATTAGTCGCCCCTCTCACTTCCCATACATTTATTAACAACAAAATGGTCTTGGGTCGGGCGAGTAATTATATAAATAGATACATATGTTCACTAAGGTAGTTCAAAATATTAAAAACATGAAGCGATGACGTGGATGCTTCAGGTTTCAAAAGTAATGTGAACAGTTTCAGAGTATGGCATGAGGAACTTCTCTACTGAAAACAGGGCTGATGAGAAAGTACCTTATGCTGTTGGCTGAAAACGACATAAGCAAATAATTGTGTATTTTTTTAACAACATCAAATAATTGCGTATGAATATTTCTATGCATTAGTAGTAGCTGAAAGAAATAACCAACAGCCATGACATAAATTTTAGGTTGTCCCAATTCACATGGACAATGAAGTTGCTGGCCTCAGAAATTAACAAGAAGTTAATACAACTATGGTTTGAACCTGAATTTGGAGAACGAATCTTGTGTGGAGTCGTCAATCTGTACTCGAAATACTGAGCATGCAAGCATCTATATATGATTGTTCATTCAGTTGACCTCTTCTTATTATGTACCTCAGAAGCCAATTGCAACCAGAGAAGATTAATTAATGTAAAAAGAATTGCAGTAACTTCTGAGTTTGAAAAGAAGTACTAAACGATTATGTCTTACAACAAAAACACCAAACAATCAGAAAATGGACAGCATGTATTTGAATCGATGGTAGCCTATTGATATTTGTTTAGGACACACCAATAATAAACCTCATAGAGCTTTTTAGAAGACATGGCAATACAATGCATGGACCACATAAGAACAATATTGGTGTTTCTGAAGGAAATCTATATATATGTATCTATGCTAGTGATTCAAGAGTTGGACAGCCCCTGAGCATTTATATCCACTTCACAGAAAGGATCTGAATGGAGAAGTCAAAAGCTTGCAAAACTGGCAACATTTACCTAATAAAGAAGATAAAATAGTATGTCCAATCAGCATCAGTTCTTGTTTCGCATTCAATCGAGCACCTGAAATGCACAGCAGCTGAAGGGATAGCCATCATATGGAGCACCTGAAAATGCAGAGCAATCGAAGGGCACAGAGATCAAATATGACTGGAAAGGCTCACCGCCCAGGCGGCCGAGGGGCGGGCCGGGGGGGGTTGATGCCGCGTGAACCAGATGGGTCGCGCACCACCGACACCTCCCCGGGGGTGGCCGCCATTGCCGCCGCTGGCAACGACGGAGCAGGGACGGCGGCGAGGGCGGGGATGTTGATGGTCGATGGGACTTGGGGCGGGCGGCGCGGCGGTGGTGTCCGGAGGCGCGGGCGGCCAGCCTGAGGGAATTGACCGGTGGGGGTGCGTTTGAGGGGCCGGTCGCGCCGTCGTTCCGTTCACGGCGGTCGAGGGTGTTGGAGCGCGACCGTCAATGAGCTGGTCATCAGTGTTGATTGGGTCACCCACAAGGCCACACCACAATATGGAGTAGTCATTAAAAAAAAGTGCCACAACCACAATCACCTAGAAAATCAAATAAATAATTAAGAGTTTTGCAAATATTTTATGACAACATTTGATGAGTTGTGTAGATCAGGGGTACACACACCCTTTTTTCTGCTCTGGATGTGTTTTCCAACGGGCATTATGTCGTGCATCCCAGTATGGACAAAAAGGGTATTATAACTGGAAGGCTGTCAGCATCCATTACCAATCTGGTAAATAAGAGGCAAACAAAGTAAGACTCAAACTGACCAATAAGTGAGAACCTTAAAACACAAGTCTATAATGTAAATGCATAAGCAGTGTCTTGGGTTTGCTATGCAGACAGAAGCAAACTGATGGTGATCAGTGGTCCAGTAATATTTAGAAAAAAGGACATTATCGCGGGAAATAATTTTCTAACCTTCCAACGCCTCTCTTAGCAGGATCCATTTGTTGAACGCCTTCCTTCAGGAAATATATGAACTCATCCACCAGTGCTCAGTTTTGAAAGTGCCATATCCTTTCCTGAACAAAAAAAAAAAAAAAAAAAAAAAAGAAAAAAATGACTTATGATATTCAAATCATGAAGGCATTAACAATGTACAAATGGGAAGAGGGAAAAAATGAAGTGTATAAACCTATGCAGCAAGGAATACCAATATATAAATACCTCAGGGTTCACTGTAGTACCTTAACTACTGAAACTTTGTTATGCTTGTCATCTAATTACTTCCACTAAACCAAGGAATTCTCCACGAATAATTCTCAAATCAGCATGTGCTAATTTTTTTTTAAAAGTTAGCACACCTCCACCTGTTGCAGTTTCCCTATTCAAAATGTTGCAAAGCCTGTGCTGAATTTCATTATGTATTGCCACCAATATTCGGCATCAGTATAGCAGGGAAAATGACAAGTGAAGGCACATAAGAGTATCTCTGCCCTTTGAAATTCCCAAGATGTGACACTACTCATTAAATTAAATACTGATACTTTCACAATATGAATCTCATGGATAAATTAGTTCACTGCAAATATGTCCTAAACTCTTAAACGCCATGCACAACTGAAAAGGATATTGAATTATTCATAATATTCTTTATTAATAGAATCATAAATAAGTGAAAAAAAAAAAAAAAATATGTTCGATGAGAGATCCTCAATCTGTAGTACATAGAATAAACAATATTCTGAAATGTGTGTGTGTGTTTTTTTACTTATAGCAGATAGCAACAACATGATAACTTCCTGCCCCCACATTGCAAGTTACAGCTACCTGATGAGTACATCATGTTATCCAGATTGTCTAGAGTTTCTGAAATTCTCGATGTCCTAAAATTCCCTGAAAAAGAATAATCAATGTTTCAGGAGCTTCTTGGATTCAGCCAGAAGCCAGCTTATATTGTGTAGTACAATCTATAGTGCAAATGTTACTGGTGCACTGATGATCTGAACAGCGAAGACTAAAGAGAGTTTGGTATTATGCCTACAATTTTGCAGAAACCAACGCCTGCAGACTAAACTGCCACCAACGTTGCTCTGGTAAACCTCCCTGGTAAGGACAGTCTTACCGGAGCCATTGTCCCAATGATGGAGATCACCTTGAGCTGCTTTATTATGTCCTCTGACACAACTGCTGTACAAGCTTGGCCCTATGAGCGTCAATGGCAACAATATCTGCATTAAGGGTGTGCTAAGTGCAGATTAGATCCAGATCAAGAGGAAGATGATTCAGCACACCTGGTTAAGGAGGAAACCATCGCCAACGCATGCCAACCGAGCCACACCAAGGCAGGGCTAGGGGCCAAGGCCTCCTGACGCCTGTGCCATGTGCCGTCCGGCCTTTGCCAGCCGCCTGCATAATGGTCTCCCGCGAGGCCAATGCTATGTGCTTTAAAACATACAACATCATATAGACATACAGGAAAGTGCCAATAATTAATGACCATCATAGTTCATACACTACTTACGGTAGGCAAGAGTTGGAGGTGACCATGCAGCATCAGGTGGACAAGAGAGGTGGGGAAGAGGCACAAAAACCAGGGCATAGGTTGAGCTCAGCTTACCAATCGAACACAGCATAGCATACAACAGTTTTGAACTTCAATCTCATGCATACGACATATAGCACCAAGCCTAATTGTTACTGGTTAAGTTGTTTGGCAATAGGAGTCAACAGCACTGAGCCAAGTCATGAGCTTAAAAAAACTAATCCTTTTTAAAACATGATAGGAATTAATTCCCAAGCCCCCAACAATAGAACACAGAAATTAAGCCCTATCAAGTGTCAATCATGCTTCACCTCAGGAGGAGCCAACAGGATGAAACCACAAGTACTGTGGCTGCTATGAAACAAGAAGAAAAACAGGAAATGAGTGCCAACAAATGATAACACTGAAGCCACATGAGGCTTGTGTCCAGACTGTTGACAGCACAGCACCACCCGCATAACCATCACATTCAAATTGATATAGATATCTGTTAGTGTACATGTATAGAGGCCCAATAGAGGCATATGTAGAGGCCCAAGAGGCCCATGTACAACAACTATATTGCCCACCCTTCTAGGGTTTGGAGGAATAGAGAAAAATATTCCCTAACATGGTATCGGACTAAGTTTTCCGATCCCCTTCCTCTCCCGATCCCGCCGCGTCGCCCATCCATGGCCGGCCGGCCGCCGGGCCGCCGTTCTCGGCGAGCAGCCGCCCTTCCTCTCCCTCTCCTCCTTCCCCTTCCTCTCCTACGCGGATGGATGCCCGGGACGCCCCATCCCCACGCCACGACGCCAAAGAGCTTGCGGCCTTGCGGACCTGAAGCGGCTTGCAGCGCGGGCGCGCGCTGGATGATGGCGCTGCCGCCGCCTTAAATCGCGACGGGGGACCCGCCCGACCCGTCCCTTCCTCCTCCTCGTGCCGACCCGCCCCCGGTGGAGCAGGTGGTAAGTCCGGCCGTGGCCACCACGCCGCCGCCCCTTGCGTCACGGGCGCAGGCGTGCGGCCGGTGCGGCCACCCCGCCCGGAGTCGTGCTAAGGGCGCCCGCCCTCTGGGCCGGCGGCTGCCGAGGCGGGGGAGTGCCCCGCCCGGGCCGCCGTGGGGGGGCTTGAGCCCCGGGCGCTGGTTCCCCTCCCTGCCGCCCTCGCCTGCGACTAGCCGCGCCCCTCGGCCACGGCGTGCCTTCCCTCCGTCCCGTCGCTCCAACCTCCCGCTCCTCCCTCGCCTCCTCACGGATGTTTCCACCGCCCGCTGCCCTTGGTCCCCGTGGGGGCTTAGGCATGCCCTGGAGGATGTACCCATCACGGCGTCGCCGCTTGGCGGCAAGGCCGTCGTCGATGGTGGCTCCGGGCCGAACGTGGGCTTGCCGCGCCCTTCCGGGCGGCAAAGGTCAAGCCGAGGCGCAGGGCGTGTTGATCTGCTGCCCTCGCCTGAGAGCGCGGCGCAATGCCGCCGTGCTCGCCGCCAGGTGCGAGGCGGAGCGGTTCACACCGGGTCCCCTCCGTCCCCACCTCCCCATCTTCGCGAGCACGGCCACCTCTTCCTCCCGGCGGTGCACCACCTCCGGTGTCCTCTCCACCGCGCGTCGACCCGACCGATCCCATGGTCGCCCACCTCCACCTCCAGCTCGTCGGAGTCACTCACGCCAAGAACCCGTCGCCGCCGTGCTTCGACTCACGCGACACCTCCTATGCTCGTTGGCGTGACGGATGCTCCCTTCGCCCTCCGTCGCTCGCCCATCGACGACCACGTCCCGCCTCGACACTCCTCGGCCGGGATGCGGCGTGGCCGCGCCTCCGACGTCCGCCCCGTCTTGGATCGTTGGGACCATCTCCCTCGAGATCCGAGGACCGCCCGAGCTCACGGTGCCTTTGCCGGCACTACCGCGGCTCGCCATCGAGGGGCACTTCTTCAACAACGCCGAGGCCCGGTCTCTCCCGGCTCAAGGCCGACTTTTCGTGCCTTGGCGCGAGGGACCTCTCGCTGGCGACTTCTTGCGCGGCGGATGAAGACCAAGGCCGGCGCTCTTCGTGACATTGGGTACCCGCTTGGCGACCGTGTCACGGTGCTCAACCTCCTGCGCGAGCCTCAATGGGCGGTTCGGCGCACACGAGGACTTGGATCACCCGTCGAACACCGTTCCCCACCTTCCTGCGGGTCCGGGCGACCTCGTCCTTGAGGAGCTCGGATGGGGGCCGTGCCACCCGCCCCACTTCCTCACCGCCGCTTCTTCTACCTCCGTGCTCGTCGCCGCCCCTCCTCCCGGCCAAAGCGGGGTTTGGGGTGGCCGTGGTGGTGGTCGTCGTCGTGGTGGCGCGCGGTGGTGGCGGTGGTGGTGGAGGTGCTCGGCCGGGGGCGGCGGTGGCAACCCGGCCGGTCTGGCCCGTCCGAACGGCCCCACTCCACCTCTTGCTCCGCTCCGTTCCATGGTGCGCCCTCCTTCAACAACCCATGGTCGGGCGCATCTCCATGTGGCGTTCGAGGGGGAGGGCCGGGAGCACTCGACCCTCCACTCCGGCCGGCCGCCATGTACTCGGCGTTCCTCCCGTCGCACCGGCACAGGCTCCTTACGCTCCGCCCGTCGATCTGGCCGGGGCGGACCAGCGTCATCGGCCCGGTCCTTGACACCATGGGGCTGACACACCGCCCGGCCGAGTGGATTCTTGACTCGAGTGCTTCTTACCACACCACTCCGGATCTTTGGTATACTCTCGACTCTTCGACCTCCCCACCCCTCCCCGTCCTTCTTCTATCATGGTGGGGAATGGTTCATGTCTTCCTCACCTCGGTGGGATGCGCACCTGTCCTTTTCGTCTTTTCGAATGTTCTTGTTGCTCCTCGGATGGTCCACAATCTTCTTTCTATTCGCCCGGTTCACTGGCGATAACTCTTCTTACGTCGAATTTGACACTTCTCGGTCTTCTTGTGAAGGACTTGGCTTCCCGGCGACCACTTCTCCGATGTGAGAGCACGGGGCCCCCTTTACACTCTTAAGCCTTCCGTCTTCTGCTGCCGCTCTTGCCGTGACGCCGTCTTCTACCACGGCACCGGCCCGCTCGGTCATCCCGGCGCTGACGTTTTGGCTTCGGCTTCGGTCGTTGTCGCAGACATCCCTTGTACTCGTACTCATGCGAGCACTTTTGTCATGCGTGTCGGCTTCGGTCGTCATGTTCGGCTTCCATTTTCTACTTCTTCTTCGCATGCTACGCATGCCTTTGATCTTGTACCTGCGTGATTTGTGGACCTCTCTGTCTTAGAGCATTTAAGGCTCAAATACTATCTGGTGTTAGTTGATGATTTCTCTCATTACTCTTGGACTTTTCCGTTCTGCGCGCTAAGTGCGAGGCGTTTCCCACTCTCCTACACTTCTTTGCACGGGTGTCCACTTCGGTTCGGTCTCACCATCAAGGCCGTCGGTGTGACAACGGGCGTGAGTTTGACAACAACGCCTCTCGCTCTTTCTTCCTCTCGGGGTGTTCACCAAGCGCATGTCTTGTCCGTACACTTCTTCCCGAGCGGCAAAGGCGGCGGATGATCCGCACCACGAACGGCGTCATCGCGCACTATCCTTCTTCGGGCCTACCCGCCCCGCTTACGGGCCGAGAGCCTCCACACCGCCACCCACCTCCTCAACCGCCTTCCTTCCCACTCGCGCTTGGCCCGCTCCCTCCACACCACGCCCTTTTCGGTTCCCCTCCCACCTATGATCACCTCCGTGTCTTCGGTTGTGCCTGTTACCCAAACACGGCCGCCACTACTCCTCACAAGTTGGCGCCCCGCTCGACACGGTGTGTGTTCCTTGGCTACTCCCTTGACCATAAGGGGTACCGCTGCTACGACCTTTCCTCCCACCGAGTACTCATCTCCCGGCACGTGGTCTTCGACGGTCGGTTTCCCATATTCCACTTCTTCCACACCTTCCATCTGCCGAGCGAGTTAGAGTCCCCCGTTCTTGACCGATTGGTTCAGCCACCGATTACCTTCCGGCCACTTTCTCGGTACTCGGGCTCACTGTTGCGCCCCTCGCGGCCCGGCCCTGCACTGCGCCCGCGGGGCGGCTCCCGCCTCTGCTGCGCCACGCGGCCTCGGAAGTCCCCCTGGCGTACCCGCGCGGCCCCCGCCTCGTGTGGTGCCCCTCTTCGCGGGGCGGGACCCGGCGTGGCAGCCCGGGTGTACTCGCCGCTCGACTCGGCACCGTCGCCTCACGGCTCCAGCTCCTCGCCACCACCACGTCGGCCCGAGCTGATCCCGCGGTCTACCACCATGCCGATCATTCACGGGACCCTCGTCACACTCACCCTATGGTGACTTCGGCATGCGGTGGTGTTCTTCGACTGCGGCCCTCTCCGCCACCGAGGCGGCTCGCCCGGTATCTCCGATACCCTCATCTGCTTCGCGCCGCCTTGGCGGACCCTAATGGCGGCGACGCGATGGAAGAGGAGTGCGGGGCTCTTCTTGCCAATCGGGCGTGAGACCTTGTGCCGCGTCCGTCGGTGGCAATGTGGTCACCGGCAAGTGGATCTCGGGCGCATAAGCGTCGGCCGACGGGCGTCTGAGCGCTTCAAGGCTCGGCTGGGTGCCCGGGGCTTCACCCGGCGGCGGTGTGATTATGATGAGACCTTCGGTCCGGTGGTCAAGCTGCTACATGCGCCTGATCCCGTCCCTTGCTCTCTCTCGCTCTTGGCGATGCATCGGCTTGATGTCAAGTCGACCAACGGGATTTGTGGATTCGGTCGGCCCGATTTGGTATGTCGGCTCAACAAGTCACTCTATGGTGCGAAGCGGGCTCCTCGTGCTTGGTACTCCCCGGTTTTGCCACCTACCTTCTCACTTTGGGGGTTCGAGAGGCCAAGTCGGACACTTCTCTGTTTGTCTATCGCCATAGAGTCGAGGCCGCTTACTGCTACTATATGTTGATGACATTGTCCTCCACGGCCTCTGTCGCCGGTTGCTTCGGTAGCGTCATCTCTTCCTTGCGGCGGAGTTTGCTATGAAGGATCTCGGTCCACTTCACCACTTCACGGGGTCCTTTGTTGAGACTTCGCCCGCCGGGGTGTTCCTCCACCGGCGTCGGTATGCTGCGGATATCCTCGGCGGGTCGATGACCAGTGCAAGCCCTATGCTACTCTGTTGATACTCGGGGCGAAGCTCTCTGGCGATGAAGGTGCCCCCGTGGCGGATCCCTCTTGCTTTCCGGGAGTTTGGGCGGTGCGTTGCGATTACCTCACCTTCACGGGCGACATCGGCGTATCACGGTGGCGACATCGCGTATGCAATTCAGCGGTCTGCCTTCACATGCATGATCCACGGGAGCCACATCTTCTTGCGATGAAGCGCCTTCTCCGCTATGTTCGTGGCTCTGGTGACTCGGACTTGCTATTCACGGTCTCTCTCACGAGCTCGTCGTCTACACCGGCCGACGATCACTGGATGTCCGACACTCGCCGCTCTACCTCGGGTATGCCGTCTTCCTCGGCGGCAACCTCGTCTCTGGTCGTCAAGCGGCGGCCGGTTGTCTCCCGCTCCGGTGCGAGGCGGAGTACCGGTGTTGCTAGCGGTGTGGCGGAGCGTCCTCGCTTCCGGCGGCTCTTGGGTGAGCTTCTGGCCCGTGACCAAGACCACTCTTGTCTCTTCAGTGACAATGTCGGCGCCGTCTATCTCTCCACCAACCCGTTCGGCATCGATCACGGACGAAGCATGTGGAGATCGACTTGCACTTTGTCCGAGACTTGGTTGCCATCGGCGTTGTTCGGGTACTCCATGTACCGACCACCTCGATTGGTACGACATCTTCACCAAAAAGTGCGCCCTCATCGACATTCTCGAGTTCGATCCGGCCTCAACGTCGCCCGGTGGCTAGTTGTGACGCATGGGGCCCCGTGTGTGTTGCTTTCTTTGTCGTTCGGTCTTGATCTCCGCTGCGCCGGTAGTTCGGGGCTAGGGGGGGTGTTAGTGTACATGTATAGAGGCCCAATAGAAGCATATGTAGAGGCCCAAGAGGCCCATGTACAACAACTATATTGCCCACCCTTCTAGGGTTTGGAGGAATAGA
The DNA here is from genome assembly GCA_015847255.1 of Hyparrhenia diplandra. Taxonomy (NCBI): domain Eukaryota; kingdom Viridiplantae; phylum Streptophyta; class Magnoliopsida; order Poales; family Poaceae; genus Hyparrhenia; species Hyparrhenia diplandra. Next base: position 349,245 of record JADLZK010012073.1, on the reverse strand, counting down.
GAAGAATATTCCCTAACAATATCAGCCCAGCCTGGCTTTGCTGAACACTTCATGTATTAATTACCATGGAAGGGAGTCCAACAGAAATCTTGAGATAATTCATCATGTTGGGTTCCCGCAGTTCAACCACAGCACTAACATTTCTGAGTGCACTACAAGGCTACGAGAAAAAGTAAGATCAGTAGGCTTTTACCTTAGAACTAAAACTATATACAGCTAATGCTACCTACAAACATCAGCAAAAAATAATTACTAGGCTTTTGAACTGCTCCAGCTGGATATCCAGTCAACAAAAGGGTCCAAGTTAATGCTTTCACTGCGGGACCAAACATTAGTTCTGCAGACTAAATGCTGATAGCTTGTGTCTGCCATTCGAGCAAAAAACATGTTGAGCTGTGGACTGTCCAACATTCGCAGAACCTTAGTGCCTTGCATCCCATCAGTGAAGATCCTATCTCAGATTCAATCAGACGGTCACCTAGTAAAGAGGAACTCCCCTACATAAGGTGCGTGGGCCCTGGTACAGAGAAGGGATCGAGCTCCAGATAGCGTCGAAGCTTGCCACCATTTTCATGTGTAAGGTGAAAGCAAGGAATCTGGTGAGAGAACTTGGGGTACTCATCTTTCCTTATTGTCTTCACAGATCCTTCTTCCCTGCATCGCATAAACACCGTTTTGTAACCAATCACCTTCCTCAAAAAGCCGAACTTGTATGGATGAATCAGAATGCCCAAGTATCTCCACCAGTTCATATTCACATCTTCCAAAATCACGTGCAGTCCATCCCGCCCTCCAGTCCTTGTAAAGAGCCCATATCTCACCGAGATGAGGAATTATTTCATATTCACCATTTTGGCCAATAGATCTGGCCTCCACACAATGAGAAAAGGCATTTGTATCATTGTAAGTCATCAACTTATGGACACTGGAAAGCCTAAAGGTTCCACACCCAATAGTCCATTCTTCTTGAAGCAATCTTTTCTCCTCGTCTCCACGAGGACAAATATCAAGCCAACTCACTTGTACTTGACCATTCTTGACATCAACTTTCTGTATGAAGCCATAGTAATTTGGGAACTCATGTACGTCACTATAGAAAGCCCAAATCTTCCCAGGTAAAACCTTGTGAAGCAATCTTCTTTGTGAAAAATCATAGAATTCTGATTGAGCATGTACATATATTGTTTGGCAAATACAGTCGTCGACATCTGTAACTTCAGCACAACAGGTGTTAGGTTTGCTACTCTCTTCCTTTAGTGTCTCTGCAGCAATCCCTGCATTCATGCATGTTGTATGTTGCAATTTCCCAACATTCATGGATCCAGTGTGGGAACTATTTCCAGTGGATGATCCTGCATATTGGGCATCACACTCCTTACTTCTTACAGAATTGGACTCCTTTCCACTGGACCTCTTTGGTTTGGTCCCCAGGCAGGGTTGCCTGGCCAGGCAGCATTTCCAGCCGCCCAATTTCGGGAGCCTGGGACTGCGATTGCGCTGGCCAAGCCAGGTGCACAGCCCTCCTTGTCTCTCCATTTTCTCAATTTCACTGAGTGTCTTTTCTCTGCATGGTGCAGCACCTTCTCTTTTCATCTTCATGGCTAGCCATCTCCTCATCCGGTTGTCATTTTTTTGCTATCATCACCACAGAATAAGCCACTTTTCCTTAACCTCTTCAAATCAGGAGAATTCTGCCTGCTTGATCTGCGGGGTCGTTGACCTGGAACAGAACTCTCTTCCTCGCTATCACTGCTGGTTTCTGATATGATAGATTCACTAGATTCAACCACAACCCTCTCTTCTTCGCTATCACTACTAGTTTCTGATATGCTAGATTCAGTAGATTCAACAACAGCCCTCCTGCCCCTTTTCAACCCAGCAGTTGATGAAGCTTTAGAAGGATTCCTGGCCATACAATCAGAGTTCATTTCGTCCTTTGGCCTAGCAGTGTTTCCATCAGTTGTCCTCTTTGAATTTGCACCAGCATGATGAGAACCAACATCAAAATTAGCCTTAGCAGATCGCTGCTTTGCCCCATAAGGAACAGCTCGCTCCTTCATATCACATGCAATAAACCGCTTCAAACATCTCTGATTCAGACAGCAAACAGTCTTCTTCAAGTCTGAAATGCCGTATTTATATCTCGTGGCACAGGACGGACAGATAGTCCAAAATGTTCTAGCTCTGTCCCTTTCCATGTCATACAAATAACGTTTTGACCTGTCTGTAAGAGTTTTGTTTGCTTCTCCAACCAATTTGAATGCTGCCTCGGCACCTCCAAACTTGTTCTTGTCAGGATGTAGCAAAAGGGCAAGCTTATGGTATTGTTTCTTTTATCAGTGCCTCATCAGCAGTTTCAGGTACTTGTAGTATTCCGTACCAGTCAATCTGTGCATTTTCCTTTGCTCCAGCAGCACAATGAACATCACAAATAGTTAACATTTTTGGAATACCAACATCATCCACTTTTTGTAAAGTTTTTGTGCCTTGATAATCAGCTTTTTGCACCAACAAAATCCTTGTCCAGCAGTTTTCTTTCAGCAAGAGCTTTTCGCTCTAGCAGCTTCGTCTTTGTTGCACTCCATGAAAACCCAGTATCTACCATAGGGTCATTTTAAACTCCCTGGAAACAAAAAGGGCGATAATTCAATTATATTGTATCTATAACCATTCTGATGTCATAACAAAAGATTAAACACAATAGGCACAACAAAAGGCTAGATTCTGAACTTCATGGAAGTAGAAAATGTTGTTAGCGCTCACTTGAATCAAATTGACAGAAAGTTAAATGTGGTGGACATTAAATTATGACTGTATGAGCCAACTGAGTTAAGGACACCTCATTTGATGTTATAGATTTGGCACATTCTTCTAGAAACTTGAACACAGTATTTGACTCATAGGAGAAAGCTAAAATGAATTATAATTTGAAACGGAGGGAGTACTGACATACTCACATGCAGAGCGTCAGCCCATTAGCGGTACATGGTAACTTTAGTTTCAACGAAAGGACTAGTAAAGGTTTGAGCAAATGAATATTGTTACTTGACCCACAGTGTCATACATAAAAGAAGCGACCTACAGATGTATGAAGCATTAGATACATACTATGTGAAAGCAGAATGAAAAGCTCATCAGTGGTTGTGAATGAGTGACTTTTTCAACCATTTCAACCTTGGTTCCGTAGGAGCAAGTCAGAAAGGTTAAGAAATAGAACACGGATCATCCCCTACTTTTTATGCTTTTTAAGGTTAAGGACGTTTAAAGGGTATAGAATAAGAATAGACTAATAAAAAGGAATCTAAATTAGTTCAGTACAGGTATTGATTTGATATCTTGTAATGGTCTGAAGTTAGTGGAAATCCCAAAATGCATATCTTCATCCCAAAATATAAGGTGTGGTTTCAAGTTTGACTAGGCATGATCTTATAGATCATACTTTGATCGTGAATTTCTCTTATAGTATATCATTTGTGGCAACATAAGTTTGAACATTAGAAAGTATTTCTGATACATATCTAATTTAATCACTTTTAAAGGACAAAGTTTTCATATTGTTATACTGATACCATTTTGAAGAAAAAGAAAATGAGGTTTGAATCCATATGAATCTTAAATTTTGGGATGAAATCCATATGAATCTTAAATTTTGGGACGGAAGTAGTACAGTATTATCATTTGAAATAATAACATCTACCAATATCTGTAGATATAAATGAGTATATATATTTTTTTAAAAATAGCCTTGATGGTAAATTCGCAGAGAAAAAGAGCATTTGCAGGTCTACTATTACTTGAAAGATTCAAAGGTTGTAAAATGGTAAAAGGAATACTTACATGTCATCACGTATATAATCAATCGGTATGTCGCTCCATGCAAGAGCAGCACAAGCTTCCCTTCATAAACAATGGGTCATCAATTTTTTGTTCAGATTCACCATGCCATGAATAATAACACAATTTTTTTTCCCTAAAACTGAAATAAATAGTGTAAAACTGTTTGAGATATCAAGGAACAGTGCCACATTGTTAAGAGAAATTGTTGAAAAGATAGCAAAATACTTGCTCTTTTTTTTTTTCCCAAAGATAACAGTCTTTTTTTTCTCCTTATCTCTATATCTGAATCTAGGGAGACAAGAGCGGTAGAATAGGAACAAGGAGTCGCTTTCCCACCTCATTTGATATATCAAAAGGATAATATAGGTATTGAATACAAAAACATGTTTGTGTCTGCATCAAAGGCAAAACAAATGCAACAGTGGGAAAACCAATGTCCATTCATCGAAAATAAAAGAGCATTCTTGCAATCCACCGCTCACACACATAAGAGCAAGGCTAATAATTTAGCCAGTTACCGGCTGGATGCACCATGTCACTTCAAGCCAACATTGGCAAACATACACATGCTGGCTGTTTGGTTAGCTATTACCTGGCTATATGGAAGAGATGGGTATTTAATGCTTGTATGTACATATCGATCACCTAGGATCTATAGTAAGCTAAAACTCTGTGTCCGTTTCAAACATACAAACATGCTCCGTGCCATCAAGACATATCAAAACAAATACACATTACAAGAACTGTTATAGATTAACTTTAAGCAGGAATGTTCATATTAATACCCAGATAACAAATCATTTTAGAGTAACATTGCATCTTTGCTCCTAATAATTAATTAATTATGCTATCACGTGCCGGATGATTAGCGCTAACAGGAGATTCAAACCAAACCATCCAGAGCCAAGTGACTAGCTAAATACACTTGCTCTAACCAGCAAATGCAGCCATACATGCATGCTTTGATTTATATATGACCCCCATCTCCCACCCCTGAGAAGCACAAGCGATTTTTTAGCCCATCCGTGCGTGTGCGCGTGTCCAGGTGACAGCAGTACAAGACCATGGCTACTACAGAGGCAGAGAAAATGAAATCAAGAATGTGGGAACTGCGTCTGGTCCCCTTCTCCGCTTCTCGGAACGCCTTCCTTCGTGCGACTAATAATAACCAAAATTAGAGACAGTTGCGAGACTAAACCAACCCAAAAAAATTGGACATGCAAGGTGACAGTGACAGACTCGCGAATGGATTGTGCGGCGGCACAATGGGCTGGTTTGGTTGCTGCGCTGCGCTCCGGCACCGCCACCGCCATGCCACGACGAACGCAGCCCAGCCACGACGGACGGATAAGTGCGAGTGGAAGAAATAGAAATTCGCCATTTTTTTCTTTTTGAGGAGGAAAAAAAGCAATTCACCACATTTGATTGCTCCGACAATTTAAGAACCTTCTGTGCGAAATCCTACTATCCAATGCAAGCGATCGAGTTAGGGTTCCTCACCGGCCGCCACGAGGAACAAACCAATCGGTGCCGCGTCGCCGAGTCCCGGCCCGCCGACACCACTACATCGGCCGCGGAAGGAGGGAGGGAAGCCGGGAGCGGGGAGGACGGCGGCGAGTGGCGCGTCGGCGACCAGGGACACTAGTGAATAGAGCTCCGGGCTTGAGCGGGCGTAGCTCTCGAGAGCGAGACGGAAGGAGGACGCCGGCCGGCCCTCCCTAAAACGAGTCGAGGCGTGTGGACCCAAGTCAACTGCGGTGGAGGCCCGGCTGGGTTGGGTTCAGTTGACAGGAAGGCATGTGACTGTGTGGGCCCTCCTACTTAAAAATGCTTAATTATCACTTTTGAAACAAGAAGCACAATATGTTTGAGCAGTTTTGAAATTCAACACGTCATCATGTAGAATTAGAATAGAAGGGTGACCTTGGTGTTTCACCCAAATGAAGAGAATTCGCTATTTGCCTATCTCCAAACAATGGGCTTCACAAAAATACCATTATGCAGGCCCACATTTCATAGACTCAGGAGGACCCACGATTCATAGAGCCAATGGTAATTACAGTATACTAAGCAAGGAGACAACATTTGTAATGACAAATGGCCAAGGCACACGACGAAATTTGGAACACGTTATTAGCTACTTAATTTTAAATTAGAGTGATCAAGGGGCTCCTATGCTCTATTGCATATCGAATCCATGCGTGGCTAGTGCTGCCCATGACACGGGTTTCTCACACATAGAGAGTCTTTTTCTTCCCTCACAAGTGTCAGAACTCACACAGACAGAGCAGAAGCAGAGACATGGGGACGCAATCTTCAGCGACATGATCGATCCACCTAACCATGACCCCCGCCAATACAAAGACTTACATTGCATTACGGGTTATGCAGCATCGTATAGGCTATATCTGCACAAGCGAATGCAATTCACCCTTGTTTGGTTGGGTTGAATTACACGGACAATGCAGTCACTGGTTTCAGAAATTAACGGCAAGCTAGTGCATCCTTTTTCCTACCCTTTGCGCTTTGCCACATTTTTGTCGAAAAGAATCATCGTTACTCTTGTCCTTGCTACCTTTGTGCATCCCCAACACAAACCGTGGAACTTCCTTGTGCACTTTCACAAGCATAGATTGGCCCGGGGTGGTGGAGGAAGAACGTACAAACAGGTTTCTGAAATTTGTATGCTTCGGTTGCTCTCGATGCTCTCATCAAACCCAAAATTGCCGAGCAAACCAACGTTGGTGCCCATTGGAGGAGTGGAGCTCTTCCCCTAGACGACACCAACTATAGACGATGATTCGATGTGAGGACACGTACGCCGAGTGAAAATGGAACAAGAGATGTCATGGCCTTTTCTAAGAGCCCCAAAGGCAGGCCAAGCGAGGCATAGAAGAGGGCCTTTAATTTGGCCGGTCCTGCTTTGGCTCACAACGCGGTTATACGAGCACGCATGACCAAAGGGACCGCTCAGTTCTTCGAATGTGCTTATAGGGGTAGGTTTTGCGCGTACGTGTGTTCATAGGGGTGAGTGTGCGTGCGTGTTAAGCGTCTGCGTTGTCTTGTGTAATCTCAAAAAAAAAAAAAGGGGGGAGACACATTCTCGACATCACTAGCCCCTCACTAACCGGAGGAGTCCGTAATACATGGAAATCAGAGTAGATTTAGACAAAGTTTAGAATAAAAAACAGGGTCTATTTAGATAATAAGGATTTGGTTTGTCTATCTAATAGCAAACGAGAGTCAATCAACGTCAGCCACCTCTCTCTCTCTCCCCCAGCGCGCGTATGCCGCCACCACCACCAAACCCAACAAATCCAGGCTCACATGTACCTTTTCAGCATTGCCAACACACGAAATGTTTCAGGGACGCCGACATATGGAGCCCGCACCCCAACTCCCTCATCCCCACCCCAGACTCCCGATGCACGCGCTCCTTCTCTCCTCGCATCACGGCGTGCCTCCCCAACGCCGGCGAGCCCACCACAACCCGATGGCGCCATGGCCAGGCCGGACCTCCGCTGTTGACCACGCTATGGCCAGGTGACCTTGTTCGACCTCCCTCGACGCGCAATACATGGGTGCTCGAAGCTCGCCACAGCCGCCATCACCGCACCTCGAAGCTTGCCGCGCCGGAGCTTGCTAGAACTCCATGGCGGCAGCGGATCTGACCTCATGTCTGTGATTGTGCTGGCCTGGTAAAAAACAATTGTCTCTTGTCCTTCCCTAGAAAAAATTGTCTCTTGTGTTATCTGACATGTAATTGTGTTAGATGAAGGAGGCTGTAGTTAGAGGTTGTTGGATCTTGATCTTAGAGCATGGTCAATAAGACTTGGCTATAAGCCAAGCCAAGCCATCAATAGCCAAGTCAAGAGCCTTATCACTAGGATTGATTTTCCGTGGCGGACTTTTTTCATTTTCCGTGGCGGACATTAAAACCGCCACGCAGCTAGAGTCACGGTTAATCCAACGATTAACGTGGCGGTTATTTAACAATAACATACACGGAAAATAGAGATTAACCGTGGCGGTCTTCCTAAAATGCCCGCCATGGTAAATAAATTAAAAAATATATAAAAAAAGAAAAAACCAGCCTTGAAACCTAACGGGCTCGGATCTGGGCCGTCGGGCCGTTAGGGTTTTCACGTCCTACCCATTTGCTCGGCGCCCAGCGCTGCTCGCCGGGCGGCGCTTCGCCGGCCGGCGCTCCTCCGGCAGCGCCGCGGCGGATCGCACCGTCGTCCGCCGAGCGCCCCGCGGCGCCGCGCCGTCGTCAGCGCCGCCCGATCGCGCGTCGTCAGCGCCAGCGCCCGCCCGTCGGGCGCCACGAACGCGGATCCGCGCGTTACCCGGCGCCGCGCCGGCGGCGCCGCGGATCAGCGCGATTGGCCACGTGGCGCCGCCGCTAGCTCCACCGCGGATCTCCACAAAGCGCCCCGGAGCGCCCGTCGGGATGGGGCCACGAGATCCGCCACCTCATGTCACCGGGAGAGAGGGCCGGAGAGGGAGAGAGAGGGCCGGCCGGGGAGAGAGGGGGCCGGAGGAGGGAGAGAGAGGGCCGGCCCGGGAGAGAGGGCCGGAGAGGGAGAGAAAGGGCCGGCCGGGAGAGAGAGAGAGGGATCGAGTGAGGGAGGGAGAGGATGAGAGTTCGGGAGGGAGGGGACACGGCTGGACAGGAGTCTGAGAAACCCTAAGTCCTCCCTCTCTGTATATATACGCGGCTGGAGTTTGGGCTCTTTTCTGGGCTTTTGGGCCGGGTGGTTGGGCCACATTAAAGACCGCCACGGTTAATAGATTTTGCGTGGCGGACATTGTTAAAAAACCGCCACGGTTAATAGTTGCTAGTTACGTAGGTAGGGCGTCACCCACTACGTCTCGGAATCAAGCTCCGTTTCGACAATTGTTGCTAGACACGAGTTGTTCCAACCCATATGAATGAGTTTCCGTATCGTTAATCCTTATGGACTCAAGTTGTTCTTACTTGTATGAGCTCCGGAACACATGAGGTGCAAGAGTAGTCCTACGGAGAGTAAAAAGCGAGATGAAAGAAACTCTCCATTGTTAGAAGGAGGATTCTTTTTTAACTAAATCGATTTTGCTCCAAGTTTAATTTATTTCTTTTTTCTTTTCCGGCCAGCGCGGGTGGAAGGCGGTGGTGGTGGCGGATTTGGTGCGAAGGAGGAGGGCACGGCCAGCCGCGGTCGCGATGGTGGTGGCCGTGGCCGTGAGCTGCCCATTCGCGCGGTTTCAGGCCATGGTGGCGGGGATTTGGTGGAGCCACGGGCGTTTCTTCGATGGGGCGACCGGTGTGCGACTTGATGGCGGTACTTCCCTTCTTCTCCTCGACGACTTATTGGTACTACGCCACCATGGTGGTGGGGTGGGGGCTGGCCGGTGCTTGTTGGTGGTGCCAAGGTGGTGCCGGGCGGTGCGGGCTTTTTCCGGTGAAGGCGTTGTGCGGTTGGCGGGGGAGTGTGCCGGGCATGACCGAGAGTGTGCGGCGAGCATGGTGTTGAGCCGCGAAAAGCCTTTGGCTGCCATGTCCTTTGCGGCATGGGTTCTCGGGGTGAAAACTCGGTCCTTTATGGACGTGTGACGACGGCGTCATCAGGCGTCGTGCCCTCCTTGGAGGCGCCGCATTGGAGACCCATCTTGGTTTGTGCCCGGGGTGATGGTCGGCCGTGGAGTTGCCCTCGTGCGTTCTTGCCGTGGTGGTGCACTTGGTCCGTGTTGGCGGGAAGGTGCTCGGGGCCCGTGGGTGCCGGAGGTCTTGGGCTAGCGTGCATGGTGGAGGTGATCACGGTGCCGGCGCGGCGGAAGTTATGCTCTTGAAGCGGCCCCAGATATCGAGTCCCGGGTATTGGGTGAGGCGGTGGGTGAGGCGAGGCCCCCACGCGGAGTAGCCGAAATCGATGGTTTCCATTGTGCCGCGACGGGATTTTTGCGATGCTTTGCGGAGCCGGGGATCGGCGGTTGTGGGTGTGCAACTTGAGCGTGATAGTCCCGTGGTGGAGGAGTTCCGGGTAGCTGCTCGGGCTTGCGGCGGGTTGCGGCTTCAACGTTGGTGACGGCGGCTTGCTTCGATTCCTCTCCCGTGGTGGTGGTGTAGGGTTGTGTGCGTTTGCTTTCTTTTTCTTCGTGCCTTTTACGTGGTGGCTCATGGTCATGTCGATGTCCCAATCCGACCAGCGGCGGTGTTTGAGACTCGTGTTGATGACCCAATCCAACCGAAGCGGTGCTTCTTTGTATATCTTGCTCTCATTCGCGTTGTGAGTTGTGGAGGATGAGCGGGGCTCTCCTCGCTTGAGTGGAGTGGTGGTTCGTGTCGATGACCCAATCGGCCCGAGTTTAGTGGAGCTGAGTGGGCGTCACTTCGGCGTGAGTTGAGTAGACTGGTTCCTAGGTGTGCGGTGGAGTAGGTGCCCTTCACATTTGTATGGTTTCTCTCTAGCCCGGTTTCCAGTCAAAAAACTGGGCTAGTATTTGTCTTTTTCTTTTTTCATCTAATAGAAATCGCGGCAAAGCTTTTGTCGTCTTTTAAAAAAAACAGAATATAATCGGGATTTAGCCTCACCGTTTGCCTCTGGTTCTTGCCACCCAATCAGGTTCATGCCACGGGAAAGGCGCCGTGTCTCCTGGACGTGTGACCGGCGCCGACTCAATCAGGTGGACGACAACGACATCGACAGGACGGGGCAACGGCAACTGCAGCGCTAAAGGTTTGACTCTAGACCATGACTAAAACTTGGGTCACGAAAAAGAAGAACCCAACCAAGAAAATCTTGGCTCCGAGCCCACCGTGGCCTGATAAAAGCCCACAAAATCCAAGCCTGAGCTCGATCGACGGCCCAATCTGGCACTAAAGTGTGTCCGGATACCAATTTTTGCCCAACTAAAATTATAGTTTGCCAAAAAAAAATTTATGTAGTTTAAAAACTTTCTAGAGACTTGCAAAAAAATTAGACAAAAGGTTAGGGGCAAAAAATTTAGTTGTGCATTTGGAGGGGTTCACAACTTTATAAGGATCATTTTCACAAAATATCTCCTCAAAATATGTAAGTTAACCAAACCGGCTTGGCCAAATTTAGAAATAAGCCTAGCTGGTTTTGAATCATCATGCTGTTGACTGCCAAAGAAAAATATCAAAACTCAGTCAAACGGACTCCAAAAATCATTAAATTTGGTCGATGAGTTTACAACATTATGTAGAAAATATCCACCAAATTAACCGGCCCAGTTGGATTGTAGAACTGCCTTAGCTGGTTTGCCCATAAAACAGCAAACATCCCTCCAAGAAAATTCTAAAATCGATCCTGTTGGTGTAGCCCTGAAGAAGGCTACCCCTTGGTGGAAACGAATCACTCAACTAGGCTAAAGCCAACACAAGAAGGTGCGTATGAAACTGCAGCTCTCCTTCTATTGATCTCGATCTTCTTTACAATGACCCTCGGGGTCTATTTATAGTCCGTAGACTCTTACAATTCCAATTTTGCCCTTCTACCAACCCTGGACCTCCCGTGCTCCTCCTTGGCGCCTAGGGGTAGAATGGTACTTTCTCGCCTCGCGATCCCACCAGCCCCCGGTGGGCCTCTCGGCGTCGGACCACGAGCACCTGCAAAACACATCGGGTGACATTCGACAAGAAGCTCCTCCGGTCAAACGGGCGAAAGTGATTGCTTTCGACCGCTCCAGCCCGATGTCCGGGACCTAAGGCTGGTCCTTGCACATGGGGCGAAAGTATAAGCATTCGTATTCGGCCAGAATGTTGATGCCTTCCCCTTGCCTAATCCTCTCATGCGGCCCGTCTAGGGCGAAAGTTCCAAAGATTCGGCCTCCCATGCCGAATGCCACGGGCTTTCGTCCATCCACGAGCGTTTCTCACGGGATGTGGCTCGTGACGAGCACATGCCGGCCCATTATGACCGAATGTCTTTGCCTTCGTCCGTGGTTCCACGAAACTCCGGCGCCGGGCTCCTTCCCCTGCGTCCCCGGACCCAGGGTAGGCTTAGGCCCGAATCCAAAAGGCTTCGGCCCTTGGGGCCGAATCCTAGCCCTTTAGGCCATCTCACGCCTTGGCTTCTTTGCTCATTCTTGGGCCGACGGTAGGGGTGGGCAGGTTCCGCCTCCCCCAACGGTAGCCCCCTCGAGGCCGAGGGCGAGGGCTTTCGTCTTGCCCTTGGGCGCGATTGGTCGGTCCTTTAAGAAACCCCTCGCTCGCCCGAATGCCCCGGACTTATTATTTATCTTTTTCTTGCTGCCATTTTGTTTTTATTTTGATTTTTCGAATAGTTTGAAATTAATGATGGAAATGCGCTAAACAGCGCTGTCTCGGGTTGTGAGCTCACGAAGTGACGGACGGGGCGGCTTTTCGATCCACGCGTCGTTTCATCCTATATAAAGGGTCGCGGCAGCGGCGGCCTCGACCCCCCGGCTCATTCTGCCTTCTAACGACCTTGCCTCCTAGCTCCCAAGCTTCCAGCTTTCGGCTCTTCTTGAGTTACGGTGCCAGGAGGGATTCGGGCGTCTTTTCGACCTCTGAGGTTAGAGTTCTTTCTTGTCTTCTTTTTCTTTTGATTGCGGCGCGCCTGTTTTTTTATTTTCGGCCTTTCTCGGTTTTCTTTCTGTACTTTTAGGTTTCGTTGATTTGATAGATATGTCGGATCCAATTGTTTCGGGTCCGGCTCTTCGTCGAAAAAAGGTTCAGGATCATCTAGCAGCTCGTCAGGTTCAGATTCGTCAACCAATGGTGCCGTTGAACAGCGTCCACTCCTGAGCCGAAGCTGGATGGCGATGGGACCGGTCCCGAGTTCCCGGCCACCGTGCGTTGGATCATCGACAACCAGCTTCCTGACGGCTCCTGGGGAGATTCCACCTTGTTCTCTGCCTATGACCGTATGGCAAACACCCTTGCCTGTGTCGTTGCACTGACGAAATGGGCTCTTGAGCCTGAAAAAATGCAAGACAGGTATGTATACACGGGACTGCAAAATTACTTCCAACCAAACCAAGATGAGTGTGATGATTTTGCCAATGCAAATGCATGCTATTTGCCTCGATCGTGTTCATTATATTGTATTTCTTGCTGTAGGGCTCACTTTTCTCCATGAGAACATATGGAGGTTAGCAGAGGAAGAGCAAGATTCAATACCCATAGGCTTCGAAATCGCATTCCCTTCTCTCATTCAGACAGCTAGGAACCTGGGCATTGACTTTCCAGATGATCATCCAGCTTTGAAGAGCATATACTCTAACAGGGAAATCAAGTTGAAGAAGTATGTATGAGTATGACTATATGATGGTGTCATAGTATATAGTTGTTCTTTTGGAAATCCTTGCTGAGTTTTCTTTCCATTTCGTTTGGTGACATACGTATTGTAGGATCCCAAAGGACATGATGCACAAAGTTCCTACATCAATTTTGTTTAGCCTTGAAGGAATGCCTGATCTGGACTGGGAAAAGCTTCTATGTCTCTGTTCAAGCGATGGATCATTTTTGTCTTCCCCTTCAGCTACTGCTTATGCACTTATGCAAACAGGTGACAAGAAATGCTTCGAATATATCAATAGGATAGTCAAGAAGTTCAACGGAGGAGGTAAGTCGTCCATAAACATATACATGAGTGGTCACATGATTAGATAGAATTTTTTTTTTCGGGTCCCATTCAAACTGTTTGTCAACACCATTTCAGTTCCCAACGTTTATCCAGTTGATCTTTTTGAGCGCATGTTCGCTATTGATCGATTAGAGCGACTCGGGATCTCCCGTTACTTCCAGCGAGAGATTAAACAGTGCATGGACTACGTGAACAGGTTTTGCTTCTGTGGCCCCCTTTGCTTTTCCATTTGAACATGGCATGGAAACACTTATTAGCTTCAGTGAGCACCTTGTTTATGATGAATTTCCATTTGAACATGCCATGGAAACACTTAGCTTCAGTGCACACCTTGTTCATGAAACGGATAAGTTGCAACACATGATGCTACCGTTGTTGGGCTTATTCTCTAAACAAAGATAGTGTCTGGCCCACTCCACATTAGGCACCACGGTATATGTGAACGGAAAACTCCCGTCCATAGAGCGAAGAAGCGAAACTGCCGCCACCCTTCGTGCCTCCCCCTTTTCTTCCTCTATTCTGGTCTAGGATCTGAATTCGCCACCACCCACTAGGCCACGACCCACATCTGGATCTTCTCGTTCCTGGAGTTGCTGGTGGCCAGAGGCGGCACTCGGATGTGCGGTGACACCTGGAACTGCAGCGATGTCAATTCATTGTCGGGGGTGGCTCCTAAAACTGCAGCGATGTGATTTCAGTGGTGGCGGCGGCGTATCTTTTATCACGAATGGTTAGTTATCTGCCCTCATCCCCAATCTGTGTCGTTGTGTTTCATTTGGTTCACCTGGATGGATATGTATTACAAGATTCATCTCCGATCTGTACGTATGTCTGATATTTGCCCAGGCCTCAGGCTAGCAGCCGGCCGGTTGAAACCCAATAAACCCAATAAGATGTGGATGAAACGTCTATGGGTTTTCGACTACTACGGCTACTTGAGTATTTATTTTTACTAAAATATCCCGATGACATAAACACCATTTGCTGGACTTGAGTATTTAGTTAGTTGAGTGCAAACCCAATAAAATATCTCAAGTCCAGCGGAAAAACTTAGTCTCAGATCAGCTCTTCCTAGTTCAAGTTTCCGGTCACAAATATTTCACTATAATCCCTTCGCTCTCCGTTAAGTTGTTACATCTCTGGAAAATATTCCATGCAACATTTGGTGGAGACATGAAAAAAAAAACTAAAACATGCGCATGTAGAATTTTTTAAAAAAATAAAATTACAATATGCACATCCATAAGTCTTGCCTTTTGTAGGTGTGTTTAAAAAATTTGAGAAGGATGGAGAATTCTTTGGTTTTGTGGGGCAATCAACTCAAGCCGTCACTGGAATGTATAACCTCAACAGAGCCTCTCAGATAGCTTTTCAAGGGGACGATGTATTGCACCGTGCCAGGATTTTCTCAGACAAAGAGAAGCCAAAGGCATGCTCTGTGATAAGTGGATCATCGCCAAGGATCTAGCTGGTGAGGTAATCCAATATCCATTCTATCTTTTAATAATCATAGATAGAATGAAACGTTAAGAGAGGTCAAAGTTAAATGATGTTCTACATTTTCATCACGGTTATACCTTGTCTTGACCATTGCATATATACTTAGAACATTTTTTTTCTTGAATGCTACAAATCATTATATATAAAGGTGTAAAAGAGATTCAAGATAAAAATAATAAAAACAACAAGCATAAGAAACATAAGTGTCACAACCGCCTTCGGGGCGGGGGCGCCGCCGGCGGTGCGGTGGCGGTGAGGGGGTGGCGGTTGGAGCTGAAAGCGGGGAATATTTTCTTTTATTTGCTTGTCCCTAAAAGATTGCATCCTCCTTGTTTATATAGCCCTTCTATTAGACTTATATCTCAAGCAATCTCTAAAGGTTTCATTATATCTCGAATGTCTTTTACAAGCAAACTCTTATTCTTTTTTTCTAATAGGAGATTTCCTTATAGATTGGAATATCTCCTGCACACAAAAAAGTCCTAATCCTAATCCAAAACGATGATGACATGGATGATGGAGGTGGTGGTGGCGGTGGCGGCGACCACGCCCCCCGGCGCACGTGCCCGCCCTCATGGGCGGCTCGGCCGGTTGGGCCACGCCTAGCCCCCTCTAGCTTGGGCGGTCCTATGCAATGTATCGGGCTCAGGAGGTCCATGCGTGTGGCATAGGCCTCGAAGGCGTTGATGTAGTCGTCTAGATCGCCCTCCTGCTTGGGCAGTGCCAGGTCACCTGTAGTGTTATTGTCGATGGGTATCCCGAAGTCGCGCATCGGTAGCGTGTGAAGACGTCCCACTTTCGACCAACGATCTCCTCTGGGCAGGTTGTTGAACCAAAGCTCAGCGACACTGTCAAATGGAAAGTGGCGTCGGTCGCGTGGAACTCTAGGCCGGTCTCTTTCTGAAGCTAAAAGAGAATCTCCATCTTGCCGATCCAGAGGTCTGGATCGTTGTCACCGGTGGAGTACGTGGGGAAGGCGGGGCGCTATGCGGTAGGTGCACCCGCCCGGCGGCGCCTATGCACCGCCTTTGGCTCTTGGGCGGCTCTTTGGTGAAGGCATCGAGGTAGTAGGGGTCGGTGTTGAGTTGTCATCCATGGTGATGTTGGTGACGACCGGAAGGCCGCCCTAAGCGACATTGCTGCCCTCTTCTCTAGCCGGGAGGATGGCGGGGTCGGTCGTCGTCATCGGGGATAGGGGTGGCACCTGGTGGCACCTGAGGGCCAACGAGCCCATGGCTCTGCCGTCCTCGGTCGTTGATGCGGGCGGAGTGGCGGAAGACGAATCTTTGAGTTGGCATGGGCATTCTTCATCCGGCGAAGGCGGGCTTCAATCTAGTCGGCGGTGATCAATCTTCTCAAAGTTGTCGTCGAGGAGACGCGGCTTGAGAGCCATGAAGAACTCGTGCATCTCGGATGTCGTCGGTGGGTGGGGATCGCCCCTGTCTCGGATACCAGGTATCACACCACCTTCGGGTGGCGGCGATGGGGGGCCGGCGGCGGTGCGGCGATGGTAAGGGGCGGCGGTGCTAGGGCAGGGAGGGGGCAGCGGTTGGAGGCGAAAAGCGGGGAATATTTTCTTTATTTGCTTGTCCGTGAAAGATTACATCCTCCTTGTTTATATTGCCCTTCTATGGGACTTGTATCTCAAACAATCTCTAAAGGTTTCCTTATATCTCCGTAATACCTTTTATAAGAAACCTAATAGAAGATTTCCTTATAGATTGGAATATCTCCCCGCACACAAAAAGTCCTAATCCTAATCCAAAACGCACGATGACATGGATGATGGAGGTCATGGCGGCCCGCCCCGGCGCGCGCCCACCATAGGCCGGGCCGGCCGGTTGGGCCGCACGTAGCCCCCTCCGGGCTGGGCCGGTCCTGTCTTTGTGACAATAAAAATACTTTGAAATCCAAGTAATAACTAAAATAAGCTACAAAAATACTAGGGTTGTTCATCTTATCCAATATGCACTAAGCCAGCAATCATTTATCCGAGAATTAGCAAATATTGATGTATATGAAGCTACATTAGTTTAGTCAAATATGTTAATGATTAGGCTTGGAAATATATATGAAACTACATTAGTTTAGTCAAATATGTTAATAAAAAAAACCAAATCAATCCAACCAAGAAGTAGAAAAGGACGAGGGCATATTCCCCCTAAACAATTCAGTTAATGCCATGGAAGCTCACTATGTCTTATTATATGCCACAAAATTATGTACCCAATATCTAGTGTTTTTTTTTTTGAGAATAATATCTAGTTTATTATTATTATCACATTATTACAAAAAAAATATGTGTATACTGATTCAGTAGGTACAATTATATATTTTCCATGCAGCTCGTGGGCGCGGGCCCGGCCATAGCACGTGGCCCGCATGGCCCAAAGAGGCACGGCCCGGTGCTTGGGTGCGTCTTGCGCCCGGCCCGATGGCGTGCCGTGCCGGGCCATTGCCGAGGCCGATGTACGACCCTAGCATCGGACCGAATCAGCCGGCGGCACGGTGGCGGCCCGCCAACAACAACCAACGGCTCTTTGGAGGCGGCCTGCCCGCCCTCGTATAAATACGGCGAGGCACCGGCGACCCCCACCAAACCCTAGCTCACAACGCCGCACGCCTCCTCGCTCGGCTCGCTCGTCTCGATCGGTCGGGTCGGTCCATCCTCGTTCGATCCGCCGGCGCCGGTCAGCAGGCTCGTCGGCTCGGCTCCGGTGACCTCGCCTCCCACCTCGCTAAGCATCCCCCTCTCCTTCTCCTTCCTCCATCCTTTCCATCCCTCCCTCCCTCCCTCTCCTCCGACGTACCATGTGAGTTCGTTGTGCCTTGATCTCCTTCCGCCACCACTTCGCCGTCGTTCTAACCGGTGTCTGTCTGTCCTTCTTCGTGGATCTCGGCCTCATCTCGGCATTGGGCTCGGTGGCATAGGTGAGTTCGATCCCCAACCCTAACTCTCTCGGATCTCCCTCTTTTCTCTCCCGATCTCCTGTTTCCGTTCAGATCCGACCTTTGGCTCTGTTTTTCTTCACTCTTCCTTCTTCTTTGCGAGTTACCGGTTCGACGCCCATTGCCGGGTCCTCCCTTCGAGGCGGCATGGCGCCGGCTGGCGCCCATGTCCACCGTCGAGGGGCGGTGCTGGAGTCGAGGCGGGGCCGCACCCTCCTTTCCTCGGTGCGGCGGTGACTTCGGCTGTGGTGGCGGATGTGCCTAACGACCGCGCCGGCGGCGAAGCACCCGAGCGGAGGAGGAGATCGGAGGCGGCGGCGACACCGGGCGAGAATACGCCCGCGCCTCCCGCTGCGGTGGCGGCAACAACCCGATCCCGGGTGGACGGAGGCGAAGGACGGAGCGGTGGAGGTGGAGGTGGGCGGCTCCACCGGAGACTCATGCGACTACTAGTAAGCGCGTGTCTCCGGTTTGGGTGGATTTCCACCAAATCTTTAACGAAGAAGGTGAGAATTGCTGCCATCCGTGGCGTTGTGGTAATAGATACAATCGCTAGATCTGGCTATTGGGACTGGTCATTTGAAACAACACCGAGAAAAGTCCGTAATGCTAGGGCTGCTAATGAGAGTAGGGTGCGTCTAGGCTTGCTTTGAGTGATAATGGCTTGCATACATGGGTGTATGATCCTGCTCTTGCTCGTACTGAGTTGGCCCGGTTGATTGCTAGGCTTGATCTTCCATTAGGCATTGGTGCAACACGGGCTGGGAAGAGTACATCAAACGTGCTCATAACCCTAGGTTTCAAGGGGTCTCTAGACAAACCACAACTAGAGACCCGGAGCATTTGTATTTTGAGCATCGATCTATTCTTATGGACTCTGTTTTGCTTTTGCTTGTTCATCTGCTTTACGTGACATCGAGATTTGGTCCGCAATGCTAAGGAGGACTATATATCTGTTGTTGCCCATTACATTAGTGCTGATTGGGAGATGCAGAAAAAGGTAATTGGGTTTAGGCTCATTGAGGTTTCACATTCTGGTGAGAACATTGCTGATAGGATTGCTTCAGTTGTAGAGGAGTTTGGTTTGATTGACAAGATATTTGCTGTGACTCTAGATAATGCTTCAGCTAACTCTAGGGCTTTTGAGATTCTGAAACCTGTCTTCTTTGGTTACCTTGGTTCTTATCCACGCACCTATACCCTCCGATGCTTCCAGTTTGAATATTTTCTTGTGCATCAACGTTGTGTGCTGTCATATCATCAATCTCATTGTGAAGTTCGGCTTGAAAAGGTTGAAACCTTTTCTGATGATTTCAGAATCGCAATTAATTTCTTGAATTCCTCTAACCGTAGAATTGCTTTGTTCAAGAATTATTGCATTGCTAGGGTGTTAGACCTAGAAAGTTTGGCTTGGATATGGATGTGAGGTGGAACTCCACCTATTTGATGCTTAAACATTTGCCGCCATACAAAGATATCTTTTACGTGTTCATTAACTCTAACTATGGTCGAATTGTTGACAAAGACAACATTGGTATGTTGCTGAACAGATTATGAAGTTCCCGGAGCTGTTTTATGATGCTACAGTTGTTTTATCCGGTGTTTATTATCCTACATCTCCACTTGTATTGCATCATATTCTTGACATTGCGAGAACACTTGGTCTGCAGGTGAGAAAGATGTGAACTTCGGATCCATTGTTTACCCCATGAAGCTGAAATTCCTTAAGTATTGGGATAGAATTCCTCTTCTTTATTCTTATGCATTTATTCTTGATCCTAGAGCTAAGATGAAAGGTTTCATGGGTGTGCTTGACTTACTTGTTTGTTGCCAATTGGTTCTAGTTATAGTTCATACTATGCTGAGGTGAAAGATGAACTGTATAAGATGTTTGTGAAATATGAGCAGAAATTTGGTGGTGCAGCTAGGTCTCAAAGGCAGTCACAGCCTACAGTGCCCTCTGGAAAGGGGAAGCAGGTATGGGGAAGGATCTTTGGAGGTCCTGGTGCTTCTGTTGGTTGTTCATCTACTACTCCTTTAGGCTGCTTGGTGTTAGTGAGCTCACTCACTTGACTTGGACGGGACAATCGTCACATGGAATAATCAATCCTTTGACATTTTGCTATGGTGGCGTGACCACAAGCTTACCTTTCCTATCCTATCTATTATGGCTCGAGATATATTGTCATTTCCTGTTTCCACCGTGTCCTCGGAGTCTTGTTTCAGTTGTACAGCCAGGATCCTTGAAGATCGACGGCGGCGATTGTTGCCTGAGCATGTGGAGATGCTGACCTGCATGAAGGACTGGGATCTAGGAGCAAGAAGAGCACAGCATACACCAGAGGATGTGGACCTGGAGGCGGCATTCAACAACCTGTTCCTGGATGAACAAGGCGGCACGGGCACGGCACAATGCACTCCCGCAAGGGGGGGGTACCAAAGAATGCCGGGCCAGTCCGGGCCCTCTCGGTGGGGGTACCAAAGAATGCCGGTGCTGGCCTAGAGCTCCCCTGAACAAGGAGGTAAAAATGTTGAGAATTGCTAATAGGATTGTATCATTGAACTTAGTTACTAACTTAAAATGTTGGTAATTGTGCAGGGGAGTCTGTTGGACTTTTGGTGTGACTAAGTGTGGGTGAGTCTTTAGTGGCTGGCATTGTGTTAGTGAGATGTTAGATTAGTAAGTGTGGACTGTGAACTCACCAAGTCACCTGGGCTTCGGCCAAATTGCCACTGGTTGGCTTTTGTAATAGACTTAACTAAGATTTGAACTCTATTTGAGCTAGTTTGCACTCTTTTTTTCCTTACTAGCGTTTCTCACAAGGGTGAGTTTTACCTAGTAAGGTTTTTAATGAGGCAGCATTGCACAAAACAGCTCCTTTTGATAATATATATATATCTTGTCATATTCTTGTCTCTGAGTTTGTTTGAATTGTGAATCTGTGATGATGAAAATCTGTGATGAACTCATGAACATTTGCTGTGACTGTGAGCCTGTGATCTGTTATTTTTTTGAGAAATGAATCTGATTGTGATGAACCGATGAACCTGCGGATCCGTTAGTATTTCGAGAAATGAATCGCGTGAATGTGAATTCTGAGACAAGCACAAAAAATGGTGAACTTTGGGATGTTTTTTGTCCTACGGGCCTTGGGCCGGCACGCACACGAGCAAAAAGGCGTGCCTATCGGGCGGCACGGCACGGAAATTCGGCCCATGGGCCGTGCCATGGGCCGAAGCCAGCATCGGCACGGAAGGGCACGCCCGTAGGGGCACGATGGCCCGGTGCGGCACGAAGGCAGGCGGGCCGGCACGGCCCGGCCGGGCCGGGCGGGGGTCGGGGCCGGCACGCACGATGGCCAAGTATAGGTACAATATACACTAGACTTTCCTTGGTATGCAAACTTGCCTCGTGTAGAGGCAAGAACCTATCTAAATCAGTATGGAGGTAAAGATGATGTTTGGATTGGAAAGGTCCTCTATAGGTAATGTTACAAACTTTTAGAGCAAAAAAATGTTCCATATACTATTTCATGTATTCTTTAGTGAAACTAAGATACCCAGGCTACCTATATTTGTGGATGGCTTTTGGCAGGATGCCTCTTGTAAATAACGATGTATATCTTGCGTTGGCAAGAATGGATTTCAACCGTTGCCAAGTTTTACATCAGCTTGAGTGTCATGGGCTTCAAAGGTGAACACTATAAGTTTGGTTATCATTTTTTTTACTCCCATTTTTTAATGATTAACTTTAATTAAACTTGAAATATCTTAATTTGGCACCATATTTAGATGGTACAACGAGAATCGCCTTGAGACTTTTGGAGTGGAACCACAAGAAGTTGTGAGAGCTTATTTTTTAGCCACATCTTGCATTTTCGAACCAAGTCGTGCTGCTGAACGACTTGCATGGGCTAGAACCTCATTGCTTGCCAATGCTATTTCTACACATATTCCTAACATTTTGCCAGACAAGAAGAGACTAGAATGTTTCATGCACTGTGTATATGAACAAAGTGATATATCAAGGTGAGTACTGCATCCGTACCTTAGTTCACCATTATATTGGGCAATATATGGCTCACCATGTTCAATTTCTTAAGAAGAAAAAAATGCAAAGTAAATTGAGTAATAGAACAAACAATTCTCATTGACTACACCAATATCAATAGTAGTAATCATTTTACTAATTAGATTTTGTATATAGTCACACATAAACTTTGGTCTACTCATCATGGATAGCTATAAAAGTGAATTATACCATTGGTCTTTGTTGTGTATTATTCACTTCTAATTTCAAATCATTGTACTTCTCATTTCCTGGATGAGTAAATACTTTTTGTATTACTTACATATATTACAAAATGGGTAAAGATGGAATTGTTGTATACCATGTTATTAGGATTAGTAGTGGCAACCATTTAAACCTTCTTTTCTAGAGAAAATTTAAAGTTTCATTTTCAACCTGAGTTGACATACAAAAAAAAATTTGCGGACTGCCTTTGCTATCATTTGGTGGCTAATATGTCATGGCACTTAAATTTTGATTTATCTGCAAGAATGCTTCAAATTTTGTATACCTTTTCAATCTGGATGTCCTCTACTTATGTGGATCTTGTGATTTTTATATCAGAAGGTTTATGGTGGTCTCATTAGTTGTTAGAATTCAATTTAAAAATTCCACTTCTGACATTAATACATGTGTTGAATGTGTTTCCTTCGCATTTATATTCCAATTACGTGGAATATATTAACTAATGTATAGAACTGACAGAATATTTGTTTCTCTAACCATATACCATTATATGGTTATTCAGACCTATCAAAAATCATGATGATGCTGTTCTTGAGAGGGCACTACGACAACTTATTCATTTATTGGCACAAGAAGCACAGCCGATTCAAAAGGACAAAGGAGCATACACAATCTCTTGAGTAATGCAGTAAGTTGAAAGGCAATCCCTACTTGTGCTTTATCAAATTATAATGCTTTATATCAACAATCATTCTAATATCTTTATTTACACTTCAAGTGGACCAAATGGATGATGCAAAAGACAAATAACGAAGACGACAAATATAACAAATCCAGTGGTATAGAAACACGATGCTTAGTTCATGACAAGCAGACATATATGCTTTTAGTTCAGATTATTGAGATTTGTGCTGGACGAATTTGTGACGTTGTATCTGTGGTAAGCAACAAGGACGGTGATCAATTTCATCAACTGGCATGCACTACTTGTGACCTTCTTAACCACAAGATGTTACTATCCCAGGTAAACACTACAAAACAATACATTTATGTTTATTCTTTGCACTGGCCTAGATATATGTATGATGCAATGATTATTATGATTGTTCCCTTACAAAATATTAAATTGATGATCAAAGTATTGCATCCATAAACCTTATTTTGTCAGCACCTCAGTTCACACATTGTTCTAGTTTCATCATAGGTATCCTTAGCATGTATAAGTAACCCTACCTTAGTTCATATCCCTCACTAAGAATTGGTGGATAACAACTATTGGAATCCACTAGCTTCATAGGTCGAATCCTAGAAAAGTTCTCATGGGAAAAACTTCCTGGGAAAAAAAAAAAAATTAGACAAGAAAGCAATTGTGCCTTGCAGGTTTTAAAAACCCCTAGGGAAAATAGGGTTCCCTAAACTTTGAATAGTAGGGAAACCTAAGAGATGGCGGCCAAATACTACATTGAAAGAATCTTTTCTTATGATTTCCCCGTCCTAGGGAAATAAAATACAGGATTTTAAGGTATACTAGATTGCTATTTATATTGCATTAGTTATTGAAATTATCATTGATTGGTTCTGTCACTCATATCAATTCACTAAAATTGTTCATTGATATTCATTTTAAATATGCACCTCTCATAGTCGTATCCCTATTTACAGAACACTTATATTTTCAATAGCTATTATGCATATCTATAAGAATATTTTAACATTTATACATGGCACATTTCCAATGTCACGTTGAATATATATTTTTTTTATAAGATATATACTATAAAAGAGGGTATAATTCTTTATTTCTTAGCACTTTCAATAGTAAACCTCAATCTTGATATGTGTCCACTAGTTCAGAATAAGAAACCTCATGGAAATTTCTATAGACCAATCATGCATCTCATAGTTCAAAAACAAATGCTCATAAATTCAGTTGCGAGTGTCAACATTCTGAACTAATGATATAACCTGTGACAGGATGCCCAAGAAAATGAAGCAATAATAAATTGCATCGACAACAAAATTGAGCTGAATATGCAAGAGCTTGCTCAATCTATCCTCATGGGATCGTATGAAAAAACTGGTAACAACAAGATAAAGCAAACCTTATGGGATATTCTGAGAAGCTCTTACTATGCTAGTCATTGCCCACTGGGTATGATAGATAAACATGTTTCCATGGTTATCTTTAAATCTGTTTAAAAGGTTTCATTGAGTGGACTATTTTGTTTGTAAGTGTATGAATATATGTGTGCACAAAGTACTATAAAGAATAATGGTAGGGGAAGCATGCAACTATAAGTGACCATATTGTGGATATATAGAGGTTTTCATTTGAATAACAGTTTACATGGCCATTGTCATCTCGATGCCTTTCTAGACATCTTCGAATTCTTTTTTTTTATGATTTTCTTAATTTTGAAAGTCATTTAATATCTTCAAAGAAATAATGATAAAAATTATAAATCAATAAGTTATGAAATTCTATGCAAGTGGCTCTAATAACAATTGAAGGGTCCATTATGTGCCTAAAGAGGAGGGTGAATTAGGCAACTTAAAACTAAACTGGCTAACTAAAACCTCCGTATTCAAACCTATGTAAGATATATATCTATGTAGACGTGCACTTTGGTTTAGCTAAGTGTTGTTATCACTAACACAACCATAGGCTCCAATGCTATCAACTGGCCTAGCAAGCTACACTAGAAAAGGTAAGCCACAACCTAAGAAAAGCAACTAAGTGCAGGAACGTTAAAACGGTTAGAGAACGCAAACTTGTCACAAACCGGTTAGATTGGGTTGGCTGTGACACGCCATCGGCGAACTCCGAGGCGATGACGGGCGGTGAGGGCAGCGGGGGGGTGGCGGCGGCGGGGCCAGGGCCAGCTAATGGCGGCGGCGGTAGGGGAGGAGGGAGAGGTGGCGGCGGCGGCGGCGGCGGCGGGCGGCGGGGGGTGGAGCTGGAGAGAGAGAGGCACGAACTATTCTTTATTGCTTGTTCCCCATAGAGATTACATACCCTTGTTTATATAGCCCGACTAGTGGGACTTGTAATCTAAACAATCTCTATAAGGTTTCCTTATATGATCGCAATACCTTTTACAAGCAATATTTATTTATTTCTTATTAAGGGTCTTCCTTATATGATTGAATATCCCCTTTTCACACCAAACTTGGTGACGGCGAGTTGGAGACGGGAAGGTGGAGGCGGCGCTGCGGGGGCGCCGGCCCCCGCCGCCGGCCGGTTTGGGCCCTCCTAGCCCGTCCATGGTCGGCCCAATTCCAAAGACACGACATTTCCCCACCGCTTGACGAGGCGGTCCATCCATGTGACGCCCAACCCACTAGGTAGGCGCAAAGGCAATGCCGATCGGGGACGCCACGACGCCAGTCCATAGCTGAGGATGAGGGGACCTGACTTGTCGTTGTCGCCGTTGCATATGTTGGCGCCGTTGTCGGCAAAGGAGAAGTCGGGTGCGGGCTATCGGGCGTAGATCCCGAACTTATAGCTCACGGAGGTCGCACGGGGGGACGATCCATCCATGCTTGCCGCATGACGAGGCACCGAGGATGCGAGAGCTCGATCGTTCCAGCGCTGCGTGGTCGGAGGAGCCTGGAAGGTATATGTCGTTGGCACATGTACCTTCGCATGGATGTGCCAAAAAACACATGTCGGAGCGACGTGGGGCGTGACGAGGAGAGTCGTAGAGACGGCCGTAGAGGAGGTCGGCCGGGCCGTCTTTGACGCGGCCCCGGCGAGGCGCCGGGGTTGATGGCGCGTCGACGATGACGTTGTCGATGCGGAGGAAGACGTTGTCGTTGTTGTCAAAGAGGAGGATCGCGGACATCCTCGAGCCCGACGCTCGGGTGTGCCTATAGGAGAAGCACGCTTGCGGGGAACGCCTGGTCTTCACGCGGGCGGTTTGGGAGGTGGAAGCCCACCTGCGACGCCGTGTGGGGCGCCACCCTCCCGGGAGAGGAAGTCCCGCAGAGCTCAAGCCGGGGGATGTAGTAGCGGTGGAAGTACCTCACGATCTCGTAGAAGAGGCTCCACTCCGGGTGTCGCCGCTTGAGCTCGATGGCGGCGGCAATGATCCCGAACTCCCCGTTTGACGTGGTGCCCGTGTGCGACTCGATGAGGAGGTCGTGCGTCGCCGGCTCGTCGATCGCCTCCATGGCGGCAGCCAGCGCCTGCCACGGCACCCGATTGCGACGGTGCACCGTCAATGTCGCTATCGATGTTGACGACGCTGTGGAAGTGGCCGCGGTGACGCCGGCGCCTGGGAAGCGGGCGGCTGCGTGTCCGTCCTTAGCGACGAAGCAAGGTCGATGGCCCCTCCATCGAGCGAGGCTCGAACCACTCGGCGTCGTATGAAGCGTGTCCGCGTGAGGCCGTCGACGAAGAGGCGGCACAGTGATGCGGCCCTCAAGATCCATGCGGTCGCGCAGCTCATAGGCGGTGATGTAGTCGTCCCGCCCCTCCGAAAGGGGAGGCGCGAACTCCCCCCGTAGTGTCGATGATGATGTGGTGTCCGAAATCGCGCCGGTAGTGGGTGAACGCCGTCCCACTCAACCAACGGCCTCCTCGTGCGACTGTTGAACAAGATCGCAAGACAGGACTGTCGGATGGAAGGCGACGATATACCGGCGTAGAAGTCGGGGTCGATGTCGCCCTTCAACTCGAGCGAGATCTCCATCTTGTGAATCCGGAGGTTGGGGTTGTCGTTGCCGTCATACTCCGAGACCTCGGGCGTGGCTTCGTAGAGAGGGGGTAGGTCCGATGACACTGGGACGGAGCGCCCAGCGGGTAAGCGCCGGCTGCCGCAGCCGAGAGTCTTGATAGCGATTCGCGGTGTCGGTGTAGAGAAAGAGGTAGCCCGATCTTACGGTGTCGTCGATGACGATGTCGGTGACGACGATGCGTCTGGACGCGTTGTCATCCTCTTCAGTGGAGGATAGCAAGATCGGGTCGCCGACGGTGTCGCGGGTAGGGGCGGCGGCCGGGACAGCGCGCCCGGGTGGCCCCATGCCGGCGGCCCGAGGAGGGCGCCGGGCTGTCCCAAAGATCTTGTTGTCGTGGTCGTCGGCGAAGGGAGGTAGGGGATCCTCGGGCGGTGTAGGGGGGCATTCCATGCGACGAAGGCGCGTCTCGATCTCGAAGAAGCGGTGGGCTGATCTTGGCGCGCTTGTCATCGAGGAGCTCCTTCAAGCGCCTTGGTGAATGCTTGCATCTCGGGAAGCCATCAATGGTGGGAATCGTCCCCGGTCTCCGGATACTAGCTGTCACAAACCGGTTAGATTGGGCGGTTGTGACATGTCACTAGCGAACTCGAGGCAATGACGGCGGCGGCGAGGGCGGCAATGAAGGGCGGGGGCGGCGGCGGTAGGGGAGGAGGAAGAGGCGGCGGCGGCGGGGTCGCGGGGCGATGGCGGCGCCCGCGGGAGAGGGGCGGCGGCGGCGGGGTGGAGCTGGAGAGAGAGGCCGCGAACTATTCTTTATTGCTTGTTCCCCCAAAGAGATTACATACCCTTGTTTATATAGCCCGGCTAGTGGGACTTCTAATCTAAGCAATCTCTGTAAGGTTTCCTTATATGATTGGAATACCTTTTTAGAAACAATATTTATTTATTTCCTGTTAAGGGTCTTCCTTGTATGATTGAAATATCCCTTTTTCACACCAAAAGTTCTAAGATAATCTTAACTTGATGACGGCGAGTTGGAGACGGGAAAGGTGGAGGCGGCGGCGGCGGGGGCGCCAGCCCCACCGCTGCAGCGTGCGCCCCTTTTCGTGGGCGGGCCGCGGCCGATTTGGGCCCTCCTAGCCCGTCCATGGCTGGCCCAATTCCGGCACATGACAAAACTCCCACTATGATGATTTTTCTAGAACTATTGGGAAGCTCATGCTTTTGTCTGGTCTTTGTTGGAGCCTCTCATAAGACTGTTCCACAGACCTTACCCACGTGCAAGTGGATCTCCATGTGTTCTCCTAGATCGTTCCTCATCATCTTCACTATTGAGCTTCTAGCCAAAATTTCACGGACCTTGTTCCCTTTATACAAGCTACACATCCATACCACAAACAAGGTTTTGTGTGATCTTTCAATATCATAAGGTCGTAGTGTGCAAACAATGGTGCATATAAGCACCAGTTTGCAAGAGGTATGCTAAGCTCACTAAATACTAGGCCTAAAAGGCTAAACCTAGAGCAAGGGCTAACAAGTGGCCTCGAACTATCCTAAGCACTTCACAAAAATGCACTAAAGCTAATTATGCTCCAAAAAAGCACTAACGCTAATCACTTAATCTTCCTTAAGCGCTTTTGGTGACTAGAGAACTAATAGATGAGCCCCAATTCAGTAGCTACTTCTCTCAGCTCTGAATGGCTAGGCAAGGGCATACATATAGCCCCAACTAACTCAAAAAGTCATTAGATTGGTCTGCAAAAGATCAGTGGACCTATATCTGGGGAAATGGTTTCTATTCAACAAACAAGGCTTATAAACACTTCATTGGGAATCATCATGTTCAGCCTGTCTACAAATGGCTCTAGAAGTCTGCATGTCAAAATAAGAGGAAGGTGTTCTTCTGGGCTTTTGCTCAAAGACAGATTAAGTACTCGAGAACTGCTGAAAAGGAAAAATATGTTCTTGCCTGATTACACATGTGTGCACTGTGTTCAACTGGTTGAGGAAGACCTCTTCCATCTTTTCTTTGATTGTCCCTTTGCTATGGCTTGTTGGAATATCCTGGGTCTTATTATGCCGGTTAACTCATCAGATACTGACATTTTTGAGGCCTTCAGAATTCAGATTCATCTCCCATTCTTCATAGAAATCATTATAACAATGTGTTGGTCTTGGTCCACTGCAAACTCTTCTTCAAAGCTGAATTTGTTGTTATCCTTCGAGCAAAGCCTTCATATTCACGTTTAATTCATCAATGGATAGAAGCCCTTGTGTAATTTTTCTTATTTTCTTTGTAAGTTTTTTTGTTTCTTGAAGATGCTTGTAAAGACTTTGTAGCCCTCTTTTTATCTATAATAAAAGCAGCAGCCTACTCCTCCTGTTTCCCTAAAAAAAAAAGATTAGTCTGCACATTCGTACTCGTGATCACCAGAGAGCAACGGTTACCTCACCTCAGAGAGCTTTCGAGTGCTACCACGTGTGAAGCCACTGCCCTTCCCCCCTCGACAAAGCGGTTGCAGAGGGCGCCATAAATTCTTCTGTTGGCTCTTGTGACTGGACAGACTAAACAGAGGGATCTTTTCTGCTGAAATAATGTGTATTTGCAGTCTTACTCGTGTGTTTTGTGCCAAAGCGATGTAGAAGAATCATGGGTGCATTTGTTCTTCAAGTGCACTTTTAGTGCATAATGGTAGGTGTTTAGTTGATATTTCTTGGGACTCTTCACTGCAGATCATGGAGGCTGCAGACTGCTAGAGCTACCATTGGCACACCCAATTTTTGTTACTGGACAGACTAAACAGAGGGATCTTTTTTAGTTGAAGGTTGAAGCATTGTCTTTTTTCTCTCTTGCTAAGTGCAAGCCTTTGAAGAAATCTTTTCTTCAAGATTGGCTTGCTTAGTTTTAATTTATTTTTCTTCCACTATAGATAACTTTATAAAATGAATTCAGTAGGGGCTTCCCCTTCTTGTTCATTAAAAAAAATGTTCGAGGAGGCTGATCTTGTAGTGACTTGGCGGGCCCATATCCGTGCCTTGCGGATGGCCAATGGGCTTGTAGTGGGCTCTGCTAGTGGGCCTCTGTTCCGGCTTGTTGAGCACTTTTTTTCTCGATTTCCAAAAGGGATGTAAAGTAAACCACCTCCACTATTCTTAATTAACATTTACTCCGGAAAAAATGATTAACGGAGACCCCGGGCGTCGCCGGATTTTTTTATAATTTTGCCCTTTTTCAAAATAAATTTCAAATGTATCCCTAGTTTGAAACAAATTACACCAGGTATCCTTTTTGTCGCGCCATACGCATAGGCGCGATCTTTACACATGTCGCGCGCTGCATGTGTGGCGCGGCGTGCCCGCCACGCCGGCGCGCTGTTCCGCGGACGGTCTTTGGCGTGGCGGCCGATCCCACCCACCGCGTCGGCGCTGGTGCGCGGCGCGACGGTGGATCGCACTGACGCGTCGGCGCGACGGGCCCGTTAGGTTTCCGTTTGGGCCTCAAATAAAAGCGTGTGGGTCCCACAATGTCGCGCCAAAAATGTTGGCGTTACGGGAAGGACACGTGGCAGCTTCACCGACACGTCGCGCCGGAGAACGCGCCACGCGCCTGACACTGCTTCGGTCAGCGCCGTATGTGGGCGTGATCGCCGCGCCAGTGATCCGGGCGGTACTGCTTGGGACACGCTAAGCCGTCTCCGTGGCTGTCGCGACGCGACTGCATCAGACAAATGGCTGTCGCGCCGGGAGGTTAGGCGCGACGCATTGTACCAATGGCTGTCACGCCCGATATGTTTGGCGCGACGTTTATTTTTTTTTTTTTTTTTTTTTGGCACCGAGAACCATAGCATAATCCATAACTGACAGCCATAATACACATAGTTCACAGATAGCATAATACCAAATTTCATACATAATTTGGCTCACACATAGCATAATACCACATAGTTCACAAATCATGACCACAATTCACCAAAGTTTACAACATAGTGCACATGAAGCCATCCGCACTCGAAAGAGCAAAGCACGGAGTCCACACAAAGGTCGTCAGGATTCTTACACGCATGGGGATTGTAAGGTCATGAGTTATGTATTGTAACTTGTCATTTCCACAATGTTGCTTCTTATTTGCCAAATACGCACCTTCTCACGGTGGGGAAAATGGTTGCCTACGACGGCGATCACGCGGCCCGGCGGTGTTGGTAGGACATTTGGCGTGCCAACGTCCCGAGCGGTCTTTAGCTTTGGCGCTTTCCCCGCCTTCTTGGCCCCCCTTGAGGTGAGCTTTGAGATCCACCCTACAAAACTCAAAATTTCTGATATGGTCCAAATGTTCATATACGGTGACAACAAGTTGAACAGATAGAAGATAAACTTTGTGTTTGGCTCACGTGAGGAGCATCATATAGTTCAAAGAACCAATGACGCCCCGCTCATAGTTTGGATCATCGCCGCCGCCGTCCGTGTCATCACCGGCCGTCTTCTTGGCTTGTTTCCTCGAGGGGTTTGTTGAATTGATTTTCCCCTAGTACTCCGTCTTGCACCGGAGGCCTCTGTTCTCTCTCCTGCGGCTCTTGCTCACTTTCGGCTCCCCGGCCGGAGGCCTTCGTTTCTCCTGCGCCGGCACCGTCATCTTCGGCTCTAAAGCGACTCAACTTGCGACCGAGGCGGCGGCGTAATTTCTTCACTTTCGCGGTCGGGTTTTTTGGCGAGTTAGGACTATACATACAAACACATGCAAGTAACTCGGAATGATATTGAGTCGCGTAATACCTCGCAAATTCTACAAGGTCACTACCTTCTTGGCCCCCGTCGTCCAATGTATGCTCCAAATTCATTTGAAAGGTGGGCTAGCCGTGGTGGTCTCGTGGTACGGGAGCAAGGTTAAAACTTGAATGCGATCGAAAGGTTGAAGGAAATGAACATGAATGCTTACCGTGTAGTTAACGAGAGGGGCTCTCTGCGAGGCTGCCGGCGCCCCTTGTTACCTTGTCATAGGGGTCTTCTTGGTCGCTCTCTCCATAGAAGATCGGAGTCACCGAGACGGGCTCGTGGAGACGCACTCTAGTCACCCGGTCGCGGTACGCAGGGTAGTCATGGTACTCTCTAGCCACCGAACGAGGCCCACTATCAGGCCACACTCTCTCAGTGTTCATCCACTGCTGCACATAATCCGCATGGATGGTGAGCCAGTCGTTGGCACCACCAAACCTTCTCTTCCTCGAAACACTGAAACATTGATTGTTAGTTTTGACTACACAATTAAAAAATACGGCAACGAAGGAACTGAAATCTGAACTGACTTACTCGTGCAAAGCATCTGAAGTCCCGCCTTCCGTGATAGGGTAATCCCGCTTCCTCTCGAACCGCTTCATGACCCTCTTCTAATGTGGTGCTCCACAACGTAGTACGTGATCATGGGGGCATTGCATCTCCAGCGCAGCCTCTCATCATCACTCCGGGGTGGGACATTCAAGTCCTGTACATGTTGACGCTCATATGGAGTCCACTCCACCTGAAAATTGAGACATTTAGACAAGTCCAACGGCTATTTTAAACAATATGTATAACAACATGACTAACCTGACCCCAGGTCAACAAGTCCAAGTCGTTGGAGTACCTCCTGTACCTCATCTCTGAGTCGCCCTTGACCATCTTGTTTTCGTGCCACAAATACATCAATGGGGCCCGATACTGGTCATATGGCCATGCCCGCAAAAAAAAACTTGAGACACGTATAAGAACATGAATATTAGATAGTGCAACTAAGATGAGAACATGAATATTAAGACATGTATGAGTTACGTCACGGGAACCGCCTTCCCCCGTAGTCCCTTCCCCGTGGGTATGCGCTCCCAAATCCGTCTCTGCAGGAGGTACACGCACCACCCAAGTTCGAGGTTTTTTCACCCTCCTACAGGCCTCACACAACCGCCGATACAGACCATGCGCATGCGTGGCGAGCCCCGTGACGTGAAAGAAATTAAGACAACACAACAACTAACAACACCCTAGTACCTGAAAACTATCATGAGTGGCTGCAGTGTGACCGGTCCTATGGCATTTAGAGCACCGGACCGGAGCCATGGCCTCATTAAAGTCTCCATAACCATACATATCGAGACCATAGCCATTGGAATCATACACATCGGGACCATCGGCATTGGAATCGCCCATAATTCCTTTAAGGCGTTTTTCTTCCTTCTTTTCAACCTTTTGCTTTTCTTGATCCGGTCGGGACATAATCCAATCCATAGTATGGAGGCCACCGTGAAGGATCTAGGTACGGCTTCGAAGCCGATTCCCACACTTTTAGGGTGTTTGATTTGAGATAGAATGGAGACATGAAAAACCGATCTTCATGGTCTAAACCCCTAAACTTACAAGCGGTGATCACGTGTGAGCAAGGCACATGAAGTAGCTGCGGAATGCAACAAGAACAAATCCGGTTTACGGAGGTCCACCCTATAATTTTTGCCACCGTACTTCTCACCGCCCGGATTGGTTCCTCCCCACGACATTATGTTGTACACTAGCCTTGAAGGTCCGTAGGCATCACCAACCCGATTGGAAGCTATGGCCTCCGCAATTTCCGTGTCTCCCTACCGCCCGCCCCATTTTTCTTTAGAAGCCTTGGCAATGTTCCAAATTTAACAAAGTATTCGTTGCACTTCTTAAAAGAGTACTCCACAATACCGGACACACGTGTAATCGCACGGATACCCTTGAACACTTTGTTAAACGATTCCCGATGAATTGGTGGTCATCACGCCATACCTAAGGCCACCATCATCAAATGCGAGCCCACTTGTCCACATTACTCATCCGCCCCCGGCCAAGTCCTCGCGGAGTGTTTAGGACCTTGTTCAACTCTAATAGCTTCTCCTTAAACCTCTCCGCCGCGGCGCAACAACAACACACGACCTTCAACTTCTGCACGACCTCCTTCTTCCTTTGTCGCTGCCAAATGTTGGCGGCAAAGTGCCGCATGCACCATCGATGCTCAAGAGGGGGAAGCCCATCTATCTCCTCTCTTGCAGCCATGAGCAATCCATTGTGCCGATCGATATCATGCAAATCCTACGGACGCATTTTACGGATGACATGCATCCTAACAAGCTTCATGAACCAAGACCAGCTCAAAGTGTTCTCGCCTCGCCAAAGCAAACGCTAAAGGGACAAGCCGGTTCTCCGGATCCACACCGACCGCCATCATCGAAACACCTTTGTACTTCCCCGTAAGAAATGTTGCATCAACTAGCACTACAGGCCGACAATGCTTGAATGCCTCGCTAATCGGGAAAACACCAAAACAATCTGCGGAGAACATGTTTAGGCACGCCGTCCGTGTCATCCACTATGCGGCCAAAGAATGTGATACCACCTAAGCCCCGATTGTAGTGTTTCATGGCGGTAAGGATCCTAGGAGCTTGGTTGTATGCCTCATTCCAATCACCCTGCATAGCTCTATAGCATGCCGCTTTGCTCGCCATGCCTTCATGTAGCTCACTCGATATCCGGTCCCACCCCATATGCTCTCGATCGGGGAGGCAACAGATACATCGCTATCGGCCTTAACAAGGCCGACAAGACGATGACTCGGATAACGGGCCGTGTTTTGTGCGTGCACCCCTTAGGCTTAGAAGACCGACACGTGTGAGGTTGCTTCACATTTCGAATCCTCCAAGTTTTGTTTGTCGCCTTCCTCCCCAAACTCCCCAACCACATTTCTTCTTGCAAAAGCAATCGCGTGTACCGCTTGTTAGGGTCGCAGTTGATCAACATAGTAGGGCCTATAATACCTAACGGCGTAGTCCGCAAGAAAGAACTTGAGATGATCCAATGTGTCAAAGACCATCCCCTTCTTAATCTCCATTTCCTCGCTCTCTGTCCTCATCGCCCAACAACGACAGGGCCAGGTGTCACACACCGCTTCATCAACCATACTAATGTCCATGAAGTTGGGTACGGAGGGTACTTCAACATGGACCTCCCTCAACCGACTTAGCTCCGCATCGGTTTTACTCCATTCTAAATGACCCGTCGTGGGATGCAATATCCCCCTATACTCATCGCTTTCATCCTCCGTACTAGGCTCCGGCCTATACTGCCCTCTATAACCTCCTCGAGCTACTTTCACTAAAAGTGAGGTCATCTCCGTACTCTCCATCGCCCCTCGATCCTACAAACATGTCGTCCCATAGCACCAATCTCCTCCTCATCGCACTCTTCCATACCTACCATCATTGCATTATCATTGTCTCTAACAACAAATTTGGTTGCAACTCTTCCTCCCGAGTAAGGTGCTCTACAGCTCCACATCCACGTTCTCGACCACGAGGCACAACAACAGGGTTCATCACCTTCTCCACAACAACTTCCAAGCAACGAACACTACTACCCTTCACAACCTCCACAAAGTTGTTCCAATCGCCTTCACATGACAAAGCCATCAAGTGCATAGTGTGCTCGTTCCTTCCCACGATCCAAATCGACCAATCAAGCTAAACGGCCATCCATACTTGTCTCGACAATGGCCGACCAAATCATCGGCTAGGAGGTCTACCAAAAAATGAACTTGTTCATGCATGTTCTCAAACTTGCCATCCCCTCTAACTTTGCCACCAATATAAAAGCGCACTAAACGGTCCATCTACAAATTATTCGGAAATAAAAGCTATAAGTAAAACAACCATATTGCCAATATATATTAGAAACAAACTCAACACCTCCATGCAACAAAGAACTTTATTCGTGAAAAATCTAATCTAGGTGAAATCCACAAAAAAAACATATCCTAAAATGTTTCCACGCACCACATTGCATCAATAAACGGCCCAATCACTTATAATTTCACATTGGAAAATAGAAATAATATCAAACCCTAAACCTCCATGCATGCATCAATGAACTACTTTCATGCAACTCGATCTCTAGCTCAAATCCACGTAAAAACCAATCCTAAACCGATTCTACGAACCACATTGTACCAATTAACGCTTCAATCACTAACAATTTCATACTAACCAAAATCCAACCATAGAGGAGCCAAAGTACAAGAAATGGAGGAGGAGGATGAGAAATAGCACCTAATCCGGGTTGGGAGAATGGGGGCAAGGCCTCCCTTGTTGCGCCGCCGCCCGGCCGCGCCTAGCGCCGCGACCGGCCCTAGCGCCGCCATCGCCCTTGCCGCCGGCGAAGCGAAGGCCACCACCGCCCCTACCGCTGGGGGCCGAGGAAACGGACGGATCGGGGCGAGGGCGGCCGGGGCGGCGTCGGGCGGGTGCCGGGCGGCCGACGGCGCCCTCCCCGCGGCCGGGTCGGGCGGTTTTCGAGCGGAGAAGAGTGAGGTAAGAGAGGAAGTGAATGAGAAAAGAAAAATGAGGCCGGCCCGGCGCGAATTCCTAACCCGATAGGTCGCGCCGGATCCAGCGCGCGACGGGGTGGGCCCACGTGGTTTCGACCCGTGCCCAAAACGTAAACCCTAACGGGCTGTCGCTGCGACGCGATCGCGCTGATCGGTGGATCGCGCCCGCATGCACAGCGCGACGCGGTGGGACCCACAGCCCGCCACGCCAAAGAAGAACGCCAGCCACGCCGTGGCGGAACGCCGCGCCACATGCGTAGGGCGCGACATGTGTAAAGTTCGCGCCTACGCATTTGGCGCGACAAAAAGGGATATCCGTGTAAAATGTTTTGAACTAGGGGACGGATTTGAAATTTGTTTTGAAAAAGGGCAAAATTTTAAAAAAAAAAATCCGCACCGCCTCTAAAAACACCAGTTTATAAAAACCTTTTTTTTGTTTTTCTGTGCTATAGTAAAATGTTGTCCCATTTTTTGACACAAATTTTCTAAAGCAGGCATACATCGTACGTGCAATTTTTTTTTTTTTTTTTGCGAGAAACATCGTACGTGCAATTTGACCAAACAATTGGTCGAAACTTACAAATCTTAGCCAAGTTCGTTCGTATTGGCCCACATTTTAAGCCGCAGTCATAGGCGTGCAGGACGATGCAGCTCTAGGCACCCTGAACGAACAAAAGTCCGAAAACGACAGCATTGTCGTTGTGCCTAGACCAGTACTAAGCAGCAATGTTTCTCGCCATTGATCGAAAGCTCCAACATTTTTTTACTCGATCCATTCACTAACACACAGGACAAGCTTTACAGAAGTTTGACTTAACCGTTCGTTCTCCGGTGTCAAAATATACACCCTGCTAGCTCTTTGCTCTCTGTAAAAATACTGTAGACATGGCAGACATACACGATGAAGCTAGTACGTATAATCACCCACCTCTAAACTAAACTAAACTAAACAATATGCTAAGTTTCAGAAGATTCCTCGAGAGTTTAATTAATTGGAGACAAATTGCGACGCTTTGCTTAATGCGTGCAGGTAGCGTCCTTAATTAGGTAAGGAAACCCGGGCACCGTGCTGGTGCCTGTCTCCCCTACTTCAGGGTACAAGACCAGCGCGAAATTTGGCGTGCTTGTTGTGGCAGCTACCCTGCAGGCTGTAGGCAAGTTCCTCTCACACTCACTCCAGATTCTCCAGCTTCCTTTGGCTCTGATCACACCTCGAACTCACAAGCAAAGTATGAACTCTGAACCAAGACATGTAAGCTAGTTCCTGTACAAAAAGTATATATATATACTCTGTGAATATGTGATTAGTTTAGTTTAACCTGCTCTCTGCAATCATCCGTCTGCATACTGCATTGCTGATGAATAAGTAATTCAGTCAATCCGTGCATGCGAGCATTTCTTCTAAATGACGTACGTTCCAGTGATGACTGAAGATGTTGTCCTTACTCGATCTGATGAGCATACATTTCTTCTAATAGCAGTACTATGTGTTAGTTACTTAATCTGGTCTCAACAACCTGCAGTGTGGTCCCATGTGTGTCGTCTTTGCCTGCTGGTCGTGTGTGTTAGCAAATTCCAAGCAATAAAGTTTATATTATGTTCAAGCAGCATATAAAGAAACTTACACTAGCGCCAAGTGTCGTGGTCCGGGGAATTAGATAATATTATTGTCACACGTACATATGGGAATGCAACGCAAGCACAAAAGAGAAATTAGCATGTATATATACTGGAGTAGCTAGTACTATCTGCTGAAAGCAGTGCTACAAGTGCTCAGATTAGCAGGGAGAGAGAGGACAGTGGCAATTTAATCCTGTCGGGGCTCTTTGTGTGTTCGATCATCACCTCCTGATCATCATCGATCATGGTTATCGATCTGTTAATTTGTCTGCCACTGTACGTTTTGTAAGAGTACTGATCATGAGTGGAGGAAAGCAGTAGCTAGTTTCTCTTCTTTGGAGGCAGTCAACAGCAGGCCTGCAAAGTAGTAGTAGTAGTATCAGTTTGGGATCAGGATGGGGATCTTCTTCTAGTACGCTATATAATTAATTAATTAATTTCATATGGATAATAACCCCCATGATCTCTGCATGATTCGATCGGGGAGAAAAGAAGAGTAATAGCTATGCTATGCCCTTGATCAGGCCTTGAAAGCCGTAGCTATACGCCTATTACTTCCATTGCCACTGATTACTCGTTCTAGATAGATCACGCTTGCTAATCACCCAGTACTACTGAAGGTATAGCTAGGTAGGTAGAGCCACATGCCATGATCTCTGTCGCCGTTGCATTTTGACTCCGCCGAAGGCTTCACAGTAGCCTACACGCAGTTTACGCGACGCCGTACGTCCTTGCCTTGAAAACAAAAACACACACCGTACAGACCCATCGCCTCTTATTGGCTCATCTGAAAGCAAACACGAGACGACGTACGATCACCACTGCACTGATGAATCCATCATCGACCAGTAAAATAAACGAGGTCCCAGGATGCGGCCACTAACGCAACATCTAATCGCACAGCCTGACAGCCATATCCAAAATAAAATTCAACGCTGCGTACTACTGCTACTGGTACAAGGAATTATCAAAAGGTTTAGTGGGCTTGGTACCATGCGTGCACGCAAAAATTATCAAAAGTTCACACATTGCTGTTTGACAAAATATGTACGTGCAGGTTTTTTTCTTCTTCTTTTGAACCATGCATACGTACTTGCAGACTTGCAGTATATATATATATATATATATATATATATATATATATACTAGTAGTACTAGTACTAGTATATATATTATTAAGAGTAGTGGTTTGTGTGAGCCATGTGGGCATGTCTGTACCTGACGGCCATGCAAAGCCCTCCTAAGTCCTAACACCCAATTAAACTAGGCAAATTAAAGCAGGGAAGGACTAGCAGAGAGCAGGCTAGTCATCAGTATCATATATACACTCCTTGTTGAGATGGCAAATATTTGGAATGGTTGGACACTGTAGTTAGAATTTGGACACCAGAAGACGCGTTTAGTTTGTTTGTGGTAAATATTATCCTACCATGGGCGTAACTAGGCTCAAAAGAATCATCTCGCAATGTACATCTAAACTGTGTAATTAGTTACTTTTTTTACCTACATTTTATACTCCAAACATATGTCTTTTTAGTGTATTTAATATGATGTGATGGGAGAGATTGGAAAAACTTGAAGTTTTGGTTAGAAATTTTAGCAATCTAAACAAGGCCCTACTCCTGCTATTTTAGAAGAATCCTCATAGATATAAAATTATATTAGAACAAACTGTGATGCATTGCTTAATGTAATGATTTAGGGTTCTTAATTAAGTGATGAGAAGTAAAGTAGACCTGGCCTCTGCGCCTTGCTGGCTTGTCTGTTGTGTTCCCCAACAAGCCGGCGCCAATATTGCCGTGCCTGCCCTGCAGGCTGCAGAGCCCCTGACCTGCCGTGAGAGCTCATATATTCTCCAGGTTCCTTGGCTCATCTTGATGCAAGGCGACAAAAGACTGTCTTTGCATGTGATGCGTTGATCTCTCTCAATTAGGTTAAAGAAACGCTAGGTTCTAATGCTTCAGAGTTCAGAGTGACGGCAAACAGTCATGTGGTGGCGATCTGAACTTAACATTTGTTTATCATTAGTAGTCGTCTATGTCATGATAGTCGTCGTTGCCTGATCTAAGTACTATATTAATCTCTTGTCGAAGAAACAAATATGTATACTGTAGTATGTAGTGGTCCATGTGTCTGGTCGTGCGCTAAGCAAATTCAGAAACAAGCTAAGCAGCCGTGTCATGCTCATGCAGTAAGCTATAATGTCAACTACCACTACAAGAAATTTGGCCTTCTGTGACAAATTACCTATGACAAAGTACTTTTTAGTCACAAAAATGATGTGGTTATGACAATTTTTCAATGGATGACAAGCGTTTGTGACTAAAATGTGTTTTAGTCATAAATAACTATCATCTTGTGCCCTTCCCACCCTTTGTGACAATAGCTCATGACAAAAGTGATTGAATGTGATTGTCATCAATTAAAAGTCATATTTTTAAAAACAACTTGTCACAACCATGTCCAACTTGGATTGGCGGGAATTACCATATAATATATAATTTGTGGAAGTATATAATCTTTGGAAGGAATTTCAAAACTCTATTTTCAACATTTAGTGTTAAAAAAATGTTTAAAAGGCATTTCGAACTTGTTTGGCTTAACAAAATAGATTTGATGTTTAAATAAATTTAGAGAAAATGAAAGCTAATCTTTTATGTCTCGCGGGTAATTTCTGGTGGGCGGCTTGCAGCCCCACTCCAATGCCACCTCCTTCCCTTGTTTTCCTCAAAAAAAAAAAAAGGTAATGAAAACATTGAAAACAAAAAAAAAAAAGAAAGAAACCACTTGGGGCGCCTGAACAATTACCCACTCAAAAAACAGAAGGGCCATCCATCTGACCTGCACAAATGATCGTACATATCTAAGGTTAAAGTTAGGGTTGACGTTGCAGTAAAGGAAAACTAAAAGGGATTTCGGGCCTCATCGCGCGCGCATTTTTTTTTTTTTGACGCCTCAACTCTTTAAGTACAAGTTGTAGTATCTGAAATCGCGCGCGCGCATTTGGGCGGCAGAATGGAAATTTCGGGCCTCATCGCGCGCGCTTTGGCAGCTTGGCCCAGTTAATTTTGACCCCGTATAAAAGACAACCTGTTAGGGTTTGGCCTTTCTATCCCCAAACCAGTTCCCCGCCGCCGCAATATCCAAATCCCCTGCACACACTGTCCCGTGGAGCAGCTGCGCCGTCGCTCCTGCGGCTGCTGCGTCCAGCCATGCCCGTCGCTCTTGCGGCCGCTGTACCCGTCGCTCTTTGCGGCCGCTGCGTCCGGTGGAGCCGCGCCCTTCGCTCTTGCGGCCGACGCCGTCAAGGCCGTGGCTGCCGGTGTCGTTGGTTCCCCTGTTCTCCATCCAGGTCGAGCTCCTCTCTACCTCCGCTGTCTACTCCAGACTCCAAAGTGAGACGTCTGCATCTGTGGCACAATCAAGTTAAGTAAGTTTCATCTTCCATATACTCGTATTGATTTATACTCCAGCATGTACATACTGTGCAGTGCGTACTAGTACTAGAGTTCCATTCTTTTCTTTAGAAATCAACTCATATATTGGATTATTGTCTAGCATGTGCGTACTAGTAGGCTAGTGTTGTTTTTCTCTCTAGAAATAAATACGACGTGCTCTTGTAAACGATAGAATTTTTAGTTTTTTTTTTCAGAAAAAGTTTAGATCTAGCAGTCTAGGACTTATGTTCTTGATTCTGAAAGTTTGAATATGAAGCAAGTACACAGTTATAAGATTTTTTTGTCACCTATTGTTCCGTGGCAATGGCTTAATTCTGGACTATACGCCTATACATGAATGTTCTTGTGCCCTGTGCGGCTGTGCAGTACTGATAATTCATAACTTGTGCTATTCTGTTTGTAGGATGTCTTCAGCTGCATCTGTTTTTCTTCCTTCTGTAAGCCATGGAACTAGTGGTGAGGTTAAATCGTGCAGCAAGGCACCGCCTGAGGACAAAGAGAACTGCAAGAAAGCTGTTGAGGACTCAAGTTGTGATAGTTTGTTCTATCCAACAATTTAATACTTGTGCACATGTGAATCTGAAATTACTCAAGTACATATGGTTACTTTTGGATCACCTAGGACTAATTGTTAGTCAACTAGTTGCTATTGTTAGGTGACTAATGTCTAGTCCTGTGCTGTTTGGATACATGGACTAGTAGCTATTAGTCCACATCAGCTCCCCTTACTAGTGAACGAGATGTTAGTTAAGGTATGGACTAAAAAATTACTTCACCCATTAGTTCACTTGTTTGGATGGATTAAGATTAAACTTCTAGTGATTATAGTCCAGGTACCCAAACATCTACGATTACTTTTATGTATATACAATCTGTACTCTGCTGGCTTATTTCTTTATTGATCTGGCAGTGAAGGCTGTTATTTTTTGTACAGTTCTGGCAGCTTCATGTTCTAAATCTTGATAAAAAAAAGCAGTGGTCTAGAGCGCTTGATGGCTCCAATTATCTACCAGAATGGTATGTATCTTTAAAACTGACACTAGGGTCCATGATGATCTGTTTTTGCTATGCTGATACAATGGGCCTGCTGCACTTTCTTTGCTATGCTGTGGAATCTTTTTTGTGCAATCTTCCTTGGTCAATTCTATCACAAGTTCTTTTATGGTCTGGAATAATTGTTGGTGTATCAGTCTAAGTGTGCTTCTAAGTTTTATTGAACTAAATGTTATATTGGTATGAGAAATTAGGCCTTTTGTATAGTTGTGAAATATAGCTTCATCACCTCTTTCTGTTATGTGAAGACAAGAAACGTGCTATCCTAGTAAACTACATGTTTGAAGCTTAACAAGTGATAGAATTGACTGTTCTATGGCTAATTGAGAATTGCTGAAACATGTTGATTAAGAATGTGTTGTATGGACCTTGGTCATATCTTTCTGAAATTTTTCATTGTAAAAGAAAAACATTTTCTATGCAACTCATTAGTCTATCTTGTATCCAGGCTGGATGCTGGAGTCCACCGATGGGTTCAACTTCACCTACCAAGAGACCATCAAGATCAAGTCTGGTGGCTTCATCCATCTTATTGCAGCAGGACTGGTTTGAGTGAATAAATTAGAGTTGATGTATGCAAATGTATGGTTGCTAGTGAATTTTAGAACCTATGAACATACTGTTGTCTATTGATTTTTGATATATACCTTGTATATTACAGAATGATAATATATGTGAAATTATTTTAATTATGAAGGTTGACTTTGTTATAAATGGGCTTGATATCAGAAGTGCACCAAAAAGGCCGAGCAATATGGGCTAAGCCCAATTTATAGTGTAAAAAACTAGCTCATTCTTTATGGGTCAAATTTATTTGTATGACAATATTTGTCATACTACTTGTGCCATGTATGCCATGTCATGTGCCACGTCAACATATGGACACTTGTCATCATCTCACTTAATATGTTATGACAAATATAATGACAAATAGCATAGTCATAATATATAGTGACAAATGTGCAATGGTCACTAAGATTAGTGACAATTGGACCGGTTAGTCACGAAGGGGTTTTATGACCCACCTTCGTGACAACTGCTATATAGTCACGAGAAAGGGGTACAATGACACAAAAACAGTCAGAATTGTCACAATCAATTAGTCACGAAGACCTAAACTCTTGTAGTGTACTCCTCCATCTCAAAAATAGATGTCGTTATGGGAAGCGTCTGCGGTCAAAACTTCTCAACTTTGACTAGATTTGTACAAAATACGTACAACATTCAAATCTCCAAATAATTTTGTTAAAAAAAACTAGACTTCAAGATCTTTCCGATGATACCAATTACTTAGCATAAATATTTATATATTTAAATATATAATTGCTTGAGGCATTTTGAAAACGCCGATTTCTCGGGAAGCGAGAATGACATCTATTTTGAGATGGAGGGAGTAATACGGTATAGTATAGATGTTAGGACACCATCATGTCGAACTGGCTGAACTAATCCCTCCATCCAACAAAAAAAACGCAATTTTTGAGTTTTTAAAATTTAATTTGACCATTCATCTTATTCAAAATATTTGTGTAAATTCTAAAATAATTATTATAATATCTTTAATGATCTAATA
Organism: Hyparrhenia diplandra; assembly: GCA_015847255.1. Lineage (NCBI taxonomy): Eukaryota > Viridiplantae > Streptophyta > Magnoliopsida > Poales > Poaceae > Hyparrhenia > Hyparrhenia diplandra. Next base: position 305,342 of record JADLZK010012073.1, on the reverse strand, counting down.
AGTCATAACAAAATTAATAATATTTATATAAATTATTCAAATAAAACAAATGGTCAAATTAGATTTTAAAAAGTCAAATAATTACGTTTTTGTTAGAGACGGAGGGAGTATTGTTTTTGCGTCTTGTACCCAACCAGAACTGGCTTTTTGCTCAGCCACTGGGCCATGGGCCCAGCCAACATTCATTATTTAACCTTTTTGTTGATCATCACAAATAATTCAATCTCATTTATACAATGTAATCCCAATTCGTTCTCGGATTCAGCAGCGCAATAATGCATGATTCGCCACTGCACTAGCCTGTGCTCATCAGTCGTACATCAACTTCCTATCATACATGAACCTAAATCCAGCTAGGTGTTCCTTTATTTCCCGTATAAAAAATCTTTTCCCTTTGCCGATTATAGTCCATCATGTTCCTTGTTGGATGCACACAAATAGCAGAGCATGCATGAAAGGTACTAGCGCGAGTGGAAGGAAGATCGACATGGTGATCTGTGACATCATTGCAAACGGATAATATAGCCACCAATGATCTCTCTCTCTCTCTGTGTTTGAGAAAAGGGAACCACACCATCCACACTAGAGTGAGTGAGTGTGTTGATTGTAAAGAAGGAACTGGAGTGAAAGGAGGAGCCGGTGATGAGTCCTTGGCGCGACGTGGTGCGTGTACTTGCTCCGGCTTTTGGTTTCCGTTTAGGCGGACAGATTAGCCTGTCAAGTCTCCCAATTGAACGGCCAACTGAGATTAAACTAAGGCCCGGTTCGCTTGGCTTATCAGTACCCGTCCGGTGTATTTTCTCTCACAAAGATCGCCAGCCCAGCAATTTTCTTGCGCCATCATTTCTCTCACAAAGATCCCACGGCCAGCACGGTAGAGCGAACATGCTCTAAGTAATTAGTAGCATCAAAGAAGCAGTCCTATCTGTTTGATACTACCTAGCCTGCCTGTGTAGCTCCATCACTCAACTTCGGTGAGAAAAATCATAAAAAGTCCACTTTGTACTGTTAAAAAACTTTGGTTTGACGATACTGGAGTATGTATGACAGTTCCACTGGCATATTAATTTACAAAGAAAGTTAATTTTCTGTTTGCAATTTTAAATGCAGTTTCGTTAACTAAACTCTGCAAGTATGTTTCACCGTCGTCGTACCCACTCGTGCTCGTGTAGTATGCCCGGTCGTCGTGGCGGCAGCAGCGTCGGCGGCCGGCCAGCGGCGCGCCGCAGGCAGCGCGCGGAGACACCGCCGACGCCGCGCACATGCATGCATTCGATCGGAGGCCGCGCCCGCGCGCGTCGCTCGCGGGCCGCGGCGATGGCATGGCGTGCGTCGTCAACGACACGGCCGGCCGACACGCCGGCCTGAGGGGGGCGTACGTACTGGCTGGCTGCTGCAACGAGCTCCATGAATGTCTCACCGGCCGGACACGCGCCGCTGCTGGCGTCTTCGTACGTACTACGTACGTAGTATGTACATCACGTGAGAGACAGCTAGCGTTGGCCACTGTGCTCACGTTGACTCGCGAGACCTTTTGTCCGTACTCGTACGTGCTTGCGTAATACTCGTACCTAGTACTCGTGTCTTCAGTTCAACTCGTCCGATCCGTCGGCTTGGCTTTGTACGTGCACCATATATATATACTATACGTACAGTATGTCGCAACACGTACTGCACAGCGTACGTGCAGCTGGGCAGCGCACCACGTCTTTGTAACGTGCACGTACGTACGGAGTACCTGCTATGCCATGCCTGCTACCACAGTATGGTATGGTAGTACTGTACGTATACTAGCAGTAACACACCGGCCGGCCGGCCAAGAAGTGACGTCGACGACCATGCATGCCAGTTGCCAGCGAGATGGGCGGGCATGGGCAAACGCACGCATGACGACCATGACCAACAATATAGGCACAATTCCTGTGGAAATATATCCAGCTTCCAAAACAGAATATTATTAGTGGAGCCCTATACAATTCTAGTGTTAGAAATAATTCGAGCTAGAACGCCTAGTATTTTGACCATTACCTCTGAGCCAAAAAAAAAAAAAAAAAACACAGATACTATCACTCTCCGTGACTTTTTAGTGTAATCAGGTGATCAGCGGGCAGCACGCGCCCGCAAATTTGACGCCGTGATCACGCTCCCAATAAAAATCTATAGTTAGTATCTTGGAGAAGACGTGCATCAATACATACTCCCTCCCGGCTGGTATTAGAAGTCGTTTTGGATAAGGTTTGGGTCAAACATCGGGAATATAAATCATCAATAACTTTTAAATTGTTGATTTTGTAAATGTAAAAATTATATGAGTAGATTTGTCTTAAAAAATACTTTAATAAAAGTATACATGCATCACATTTTCATAAATATTTTTATAATAATGAGAGGTCAAAGTTGTGTTTTGGAGGCGTGTCACCGTCCTAAACGACTTCTAATACCATCCCGGAGGAAAGTACATTTTTTATTGTCTGTTTCTTTGACATTTCTTTGCACTATCGGTTCTCCTTTTTTATAGGTACTGTACTCGCGCGCGTACCACCAGAAGTTTCTTTTTTAAAAAAAAATGGGACGCTAGCTTTTGACCGACCCCTACGCGACCGTAAAAAGCGTAAGGGAATCGGGCCACGCAACGGTGCTTCACAAAGTCACACCGGGAGTGTGGACTTCTACGGCCAACGTACGGTGTTGACGTCGTGATGCCAAGAAACCTGTGCCTGCTGCATCTCAGACAGATACGGATCAGGTGAAGTATCGCCATTTGTTTCTACCCAACCGGCCGTCTGTCCAAATGCTAAACCAAAGGAGTAGTATTTTTTAGATCAAAACAAAAATTGAATCATGAATTATCTTGTTTTTAGACATAGTATTTAGGAAGTGACGAGCTGTGAAAGTTGGAACACACACACGTGGGCACGTACCTCTGAGATTTGCCAGTTGGCCACTGTGCTACCGACCGTTGACTCGCGAGACCTTTTTGTCCAGCCGTCTCGTACGTGCTTTACGTGCAGCATATAATACACGGTGTAGTACAACGTTGGACCGTTGCCAACGTACACGTGTGTTGCACCTGGCCACATCGTACGTGCAGGGGGCAGCGCACCACGTCTTTGTAACGTGCACGTACGTACTTGCCATGCCATCGCTGCTAGCACAGTTATATACTATGCTATGGTACTGTACGTACTAGCAGTAATACACCGGTTCCCTGACCGACCGGCCGGCCGGCCAAAAAGTACGTGACGACGACTATGATGCATGCCAGTTGATGGCGCGCCGACCGACGGCATGGGCAAACGCACGCATACAATATAGGAAACTTTCTTGCTTGTATTTTTCTCTGACCTGTACTGTAAATTGCAACACAATTAATTCTAGTAAAATTATATCCACCTTTCTAAATAAAACCTTAGAATATGAGAGGAGGAGGCTGTGGAGCTCTAGGCAATTCGAGCTGTATAAATAAATAAATATTTTGACCTTTACATCTGAGAAAAAAAAACAAACAAAAACAAAAACACAGTAACAGATATCGCTCTCCGTGACTTTAGAGTGGATAGTAGTGTAAATCAGGCGCCGGGCAACACGCGCAAATTTGACGCCAGTGATCATGCAACATGTTTTTTTGGGGGGTTTGTTTGACATTTTCGCGCTATTGGTTCTCGTATTTTTTCAGCAGCATACGTACTGCTGTTAGTGGTTTTAAAAAATCACGACGCACGCTTTTGAGTTTTGATCGATCCCTACGCGACCGTAAAAGCGTAAGGGAATCGGGCCACGCAACGCAACGTGTACGGAGGTGCCGTGCCTACCTTCCTTGCGGTTCACTCACAAACAAAGTCACACCGGGAGTGTGGACTTCTACGGCCGACGTCGTTGCCGTCCCCGACAAAGTTACCAGTTTAGCTAGCTAACGATGCTAGAATCACACACACAATCACCTCTCACCTCCTCATTATTATTACTACTATACTGTGTGCATGTCTAACCACCTCACCATGTGCTTAATTAGTAGGAGTAGGTTATATCGTCTCTCTTGTCTTCTCAACCTGCTTTACGCAAGGCCCATGTGGCATGGTTAAGTTTAATTAAAAAAGGTAGCTTTGCAGCTTCTAGAATAACCTTTGACTCGAATGGCATATAGGGGATGAGGAAGAGGTAGTGTGAGCAAAAGTTCGGTTAGGTATGTAAAAAAAAATGTTTGGATTGGCACGTATAATCTGTGTTCAAACCCGTTCAATGGATAGCTTTCGAGCATGGTTACAATGTACTACAAAAAATAGAACTAATATTTTAAATAGGTTTCGAGCCAAGAATATTGTCTCGGCAGCAATACCTCTTCCTAGGCCCGTACCTAATAAACTGAAGTGGGCAGACCAAGTTTGCTAGAGTGAACAAGGTCTAAAACTATGGGGGGTTTTTTCGACTTGGTGCTCTACAACTATGGTTGACCGTTGGAAATACAAAAACTAACACAGAGAGACAATGATGTAGTAGACACTCTACTGTCAGATCACATATTGTCTTTGACGGACGAGGGTAATATGGAGCAAGCCTATGTATTTTCATGTTATTTTTGCCACATGGCGGCATGTGTGTGATGAGTTTTCTGGTTGCTCTACGAGAGAGATACCTAGAATGTTTTTTTGCGTGGGTGTTGCAAGCTCCTCATGCCCCGAAGTGATCATGTGGATATAGATGTCCAAACAGACAAATTGGCCGTAGCACACGTAACGTACGAGTCTAGTTAGCGATCTAACTATGATTACACTGACATTCGATTCTGTCGTGTTATGCCAGGTTGATACATAACTCGATGGTCCGTGTTGCTCGTCACAACACGTGTTCATCTGATCTAATAAGATGAGAAAAAAAAACCCAAAGTCAACAAAGATACATAGACTAAGTATTGCGATCTTTTTTTTTTGGAGGAAAATAATTACCACCGTAGCATTTGAGACCTCTGTCCACACTCTCTGAGAATAGACGGTCTCTCTTGACGTTAGAGACCCCTACTGCTGCTCATCGTCACTCTTCATAACGGCTCCTGTACTGTACAAACGACCTTGGGGCCCTCACGCGGTCTGGCAACTCCGGCGCACGCACGGCCTCGCCGCCAGTCCGCGCCGCACCGGATCCCGTTTGACTTGGCTGCTTCCACGCTGACGCACGCTGCCAAACTCTCGTCGCAGTAATAAAGCCTGCGGCGCAACGAATTGACGGATCTGCCCCTCCCCTCCCTGCCCACCCAACGTGCCCGTGACCCCGTGCCGTCGCCGTCGGTAACGGGAAACGACGACGTGCGAGTCTCCTGCTTGGACCCACGCGTCGGCGAGCGTCGCGCCCGCCGTGGGCTCGCCTCGCCGCTGGTATAAAGCCCCCCGCGACCAACTCCCTTGGCCGCACGCCGCCACTCACTGGTCCTCCCTCCCTCCTCACTTCACTAGAGACACAACAAGCCAGCCGCGAGTGCACGAGACACAGAGCCAGGCCATCCATGGTCGCCGCGGTGCGCGTCGCTCCGGGGCTCGGGAAGAAGCCGAAGCCGGGGCCTGGGCTGGCGATGCTGGACGCCGTGCCGCCGCCGGGTCAACAAGCAGCAGGAGAAGAGCGTCTCTCAGACGCCGACACGACGGCGTCGTCGACGGCCGCGCCCAACTCGAGCCTCAGCTCTGCCAGCAGCGCCGCCAGCCTGCCACGGTGCTCGAGCCTGTCGCGCCTCTCCTTCGACTGCTCCCCATCCGCAGCCCTCTCCTTAGCGGCTGCCGCCGCCGCAGCTCCCGCTACAGCGGCCTCACCCACGTCTCCAGCGCCGGCACGGCCGCACCGGTCCGGTGACGCGGCGTGGTTGGCGATCCGAGCGGCGTCGACTTCGGCCGCGCCGGCGCCACTGGGTCCACGCGACTTCCGTCTCCTCCGCCGCATCGGTGGCGGCGACATCGGGACCGTGTACCTGTGCCGCCTCCGGGACGCCGACGCGGAGGCGGAGGCGGAGGCGGAGAAGCGGCGGCCTGGCAGCGGCGGCGGCGAGTGCTGTCTGTACGCGATGAAGGTGGTGGACCGGCGCGTGGTGGAGAAGAAGAAGAAGCTGGAGCGCGCGGCGGCGGAGAAGAGGATTCTACGGGTGCTCGACCACCCGTTCCTCCCCACGCTCTTCGCCGACTTCGACGCCGCGCCGCACTTCTCATGTGTCGTCATCGAGTTTTGTCCCGGTGGTGATCTTCACTCCCTTCGCCACCGTATGCCCAACCGCCGCTTCCCTCTCCCGTCAGCTCGGTGAGTGTCGTGTCGTCTTTGCGGCGGAGCTAGCTGCACCTGTTACGACGAGTGCTAATGGTGGCGGTGGTGGTGGTCGGTGCAGGTTCTACGCGGCGGAGGTGTTGTTGGCGTTGGAGTACCTGCACATGATGGGCATCGTGTACCGTGACCTCAAGCCGGAGAACGTGCTGATCCGCGCCGACGGTCACATCATGCTCACCGACTTCGACCTCTCACTCCAGTCCACCTCCACGCCGTCGCTCGAGTCATCCCCCGCCTCCGCCTCCGCCTCCGACGATTCAACGGCCTCCGTCTCCTGCTTCCCAGACCACCTGTTCCGCTTCACACTTCGCCGCGGCAACAGCAGCAGCCGACGCGCGCGCAGCCTCCGCCGTGTCGCCTCCACCTCAACGACGACGACGACGTCCCAGACCCTGGTGGTGGCGGAGCCGGTGGACGCGCGGTCATGCTCGTTCGTGGGCACGCACGAGTACGTAGCGCCCGAGGTTGCCCGTGGCGGCTCCCACGGCGCGGCCGTCGACTGGTGGGCACTCGGCGTGTTCCTCTACGAGCTGATCCACGGCCGCACCCCGTTCGCCGGCGCCGACAACGAGGCCACGCTCCGCAACATTGCGCGCCACCCGCTCACCTTCCCTCCCCTGCCGCTACCGCCGCTCCAGCCGACGCCGACGCGCGGGACCTGATCGAACGCCTCCTCGCCAAGGACCCGCACCAGCGGCTGGGGTCCCCCGGCGTGGCGCCGCCGACGTGAAGGCCCACCCGTTCTTCCGTGGACTCAACTACGCGCTGCTCCGGTCGGCACGCCCGCCCGTCGTCCCCGCCGCGTCCCGCACCCCGCTGCACCGCTCCCAATCCTGCAGCGCGGCGACCACGAACGCGACGGCGATGGCCGCGCGCCGCAGGGCGTCGAAAGAAGCCACCGCCGCCGCCGCAGGATGCCAATCGGTTCGACCTGTTCTGACCGACCGTTGTGGGTGCCAGCGCCGGCGACGTCACGCATTGACCTTGGAGCCTCACTCGCCATTGTACACAGTGCTAGTTGCAGTTGTACTACTACTAGTTTATAATCTCTTCTAGATGCAGTATGTCATTAATTAATTAGACTAATCGAAGAACTTGAAGTGGAACTCTGCTCGGTCGAGCTCTTTTTCTTCGCTGAATTCCGAGGCGTGCTTCAGTGACGTGGCGTGGTTAGGGTTGACAGTGGGCGAGGTGTGTCGGGTGGTGATGGTAACAGCGGGTCACATGGGCGCTGGACTTGTCTGCAGACAGGGGGCGCTGCCACTGCCTGCCAGGCGATTACGACATTAATGGCGCCGGTTGACCTTGCTTGGTTGGCGTGCCTACAGCCAAGGGTGGAAGAAGGTCGTGACGTGGCATTGCTGGCTCTGGGTCGTGGAGTGGAGTGGTTTGGGTTGCTGGGGAGACGTGCGGCAGGTCCAGCGGATGCAGGGGTTATATACAGTGCAAATGGCCATAATCCATGGATGATGGCCCTGAGTTGTGCTGTGAATCACGACAGGTTTACCTAGGTTTGGGAGGGTGGTTTCCATGGTTGTCGGACATTTGAAGAAAAGAAAGTGTACAAACATCAGTACAGTACGTTTTGTGTGTCCATCCATTTGTATCCGAAAGCACTCACTGAATCTCTCATGTTTTTTTTTTTTTTTTTTTGAGGTAATAGGAGCTTCATTGATTAAACAACCATGGGGTTACAATGTTTAAAAAGGAAATTCAAGCACATCCTAAAGCATATTGCAACATGTAGAAATCTGATAGATAAATAGCAAAATTCGTATAGAAATTCAATGCAACCAAGATAGTAGAAGATACTCCCTGTCCCATGGACTTCGCTTCGCTTTTTGACTTTTGAACTTCATCTTTGACCATCCGTCTTATTCAAAATATTTACGCAAATCATAAAATAAAATAATCAATATTCAAGTATCTTCATTGATAAAATAAGTTGTAAAAAAATAAATTATATTTGTGGAAAAATTTTGAGTAAGACGAAGATCGAATAAGATGGCACGGAAACTGGGTGACAAAGTCGGTGAGACGGAGGGAGTATGTGATTTCCTAATAATTCACATACAATGCAAAGGGGGTCAAAGTCGTGTGCAATAATGGATAGTTATGATGTTGGATTTGCCTGTTAGCAAAAATTCTAAGCTAGTATTTGTTAGGCCTGATGAAGCCACGCCACAGGCATCGGACACAAGAGTATGTGCTGTCGAAGTTAATTTGATTGATACATTAACGGTGGTCATTGCATATATATAGTAATATATATGTTTATAAATTGGGTTTAAGTTAGGGAATTTGTTTTAGGAAAGGAATTTTGAGAGGTTTATGAATGGTGATTAAAAAAGAACCGGTTTCTTTTCCCCAATAGTTCAATGGACTCCACTCCACTCTGCTCGCTTAAACTTTGTCAACCGGCCTTATCAGCCATGATAAATTATTTTAAATACAATGACATATACCGTGGCGAATTAGCTAAACTATTCTTTTTAATAAAGGATAGTTTGAGACCTGTTTTATTTGGGCATACTCCTCCGTCCACAAATAAGTGCACTTCTTTGACTTTCAAAATTCTTGTTTAACCATTTTAAATCTTATTTAAAATTTTTTAATAAATATTACTTATTTTGTTATAACATAATTTAGCATTAGAGTAATTTTTATATTATGAAAAAATAAATTATATTTATTAAATTTTTTTAAATAAGACGAATGGTCAAATATGATTGATAAAAGTTAAAGAAATGTACTTATTTATGTACGGAGGGTGTACGTACTACTAGATGTTCATCTACAGTAGTAGTACAGATGTTCGTATGGGTAGGGAAGGGGTCCCACGGCAACATGCCTTTGCCGGCGCATCACTGTCACTGCACTGCAAGCAGCCACGCCGCACGGCGCCGGCACGGCACGGCACGGCACGGCGGTCGCTGTAACTGCAGTGATGGTGGCGTGTGCCGTCGCACAAGCATGCCGTGCTGCTCTGAAGACAGCAGAGGAAGGCGCCCGCGAAGGACGGACGCGACCGCCGACGACAGCCGGACGGACGGATTGGACAATTGGACGGATCAAGGGCGGTTGCCGGCGGGACGGTGTCGCCTTCCTAGCCGGCCTACCGGATCGGTCGCTGTGTGTCTATCATTGTCGGGCGGGGATGGTATGGGTCGCCGTCGCCGTCGCCGGAGATGGAATCCAACACACGGTTGCGCAGCATCGTTTGCTTGCATTGCATGTGACAGACATTGACGACACTACTCGCGAGGCCACAGGCGCGATGCTCTTCTGACGCCGAACTCGCCATTAATCCAGAGATCAGAGCCCCAGCAATGGTGCTGAGCTTCAACACGACTGACGTGACCCGTGGCTTGGCTCGTTCTTTGGTGCTCCCAGCACGCACGCAGACAGGCATGCACGCACACGCAAAGTCAGAAGCCTGCGGCGGCCCTGGCCCCTGCCTTGAGCGTGCCGGTGCCCGTGCCCGGTGCCAAGAACAGTGCCAAGAACAGGAGCCTCACCTTCGAATCCCAGCAGCAACAGGCCTCGGGCCGGGGTCACGGGCCACCTCGCGAATGGAACGCTGATGGATGGAGAGCCGTGCCCGTGCGTGAAGGCATCTGTCCAGAGCCGCAGCCCTGCCTGTGGCTGTGGCTGGCTGTGGGTGAGGTGGAGCATGCGCCCCCATGGGCGCCTGCAGCCTTCCCAGAGCTGCAGGGGCTTTGACCAGTTGGGGCAAAGAAACTTCACCGGGGCCAGCTGCAACGTCAGGCATGTGGCTAAAAAGGGCAGTGGTCTTGACGTGCGACAGTGCCTCCTCCTTCTTCTGCCTTGTAGCCATGGTACTCCACGTAGGGTGCTGTACAACGCAAAACTGTAGCATCCATCGATCATGCTGCTGCATGTGCATGTGAGTTGTGAGGCAATGCATGCATCAATGGCTACGTACAGTACAGTACTCCATCTAGGCACGTGCTGTACACAAGTTAAAACTGCTCTGTGAAGAAACGGCTTTTGGTTTTGGAATATTATTCCTACTGCTACAGTGCTACCACTGAGTCGACCTTCGTTTCGTTTGCACTGGGCCTTCCTGGCCGGCCGGCCATCTGTACGTACAGTACTATACAGTCGAGAATCGATCGACGATGAGAGTTGCTGGACCGCCATGCGCAGTCACCCTGGGCTTGAGGTACAAAGTAGAAATATTATAGCATTCCTAAGAGCTTCTGTATTTATGAGTAGCTAAAATTCTAATTTAGCTAATATGTAAAATGAAAAAGCTAGCAAAAAAAATATTGACTCGATCGGCACGTTTTGGATGGCAATCAAACTGGGCTTCCTCAGGAGGGCAACTATGGCCATGTGCAGTATTAGTAGATGATGAAATCAAATATTAGGATTTTGAGCACACAGCAGCTGAAAGCTTGAATTGCAACACAGCAGCAAGCCCACCACGTGGCAGCCAGGAACAAGACTGACCTCGGGCCACCTCGCGAATGGAGAATCGTGCCCGTGCGTGATCCGCATGCATGCTCGCACCATGGCCCGCCCATGGGTGTCGGCAGGCATGTTTTTGACGTGCTTTATGGCTTCTACGAGAGGGAGGGGCTCTAGTTGTACAACACAAAACTGTAGCATCGATCGCTCCAGGCTCCAGCTCTGCATCTGCATGTGAGCATCAATGCCACTACACGTAGAGTACTCTAGGCACAGTACTCCTTCTAGCATCTAGTAGCTAGGAGTACGTGCTGTACACAAGTTAAAGCTGCTGCTGTGTGTCTTGAAACATGATTACTCCTGCTGCTACAGTAGTGCGACCACTGATCGAGTCGATGAGTTTGCACTCGATCGTGGGCGCCGGCGCGCCGGCCGGACGGCCATTTGTACATACAGTACTATACAATCGAATCGATCGACGAACAAACAGAGTTCCTGGACCGCCATGCCATGCACGACGACCAGGACCACGATGAGCTGCCTCTGTGCTTTTGCATCGCATGCAACCTCGTGCTCGTGCATGGATCTCGCCGCTCCTACGTGCTCTACTGTAGGAGTACATGCAGTCTGCAGATAAAGACAAGCGCTAGATTGCCGTTCGTTGCATACTGATGTCACTCGAGGGCATGGCGCCTGGTAAAAAGCTCCGCAGCGTCGGTGATCCATCACCATGAAGTGCAAAGCTGAAAGGCCTGCAGTGCAAAGCATGGCTGCATCCTGCAAAAGGTGCATGGGGCTGTCGGCCGCTGAGCGCCCGATATGGCCAGTGCAGTGATGCGCCCGGCGGCAAAGGCACGCATTTGTAGATACTATTCCTAGATGTACTAGTATTCCCTTCACCTTCCTTTAACTTCATATACTAATATTAATACTTACAATGCATAATTAGTATCATTACATAAATCGTTGAATATGTATGTACTATCATAACTAACTTGTTTGACATGTATTAATGTTGCACTTTTACAAAACTACTGTAGTTCAATGCGTTTTTTTTTTTCCATTGAGTATATCAGACTATGTATGACAATATGTATGTGAACATGCCTTTGCCGCCGCGCGCATCACTGAACTGCAAGCACGGCACGGCGGTCGCTGAAACTGCAGTGGTGGCGGCGTGTGCCGTCGCACAAGCTTGCCGTGCTGCAATGTTGCGGAGAGGCAGAGGCCGACGCCACCGCCGACCAGTGTCGGTCGGTGTCGCCGTCGCACGCATCGATCGATGTGTGTCCATCGTTGTCTGCCGGGCGATGATGTGTTGTCGTCGCTGTCGCCGGCCGGTTTGGTAATGGGGTCGAATCGAACACACGAATGGATGCATGGAGCGTCGTTTGCTGCTTGCACGCAGTACACGACACCATGCATGTGACAGACATTGACGTACTACGTCACTCGCCGGACTCGCCATTAGAGCTCTGAACCCAGCTCGGGATGATGGCTTCAACACGGTTGATGTGACGCGTGGCTCGCTGGCTTTGGCATGCGCATGGCAAAGGTAGAGATAGAGAGAGAGTAAAGCCTGCGGCCCCTGTGGCGGTGCCCATGCCATGCCATGCCAGCAACAGCACCCTACCCTCAGCTTCCAATCCAGCAGGGCCCGGCCCCGGCCGGCCAACCTCGAGAATCGAACGCTGGAGTAGGTTTGGCTGCTTCTGGCTTCTTCTTCTGCGAGTGGGTAGCCACGGTCTAGGGTGCTGTGCGGGGTAGCAGAACAAAACTGTACAGTAGCAACCATTGTTCATGCTGCATCTGCATGTGAGGCATCCATCAATGGCGCTACGTACGCACAGTACTCCATCTACGGAGTAGCTACGTGCTGTAGAGTACACAGTTGAAAGTTGCTACTGCTACAGTGGTACCACTGAGTCGATCTGAGTTTGCACTCGATCGACTGGCCATGGCTAGCAGTCCGGCCATTTGTACAGTACTCTACCATCGAAACGATCGACGACCAGAGTTGCTCGACCGCCATGCCCATCCATGCTGCATGAGGACCAGGACCACTGTGAGCTGCAGCATGCGGGCAGGCCAGACCACTTTTGCAGCCAGCCTCGTGCATGCATCTCGGACAGTCCTTGCTCGATCTTCCTACTCCGTACTACTAGCATGCAGTGTGCAGAGAAAGACAAGCGCAAGGTTGCCGTTGGTTTCTGATGTCACGCGCATGCACGGCATGGCATGGCCGCCTGGATCTGTGGCGCCGCGCGAGTCGCGTGCGAGCGAGCAGGAGCAGGACCAGACGCCTGCCTGCCTGCCTGCAGAAAGCTCGCCGTGCCGGTGATCCATCAATCACCATGCAGTGCACGGCTAGTAGTAGATGGATGGAGCTAGGGCCTAGGCGTCCGACCTCGTACCCTGCGCCGCGCCTACTCGTAGCATCACTCCATGGGCGGGCTCGCTGTGGGCATCGATGATCGCCAATTCGCCATGCATGGACATGGACACAGGGAGAAGCTGCCTCGCCTCGCCATCGCGGCAGGCCGGGCCGGGCCTGTAGCTGTACGTACAGTACCTCTGACCATTGGTCAGGCTTGCGCGTTCCATACTTCCATGGCTACCACCACCCCACAAGCTCCTAGTAGTAGCACGACAAGGAAATGGTAGCGAGAGGGGCATGCAATGCATGGCTACCTGCAGCTACAAGCATGCGATGCGACCTGGTCCTGCTCCTGCCGACGCTGTAAAACGTTCGTACACACGCGCGGCGGGCAGAGCTTCGATTCGTGCCGACGCTGCGTCACTGCCAATCCCCAGATCAATTACCACCAGCGCATACAACTTTTTTTTTTTTTTTCCAGTGTGCATAGCATGCATTTCTTTGGGCCAGAACATGTCACATCCATCCCATCCCAGCCCAGACCAGACCAGCCCAGCCCAAATGTCAAAACCCTTGCCGGCCCACGTTCGCTCTCATCCAGCTTTTGGTTTCCATCCAACCGCACTCAGCCCCTACTAGAAAAGAAATTTAGAACTTTCCCGACGCCTCTCGTTCCCCATCTACAGTAGATCAAGGCGAACCAGCGGGCGATTCTCTTCCCCGGCGTCGATTTCGCCGGCTTCTCTTCGCCTCCGGTGACCGCTCCGGCGCTGGAGGTGAAGGGGAGCGGCGAATCGATGCCCGTGTTTATACCTACCTCTATTAGTCTAGGTTTTTGTAGGTTAGGGTTAGTCTACTCCGAATCGAGGTCATCAGTCCGAGTTTATGTCCGTGCTCCTCTTCCGCTGCGACGGGCGATAAGCGTCGGCTTCAGCTTTCGTCTCCTCCGGGCGGGACGCTCGGGCGAGGATCCTCCGTTTTTCGCGGTAAAGATGGGGTACATTATCTTACCAACTGTGGAATCGGGTTGGGTGTTCGTACTACCTCCTCCGGTAGTTTACTTTCCTTCGGGTTCCTGTTTTCCGCGAGCCGGGGCTGTCGTTTGAGGCGCCGGTCCTCCCGGTTCCGGGCGGTGTGATGGTCGTCGTACCATCTCGCCAATCTTTCTTGGCCTGCTCGTTCATCGCTTTCAAAGCGCGCGTTGGTTCTCCGATGTGCTATTCAAGGTGCCACTCAAACTTTTTCCTACGCCGGTGTGGTGGCCGGCTTCATGGATGGCTCCGATCCTCGTCGCCGTGTGGTGGCCGGCTTCATGGATGGCTCCGATCGCCGGCGACGAGGAAGACTGGGGTTGCTTGCAAGGATCTATGTGTAATTTCTGTTTCTTTGAAGGATGTCTTTGTAAGCTGCGTTGTAAACTATCAGTTTTACTATGAATGAAATTCCCGGTTCCTTCTAAAAAAAAAATCCAACCGCACTCAACGCGCAAGTGCAACAAGATTTGATTGCGAGGAACGGCCGGCCCTGCAGAAAATGCTTTCAATCAAGCAAGGAAAGGCACGGCACAATCTCAACATGCGCGCTCCATCTCCTCTTCAACTACGGATCTGCTGAACCAACTATTGTTCCATCTTCCTCTCATCTTGTGGGTGGCACTTGGTTCTCTCAAGCACAGAAACAAACAACTTTGCATGTACAGCGCATGTTTGGTGCATCTTTTCCTCTCGCCTTACAGTTGGATGTATGCGTTACTGCAGAAACTCTGAAACTCTGTCTAGTTGCAGGTTTATCCCAAACAGGAGTAGTTTCCTGTTTAGGGACCTTTTCCTTCTATTTTGCTATCCTTCTCGGTCTGTAAAACTGCTACTCATGTATTTCCGTTTCTTGAAATGGGAATGGGGTTATGCCTTGTGTGGAAGAAAAAAATGTACAGCGCATGACAGAGTTTGGCCGTTGATCAAACCAATCCAAGAGACGTCGTCCATTGTTTCTCTTTCGTGCGGTTCACATAAGCATTCATGGCTCACTACTTCTGCTCCCATTCCACCGGTTTCTGACAGTTACCAAGTGCCCTCCATACAGAATTCTGACTGCAACTATCAGATCAGAATGTGGTCACAAATGGATTTTGACGTACAACAACTGATGAATACTAGGCTTTACTGGCAAGACCAAGATGGAAGCCAACAAGCGTCTGACGCTGAGACGTTTGTGTTTCCAAGATAATGAGGTGAAAGAAATGACTCCGCAGAATACTTACAGAAAAGGCATGGTGCAATCTCAACATGTGCACTCTCCTCTAAAAAGTTAAGCAAAAGATCAACTCCAGCTCTACACAAATGTGACGACTGATCTTGGCTTCTGCAGAGGATGACATATCGGTGATCATAGTGTAGTTATTGACGATATTTCTTCCTCTGCGCTTGTGATACTCCTGAAACAAGATAAGCAAAAACATTCAGAAACAGCTCCACATTTATAGCACAGGACAGAGTTTGCCCATTAACCAAAAACAAACCAAGAGATGTCCATCTTTTCACACAGTTGACATATGCATTCATGGTTGACTACTTCTACTCCCATTTCACCATTTTTTTTTTGTTAGCAAGTGGGCTTCATACAAATTTCTGATTGTAACTATCAAAGTGATTTTTCTACAAAAGAAACATACTCTGCATGAACAGGCTTACAGGCCAGACCAAGATGGAAGCCAAGCATTCATTGCTCGAGTCCCTAGCTAATTTTTGTTTCCAACATACCGATCATGAGGTGCAAGGAAGGACCTGACGAATACGAGTACTTCAACAAAAGTCACGGTAGAATCTCAACAGGTGTAGTCGCCTCTCAAAAAAAAGATGAAGCAAAGAAGATCAAATCTAGAGAACCTTGCTGAGTAGTCTGATGAAGCCCAGCTGATGCAGTCGCCTCTGATGCAGAATTGCAGAATCTTGGCGGCTGCAAATTGTGCTACTCCTGTGATTAACATGGACATCCCCTGCACTGGTAACAGCCAGAAGACAACACAAAACCAGTAGTTTCCATCCATCAGACACATCGCCAATGACTGTGTAGGCAATTGATGATATTTCTTCCTCTGACCTCGTGATAAATACCTGGTCTCCTGAAACAAGATAAGTAAAACATTCAGAAACAGCTCCACGTTTACATCACAGGACAGAGTTTGCCCATTGACCAAACCAAACCAAAACCAAGATGTACATTTTGCTTGCACTGTTGACAACCTATTCCAGGTCTCACCGGTTTCTGTTAGCTAGTGGGCTCCAAACAAAATTCTGACTGTAACTATCTTTTACTCTTTCTCCCTGTAAAAGTCTCCGTACGTGTCAATAGTATGCCTATAATCATTAGTTTATGCGCTATGAATATTAACCATACACAGCCCTATTGAGACAATATTATACTACAATTTTCATGAACTTTTCGTTGCAAATAGAAATTCCAAGACAAATCCTGAAGTCATTCTCAAAAAAAAAAAAAAAAAAAGGACAAATCCTGAAGTCCACTTCTTATCACTTTAAGACTCTCCAGTAGGCTGTTTATATATATGCAACACCAACACAAGAGCAGATGACATTACACTAGGTGCCACTACCCATTAGTTAAAATAAACTGTCAAAGAAAGTGATCCCGCCATTCAAGGGTCGATAATCCTTGCACTCATCATACTGTGCATCTTCTTACCAGCAGAGGTTTTGTCAGAATGGAGCCTCTTCTAGGCCTTCAATTTCATTACGAGGCTGCCCCGACCTTGGCATCAGTGAGCAATGTACTGCGTCCAGCTTGAATAGATACTTTAGAGTCATCTGCAACAGCACCTTTCATCTACCACAACCAGCAGTCAGGAACCAAGAAGCAATGGTTGAGGTCACCAACATCTCGCTGGAGCGCGGTGAGACGCGTGTGCTCACCCGTGTCAGCCACTTCTGCGTCGCTTCAAGCACCTCATTCACCATGTTCAGGGAGGATTGACAGCTGCAGCGCACACCCTTCCTCCCCTCTGCATTGTGCAACGGTGGCCAAGGTTGGGTGGTACAGCTTCAAGCAGCAGGACCCAATTGGCCGCCTTGGATTCATCCATGCTAGGGCGAATCCAAGAGGGTCCCCTGTTATCATCGATTGGGCCACTAGAAACAGCTCGTGCCCAAAGAAAGGGAAGGATGATACTATGATAGTGTAGAGTAGGCAATTGATGATAGTTCTTCTCTGACCTCGTTATACATGGTTTCCTGAAACAAGGAAAACTCTGCATTTACAGCACAGGGCAGTTTGTTTGTTGATGAAACCAAGCCATGTGGTGCCCATTTTTTTTTCACACAGTTGACGTAAACATTCATTATTGAATAGCTCTACTCCCATTCCATTGTTTGTTTTAACAAGTGGGATCCATAGAAAATTCATAGTGCAACTATCTTTCAAGTCTTCTTTCTGCAAAAGTCTCCGTACGTGTAACGGATAGAACCACCTATGTCATTACCTACAAAGACTATCCTGTACACAGCCATATCCACACAATATATACTACGATATCCATTAATCAGCTGCAACCGAAAGTCCAAGACAAACCCACATCCCATTGTTTCAAGACAATCCAATATGCGGTTTGTATATATATAACACATAGGCAGATGCCATTACACGGCAGCTAGTTAAGATAGACAGGAATAGCAAGTGATCTCGCCATGAGTAAAACCATGCAAAGATTGATGCTCCCAGTCCTCGTACTATGCATCTTCTTTCCAGCAATGGTCATGCTGGAAGGAGCCTATTCAAGGCCCTCTGTGTCATTACCAGGCTGCCCTGACAAGTGCGGCAACGTGTCCATCCCCTACCCATTTGGCATCGGTGAGCAATGTGCGCGACCAGCTTAAACAGCTACTTCAACCTCACCTGTAACAACACCTTACATCCACCACAGCCAACAGTTGGGGACAGCACGGGATATGTTGAGATCACCGACATCTCGTTGGAGCATGGGGAGATGCGTGTGCTCAGCCCTGTCAGCCACATCTGTTTCACATCAAACACCACGCATAAACAGTGGTACGGAGGGTATGATGTGCAGCCCACACCCTTCCTCCCATCCTCATCGCCGCAACCGCTTCACAGTCATTGGTTGCAACACCCTAGGGCTCATGGGTGGGAACAAGGATGCCAAGAGTCAGAACCTGGCCGGATGCTACTCCTATTGTGAAGGCATCAACAGCACGTCTGATGGTGCCCCCTGTGCTGGAATGGGCTGCTGTGAGGTTGCCATCCCTGCGAATCTCACTTCCTTTGGGGTGGGTTTCGAGATGAACCAAAGCAAGGTTTGGGGCTTCAACCCATGCTTCTATGCCATGGTTGTCGAGGCTGGGTGGTACAGTTTCAGGCAGCAGGACCTCGTCGGCCGTCTAGGATTCATCAACACTAGAGCCAATAGGGGCGCCCCCATCATCGCTGACTGGGCCATAAGGAACAGCTCAAGCCCAGAGGAGGGGGAGCCACCTAGTGGTTACGCCTGCATCAGTGCAAACAGCTACTGCACGAATGCAAATAATGGTCCAGGCTATCTGTGCCAATGCTCCAAAGGATACGAGGGTAATCCTTATATTCGAATGGCTGCAAAGGTATGTCTCTACTCAAAAGTAATTTTTAGTCTGGAGTTTCCAGGATAATAAATACTCTAGAAACCTGATCGACTTCTAAATACCACTCAGTTTTACTGCCTCAATACTACTCAGTTTTATTGCCATTGAGGCTGTGATGCCTTAATACACTTTGCACTAAAATCTTATAAACATCATAAATGAGTGTCCAATAATAATTTCACCATGTTTCAGCTAATCTCACTGCTAAAAGATCACAGAATATTGCTGTCATGCACGAAGCTTGTCATCAATTTTGTTTTGGTTTTTATTTCTGAACTGAAAGAAACAGTCAGCTCTAGCGTATGTCATGATTTTTAATTACGGAGCAGTTGTAGAAAGGGAATTTCCAGTGTTGCAAAGTCCGCTGACTTTATCACTTCTTGAGATTTTCTTACCTTCTATCCACGTGTTAGTTTAACTTATCTGATTGCTTATGTTTTAATTTCCATCTTCAGATATAGATGAGTGCATGCTGCATACACAAGATTCCAAGTATGAAGAATTGTACCCATGCAGAAAAGGGGTTTGTCACAATATAAAGGGAAGCTATTTTTGCAAATGTAAATTAGGAACAAGAGATGATGGCACAAATTTCGGATGCCGGCCTCTTTATGCTTCAGCAAAACTAGTTATTGGTAAGCACCATATAGTATGCTTCTGTTTGATGTATTTAGTGGTAAACAAACGCTCATAGCTAAGACATTAAGTACTTCTTCAATTTCACAACATTTTTCATTCTAATAAATCTCACACAACAAAAAGGAGCATTAACGAGATAAACTATTCCACATCAAGTACATCACAATCCTTGGTAGCAGGAGGGGAGGGGGATTCAGTGTTGTGGCTACATTGATGAAGGGTATGGAGTTAATGTGAAAATGACAAACAATTTGAGAAAATATAGAAAGCACAATGAAATGTGAACAAAGAGAGTAAGTAAGAGCCCATAACAAATGTTTTACAGCTTTATTAAGAGTTTTTTTTTTCTGCAAAGAATGAAGAAACCTTTACAGAAATCCAATTTCTGTTCCATGCAACTGGGAAGAAGTCAATCTTATGATCCAACTTAAGCAACAATAAGATTGCAGACTAAATTAGTAATGGAGTGTTTACTCGAATCTGTGTTCTTAATTAAAAATTATTTTGCAGGCCTCAGTGTCTCTGTAATCATGTTGATGGCCCTGGCATTCTTGTACATCACACAATTACAAAGGAAAAGGCACAAGATGGAGAAAGAAGAATATTTCAGACAAAATGGAGGTCTCAAGTTATATGATGAAATGAGGGCAAGGAAGGTTCACACGATTCATATTCTTACAGAGAAGGAAATAAAGAGAGCCACAGACAACTATAATGAGGATCGAGTACTTGGATCTGGAGGTCATGGAATGGTCTATAGGGGAACTCTGGATGGCCACAAAGAGGTTGCCATAAAGAAGTCCAAGGCAATAAATGATGATTGCAGGGAAGAATTTGTCAATGAGATAATCATTTTATCTCAAATCAACCACCGAAACATAGTGAGGTTACTAGGCTGCTGCTTGGATGTAGATGTCCCAATGCTGGTGTATGAATTTGCCTCCAATGGAACATTATCTGGGTTCCTTCATGATGCTGATCCCAGATCACCAATCCCATTAGATCTTAAGCCTCAAGATTGCTACACAATCAATCAGCAGAAGCTCTTGCTTACTTACATTCATCAATATCTCGTGACGATCCTACACGGAGATGTCAAATCTGCCAATATCCTGTTGGATGATCAGCATAATGCAAAGATCGCAGATTTTGGAGCATCAGCACAGAAGTCCATGGACGAAAGTGAGTTCATCTTGTTTGTACAAGGAACACTTGGCTATCTTGACCCTGAGAGCTTTATCAGCCATCAACTGACTGAGAAAAGTGATGTCTACAGTTTTGGAGTTGTTCTTCTGGAGCTGATCACAAGAAAAGGGCTATGTTTGTGTCATGTACGGCCGCCACTACATCAGGAAGCGTCGCTACCGCGACGTCAGGCGTCTTGCGCTACAGCGTGCTGAGCTGCGTCCAGGAGGCCACGGCCGCCCGGCTCTAGTGGCTAAAGTTAGAAAATAAGTTGGTTAGTTGGAAAGTTTGTTTTAGCATGCCTAGAATCAAGGAGCAATTGGCTCCATGCATATTGGCCAATCGGCCTTATATTTCTGTAACCAGACGTGAGAAGAAATCAAGCAAGATCATTATCTCTGTTATCTCTCTCTCTCAACTAAGCCTACGGCAGTGGGGGGATAACCACGCCGGGAGAAGACGACGGACCGAGGCTACGATCTCCGTGGCCGAGGGCCACCTACCCCAGACCTCCGGGCCCTTGACAACCTGGTATCACGGTCACGCCGATCCTCTCCCACCACCTCCGCCCGGCCGAAGTCTTCCACCGCGGCGCAGCTAAACCCCTACCGCGCCGCCAAGTCCACCATCTTCCCCACCATCCACCGCCTCCTCCACTTTCCCAATGGCCGATCCCACCAACGCCGACATCGCCAAGCTGCTCAAGGAGCTGACCACCACCGTCAACAATCTGCGGGCGGAGGTCACCTCGATGGCGAGAGGTCGTCCCTCGTCGGGGCTGGCGGCGCTCCCGATGGCCAACACCACAACGGCAGGCCCCCAAATTCCGGAAGATTGATTTCCCTGCGGTATGATGGCAAGTCGGACCCCTTGATCTTCGTCAACATTGTGAATCCTACTTCCATCAACAGCGCATCATGGAAGAGGAGAAGGTGCGGATGGCGTCCCTACCACCCGGTAGGGCGTGGCGCCAGCTACGGTATTACCGGTAAATAGGAGGGCGAGGGCACCCCCCTCGAGCCCAGCCGGTTCAAGGATCTTCTTCACCGCGCCGGGCGCCGCTCGCTTCGCCCCCCCCCTTCGAGCTCACCGAGTGCGGCGCACGGGCACCGTGGAAGAGCATCAAGACCGCTTCGGTATTTGCTCCCGCGCTGGCCGGGCGGCCCGGAGACGCAGCGGCCCGCCGGTTCATTCGGAGGACTGCTACCGCCGCCAGGCCACGCCGTGGCGCCTCCACAACCCGCAGTCACGCTACCAGCGATGAGCCCGCACGCCGGTGGAGCTGATGGAACTTCGACAAGGCACCGCCGATCCGGCTGGGGCAACCAGTAGCGCCCTCCTTCCCGTACCCTGCCAGCCGCCGGCATTGCCGCCGCCCGCAGCCCCCTCGCCCTTCCGGGGCCGCCACCGGCAGGCGCCTGCCGCAGCACCACCTCGGGGGACGGCGGCGGCGCTCGCCGCCCAAGAGATGGCGAACGCCGCGCCAAGGCCTCTCGCGAATCGCGAATGAGAAATATTCGGCGTGGCCACAACGGTTTTGCGCGCATCTTCTTCGCCGACGGCGCGTGGAGATTGACGACGCGGAGGACGCCGCCCCCGGAGCCGGCAGGAGCACCCCGCTTTTCCTGTAGGGCCTCGCGGGTGCCCGTGGTCGACACCATGCGCATCACGGTTATTCGGCGCCGGCATCGCCGGGTTGCCCTCCTCGACCGAGCACACACAACTTCATCTCCGGGCAGCCACAAG
This sequence comes from Hyparrhenia diplandra, assembly GCA_015847255.1. Classification (NCBI taxonomy): domain Eukaryota; kingdom Viridiplantae; phylum Streptophyta; class Magnoliopsida; order Poales; family Poaceae; genus Hyparrhenia; species Hyparrhenia diplandra. Next base: position 283,013 of record JADLZK010012073.1, on the reverse strand, counting down.
CATCAGGCCTTCTACAAAGAGCGACCGCGCCTCACCGCCATGGTCGCCAACGGCGGCGCGTGACTAGCGTCCGGGTTCTTCGTGTTCCCCACTCTCCATCGAGGGCGCCCGTTCCCGGCCGACACATTGTCATGCCGTTGGGGGTGACGTCGAGCCCTTGGCACAAGGTGGTGGGCGCGCTGGGGCCGATCGTTTGGGACTTGGCCAGCCGACGCCTGTCCTTCCAAACCAGGGCGCACGGTGTCGGGCGCCGTCTCGCCACCGGGCCGGCCGCCATCGCCTCCTGGTGCCCGAGCCCCACCTTGACGCGCCTCAACTCCTTCCACGCCATCTTCGCGGAACCAACGGGCTGCCACCGCAGCCGCGCTCCACGACCACCGCATCACCCTCAAGTCAGGCGCTGGCGGTGGCGATCGCCCATACGGTACCCGGTGGCCCACAAGGACGAAGCTCGAATCGTCGGTCGCCGCCATGATCGAGCAAGGGATCACGCCGCCGCGGCTGACTTCGCCATTCTCGTCCCCGGTCATCCTCGTCAAGAAGCCGACGGGTCGCGGGCGCTTCTGCGTCGACTTCACCGCCCTCAACGCTCACGGTCAAGGACGCGTTCCCCATTCCGTCGTCGACGAAGGTCATGGATGAGCTCCACGCGGTGCTACTTCACCAAAATTTGGACCTCCGCTCGGGTACCACCAGTGCTCATGCGCCGGAGGGCGTCCACAAGGCGGCGTTCCGCACTCACGACGACATTTTGTGCGAGTTCCTAGTGATGGCGTTCGGCCTGCACCCGCTTAGCCGGCGGCGTTCGAGCGCTCATGAACGACGTCCTTCGCCCCTTCCTCCGCCGGTTTGTCCTTGTCTTTTTGGCGATATCCTAATCAAAGAAGACATGGGCGGATCACTGCGCCATCTCCGTGCCGTCCTCGGCGGCTGCGTCGGCACCGCTCTCTTCGTCAAAGCGCAGCAAGTGTGCCTTCGCGCGCCCGTCCGTCGCCTACCTCGGGCCACGTGATCTCGGCGCGGGTGGCCATGGACCCGACCAAGGTGCGGGGCCATCGCGGATCGCGCGCCGGGTCCGGCGGTCGCGTGGCTTCCGGCTTGGCGGGCTACTACCGCAAGTTCGCGCTAACTACGGCACGGTGGCCCCCAGCCGACGGGCGCCACTCAAAGCGGGATGGCTTCGCCGGATGAGGGCTTGGCCGCATTCGCCGCCCTCAAGGCCGGGGTCACGTCGGGCCCTCGCTCGCCATGCGGACTTCGCCAACACGTTCGTCGCCGAAAGTGACGCCTCCTCGCACGGAGGTTTGGCGCCGTGCTTGTCCAGGAGGGCCACCCGGTGGCTTTCTTCAGCCGCCCATTGCACCCACGACACGCGCCCTCGCCGCCCCCACGAGCGAGCTCATTGGCTTGGTCCAGCGGTGCGGCACTGGAGGCCATACCTTTGGGGGCGGCAGTTCGTCGTCAAGACAGATCACTTCAGCCTCAAATACTTGCTGGACCAGCGCCTCGCCACGATCCCACAACATCACTGGGTTGGCAAGCTTTTGGGCTTTGATTTTTCCCGTTGAGTACAGTCGGGTGCGACGAATGTCGTAGCGGATGCCCTTTCCCGCCGCGACACCGAGGAGGGTGAGCCGTCGGGCCATCTCGGCGCCCCGCTTTGACTTCATCAGCCGGCTGCGCCAAGCTCAAGCCATGGACCCGGCCTTGGTGGCTGTACACGAGGAGATCCGCGCCGGCACTCGCGCGGCCCCGTGGGCGGTGACGGACGACATGGTCACATTTGATGGGCGTCTCTACATCCCGCCTCTCCACTCCTGCCGAGATCGCTGCTGCTGTTCATGAGGATCGCCACGAGGGGTGCACCGCACACTCCGCGCTCACGCCCGTGACTTCCACTTCCCGCATGCGACGCTGCGTGGTGCGGGACTTCGTCCGGGCGTCGCGCCAACTTGCCAGCATACAAGACCGAACACCTTCATCCGCCGCCCTTCACCACCTGCCGGTTCCCTCCGCTGTTTGGGCCGACATCGCCATCGACTTTGTGGAGGCGCTGCCCGTGTGCATGGCAAGACGGTGATCGGCGACGGTCGACGCTTCGGCAAATGCGCCACTTCATACCCTGGCGCATCCGTACACCACCGAGTCCGTGGCTCAAGCCTTCTTCACCGACATCGTCCGGCGCACGGGTGCCACAGTCCATCGTCTGGACCGGGACCCGGTGTTCACGTCCTGCGTTGCGGGGGAGCCGATGAGGCTCCCGGGCGCGAAGCTGCACATGTCTTCGGCGTTTCACCCCGCAGTCCGATGGCGGTCGGAGGTCGCCAACCGCGTCATTGTGATGTATTTGCGCCGCTTCACGGCGACCGTCCGCGCCAATGGTTGAGGTGGGCGCCATGGGCGAAAGTACACCTACAACACGGCGTGCGGACCTCCCTCCGCGACACGCCATTCCGGGTGGTGTACGGCGTGATCCCCTCAATCCGCTCTTATGAGCCTGGTGAGGCGAGGGTTGCTGCGGTGGCTCAGGGAGATGGAGGAGCGGGAGGCCTTCCTCGAGGGCGTCAGTACAGGCTCCAAAGAGTCTAAGCTGTCCGGAAAAATCCACTACGACAAGAAGCACCCGGCTGGTCACCTACCGGGTCGGTGATTGGGCCTTCCTCCCGCCTCCGTCAGCGTCTTCTGCCTCCTGCCGCACCTCAGCTAGGAAGCTCAAGCCCCGGTATGTTGGGCCGTGCAGCGTCTGAGATCATCAATGATGTCGCGGTCGCCCAGCTACCCGCGGGTGCCCGTCTCCATGATGTTCCACATTGGCGTCCCAAGAAGTTCGTTGGCGCCCACGGAGTCCCCACCGGTCTTTGCCCCCATCGTCGGCGGTCTTTGTGGTTCCGAGCTGCCCGGGGGTGGTGCGCACCGGCAGCGCGTGGTATCCGCCAAGTGCTCGTTGATGGCGCTGGCGAGCACCGCTACCGGCTTCATGGGAGGACCTCGGCGACTTTCGCGACCAGCACCCGGCGTTCCAGCTCGAGGGACGAAATGGTCTTCGAGGAGGGAGATGTCATGTCATATGCGGCCCTACATCGTGGCGTCGCTACCGCGACGTCAGCGTCTTGTAGCGAGCGTCTTTGGCGGCGTCAGAGGCCACGGCGCCCGGCTCTAGTGGCTAAAGTTAGAAAATAAGTTGGTTAGTTGGAAAGTTTGTTTTAGCATGCCTAGAATCAAGGAGCAATTGGCTCCATGCATATTGGCCAATCGGCCTTATATTTCTCAGAACGGGCGTGAGAAGAAATCAAGCAAGATCATTATCTCTCAAGTATCTCTCTCTCTCAACTAAGCCCTACGGCGGTGGGGGATAACCACGCCGAGAAGACGACGGACCGAGGCTACGATCTCCGTAGCCGAGGGCCACCTACCCTAGACCTCCGTGGCCCTTGACAGTTTCTTCGACAAGTTCAAAGAAAAAAAAATCATTGTCTTATGTCTTTCTCTCGATGTTCGACATAATAAGTACCAAGATATGCTAGACTCTGAAATTGTAGACGACACAGATATGGCAGTGCTTGAAAAGTTGGCACAATTAGCGATTACACTGCTTATGCCCAAATGGAGATGACAGGCCAACGATGAAGGAAGTTGCAGAGTGCCTACAGATGGTGAGGAGGCTTCACATGGATGCAACTACTGATTGCGAAGACAGATACTATGCAAATAACCATGGAGGATCATCATCAATGGCTGCCCCTTTGGACGAAATGACATACAGCAGCATGGAAACATCTACGCTGATATTGGCATAGATCTTGCAACACATACTCTAAACTACACTAGATACTTGTATATAATTGATGATGTAAGGAAATAGTACATATTTATTAAGCTATTTCCACATCATGCTAGTAGGATATGGTGACATTTTCAAAATTCTGCCTTTTGATGTGATACATCTGAGATATCATTGCAAGCCTGCAACTCAGGGGTGGATCCAGCATAGAACAGCAGCAGCACAGGTCGGCACTCAAATTCTGGATTCTCAATGGAATTGGGCCTTTTTCCTGTAGTTTCAGAGGCCCAATTTGCAGGCCGTCACTCAATTTTGGGCTAGGTCTGCCTCTGCTGCAACTATATATGTCGCTTTATGCACGCATCGATATCTACATATATTTAATTTGTCTTTTTATGTGAAAACAAGCAAGGGCCCTACCATCTGAAAATTATAGAAACATAAATGAGGTACATTTGCATGAAATAGGTATTTCTGTGCCCTTTGGGTCAAGCCAACTAAAATAACTAAGAATAAATTCACCAGTTCATTTAGTTTAGGCAAGTCTCTCCTTAAATGCCTCTTCCAGACTAAGTGGGACTTCTGCTCTTACAAACCTTGTGTTTCAAGTTTCAATATTTTAAGATAGACAGTCAAAGTGAAGTTGTTTCATCAGTCTATGCACCAAACTTAGCTCAGTTTGGTTTTCCTGATCAAGGCAATTCCATTGTTCTGCAACAACAGCAAAAGCCTTCTAGTCCCAAGCAAGTCAAGTTGGCATAGGGAATTGTATTGTTCGAAATAGTAAAATGTCTTTGGTTCTATGCCATGCAAGAATTTGTTTAGCTGGATACATGAAGCAAATTTACCTGGCTTCAAGGCTGGAGCGCAGATTCTCGAAGACCCTTGGTCCACCTAGACTCCAGGACACACAATTCTAGGAGTTGGAACCCCTAGGCAACACACATCACATGGCTCTTCTTCATGTGGTTAACTGCCAAGTGCCAACAGTCCGATTTCGGTTGTAATACCACTATGATAAATCCAACATCTCAGTGCACTTCTCTACTGCAACAGGAACACATGCTTGGAGTCAGATACCCATGTGAAGAAATCCATTTCCAAAATTTATGCATACATAATGCAAATTCAATAATCAGAAGACTGGATCAAGTATGATAAAGTCACGACATTTAAGTTTTGAGGCATCTACATTCATTGCAAAAATTACATGACCTTTTCATGGTAGAACTATATGGTATTATGGTTTATATTGCTATTAATTAAGGACATAAAGTGCATGAATAAGGGCAACCCAAGCAGTGAATAACTGAATGTTTGGTACATACATCTCTTTGATGTTAAACCAGTGGGGCACAGGACCGATGTGAAGAATCATCGAAGTTCATCAGCTCCTGACCAACATATTTTGCAGTGAGTGGTGATGAAGGAATGACAGTACCATGAAGCACCACACTGCTCTGCCCTACTGTTTTCTTGATTCCAGCCTCCAGCATCATCTCTCCCATTCTTGCGCCAGCATGCCAATTCCCATCTTCTAAATAGACATTCCTAATAGTCACATACCTACCAGATTGCTGGGGGCCAAGAGCCATTAGTTTCTGCCCAATCTCCACAGCAAGCTCCACATTTCCATGGAGCTTGCAAGCCCCAAGAAGAGCACCCCATACAGAAGCATCAGCCGCAAAGGGCATCCTTTCTATAACCTGAATGGCTTCTCCAAACCGACCAGCATGGCCTAAGAGGTCCACAACACATCCATAATGGACCATCAACGGTGCCACCTTGTATTCAGCAACCATTGCCTCGAACCAGTATAACCCAACATCCACCAATCCTGCACGAGCACAAGCCGTGAGCAGAGCAAGAAAGGTTATCTGATTTGGCAAGAAGCCTTCACCCCTCAACACATCGAACTTCACCAGTGCTTCAGTCTCCTTCCCATAATTAGCCAAAGCTGACAACAGGGCATTCCATGTGCAAACCTCCTTGCAGACGATCTCAAAAGCACTCCTACAGAAGCCAAGCCTCCCATGCTTCCCATACATGTCAACCAGTGCTGTGCCCAGGAATGCAGTGAGCTCAATTCCATGGCGGACGAGATATGCGTGGACAGCCATGCCCGCGGCAAGCCCCTCACCGCCGTCAAGGTTGGCACACGCCGAGAACACGCTGACCAACGTGGCCTCCTCGAGCCGTCGCCCCATGTTACCCAGCAAAAATCCCCTGAACACCTCGAGAGCACACCGGTGTCGTCCACCCCGCGACAGCCCAGACACGAGCGTCGTCCACGACACGGGATCCCTCGCCTCCATCAGCTCAAAGAAGTCCCCGCAGCGTCCAGGTCCCCGGCGTGGCACAGCGCGTCGAGCAGTGCGTTGCAGGAGGCCAGGTCCGGGGCCCTCCCATCTCGTCGAACACCTTGCGCGCGTCGCGAGCCGGGTGTCCCGTTCGGCCGTAGGCGCTGACGAGCGAGCAGGCGACGAAGCGGTCGGGCGCGAGGCCGCGGCGGAGGCACTGCGCGTGGAGCGCTCCCGCCGCGGCCGCGGAGCCCGAGGCGGAGGCGGACTTGAGGAGGGACGGGAAGGTGTGGCGGTTGGGGCGCCCGCCGCGGGCGAGCATGGCGGAGAAGAGGCGCAGGGGCGCGGACGGGGAGAGCGAGGAGGAGGAGGCGGGAACGCGGAGGTGCGCGTGCGCGAGGCAGTTGTAAGGGAAGGCGGCGGAGGAGCATTGGGGGTCAAGGTCAAGGAGCAGCACGCCGGAGGTGAGGAGCAGCGCGTGGACCTGGAAGACGCGGCGTGGGAAGGGGAAGTGCTGCTCCTGGAGGAGGCGCTCGAAGACGGCGTACGAGTACGGGGAGGCGCGCTGCATCGGCGCACGGGCGGTCCCAGAAACTTCGCCGTCGCCGCCTCCTCCCGCCGGCGCTTTGACGTCTCCGCCGCGAGTTGGCGAGCGCGCGCCCCGCGCGGGGCTCCTCTCCGTGGCCCCGAGTTGGCGCAGGCCACCAGACACCAGAACAGCTCCGTTGGACGGACTGGACCGAGCCAATCTGCCCAATGAAAAAGCAGCTGGTCTAGTTTTGGCCCAAGAAAGGACTTCTGGTGAAAAGAGATAGGTCTGGTGGACTTTTTTTTGGTGACAATGTGGTGGACTGGTTTTGGTCCTGAACAGATAAAAGAGTTTTAAAACCTTTTTATTGTATTTTTTTTAAAAAAATTGACCCATCTAAGTTTTAAATTTATTTAAAACATCTGTTCCTTTTAGGATTATATAAGTTTTGAATTTAGTTTTTCAAATTGTTCTTAACTTGTTTTTAAAACTAGTTTTAACATATTATTTTGAAAAAATATAATTGTGACTTAATTGAGTTTTCAGTAGTGTTATTAGTTTTACTGAATGAAATAGTGTTCATAGTCCGTTGGCTTGTCCACTAACATGGCGATCTCCTTCACCAGAACTGGGGCGTCGAGTTGATGAGGTGTGCCACTTGTGCGCCGCATAGGGCCGACAACACGTGCGCCTCCATAGGGAGAAGTTGTTCTTCGCAAGCTTCTCAGTGATGAGTCACCTGATGGAGACAACCAGAAGCGGAAGTGGACGTCATGAACTAGATCGAGGAGAAACCAAGCTCTAATTACCATGTAAGAATAGGTGTAACGTGCTGCCCTCTCGGGCTCCGCGGTTCCGTGTTAATATAGCTAAAAAGCCCTGGCGTGGCATATACATCTTATACAACAAGTTCTCACAAACTACTAATCAACTAACAACAAAGTACAACAACTTAGGGCATAATAACCTGATCTATCTACTGGAGCCCTAACAACCATGACTTGAGTTCTTTTTAAAAAAAAAAAACAACCATGACTTGAGAAGCAAACCACCAACACTACCGTGACCAACATGTCACGTGTATTTCCAGCAAAGGTCATCATGACCTACGAGTTTGTCAACAACAGTAACAGCAGCCCTTTTAGTCAACTACGTAACAGGCTAATGCTTCCTTGATTGAGATCACTTCAGCATAAATATTGTTCATATCTGGCCAATTAAATAAAGGAGAGGAGGAAGTCTTGGGAATTCACACACTGTGCTTTGTATTCATACTGTAACCCCCTTCTATAAATAGGAGGCCAACTTCATTGTGTAAAGGACACCAGAGAATGAATGAAAGACACCAGACTCTCTTCCTCTCGTATCTCTGTGTGCTTGTTACATGTTCTTGTGTGTACGAAGAACCGCTGATTTCTAACAAAGGGGATCACATCACCCCCTCCATTTCATCGCTCTGACAGCCGTTCCCTCCTCTCACCCAACTACAACAGAATCTTCCCTGCATTTCACCCATCTTGTCTGGACGCCAAAAAATGCCAATGTTTGATCAGAAGAAAACGGAAGACATGACAGAACGACATTTACTAATCACATACTGATCATCACGAGTTCCTGAAGGTATGCGTTCCCACCTGACGAACTTCTTCAACCCCATCTCCAGGCTCGTCGTCGGCTTGTATCCGAGCTACTCCCGGGCCAAGCTGATGCTGGCGTGCGTGTAGGGCACATCGCCATTGCCGGGCATCTCCACCACGTTCCTCCTGGCCTTCACCCGCAGGTACCTCTCCAGGATGGACAACAGCGTGGAGCACGGTGGCGGGCGGCGTGTTCCCGAGGTTGTAGACCCGATGCGGCGCCGACCCCGCTTCTTGCGCCCATGCCGGTGCTCCGACCCGCCATGTCCAGCGGCGCAAGGCAGCCGCGCAGATGTCGTCGATGTAGGTGAAGTCCCGGGCGAGGTTGACGTGGTCTCTGCCCCGTACCGTGATGCCCACGACGTCATCGCCGCGCTAGCGAGCGCCAGGGGCGCTCGCGTGCCCACGGCCGGGCGGCTCCGTGGCGAGCACGGACCCGCCCGCGCCCGGCCCATCTGGCGCTCCCAATGCCCCAGACGCCGCGGGGTAAGCGGAGGACGTGTCAAGGAAGGAGCAGACGACGTCGGGGCGTCGCGCGAACTGCCGTGGGGATGCGCGAGTCTTGGGGCGGGGCGGGCGGGTGTGGGAGCGGCGGCGTCGCGATGTAGCCGGGCGTGCGTGCGGCGAAGCGACGGTTTCGTGCAGCTGAAAGGTCCTAATGGCTAGGGGGGTGAATAGCCTATTAAAAATTCTTGCAACAACACTAAGCACCCGGGTTAGACAACAATATGGCGAAGCTAAATAAGCGATGCTACGACTTAGCTAAGCAAGCCACAATTCAATTCTATTGTCTCTAAACCACACAAAGGCTAAGTCTCTACTTTTACTCCTAGGTGGACAAGCAAGACTAACTAATTCTACTTCTAGGAGCTAACAAGACTAAGCAAGCTACACAACCTAGCAATTCTACACAAGGTAAATACACGTGGAGTAGTAAGTAATATACCGACGTCGAAGTGTAGAGGTGGAAGCCAATCACCGTGATCAATATGAAATCTCCAACGAGCAAGTACACAATTGACACGATGATTTTTCACCGAGGTTCACGTGCTTAACTTGCCGACGCTAGTCCCCGTTGTGGCGACACACTCACTTGACGTGTGCTAAGCTTAATGGCGGTGCCAAAACCCCCTATGGGCGCTCAAGCAAACGATCACAAGAGAGGGTCCAACAAGCCACGAGCAATCCACTAGTGCTCCTTTCGCGATCTCCCCGCGGGGTAAGGAACGACCCCTCACAATTACCACCGGTGTGGCCTCAAACAAGCTCCACTTGAGCTCAACACCGCCTCTTGCTCCAAGCCGCTAGGGAACCAAGCAAATTCCCAAGAGAAACAAGATCCCGCAGCTTCTCCAAGGATGAAGTGCCTCTAGATGCAAGACCAATCAAGCAATGCACTTCTATCACTCTCAAACTCACTCAAGATTCGAAGTTAGAGTGAGGGGATGAGTGGAGAGGGAGTCTCACAAGCTCACAAATGAGTTAGGCTGTTAAAAAGTGCAAGAGAGACTATGGAACCGGACAACCCCATATATATAGCCTCCTCCACGAGATAGAGCCGTTGGCTTCGAATTGGGCTCTTTTTAGGGCTGACCGGGCGCACCGACCGAACCACCACGGCCGGGGTCCGTCGGCGGGTCCGGTCGGTGCTTCCGGCCACTACCGACAAGCACTTCGGGCCCACTTCGGCGGCAGCTCCATGCGTCCGATCAGGGAGTCCGGTCGACCACCGGAAGCATCCGGTCCGGTCCGGGTCCATGCGTCCGGCAAAAACCCGCCTTGCGGGGCTCTCGCGGGCGCACCGACCGGGCGCTCGGTTGGGCGTCCGTCCCCACCAGTCGCGTCCGGTCACCCCAAAACAGCGGCATCTTCTTCCTTTTCTTTGCTCTTTGCTTCAAACTTGCTTCGCCCTCTTGCCGTAGGTTGCCAACACGTCCAAGATGACCACGTTATCACCAATGTTAGCACGTCGAGATGTTAGGCAAGATCGAAGTTAGTGCTCTCATGTCCTAAATGCAATATGCAAGTCGATATGGACCTAGAAGCACTTCATGCAAGGATTGTCGTGGCATCCCCTCTTCATAGTCGGCTATCTATCCTATAATGTGATCACACGCTCTATCGTGTCTTGATCACCGAAAGGAAAACCCTATCAAGTATACCTTTGCCTTGATCTCGGGTTCCTCTCAAGCCGATCACCGAAGCTTGACGATCCATCAAGTCCACCGACATTGTCCATGTTCATGATCATCATGCTCCTTGTCATCAACCTAATCCTATCTTAAGTCACACACTTAGAGCAAAGGATTAGTCCACAAGTGTGTCATCAATTTTCAAAACCAAACATGAGATTTCAATCTCCCCCTTTTTGGTAATTGATGACAACCAAACTCACAAAAGATTTGAAATAAAATTCAATTGAACTTGAATTGCTTGCCCATAGAGTTTTGATCATGAATCAAGAGATGGACAATCATTTCAAGGTTCGGTTTTGGTAGTAGTAGCTCCCCCTACATATGTGCTTCCATGTGTTTGGATCAATTTTGGCACATATGTTGATAGAAATCTTGGGGAGAGATACTAATACCAAAAGAGATGCTAAGGTTCTAGAAATTAGACCTTTGAAGCGTGAAACCATCGAGTCCTTAGCATCATGTAAGTAGACAAACATCAAAACTCAACATACCTCATGACATCAACATTATAGGCTAAAATGTGAGCTTTATCTAGATACATCCTATGCATGCTAGTTGGTCAATCACCAATCAATTTTCAAAAACTAGCATACACCAAGCAATCATGTATATTGAATTTAGATTGCCAATGCAACATCACATTATGATCATGCACATACAAATGCACAAATAGTCTATGAGCTTGCTCCCTCTATTTGTGTGATCTTTCCAACATCTTTGTGACTTATTTCTCCGCCTTTGTCAACAATCACCAAAAAGGTGTAAATGAGAGAAATCAAGTCAATCAAAGTATCACATGTGGTCTCATCTAGATCACTTGCCTTTCCATGTATTCAAGTTTGAACCAAGGACAAGCTTTTTCACTCCTCATATACATAAGGGTTATCTTGCACCATGTTAGAAAACACATCAATAGCGCATTTTCTAGAGTTGACACTAGGATTGCAAGCACATAAACATGTCATATGCCACCACTAGTTCATAGAACCAATCAAAGCAATAGTGGTGCCACACATACATTGAAATTATTTTATTTTCCATGAATGAGCCTATTAAGCATGCATGATGACTAGATGCACTAACAAGTCCTTAGTAAATATGAATGCCATGACAACCAACTTTTACCTTGGGTTTTGTCGAAGGAGAGGCATGTCATATAAGTGGGGTGCATCAACTCAAGTTGGAGAAGTCAATGATGTTCAATTCTCCCTTTAGCATGCAAAATCTTTTCTCATCAAGTGGCTTGGTGAATATGTCGGCTAGTTGATCTTCGATGCCAATGCCCATGATACAAATGTCACCCTTTTGTTGATGATCTCTTATGAAGTGGTGCCTTATATCAATGTGTTTTGTTCTTGGATGTTGAACCGGATTTTGGGTCATTTTCCTTGCACTTTCATTGTCACAATACAATCGGACTTTGTCAAATTGGAATCTAAAATCCTTCAATGTTGACCTCATCCAAAGCAATTGAGTGCAACAACTTCCGCACTAATGTATTCGCTTCGCGGTTGAAAGAGCAACACTATTTTGCTTCTTTGAAGACCATGATACTAGTGACCTTCCAAGGAATTGACATGTGCCACTTGTGCTCATTCTATTGATCTTGCACCCTCCATAATCGAATCCGAATATCCAATCAAATCAAACTTGGATCCCTTTGGATACCATAGTCCAACATCTTGTGTGCCCTTCAAGTACCTCACAATCCTCTTGGTTGCCTTGAGGTGACTTTCTCTTGGATCGGATTGATATCTAGCACACATGCCCACACTAAATGCAATGTCCTGTCTTGATGCGGTTGCATAGAGCAAACTACCAATCATAGACCTATACTTCTTTTGCTCAACCATGTTCCCACTTGGATCGGGGTCTAGCCTTCCATTGGTTGCCATTGGTGTGGACATTGACTTGGCATCGTGTAGATCAAACTTCTTGATCATGTCTTTGATGTACTTGCCTTGACTAATGAATGTGCCATTCTTCAATTGCTTGATTTGAAGTCCAAGGAAGAATGTGAGCTCTCCAAGCATTGACATTTCAAACTCATTGGCCATCATCTTAGCAAACTCTTCGCAAAACTCTTGATTGGTTGACCCAAAGATAATATCATCAACATATATTTGCAACACAAACAAGTCTTTGCCAATCTTCTTGGTGAAGAGGGTGGTGTCCACCTTGCCCATCTTGAACCCTTTAGAGAGGAGAAAGTCTCTCAACCTCTCATACCATGCTCTTGGTGCTTGCTTCAAGCCATACAAAGCCTTCTTCAACTTGTACACATGGTTGGGATACTTCTCATCTTCAAAGCCCGGGGGTTGTTCCACATACACCAACTCATTGATGAAGCCATTCAAGAATGCACTTTTCACATCCATTTGATAGAGCTTGATGTCATGAGCACATGCATAAGCAAGCAAGATTCTAATTGCTTCAAGTCTAGCAACCGGTGCATAGGTCTCTCCAAAGTCAAGACCCTCTACTTGAGTGTACCCTTGAGCTACTAGCCTTGCCTTGTTTCTCACAACAATTCCATCTTGATCTTGCTTGTTCTTGAAAACCCACTTGGTTCCTATCACATTGTAGTCCTTTGGCCTTTCCACCAATTCCCATACATCATTTCTCTTGAAGTTGTTCAATTCTTCATGCATGGCATTGATCCAATCTTCTTTCTTGAGTGCATTTTCAATGTTCTCCGGTTCTTCTTGTGCTACAAAGGTATGGTGAGCACAAAAGATGCTAGTCTTCTTCTAGTAACCACTCCACTATTGATATCACCAACAATTTGATCAATTGGGTGATCCCTTACAATGTTGGATGGTTGCATCACTTGCACTTGATGACTAGGATGAGGAGATGGACTAGCTTGTTGCTCTTGATCTTGATCATCATCTTGATTGCCACTAGTGCTAGCTTCATTTGCATCAAACTCAATTGTAGTGGTAGGCAATGGAGTGTCTTCATCATTTTTCAACTTGCCTTGGTCTAATGTCACCAATATCCATTGTCCTCATAGCATTCTCCAAGTTGGAACCACTCACATCATCATGATTTTCAACTTCATTTTGAGAGCCTTGGGTTTCATCAAATTCAACATCATGAACTTCTTCAAGCTTGCCACTACCCAGGTTCCAAACTCCATAAGCTTTGCTTGTGGTTGAATATCCAATTAGGAACCCTTCATCACATTTCTTGTCAAACTTGCCCAATCTAGTGCCTTTCTTGAGAATGTAGCATTTGCATCCAAAGACTCTAAAGTAACCAATGTTGGGCTTCCTTCCATTTAGCAACTCATATGGTGTCTTGCCAAGCATCCCATGGCAATATAATCGGTTGCTACAATAGCAAGCCGTGTTGATTGCTTCGGCCCAAAAGGAATGACTAACATTGTACTCACTAAGCATTGATCTTGCCATTTCAATCAAGGTTCTATTTTTCCTCTCAACTACACCATTGGATTGAGGAGTGTAGGTTGGTGAGAATTGATGTCCAATTCCAAGCTCATCACACAACTCTTCAATTCTTGTGTTCTTGAATTCACTTCCATTGTCACTCCTAATCTTCTTGATGGATGTCTCAAACTCATGTTGAACCCTCTTGACAAAAGTCTTGAAAAGCTCAAACACATCATTCTTGTCATGCAAAAGAAAGAACACCCATGTATATCTTGTGTAGTCATCAACTATGACAAAACCATACTTGTTGCCACCAATGCTAGAGTATGATGTTGGCCCAAACAAGTCCATGTGTAGCAACTCAAATGCCTTGCTAGTGCTCATTATGCTCTTGGTTGGATGTGCATTGCCATGTTTTTTGCCGGCTTGACATGCTCCACAAGGTTTGTCCTTCTTAAACTTCACATCATCCAAGCCTCTAACCAAGTCATGCTTCAACAACTTGTTCAATTGTTTCATTCCAACATGACTAAGCCTTCTATGCCACAACCACCCTTTGCTAGCCTTTGAGAGTAGACATGTTGTCAACTTGGCTTCTTTGGACTTGAAGTCAACAAGGTAGAGATCACCATATCTAAATCCCTTGAAGATCATGTTGGCACCATCACCACTAACCACTTCAACTTCTTGACTTGTGAATATGCACTTGTAGCCATGGTCACAAAGTTGAGAAACCGACAATAGGTTGTAATCAAGATGATCAACTAGCAACACCTTTGACAAGCTTTTCTCTTGAGTGATAGCAATCTTGCCTAGCCCCAACACATTGCCTTTCTTGTCATTGCCAAATGTGATTGACTCATATTCATCAATGCCCTTGATGCTAATAGATTTGAACATATTAGAATCCCCGGTCATGTGTTGAGTGCACCCACTATCCATTATCCAATGCTCTCCTCCGGCACGGTAATTGACCTACAAAATAAGATCAATTCTTCTTAGGTACCCAATGTTGCTTGGGTCCTTCAAGGTTAGTCACCAAGGCCTTATCCAAATGGCTTTCTTCTTTGAGCCCATCCATGGTGTACCAATGTACCTAGCACGAACACCATTGTTCTTCTTCACAAGCATATAAGAGTTATCAAGCTTGATGGAAGAAACATTGATTTTCTTGTTCATGCACTTTTGCTCCAAGTGACCAACTTGCTTGCAAGCTTTGCAATAGCTACCATTGTTCTTCACAAAACGAGTCTTGTGAGTTACAAGGGCGGCCTTGCCTTTCTTGGGGATATAGCCTAAGCCCTCCTTGTATAAGGATGCCCTTTGGCTACCCAAGCACATAAGCAAGCGGTCCTCACCACCATAGGCCTTAGCCAAGGAGTGATTGAGCTCCTTTACTTCCCTCTTTAAACAAACATTCTCATGAATAAGCATAGGGTTGTCATTATCTTCACTAGGGATGGATATGCTAGTGATAGAGCTAGTGGAGGTCTCACACTTGGAGGTTGATTCATCAACAAGTATATCACACATGATGCTTGCATTACATGTATCAACACTCTCAATAACTAAGCACAACTTGTGCTCATCAAGTAGAGAGGAATGAGCTTTCTCTAACTTAGAATGAGATTTCTCAAGCTTCTTATGGTCTACCTCTAGACTCTCATAAGATGCCCGAAGCTCATCAAGTTCTTGCTTAAGGCTCTTTGTTTCCTTACGCAAGCCCTTGCATTCCTTCCTACTTTGTTTAAACATGACAATGCACTCATCAAGCATGCTTTGCAACTCCTCCCTAGATGGAGTTTGCTCCTCATCATCACTATCACTATCATTATCATTATCATCATCACTAGTGATAGATTGTACCTTGGAGGCCTTAGCCATGAAGCATGAGGAGGGAGTGTCGAAGAGGGAGATCTTGTCATGCATAGCAAGGTGAGCTTGTCCCTTCTTCTTGTTCTTCTTCTCCTCTTCTTCATCACTTGAAGAGGATGAGCCATCACTATCCTACATAGCCATATGTGACTCATTCTTCTTCTTGGGCTTCTTCTCCTTCTCATTCTTGGCATCATTTTTCTTTCTTGCTTTCTTGATGCCCTTCTCATCATCACTTTCATATGGGCACTCGACAATCAAGTGACAATCATCATGGCAACGAAAGCATGTCATGTTGCCTTCATTCTTGCCATCCTTGGTCTTCTTCTTGGATGATTGCTTCTTCTTGTTCTTGGAGATGTAGTTCTTCTTCACAAACTTTCCCAATCTCCTCACAAAGAGAGCCATATGCTCATCAATTTCACTTCCACTTGTAGAAGTGCCATCCTCTTCATCACTTGACTCTTCCTTCTTCTTCTTCCCCTTGGATGAAGAACTAGCTTTGAGTGCTAGGCCTTTCTTGTCATCTTTCTTGTCCTCATCCTTGGTCTTCTTGTTGGCCTTGTTGATGAGCTCTTGCTTCTTTGAGTCATCTCTAAATGAGTCATCGGTCATCACCTCATCAAGCAATTGGTTTGGTGTCAAGGTCTTCAAGTTTGTCTTTACCAAAACCGTCTTGAGCATCTCAAATCTCTCCTAGTAAGCACCTCACGAACTTCATGTTGAATGTTGTGTCCTTGATGTCTTCACCAAGTGCATTGAGATAGTTCACCAACACTTGCATGCGGTGGAACATCTCCGGTACACTTTCGTCTTCCTCCATCTTGAAGCTATTGAATTGCTCAAGCTTGATGTATGCCTTTGCTTGCTTGACTCCTTCGGTGCCCTCATAGCACTTTTCTAGCTTCTTCCATATGTCATGGGCAAGAGTGAGTGTCTTGACTTGCTCAAACACTCTATCGTTGAATGCCTCATGAAAAGCACTCACGGCCACATCATTGGCATATATCTTCTTCTTTTCCAATGCGGTTGGCTCATTCGGCTTTGCCACTTCAAACTTCTTTTCCATGACAACCCACACTTCTCTATTGATTTGCTTGAGGTGTGCGGTTATCTTCAACTTCAATGCCCAAAGTTGGTGCCATCGAAAGGTGGCGCCTTCTTGGTGTTGTTGACATGGAATGTAGCCATTTTCTTGTCACCGTTGGATGTTAAGCCACTCAAAATACGGTGCCTAGCTCCGATACCACTTGAAAGGTCCTAATGGCTAGAGGGGAGGAGGAGGGTGAATAGCCTATTAAAAATTCTTACAACAACACTAAGCACCCGGGTTAGACAACAATATGGCGAAGCTAAATAAGCAATGCTACGACTTAGCTAAGCAAGCCACAATTCAATTCTATTGTCTCTAAACCACACAAAGGCTAAGTCTCTACTTTTACTCCTAGGTGGACAAGCAAGACTAACTAATTCTACTTCTAGGAGCTAACAAGACTAAGCAAGCTACACAACCTAGCAATTCTACACAAGGTAAATACACGTGGAGTAGTAAGTAATATACCGACGTCGAAGTGTAGAGGTGGAAGCCAATCACCGTGATCAATATGAAATCTCCAACGAGCAAGCACACAATTGACACGATGATTTTTCACCGAGGTTCACGTGCTTGCCGGCACGCTAGTCCCCGTTGTGGCGACACACTCACTTGACGTGTGCTAAGCTTAATGGCCGGTGCCAAAACCCCTATGGGCGCTCAAGCAAACGATCACAAGAGAGGGTCCAACAAGCCACGAGCAATCCACTAGTGCTCCTTTCGCGATCTCCCGCGGGGTAAGGAACGACCCCTCACAATTACCACCGGTGTGGCCTCAAACAAGCTCCACTTGAGCTCAACACCGCCTCTTGCTCCAAGCCGCTAGGGAACCAAGCAAATTCCCAAGAGAAACAAGATCCCGCAGCTTCTCCAAGGATGAAGTGCCTCTAGATGCAAGACCAATCAAGCAATGCACTTCTATCACTCTC
The DNA here is from genome assembly GCA_015847255.1 of Hyparrhenia diplandra. NCBI lineage: Eukaryota > Viridiplantae > Streptophyta > Magnoliopsida > Poales > Poaceae > Hyparrhenia > Hyparrhenia diplandra. The sequence goes on along the minus strand of JADLZK010012073.1, from coordinate 265,279 downwards.
AAACTCACTCAAGATTCGAAGTTAGAGTGAGGGGATGAGTGGAGAGGAGTCTCACAAGCTCACAAATGAGTTAGGCTGTTAAAAAGTGCAAGAGAGAGACTATGGAACCGGGCAACCCCATATATATAGCCTCCTCCACGAGATAGAGCCGTTGGCTTCGAATTGGGCTCTTTTCGGCTGACCGACGCACCGACCGAACCACCGGGTCCGTCGCCGTCCGGTCCAAGATGCTTCCGGCCACTACCGACAAGCACTTTCGGGCCCACCACGGCGCCAGCTCCATGCGTCCGATCGGGAGTCCGGCCGACCACCGGAAGCATCCGGTCCCGGGGTCGGTCCATGCGTCGGCAAAAACCGCTGCGGGGGCTCGCGACGCCGCGCACCGACCGGGACTTCCGGTAGCGTCGTCCGCACCCCGGCTATGCGTCCGGTCACCCCGAAATAGCAAAGATCTTCTTCCTTTTCTTTGCTCTTTGCTTCAAACTTGCTTCGCCTCTTGCCGTAGGTTGCCAACACGCCCAAGATGACCACGTTATCATCAATGTTAGCACGTCGAGATGTTAGGCAAGATCAAAGTTAGTGCTCTCATGTCCTAAATGCAATATGCAAGTCGATATGGACCTAGAAGCACTTCATGCAAGGATTGTCGCAACCCCTCTTGATAGTCGGCTATCTATCCTATAATGTGATCACACGCTCTATCGTGTCTTGATCACCCGAAAGAAAAACCCTATCAAGTATACCTTTGCCTTGATCTCTCGGGTTCCTCTCAAGCCGATCACCGAGCTTGATGATCCATCAAGTCCACCGACATTGTCCATGTTCATGATCATCATGCTCCTTGTCATCAACCTAATCCTATCTCAAGTCACACACTTAGAGCAAAGGATTAGTCCACAAGTGTGTCATCAATTTCCAAAACCAAACATGAGATTTCACACGCCAGAGTCGACGATTTGTTTTCATTCTTTTTAGTAGTAGATAGATAAGTTTTGAATTTAGTTTTTCAAATTGTTCTAAACTTGTTTTTTAAAACCAATTTTAACATTTTATTTTGAAATAAATATAATTGTGACTTAATTGAGTTTATAGTAGTGTTATTAGTTTTACCGAATGAAATAGTGTTCATAGTCCGTCGGCTTGTCCACTAACATGGCGATCTCCTTCACCGTAATCGGGACGCCGAGTTGATGAAGTGTGCCACTTGTGCGCCGGATAGGGCCGACAACACGTGCGCCTCCATAGGGAGAAGTTGTTCTTCGCAAGCTTCCGATGGGTCACCCGATGGAGACAACCCGGCTTTTAAGTGGACGTCATGAACTAGATCGTGGAGAAACCTAGCTCTAATTACCATGTAAGAATAGGTGTAACGTGCTGCCCTCTCGGGCTCACGGTTCCGTGTTAATATAGCTAGAAAAAGCCCCTAGCATGGCATATACATCTTATAACAACAAGCTGACTTAAACTACTAACCAACTAACAACAAAGTACAACAACTTAGGGGATAACCTGATCTATCTACTGGAGCCCTAACAACCATGACTTGAGTTCTTTAAAAAAAAAAACAACCATGACTTGAGAAGCAAACCACCAACACTACCGTGACCAACATGTCACGTGTATTTCCAGCAAAGGTCATCATGACCTACGAGTTTGTCAACAACAGTAACAGCAGCCCTTTTTAGTCAACTACGTAACAGGCTAATGCTTCCTTGATTGAGATCACTTCAGCATAAATATCGTTCATATTTGGTCGATCCTTCGGGGTCTCCACAGAGGAAGATAGGCCGAGCTTAGCAAGGCGCATGATGCAGCTAGTCATGACTCCATTATCATCTACATCATTGTCTTCAACACTTGGAACAATACAAGGGTCAAGAACCTCACCAATCTTTTCAGGAAATGATTTTTCCACAAATTTGTGAAGGCTCAAGCCATCAGTAAATATCTCATCTGTTGGACGCTTCCCGGTGAGCATTTCTAAAATGACAATTCCATAGCTGTAGACATCGCCCTCTGTTGAGAGTTTGCTCCCGAAGCCATACTCTGTAATATTATGAGTAATCGATCAGAAAATTTTATCTCTTAATATATAGGAAAACATGAAGGGATCTTGTTAAATAGTGAAACTGAGAAGTAAAACTGTATATACAGAGACAAAAGTTGTTGTGATATATTGAAAATTTTTAGAATTTCGAGGGAGCATTCTCACCTGGTGGCCTAGTAAGCTTGTAGGACTTTGGTCGCCGCATGACTGAATAGAACTGTGAAGAAACTTGGCTAACCCAAAGTCAGCAAGACGTGCACCCATGACATCATCAAGAAGGACATTGCTGGGCTTCAGATCGCAATGGACAATAGGAGGCATGCAGTGGTTGTGCAGATAATCCAAAGCAGCAGCTATGTCCATTGCTATTGTTATTCTCGAGGCAAAACTTAATGCTCTTTCCAATGCATACTCATTCAGTTTAGGATAGAGCCATGTCTCTAGGTTACCATTGGATATGTATTCCAAAATAAGAGCTTTGAACTCATGTCCTGTTGAATCAAAAAGTAGAGCATGCAGTAATCACCTTTACAAGATTGCGATGTCGAGTATTCTTCAAGGCCGGACACTCAAAAGAAGGAAGCTTTTTAGGCGCCCGAGTTGATCAAGTTTGAAAACTTTGATGGCAACTGCATGTTCTTCACGCGGAAATCTTCCTCTGTACACTGATCCGTATTTTTCCCGAGCCGATCAAGTTGTCCAAGGAGAAACAATTTGTTGCTCCTGACTAAATCAGCATATGAAAAAAACTTCAGAGCATTTCTTAATGGATGATCTAGTTGTTTAACTTTCTTCTTTCTCTTCTTTAACATAATAACCACAAGGCATGATAACAAGACAAAAGAAAGAGTAGTAAATGCTATTATCTTCAGAATATGGGAGGTGCTCTTATGCTTGGATGTATTTGTACTTTGCAAAGTGGCAACTGCAGCAAAGGGTTATTGGAACATAACTTCATGTTTCCCTCGGTGAACACCTCTCGTGCATTCTCGAAATATCCCACCTGTTGGTACCGGGCCCTCAAGGTTGTTGAAAGATAAGTTTAGAAGCTTCATGGAGCTAAAAGACTCAAAGAACTTGGGGATTTCACCAGACAAGTTGTTTTGAGAAAGATCCATTTCAATGAGACCTCTTAAAGAAATGAAGGATTCGGGGATCCTCCCATCAAGGTGATTCCCCTCCATGTGGGGAGAGACTCCAAACGAACACACCCGCCTAGAGTGGAAGGTATTTGTCCACTCAACCGGTTATGAGAAATATTTAGTGGGCTAAGGTTTATCAGGGCTACCAATCTCTACCGGTATTTGTCCGAGAGTTGGTTGTGGGATAAGTCCAAACCTTCAGCAAGGGAGGAAAGAGTAAAGAGCTGCTTTGGTATGGTTCCAAAAAAAGCTGTTACAAGAGAGGTTCAGCCTATCTAAATGCTTGCGTTCCCTAAAGCTCCCGGTATTGTGCCACTCAAGTTATTTTCTTGTAAGTAGAGCTCACTAAGTTGACTTAGATTACCGAGAGACAGTGGGATTTGTCCGTAAAGTTTGTTCTCGTGATAAGCTCGGGACAAACATGTTTTCAAGATGCCCTGGGGAGTAAGGAATATTACCAAGAAGGGAAGTTCTGCTCCATATGAAGAAGCTCGAGGCTCTTGAGGCGCTCCATCTCATATGGTATGGGGCCAGATATTTCATTTGCTCCTAGCAACAATACCTGTAAGCTGTCTGAAAGGTTCACAATGGAGCTTGGCAGGGCTCCTTGAAGGGTGTTTGCATCCAAGTGCAATCTCACCAGTTGCGTGCAATTTGTCAATGAGGATAAGAACGACCAGTTTCCAGATTCAAGTTGGTTCAGGCCTAGATCCAATTTAGCTAAGCTTGGTAGGGCTCCAAAATAAGGAACACTACCATGGAATGCGTTATCACGGAGATCGATGAAATAGAGGTTGGCTGCAGTGGGTAGTGAGGTGGGGATTGGACCCCGGAAGTTGTTCCCTTGCATAATCAAAGTCTCAAGTCTCGGGAGGGTATACCCAATGTTACCTGGAATTTCCCCAGTGAGGCGGTTGGCACCCATGCCAAGGTATGTGAGTGTTGACATGTTGTAAAGAGAGGCTGGAACAGTGGATGACAAATTATTGTAGGTCATGTCTAGCAATTGCATGTGTGGAAATTTACCTATACTCATCGGGATGCTACCATGAAAATTGTTATCGCCAAGACAGAGCCAGAGAAGGGAAGAAAAGTTACCCAAAGTGGAAGGTATGGTTCCTGTAAGCTCATTTGATTGCAGCAAAAGATATTGCAGAGGCGAGTCGACATTGAAGTTATCAGGTATTGGCCCGACGAGGTTGTTGTTCGAAAGCACTAGCTTCTGAAGTGATGTGCTATTAAACAGAGATGGGGGAACCTCCCCGCCAAGATGATTATTTCTTAGGTTCAGTACTTGAAGTGATGAGCTATTACCTAGGAGCGACGAGATGGGTCCCGTGAGGCTGTTGTTGGTGAGAACAAGGGAGACCAGAGAAGAGCTGCTGCCAAGTGAAACGGGGATGTTGCCCGTCAGGCTATTTCCAGGAAGTCGTAAAACTGAAAGGTTGTGGAGGGTGCCCAACCCTTCTGGGATACTTCCGCTTAGGGAATTGCTTGCAAGGTCTATTATCTGTAGGCCAGAACAAGATGACAGAGTGGTAGGTATGAGGCCATTGAGATTGTTGGAACTGAGGTTAAGGTACTGCAGCCTATTTATTTGGCCAAGCTCAGCTGGAATTTGGTCACTCAGTTGATTGTATGGCAAGTGGATCCTGGTAAGGAAAGTGAGATTGGCAACACAAGGAGGTATCTGGCCATGCAGGTCAAATGACTCGAGGTCCAGCGCAACAACATGAGAGGACAAAGAGGAGTGTCGTCTCTTGCTGCTGCATGTAACACCAGACCAGCTGCAGAACTGTAAGGAACCATTATTGTTCCACGATTGTTGTAGGTGCCCGGCAGGGCTTGACAGATGGTGCTTAAGGCAAAGGAGTGCTTCCAAGTCACTGTTAGGTTCACTATGATGGTCTGTAGCACCTAGTGAAGGTGCATGGATCAGTGTCAAAAGATAGGCCAGAAAAAAGATGATGGTGGCCTTATTATTATGGGACAGTGAGGAGGAGATGAAGCTGCTTCCTAGAGAGGACATAGCAGATTTGCTACGAGACATGCTTATTATGGTTGGCATGTTCTTGTGCCTTGAGTAGTGATCTTCCTTCCCCCTTATATATATATATAGAAGAGAGGCTGGTAGTGGTTTCGTTCGGCAGCCCTCATTGACTCACGGGTCGTCGTGTGGCCGTACAGTACACGTCGAGCCAGATATGCGTCACCTCTTTCGTCAGTTGGCAATATATTTTTTTGTGCCAAACTGCACTTGTAACTGGAGCTATTTATAGGGGACGAGGCCGAGCTCACGGGCTGTGAAACATTGGCATTTGCGTATCTATCTGATCTTTTCGACAGTGCCTACCCGGACCAGAGACAATGCCATCTAACTGTTGCCGTGTGCCCAGTTGGTTGCTTCTTATCTTCCAAATTTTACCGATCCTTATCAGCCTCTCGTGTCGTCCTTTGCCATACTGCCTCTCTTACGACCCTGTTTTCAGTACGTACTTATTATATTCATGCATGATTTCATTATTATTGTTAGTTCATTCAATTCATTGCCTGATATTTGCTCTGATGTCATGGCAGATCGCGGGGGCGAAGATGCACCTTTGGCCCCTCCGTGTCCTGGATGTTGAAGAATAAAGAGAGAAAAAAAAAAACGTACGGGCCCACCACGTGACCAGGCGGTCTTGACGGCAGAAGGCTCCATCCTTTTGCTACTTCCACTGTGTAGTCTCTCAGTCCTTAAATATGGTGGCATTTAAAATTTGTCCTGAAATATAGAGCATTCAGGAATGAGAAGATAATATTTACTTAAATAAAAACACATGATTATTTTGTGTATGGAAAATATTCATGTATTTTTGCCATACTTTGAGACGTCATCATTTAATCATGTGGAATATAATCAGAATTCAATATATTAGGATGGTAAACGAGGGGTATATGCGTCTATTGCTCTGTCCCTTATTTTGTCTCAAGTAGAGGGTTAATGTGAAAGAAATGGAATCCATATAGTAATGTATTCATGTCTATCGTTCGCACACCCGTCGGTCTCGGCCACCTCTCGCCGCAGTTTGGAACCGCATGATTGGTAGTAGCTCCTTTTGTTGCAAGGTTAACTTTGTTCGGCCGCTCGCATGCTAGACCGGCCGGCCAGCGTTCATCCTTGTAATAGCAAACTCTATTTCCTATACTTAATGATATATACATCCAATGCATGGTCGCGATTTTTTTTTTCATGCCAATCTTTTTTTATCTAAATTTTCCTGTGATGTGACGGGCCGTAGTGCTAATTTTTGTATCCCTTACCATGTATCTCATATAACATAACATTTACACTGAAGTGTTGTTATATATACTATACTAAATATGAACAGATCAGAGACGAGAGGGTGTGACGAGCCCTGTGTCATCAAGTTAAGCTTAAGCTTAGATCTATAGCTACTTGCTTAAGTTTTGCTCAGATGTGTACAGTGTTGAGGACGGTTGTACTGCTGCTACCTCCTTTATTTGTGCTAATGGTGATGCGTGCATATAGTTTCAACTTTCTTTGCCGAGCGTGGTGGCCGGCAGTTGTGTTCATCTTCACCGGAGCGACTTACGAGTGAAACAAATAAAGGATGGTGATGGTGATGATTTATGTGCTCGGTTCCTCTCGACTCCCAGCCTTGCTCATCATCGTCCTGTCTTGCTCGTTGTGCTTGTGTGATAACGGAGCGGAATAATTAAAATTTAGCAAACTAATATCTCACAAGCATATCACCGAACATCTTGTGTGTATAAACTGAAACAGCCCCTAACCATGAATCTGACCAACAATAGGCTGTCTAAAAATCATCTTCAAGTCAATATATCAAAGAACACGTATTCATCGTGTGCCAGCATACATTACTACTAAACGCTTCTGTAGGGGGCGGCTCATTTGGCGCAGTAGGGGCGGTTTTGAAACCGCCCCTAACTCTCCGTTCCTACAGTGACAAAGACTTTGTTGGGGCGGCTCAATATAAAACCGCCCCTACTCAACAAATATCTGTAGGGGCGGTTGTTTCTAAAACCGCCCTAAAAAGGAATCACTGCAGGGTGGTTTTAGATGCGGGGCGGTTTAATCTAAAACCGCCCCTAAACTGGATTTGGCGCCAAAAAAAAATTCAAAACTGAAATATATATAGGCGCCTCTATAAACATCTATAATTCACAATTCTCACAATATATGTACATATTATATTCAATAAACATCTATAATTCACAAATCTCACAATATATATACATATTATATCTTACAATTCACATAACTCACAAAGTATCATCTCCATTATTCAATCTTACAATAAACATTTATTATTCACATAAGTTACAAGTTCAATCTCATCTCTTAGTTCACCTCCCTATTGCTAGCCTTTCCCACTCACCTAAAATGTTGAAGTTGTGGATTCTTCTCGCAACTCGAAGTACGATCAAGGTAGCAACCTTTTGGATGTACAAGATGATCTAATATGAAGTCACAAAGGCCACACTACTACGTAATTGAACTTGCGTGGTGTTTGAATTTCATTTTCCGTGGCGGGCTTTTGAAAAACCGCCACGGAAAATCACTCAATTAACTGCGTGGCGGTCATTTGATTAACCGTGGCGGTTTTTTAAAAAACCGCCATGGTTAAAAAGCTCCAAAATGAAGGCCCAATTGGCCCGTTAAGAAGCTTCGCATATATATATATATATCCCACCCCAAAACCCTAGTCCAGCCAGGCCTCCACTTCCTCCCCTTCCCACTTCTCTGGCGCACCCGCCTCCTCTCCCCGCACACCCGGCCTGCCTCCTCTTCCCACACACACCGCCTCCACTTCCTCCCTTCACTTCTCCTCTGGGCGCACCCGCCTCCTCTTCCCATGCGGTGCGACGGCGGTCCTCCTCCCCCCCGTTCCTCTCCGCGGCGGCCCTACAGTGTGTGGCGGTCCTCCTCTCGGCCGGCGGATCCGGCGGGCGGCCTCTCCGGCGGATCCGACGAGTGGGCCTCCCGCGGCGTTTCCGGCGGCGGCGGCTCTCCTCCGCGGCCGGGATCCGGCGGGGCAGCCTCCCGGCGTTTCCGGCGGCGACGGCCTCCAGCGGCGGAATCCGGCGAGGGCGGCCCCGCGGCATTTCGGCGGCGACGCTCTCCTCGCGGCGGATCCTCCGGGGCGGCGCGAGCTCCCGGCGGCGGCGGGCGGAGCTAGGCTGTGAGCCCGGATCTGGGCCCATTTGGGCTGGATCCGGCTTTCTTTTTTTTTTTTCTATTTTATTTTTAGGTGGCGGGCAAATAAACCGCCACCATAAATCCCGATTTTCTGTGACCCTCGGTCGGTGGCGGACGTGAATACCGCCACCGTTAATCATTTTTGACCGCCACCGTTAATCAACCTTGTAGTAGTGCCGACCCACGAGTTCCAAGAGGTCATCATCTCGGTAAGGGTTCCCCTGTTGTCCCTACCCGGCGTCTCGCCTACGTAATTAGGGATAAAGAAAAAGTTAGCCTATATATAGAAACACATAGTGAGCATATACATAGAGAGAAAGGAATGAGCATATATACCAAGTCCAGTGTCTCGGTACGAAAGGTCAAGTACTCATCGCCATGCATAACGTAATATCCACGGTGAACACTTCCGGGCTTTTGCTTGGCACACCGTGTATATAAAAATTGTTAGCAAATGCATTTGAGATTATGCAGTGACGAGGTAGGTCATACTTACACAAGTTTACGTTTTTGACGCACAGACTCACCCTTCATTCCGGGAAGATGTCTCCCATTCAACTTTTTAACATACCAACGGTATGCCCCGTTGAAATTGATATTCACAAATACAACATGTTAGTATCTAACAAAAAAAGTTAGGAGGAAATATTCAATCATATAAGAGGATTGTCGTTATTTATACGATTTGAGAATCGCTATGAAGTCGAATAATTTGCGGTTGGAGTGTGCAAAGTGAATCCAAAACCCATGCGACGCTGAGCCCGAGATCGACACATATAACGATCCAAAGGTTACCGCATAAATTCAATCGAGGAAAACGATAAGCTCATTTTATGTATAATATGTATTAACCAACCTTTATATACTGATTGAACTTACCCGAAGTGGTATGGTAGCCATATACTATGATTGTGTTCGAAATTTTTTGAAAGACACGACTAAGTATGCCGCCATGTCAATGGCCGGCGTCCTTCATCGCCTTCTCCGGATTTTCTCTTTATCCTCCACGGTCTCTCCACCCGCTAAGTATTTGCTATCCAAAGGCCATTTCTAGGAAATGCAAAGCGTGTTTGTGCTATTTGTCGAGGATCCATGTATGCATATTTCGGACTTGAAACCTGTTTTGCAAGGTGCGCTTGCATACTAAAAGAGATCGATTAGGTTAGTTACAACGTTATCAAAATATCGCAATCATACCATATTAAGAGAGAAAAGGACTTACATGCGGTAGATGTGAACTAGATTAATGTCCATTTCACCGAGGTGATACAATGCATGCATGTCGAAAAGGGAAGGCAATCTCACCACCCAGTCCACCGAGAAGGCCATCGGGGTAGGACAATGTTATCTCGGTTATGTTCTGTCCTCTCGGATACCAACAAGTACCAATCATGAAACTTTTTCATTCCACGTGGCATCTTCGCATGACATCGTTTGGCGGAATATCTTGCCTCTTTCATAATCTTTCGGGCGGTTCCTTGACCATCGATTCTTCCAATATCGGGATACTTTTTGGCCGGAAAGTGATTGGTGATTGAAGGGTCGAAGTCCGTCCTGCTACTTCTTTGACTTGGTTACGTGGCTTGAACTGTTCATGGGCGAACCACGGACACCAACGTGACGTCCTTCATCGCCACAAAGATGGGCCTGCAATGGATTGGATGCTTTTTCCTAAGCTCCGACTCCTCCCAAAAATCCTCTCGATGCCATAACTTGTTCGGTCACGAAAGGCCCACGCGGAAGCCGCATGTCCGGAATTTGCCGCTTCTCTTTACCATGAGTTTCTTTCGGAGGCACCTCTGTTTCTTTCGGAGGCACCTCTATTTCTTTCGGAGGCACCTCTGTTTCAACTGGAGTTTCTTTTGAAGGCACACCTTTCGTAGGATGTGGAGAAGAGTGTGGCATCTCGGGCATTTGTCGGTCATGAGGAGGGAGTGTGGCATCTCGGGCATTGCTTCGTCACGTGTTGGTGAAAGTATCTCCCCTCTCGATAACTCCTTCTAGCCATGGAAATGATGGATAATTGTGTGGGGGAGGCGAAGAACCGGTTATCTGATGTCTCGTTTGTGCCGGAGGATGAACTGTCGAATGCATTGCCCGAAGTTGGTCCAATCCCTCGTGAGTCGGGTGTTCAAGCTCATAATCCATGTAATGGGGCTCCACGCTATGCACCTCGACCCTAGTGTAGTCTCTTGGGATAGGCTTACCGTGCCACTTGCCCCTGTGGGGATGTGCCACACCCGTTGCGGCAACCTTGACTTTGTTAAGCCCTTCCGACGAGAACCACCAATTGGCAACTAGTTGGTTCCGTATGCGATCGACGGGGGGTTGTGCTGCGGCGGTGGAACCTTGGTCGCTAGGAACGTCCCGAGGGCTCCCAACTCACGCAAGTTGGGCGGGCGGGTTCGCAGACAACCCTCTTTCCTCGAGTGCCTTTGCTACCATGGCCATGTGTTGGTATATCTTGTAGCATAAAATATAGAGGTCTTTAAAACGAAAATAAGGGCATAAAATGAATATCAACATAGTATAGGGGCTTGACTAACATGATTCCACTAGTTTTGGTGATTTATATATTTTTCAGGGATTAAACAGAAAATACCCAAGAGTTTGCAAGCCTTACGACATAAAGACGTGTCCGTGACGTAACCCAACGTGGAACATACACTAGAACATTCCAGAAGATACCAGAGGCAAGGCATAAGAGGCTGGGACCCACCTGGCAGGGAGCCAGGGCGGCCGTGGCCAGGGCTGAGGGCGGACGCGGCCTGGGCCCACCTGTCAGCCTCACACACCTAGGTCGGTTCACCACCGCCTATGAGGAGCAATCTAGTCCATCCATCAAGGCCGGTTTGATCCAAGGGCTGTCGTGCATCCTCTGGGGCTATATAACAAGACCCCCTGCCCCCTGGGTGAAACCCTAATTCATTCAAGATCATTATACTCCATACCCAGTCCATCATCAAGACCCCAAGTCAAGATCCTAAGCCCTAGTTCCACCATAATTAGAGCAATAGCTATCTAGGTTAGCTCTAGAGGAAGTCAAGTATTGTCTTGGATTCCTGGATAGTCAAGAAGTAGCGGGAGCGCGAAGCTTCACGTGGCTTCTCTCTTGTATCTCATTTGTAAGTATTTGTTAGCATACAATTGCCATGACTTTATTCTATTTAACGATTATATTCTTAGTTATATGTTTCTATGCTTGTTATGATTATATATTTAGTTTAGTATGTTTGTCTCTATATTCAAGCATGGAGTCGTATAGCGCCCCCTTAGATGCGCACTATGTGGGTGGTCGACAATGTGTAAACGTGGTGTTTATACAACGTTTGCCTGTGACATCACCCTATATTCTGGGAAGTGTGGTAGATCATGGATGTGATACTCCCATTGAGTCCTTTGGAGTCCACCCCCCGAATATAGGGCTAGTTGAACTTTGTTACTATGGTAGATTGGTTTTGTTCTTAATCTTCCTTTGTAATATTCACCATGTGTAGATATAATGCCTTCATATGATGATGACTAGATGTATTGCACTAATTGTAGTATGCATAGACATATAAGTAGGAGTAACTTAGGGATATTCCATCCACCTCACCTATACTATGGTATTTAGCCTTTTTATGATACTAGCTAGTGGCATATGATGATCTTTGACTTGGATGATGTTATTATCATTATTATTATTTTATTATCTTTATTATGTGACTTACCTCGTTTGAGTTTAGTATGATGCATATGGTTTACTCTACATTACACCACCGCAAGTGAATCATTATTAAATCATCAACCTACCCATATCCACCCCTTTCTTTTCGGTAGAATATAAATACGATACCTAGGATAGAATCCTGGTGAGATGCTACAATAGGATAATTCTATCTCGTAAACTTGCGGTCGATATCGAAATTATATTATTGCAAGAGTTTCGAGTGTCATATAAGAATATCCATTCACGTATTTCTTTAGCGTTGTGAGCTAGGGTGACAGACTAGTTTAGGTGGGCAATGCTAGAATGTGTGGTACAGCTTTTTGTGCCTATCATGGTGAGATTAACTCCACCATTGATAATGTTGCAAGGTCATAAACCATAACTAACTCCGTCTAACTTCATTAACTTCCCACACTAACTCTTGTTGGAATGTGAGATTAACTCCACATCCAAGCTAACTCATTAGATAGATACCATTCATACATTTCTGGCGCCGTCCTATATGTGGATCGCGTTAGAGATGTCAACAAGCATTTCTGGCGCCGTTGCCGGGGAAGAAAGGGTGCTAGCCAAACCTAAACACACATACATGGATAGATTGATATCACTTGCATCACGTAATGTATTGAGGACCCATTATCAACTACTCAAACAGGCTTACCCTTGTTTGTCTACTTGTTTTTGATTTTATGCAGGGTAAAAATATTCATTGGAGTAATTGTCCAAAGAGCAATATTGAAAATCAGAATTAATCGAAAAGGCAAGAATTCAAGCTCGAAAAAACCTTTACACCTTTTTGATTCGGACGCCTATTGCCTATTTTTGAGACCATGGCCAACAAGACACTTCGTGAGTTTTCAGCTCAAACTATGGCCAATGTTCGCCTTTGGACTGAAGTTGCAATTGGGGATCATGATTTTGAGCTTAAGCCTGGGCTCATTAATATGGTACAAGCTAGCCAGTTCTATGGAAAGGCACATGAGAATGCTAGTGCTCATCTCCAACACTTTTTGGAGATTTGCAGCACTATCACCATTAAAGGAGTACCAAGAGATGCAATCCTACTCCGTCTCTTCCCATTCTCGGCCAAGTTGGGAAGGGCGAGAAAAGGTGGTTCTACGCAACAAAAGATAAAAATACTACTTGGGCACTCGTTCTCTTGCCTTCCTTGCAAAGTTCTTTCCTATAGGCAAGACCAATGCCTTACGGGGGAAGATTGCAAATTTTCAACAACAACAAGATGAGTCTGTCCTAGAAGCATGGGAACGCTTTCAAGATAATATCTCAGAATGCCCGCACCATGGGATGGAAAATTGGTTACTCATGCAGACCTTTTATCATGGGCTCACTACAAGTGCTCGTGAAACAATGGATCTTTGCGGCGGGGAGGTGCTTTCCTATCACTCACACTAACAAAAAGCTACTGAACTTGTGGAGAAAATGGCTTCAAACCGAGTTGGAATGAGGAGCGACAACCCCGCAAGAGGTCGGGAGGAATGCACTCATCAAGGAGGTAGACATGTTGTCTGCCAAGATGGATTTAATAATGAAGAAACTTGAGGAGAAAGCTCATGAGAAGAAAGAAGTCATGCAAATTCTAGACCCCAGCATGACATGTGAAGAGTGTGGCAACACTGGCCACTCAGGCAATAATTGCCCAGAGATTGAAGAGGATGTAAACTACATCAACAATAACAACAACTATCGTCCTCAGCAAAATCAAGGTTGGAATCATCAAAGACCAAACTATCAAGGCAACTTTACAGGTAACTATCAAGGTAATTTCAACCAACCTTCTTTAAGAGATCTTGTTTTAAATCAAGGAAAAACTATGGAAAACACTATGTAAAAAAGGCTAATAACCGCCAAGTCGTCCGGAGACGTCGCTATAACGTGCGTCAGACTTGTCATACCATCGACGCGATTTGAGCGGCGTCGATGTAGGTGTCGGCCGGTCCCACCCGCCAAAAACGCGCGTCTGAAATAAGGCTAATTATAGACGCGCGCATCTACCCGGCGTCTGCATTTTTCGTTGACGCTGTTTTCGTTCTCTCGGATACGACGCCGCGGTATAATGAGACGCCTTTTCAAACCAAGTGTGCGCAAGATTCACCATATCTTAGACGCCGTTTAGGGCACGAATGCATTCTTGGAGCGGTCCGTGCGTGGATACGAACACTAATTGACGCGTGTTTATATACGAGACACTCTTTTGGTGCCACCCGTCTATCTGATTCTGAGTGTTATTCTGAGACCGCGCGTCTCTTCACGAGCGCTTGGAATGTGCGAAGAAGTGCATAATCGGTCACGTGTATTAAAGTCACACGTTTAGATTCAGGCAGCGTTTTACGGTGGCGTCCCTACGTATCCGTACCGTTACCGGCGCGCGTCGAATTACAGAGCAGCGTTTAGTCAAATAGCCGTCTATCTTGCTTGAAACTATTGCGGACATTGGCCGGTGAGCGAGGCGTGTGGCGGTGCACGTGTCTCTAACTTCGCCGCAGGCGTCTGATCGTTTTGTTAGAGACGATTTGTATCACTAGGTGTGCGTGATACCGCGAACTGTTTTCTGAGCGGCGTTATAATGTTGAGGCGTGCGAATTCGGCGGGTGTGCGTAGCGTTCGAAAATATTGCGGATGCATGTCAATATCTGAGGCGCTTTGGCGGTACGGCGCCTATAACTATCACGTCCATTACGATCGCATGTTTGTTAGAGACGGTTTATAACAACAAAAGTGTGCGTATATATACGGATTGTTCTGACGATTGGACCGTATGCCCGTCGATCGATGTTTGTATGAGTGCGGGCGATTGGTAGTGGTATGTGTCGGTAACTAGAGTATCTCACCTACGGACATTGGATAAAGACAAAAGTTCTATATAATACATTACCCAAAGCCGAATGTTCTTTTACGAAGACAATGATTACTTACGATTTATGGTACATTAGCATTTTTCGTAAGGAAGTCATAACCATGCTTGATCCGAACCTGATTAGCAATCTCAAAGGACAAGAAGGCATCTATCTTTGGCGTAGTTAATCTAATTCGCCGATAACTCGAAAGTCCCCCATCGATGGTGATCGATGGAGTCGTCGCCCTTCTTCTTCTTCTTCTTCTTCTTCTTCTTCTTCTTCTTCTTCTTCTTACGAGGAATCGTAGAACCGCCGACGCTAGAGTATCCAAATGAGGGGAGACACTCGTTCTGCGCCAGATTCTTGTACTCGTTAACATCAAGAGCGGGCACTATAAGTTGTAAGTAGCGTGGATTGGAGAGGCGGACCTCGTAGTCAACTTCAAGGCGTTCCACGTCCTTGCCTATGGCTGCCCCAGTGAACACATGGCCCTCATCTTGAAGAAAGTGGTTCAAAACCTGGGGTAACCGTCACGCCCGACTGGTGCACTTGATATACAAGGCATCGATGGCCAACACACAGCTATAACAATAGATCCTGAACTCCCTTTTTGCCAAACTCGTTGGGAGGAAGAATCCTCCACTCCGAAGTCGAGGCCAACGAGCATACCGCCTTTGTTTGGACTTTGGACACGATTACCTCGGATTTTGTTGATGAAGTCCTCCACGATCGCGGCATCGCACGTGGATCGCCGTCGTGTCGATGTAAGGGTATCTGTCGCGGCGGCGACCACATCTCGGCGGCAAGTGCGCGGTCTCTCGGGCATGGTGCTGCCCGATTCTTTGCGAGATGACTCCATTTCTCTATGTTTTTTGCCGAGGGAAGAAACAAGTGCGCTTCTTAAGTAGATAGATGGGGTCTCGAATGGCGGTTGCCGATCGTGAGTGGTTGCGTCGGTTGAGTTGCGTCCGTTGGAACTTGTGAACAATCCATTAATCGTTGTGGAAGTTCAAATGACGGATTGATGCAATGGTGCATCCGTTTTTCGAAGTTCGAGGCGTGGTTTTGGTGTGGATGCGTCGTTGGTACGAGAGTTGGCCGATCGCTGGGAGGCGTTGTCGCCTAGAAGTAAGCCCTCCTCTGACCTCTCCACTGGTGGAGTTTGGCTCGGTGCCCGACGGCGATTGGAAAGCGCTTCGGCGGGCGTAACGAACGAATAAGGTGCGAGGAAGATGAGCAGGGGAGCTTTCTACCTCTCTCGTAATTTTTCTTTTCTTGTGGATCCTGTTTGTAAATGGGCCAATGTAATGCGTTGAGATAAATACATTTTCCTTATCAAAAAAAAAAAAATTTGCGTTGTGCAACCGATTTTTATTAGTGCCTACATATGCGAGGCATATGTATGTGTGGTTAACCGGTTATGCGTACAAGCTTCTAGTCATCATATATTTTCTCAAACTGAACAACCGAGTCATCGAGTTTGCGTCATCACATTGTTTTAATACTACCCTAGTACATGATCACCAAAAAGTAAGTCAAAGCTTCTAGTCATCATATATTTTCTCAAACCGAACAACCAATCATCGAAGTTTGCATCATCACATTGTTTTAATACTACCCTAGCTAGTAGTACATGATCACCAAAAAGTAAGCCAAGACAGCATAACATCAATCACATTATTTAGTGTGTTGTCGGCATCGTAGGCATGCCACCCCGCGGTACTCAACACTAGCCTCAACAGCCGGCAAGCGAGCCTATGCATCATGAGCCTCTCGTCTTCGCTCTCGACCTCCGTCTTGATGAGACCCCTCAACAGCCCAAACAACTTCAAAGAGCTTCTGCATGAACATATATATGAGGGATCCGGATGAGATCGTTCCGACCTAAAACAAGTCACGGTCGTCAAATCACAAGCATTGTTCATATATTTGGTCATTGAGAAACTTCTTTGTATTGAAATAAAGCATGCATGCATGCAAAGTGAACTATGCCAAAACCGGTGGCCGAGAACTACCATTATATTCACGGATCTATGCCAAAACAAACTGGCCAAAATTGGTTTTCTCAATTTAAACAAAGCATGCATGTAAGTGAACTATGCCAAAAAACCAAAACTGGCGGCGAAACTACCATTATTCTCAAGTATGCCAAAACAGTTGGCAAAAACGCTAGTAGTACTATAACCGGAAGCTACTTGGTATACTAAAATTGGTCTTCATATGGCATTAGTACCTTCGCCAACGACGATCTTGCTTCCATCTCCTTCGTCGCCGCCTCCAGGCTTCACGGCTCCTTGCCTCGACGCCGCTGCAGGGACTTCTCCTTCGCCCTCGCCTCCGCCTCCCGGCTTCCGGCTCCTTGCCTCGGCCGCCGCCTAGGGACTTCTCGTTCGCCCTCGCCTCCGTCTCCGCTTCCTAGCTCCTTGCCTCGGCGCCGCTCTGGGGACTTCTCCTTCGCCCTCGCCTCCGCCGGCTTTCCGGGCTGGAGGCCGCCTAAACGATGCCCCTTCCGAGCACGAGGAAGCGGGACTCAACGACGCCGCTTCGAGGGCAAGGAAGGAGGGACTCGACGACGGCGTCGTTGAAGGCGGGAATCTGGGCATGTCCTCTTTCCTCCATCGCTTAAGCTCCCGGCGATACTCCCTCTCGTCACCGTCGCTAGGGTTTCCAAGTTACTAGTGAGCGAGGCGATTCCAGTCTTCCTCCCCAAAGAGGCGGCCCGGATGCCTCGCTTCTTGTACCCGTGGAGTCGGCCGGGATGCCTTGCTTCTTGTACCCCGTGGAGGCGGCAGGGGACGCCCTTGTTGAACCTTGGCGAAGTCCTCACCACCGTTTCCACACAGGACAAGGAACCGGGGGCGAACCTCCCCGTATTCATCTTCGGCGGCGGCGGGAGGGGAGAGGGCGAGGAGGAATGGAGGTGGCGACGCCAAGCGTGGCGGGAAGAGGCTAGGAGCGCGCGGCGGCGTCTTTACGCGGGGAAGGCTCTTGTGCGGGAATAGAGTGGAGAGGCGGAGTGAAGGAGCTGAGAAAAAGATAGGCGATTTACTTACGCGGTATATATATATATATATATATATATATATATATATATATATATAATATACACTAGTGCTAGGGGTGCGCTTGCTTGCCGCTGCGGGAAACAATGGATCGACAGTGTGCAATGGCACCGAGAGTCGAGACAGTCATAGTAGTTCTTGTTCTTGCATAACATGAACTTACCGGTTTGTGATAGAGCTGGGTGCCACCAAATGCAAAGATATTATGCATACATAAAAAATACAAACCGTGATCGCTAAGGTCCCGAAACGCCGTAGCGCAACTATATATATATATATATATATATAATATACACTAGTGCTAGGGTGCGCGCTATGCGCCCGTGGAAACAATGGATCGACAGGTGTGCAATGGCACCGAGAGTCTCGAGACAGTCATAGTAGTTCTTGTTCTTGCATAACATGAACTTACTTGGTTTGTGATAGAGCTGGGTGCCACCAAATGCATTGATATTATGCATACATAAAAAAATACAAACCGTGATCGCTAAGGTCCCGAAACGCCAGAGCGCAACTATATATATATATATATATATATATATATATATATATATATATATATATATATATATATATATATATAAAATATAATATACACTAGTGCTAGGGGTGCGCTTGCTTGCCGCTGCGGAAACAATGGACTCGACAGTGTGTGCAATGGCACCGAGAGTCCGAGATAGTCATAGTAGTTCTTGTTCTTGCATAACATGAACTTACCGGTTTGTGATAGAGCCGGGTGCCACCAAATGCATTGATATTATGCATACATAAAAAATACAAACCGTGATCGCTAAGGTCCCAAACGCCGAGCGCAACTATCATACGAGAAGGGCTAAGTCGGGTTTCACCTCAACACAACAATGTTTAGGGCACACCCCATGGCGCATGATGATATAGCATTTTGTTCTTGCATAACCTAAATCAAGCGAACCACAACGGTGATAAAGTGATGCGGGCATGAAATCATTGCAACTCCAATTGGTAATCTTTGGGATGGATACGACCAACTTGATACAAAAATATAATACATTACAGGATACATTGATCTCAAAGAAGCAAACAATATACCATTGTTCATATTCATGGGGCATCCCTCACACATGACAACTCAATGCAAAAAAAATGAATCTTCGCTTTAGGGAGCGTGTTAGGTAGTAGTCGTGAAGATGAAGCAAGTGTCGCTAGGCAGTGCACGTAATCAAGTCCTTGAAAAACAAATCTAGGGCCCAATTTTCTTCTCGTGCATACAAAAAGTAGACCATGAAGCATCCCACACCCACATAACCCGATCACGCAAGTTTACAAATGGAGATGAAACACTTCCAGGATTTTTTTAGCTATCTCTTTATCATCTTGCATTGCACCGTGAGCCATTTTTCTCAAGGTACCAAGCAACGGATCTACCCGCATAGAACCAAATTAAAAGTATGTTATAAATGGTAGAGAATGTAGGCTGTCATAGCACATTACAATTCTCGGATTAGTATGTAAATAATTTTCATCTTAACATGCATGATGCATCACCGGGTGATGTAAAAACAAGAAAGGCATGTATGCAACAATAGAATTAAATATAGCTATTTGTGTCCCCGTGCACCGTGAAACACAAGATTCTATTTTTGCAACCGTAGAATATAGACAACACAAACACAAGCAAATGTAGATCGGCTCACCAAAATTATCGATTCGGTTGGAAATAAATGGGATAAAAATGGTTTGACTACCTCTAGAGAAGACATGTAACTAACACATGGGTACGATATATATGTGAAAAGCTAATTCGCAAATATACATTTGGGCAACAGAGGTTCAACCATATGGCTTTTTGCCTTCTTGTGTGAATCTAATGCTCACAAATTGTCAGAAAGGAAAGCCACATGAGTAAAAACAGATGTCTTAAAATTAAGGATCTAGTGTCCGTAGTACCAAAGACATAGTTTATCTATGCAACACCGAATATTGTCGGTTCGACAAATTTCCATGTATGTAAATCATTATGTATGAAGTATAGCAAAATAAACTTATAAATACTCATTGTGCTATTAAACCCACTTCTTCTGTCGCTATAGTTAACCTACCTTGCTACTATTCCATCTCAATAAACAATGCAGATGACGAATTGCTTTGCTAGACTGTCCAAACACCTCCCTTGTTTGCTATTGCTAACATGCCTTGCTAATACTTACCGGCCCAACAAAACAAATCGCCAAGCAAAAGCCAAAACCGCCCATGTGAAAGGACTATAATTTTGTCACCGTTTATAATTCTAAAATTAAGCCATTTTCATAAGCTTAGTGGTAAATTTACCAAGAGGGTCGAATAAAACTAATTGGCATAAACATAACCAAATCCATCCAATGTAACTATTCCCCACTCGCAACAAACAAAAACTAACTTGAACCCAATTTACAATACCTAACCAAGACAGGCGAAAAATAACTCAACAAAACTAGGAAATGCGCATAACAGAAATGCAATCTAATCTAATAACTAAAAAGCTTCAGTTATATGTAGAACTCGCCACCGTAGAAGAACCATACCGGCAGCACAAATTGTAGGCCTAGCACGCTTCCTCCACACCATAGATGTAGCACCCCCTTGAATCCCCTTCAAAGAAATGAGATTTAAGCATTAGGTAACTACACAAAAAAAAATCGGACCCAAAGCTATATAAGAATAGCGAGAATCTGTCATATATTTTGCCGTGCTATATTAGGAAACTAAAATTTGTCATATTTTGCAATGCTATATTAGGTTAATTCATTCATAGGTAACTACAGTCATTGAGTCATCCAACCACGAAAGTGACAATGTTCGAGTTATTACCTTGTTGCGAGCAACCTTAAATTGAAATGGGAGTGTCCTATAAAGGCGATGCCAATTCATGAATTGTTCTTAGTACTCACATGAAAACCTACAAAAGAGTTGACACAATTCATGAATTGGACATTAGATTTCTTCGCTACAAACGTAAATACAAAGCAAAAATGCTAATGAACAAGTGGCATACATATGAAAAATGAAAAGCCCGCCTAAATGTTGAATTAAATTAAACATCCACTTAGGCGGCATTTTTCATTGGACCAACTTCTTATCAAGATCCTAAATGCCAATACCCCAAAGAATATGCAATTGTTTCAATACTTGCCACATTTAATCCTAGATAATTAAGTGTTGACATTTCTTAACGCAATCAAAGAAAACAGGTATAAAACCCATCCCGATAAAAGCGTTAGAAATGCACCGATGGCATTCCCAAGTAAACCACCATGTCGGGTGATCTAAAATGAGTTTGTCAACGGGATAGATCTTGCCATCGTAGATATTCATCCGCAAGCGCACGGATCTATCATTGTAGCATTTCACCCGGAGATATTCAGGGTATCGCTATTTATATTCGCCCAAGGGAAGGTATGGTGTAGGACTCTAGCAGGGGGCATGAACAAGACAACATGTCTATGCAGTTGACCAATAATCAATGCGGGGGTAAGTCATTATAGTTTAAGATAGTGTGACACACACTTGGGCCAACCTCAAGGATAAAAGGAAAATAAAGAATAAAGAATAATCCTAAGTGGAGTAGGTATTCTAAAGTAGCCGTGCAAAGAACAAGTTAATAATCATGCAAACATAAATGACTAGAGTTTTAGGTCGAGAGTGAAATGGCGGGAGACCTCCCGGAGCATCCGCCTGAAGGAAGGCATTTACTTAACTCCTACAACACATACGAACGTGGGGGGATTTCAAGGGACGGACAAGGCTTGTCACGACCAAGCCGCCCTACCCCTCAACCGTGGCATGCACTCATATTCGTAGGTTCCCGCTTATCCGGGCACCATGCCCGCATATTAAGGTACGACCCATATCCCCTGCAGACCCCCACCCTCGGGATGGACGGGCTAAGATATAGACCAGGCCCGAAAAGCCACAACGAACCGCCACCTCAGCTCAACTCTTACTCTACTCAAATACATGGCATGAATGGTTAGGTCCTAAGTTCTATACGACTAACCACAACATAGGAACTATAATCTAGTTCTTCTATCATGATTGTGTCGAGAACAACATGTCAAGAATAAAACATGTAAATACTCTAGCTCTATTGCACAAGCGTATGAGATCAAGACTTGAGAATAAATCATAATTGTATTCATACCGAATGTTCTTTCTCCCAAGTACAAGCTCTCCAGTGAAGCTTAACCTTACTCCAACTACTAAAGAATAAAAGAACTAGAGAAGTGGGGTGGTAGAGAGAAGAATAGGGGTAGTAGAGAGGAAGAGGGGTAGTAGAGAGGAGAGGAGAAGAAGAATAGATTGTGAGGAGGCTCCAATTGGTGTGTGTTGAGAGGGGAAGAGATAGGATCTATTTATACACCTGGAGCAGGGACCTAATCGCTAGATTACACCAAAACCGACCTTGTACACCTTCCATGTATACCAAACCGACAATCGCATGACGGTTCCACCAGTTTGGAAGGTCAACAAACCGCCTCCAAAAAAGATGGGCCCGAACCGCCTCACGTGGTGCGGCCGCACCTTAGGGTGCGCGCCGCACCACAGTGGGCTCGGCGGGTCTCAAGGCGTCTTCGTGGGCTGTCGTCTTTAGTCTGAAAAGTTGTGGGCCAAAGTGCGTTTTTGCCCAATTTTGATGTTTTGGGACGAATTGCTCTTGGGCTTGAATTTGGCATTAGTGCGCATTCCCTAAGGCGTATTTTGGTCAATTTTCCACTTGCTTTTGTTGATAATCTGCAAAATAAATAAAATACACTACAAGTGGAATTCTTTAGTGTAAAATGCATATGAGTAATAAAAAGGTTTAATTTTAATCCCTTTTATGTAGTAAGTTGGCGTGTAAAATATATCGTTAATTACCGCCAACAAACTCCCCCAAGCTTACCCTTTGCGCGTCCTCGAGCAAAAAAGAGACAAGTACTTGGTTGCCGATCGGGAGTTGCTACAATGCCGACACGTTTTACATGTGCCGGGGTTATAATAAGATTTTCTCGCTAGAGTTTGAATAAAATTGCACATCTTTTTCACACCCTTTATTACCTTTCATCGTAGCGGGGCTTTCCAAATTTTCTCAAAGCCTTGGGCGCCACGAGATAGAACGGTTATAACAGAGGTGCTTATCATTCATCCTTCCGATCCATTTTTCTATCCGGGTTTTATTTAGACAAATATTTATTTCTTTTTTTCGAAAGCATGGGCTTTATTGCTATCATTATTATTATTATTATTTTTTTTTTGGAGAGGTGGGCTCTACTCGCCTAGACTTCTGTCTTTTATTTCCTCTCTTTTTTTTTTTTTTTCTTCTCTTTTTTTTTTTCGAGATGTGGGCCCTTCTCGCCTCGGACACTTGTCCATTTTTCATCTCATTTTTTTTTTAGCATAGCCCAAAACATTTCTCTTTTAAAACATAGATTCCCTGGATGTCAAATTTCTCTTTTGGACAAAGTCATAGCAAATCTATTTGTACCATATCATATGAGGCAACAACTTAGACTAGATAGAGCATATGCAACCCACTTGAATCGGTTTTTTCTCGATGAGTTTTAGAATTAGCTACTAAACCCAAACTTTAGAGAACTTCGAATTATAAACTAGGCACATGCAAAGCATAAGACAGAGCAACTATTCATCATTTCAACAAGGGACTAAGACTAAACATTTTTATAGCTCATATATATAGGAATTTGTCTTTTTAGTGTAACTCAACATTTCATAAGATAGAGAATATGATCAAAATGTGAGATACCGCTTACCTTTCTTGGAGTCCTCCCCAAGCTAGCCCTTTTGCTTACCTTTTATGGTTCTCCGCTTAGCTTGAGTACGCAATGATCCGAGTTGTGCCCGTGGCGTGGTTGGAGGCTCCCCCAAGCTTGTCTTTTGATGTCATCAAAGTACCAGGACAAAATCTCGGGGTTGAAAGGTTTATCTCCTCTCATTTTTTTTTTTTCTCTTCTCTACACTCCCTTCTTTATTAGTATTATTATTATTATTATTATTATTATTATTATTATTATTATTATTATTATTATTATTATTATGTATAAATATATTTTATTTTATATATATATATTTTATTTTTTTATTTTATTTTAGATATATATATATATTTTTTTTTATCGTTAACCCTATTGTCATCTTCAAGACTTACCCTTATAGATTTTGATAACTTCTGCAGGGGTTAGTCCATATGATCGACCAAAATCTACTCTAGCAATTTTAGGTTCAAAAACCGGACTTCGACTCCATGTCTAATCGATCAAGGTAGACTTTTTGACCTAAGCACCATGCTCAATTCAAAAATGCCTATGGAAGTATGATCATACGTATAACCAAAACTCCCAAACCAAGACATGCCAAAATAGAAAGAGGAAGCATGCATTGATAAACGAGATTCATCCAACGAGAGATAAACAATTTTATTCTTATTTATTATTATTATACTTATTTATTTATTCGTTTATTTATTTATTATTATTATTATTTTTTTTTTTGTAAGCATCATGGAGTTAATACTGGGAGTTTATTGTTGTAAAATAAAAAAGATAACTACCGATTTACCTTCGGCAAGGACTCACCTTTTAAAGTCCGACGAAAGCGGGACTCTTCTCCATTCATTTAGTGCTTGACGAGTGGTACCCGTGATCCGGAGAAGTGGATGCGGATGTCGCCCTTTCAATGCGCCCGCCCGCCCGCTTAACACTTTGTGGCTTTACCTTCTTGGGCTGCTTGTTTTAGCATTCTTATGCTTGTTGAACCCATTGAATGGGCATCTCATTGTTTGACCACGCATATGAAAGCTAGCATGCCCCGATCCTACGTGCAAGACTGCATTTGTAGTGTTAAGAAAGGGTCTCCCAAGGGTTGGGGCAATTCTCTCGTTGTGACCCATGTCTAAGATGACAAAGTCCGTCGGGATGTATGCTTCTCGGATTTTTACTATGACGTCTGAGCTACTCCCTCCGGTTTCCTTAGTGATAGGTCCGCCATCTGCAGTTCAAAATGTACAGGGGACAAAGGTCCACCTAATATTTCATCATATGTTACCTTGGACATGATGTTTATGCTTGATCCAAGGTTGCAGAAGGCATCCTCGAAGACATGTGGGCCAACTGAGCATATGATTGTCGGGCGGCCAGGGTCCTCCTTCTTGATATCGAGTGGTGGTTCGGCAGGGGACTTGCTGTCTTCCCGACATAGAGGATTACCAGACCTCGTTGAGACCGTTTTAATAGGTTCAAGAGAAATTTTGGGTTGCCCCAAAACTTTTCCCGAGCCGACAACAGGCAAAGCAGCAGAAAACTGAGCTAATTGGGTTTCTATCATTTTATTAAAGCTCGGTTGTCTTTCATAAGAAGAAGTTAAACTTGTAATTTTAATAATCATGTTTTCAATTTTTTCATCATTAAGCTTCAACTTCTTTGAAAGTTCTTCAATTATTTTTGCTTGGTCTAAAACCAAGTCTTCCAAAGAGAGAGGATTCGAATTGTACCTTGAGTTTGAATTACCTCTTTGGTTTTGTGGGCGCGACCGATTGTTCCACCCATTATGGTCTCCTTGTTGACGGAACCCGTTGTTGATGTGAGGAACGTCTTCACGGGTTTCAGGGCAGTCATTCCCTGAATGGCCAACATTGCCACAAACTTCACATGTTACATGTGAGTCAATGGCCTTGACAGTGCCATAAGTTTCTTCTTCGATGGCACACTTGTCAAGTTCTTTCAATAGGAGATCCATCGTAGCGGGCATGTCCGTCTCCTCCACGGTCGCATGCTATCTTCTTGTTTGCCAAGACTTTCCTCCCCCCAAGCTTGATTGGATAGTATTTTTCTCCATAAGAGTCGTTGCTCTATTGAAGGCACCTCCGGCAGTGGCATCAATGTGCTCTTTTGACATGGGCGTTAACCCATTGTAGAAGTTCTCGCATCACATGCCACTCTTTCATCCCATGGTGCGGGCATGCTTGGATGTACTCTTGTAGCCTTTCCCATGCCGCGGTATGGGTTCCATGGAATTTTGTTGGAAGTTGGCAATTCTTCCCCTTAGGGTGTGAGTTTTACTCATGGGGAAGAATTTAGTGAGGAACGCCGTGGGAACATTTGTCCCACGTGTTGATGGCTTCCGTCTCTTTATAGAACCATTGTTTTGCCTTCCCGAGATGGAGAAGGGAAACAGACGGATTCTAATGGCTTTTCGTGCGACACCTTGAATGACAACGGTGTCAATCGAGCTCGAGGAAGTGTTGCGGATGCGCACTTGCGTCCTCACTTGGCAAACTATAAAATTGGTTTGCCCGCACCATCTTGATTAGGCGGTGCGGAGCTCAAAGTTCTCGGTTCCCATATTGACAGCGGGCCCAACGGGCACGTTGGCAAAAGAGGGATGGAGTGGTCACGGATCGCCTTGGCCATGAGTGAAGTACTAGATGATGCAAGGGTGATTGGTTTGTTTGTCGTCGCGGAGTAGCGGAGAAGATTTGATATGAGTTGGGTTCTTCTTTAGGAGTGCCTCCGGATCTGCAATGTAGTTGTTCAACGAGGACAAACCAATCGAACACTATCCCGTCTTCATCCACAACGGGAGAAAACATGAAAGATTAGCCCGCATGAGTAATGGCTACTTACACATACACATCATTATGAACATGTCTTTCTAGAATCTTTATAACCAATGCCTTCCCGCAAGAACGGCGCCGAAAATGCTTGTTGACATTTCTTAACGCAATCAAAGGAAACAGTATAAAACCCATCCCGATAAAAAAGCGTCGAAATGCACCGATGGCATTCCCAAGTAAACCACCATGTCGGTGATCTAAAATGAGTTTGTCAACGGGATAGATCTTGCCATCGTAGATATTCATCCGCAAAGCGCCGCGGATCTATCATTGTAGCATTTCACCCGGAGATATTCAGGGGTATCGTTATTTATATTCGCCCAAGGGAAGGTATGGTGTAGGACTCTAGCGAGGGGGCATGAACAAGACAACATGTCTATGCAGTTGACCAATAATCAATGCGAGGGTAAGTCATTATAGTTTAAGATAGTGTGACACACACTTGGGCCAACCTCAAGGATAAAAGGAAAATAAAGAATAAAGAATAATCCTAAGTGGAGTAGGTATTCTAAAGTAGCTGTGCAAAGAACAAGTTAATAATCATGCAAACATAAATGACTAGAGTTTTAGGCTGAGAGTGAAATGGCAGGGAGACCTCCCGGAGCATCCGCCCTGAAGGAAGGCATTTACGAACTCCTACAACACATACTGAACGTGGGGGGGATTTCAAAGGGACGGACAAGGCTTGTCACGACCAAGCCGCCTACCCCCTCAACCGTGGCATGCACTCATATTCGTAGGTTCCCGCTTATCCGGGCACCATGCCCGCATATTAAGGTACGACCCATATCCCCTGCAGACCCCCACCCTCAGGATGGACGGGCTAAGATATAGACCAGACCCGAAAGCCACAACGAACCGCCACCTCAGCTCAACTCTTACTCTACTCAAATACATGGCATGAATGGTTAGGTCCTAAGTTCTATACGACTAACCACAACATAGGAACTATAATCTAGTTCTTCTATCATGATTGTGTCAAGAACAACATGTCAAGAATAAAACATGTAAATACTCTAGCTCTATTGCACAAGCGTATGAGATCAAGACTTGAGAATAAATCATAATTGTATTCATACCGAATGTTCTTTCTCCCAAGTACAAGCTCTCCAAGAAGCTTAACCTTACTCCAACTACTAAAGAATAAAAGAACTAGAGAAGTGGGGTGGTAGAGAGAAGAATAGGGGTAGTAGAGAGGAAGAGGGGTAGTAGAGAGGAGAGGAGAAGAAGAATAGATTGTGAGGAGGCTCCAATTGGTGTGTGTTGAGAGGGGAAGAGATAGGATCTATTTATACACCTGGAGCAGGGACCTAATCGCTAGATTACACCAAAACCGACCTTGTACACCTTCCATGTATACCAAACCGACAATCACATGACGGTTCCACCAGTTTGGAAGGTCAACAAACCGCCTCGCAAAAGATGGGCCCGAACCGCCTCACCAGGGGTGCGGCCGCACCTTAGGGTGCGCGCCGCACACCACTGGTGGGCTCGGCCTGGTCTGCGTCTTTGTGGGCTGTCGTCTTTCGTCCTGAAAAGTTGTGGGCCAAAGTGCGTTTTGCCCAATTTTGATGTTTTGGGACGAATTGCTCTTGGGCTTGGAATTTGGCATTAGTGCGCATTCCCGGAAGGCGTATTTTGGTCGATTTTCCACTTGCTTTTGTTGATAATCTGCAAAATAAATAAAATACACTACAAGTGGAATTCTTTAGTGTAAAATGCATATGAGTAATAAAAAGGTTTAATTTTAATCCCTTTTATGTAGTAAGTTGGCGTGTAAAATATATCGTTAATTACCGCCAACATTAAGTCGATGAAGATAGAATAAAAAACTAAAAAGCAATCTCTTTGTATGGTATGGCTCGAGAAAATATGGCCTTGGAATATTCTTAGATGCAATACTTCTTAATGATTGTCCATTAGCAATACATATGGTCACCGCTAACACAAAAAGACAAATTTCGGATCGATTACATAGTTGTTTACATGCATGAAGAAGTGCACCATTGAGTAGATATCAACGTCTTGCATACCTTCAATATTTGTACAACATTCGGATATTGCTTTGTTTCACATCCGCGAGGGAAGGCAAGCCCGTGGGTGGATTCACTTCAAGCCCGTTCAATACGCTCTTTGGATTCGAAGCAAGTGGCGCCGCCTCTTCACCTAAAGATGCCCCATAAGATGCCTCTTCACCGGCAAGATACCCCCATCCTTTTATAATCTCCCCGCGTAGGTCTTTGTGTTTGTACCTAGATGTCCTAGGATGAATCGGGAAAGGTATAAGACAACAAAATTATTGAGCAATGTTGTACAAGGTCGATAGCACGAGTCATACGGATATGCGGGACAAAACAAAACCTTTTAGAGCCATTCAAAAAAAACCTTCAAAAAGAAAGGATAATGCACTTTACAATCTACTAGATTTCGGTGCTTACCCAAGAAGATGTGCTTCTCTTGCAACATCTTTTTTAGGCCTCCGCGCAGAACACCAAGAGATTCGAGCGGTGAACGCCGCGAAGCGCGCCTCGTTCACCGCCCGGCGCTCTCCGCCGGGATCCCCGTCGGGAAGTCAAGACGATGGCGCGACCTCGCCCGTAGCCGCCACCAGAGGCCCCATGACCGGACCCCGATCCGCAACCACCGAATAAAAACTTCAGATTTGTTGTTTCTAGAACCACGGGAAAAACCATATCTAGCTAAATGGTGGATGTGATAAAAGAGGTGCACCGATGGAGACGAAGGTGAAGGCGAGGCGGACACACTGTGTCGGACCGCTCTCTACTCTTGTTTGGTTCTCGAAGAGTTTGGAAGTGAGGAGAAGAGGGGAGAAGAAGAGTACTACTACTACTAGTATAGTTGGAGTATGGGAGAAGGAAGAGGCCGAGAGATTGCGAGAGGAACAGAGAGAGACAATACTTATGTGTACCTAGTAGTACTATCTTGCAGAGTGTTCGGACACCATATGGCCCCATGGGCACCCGCCAGTTAATAATGTACTCCATGGCCCCATGGCCCCATGGTTTTGCATCTTACTTATCTCCATACTAGTACTTCAAATTTGAAATGTTAACTCTTCAAATATTTAAAATTCAACTTTCAAATAATATCCACCAAACGTGACAAAAGTAGTACTCCGTTTCAAATTATAGTTCATTTGACTTTTTTACCTCAAGTTTGACCACTCGTCTTATTAAAAAAATTTGTGCAAAAACAAATCAAGTTTAAGTCATTCTTAAAGAACATTTGATAATAAAGCCTGCCACAACAAAAGAAGTGATATTTTGCATAAAATTTTGAATAAGACGAGTGGTCAAAGTTAGGGTTGAAAAGTAAAACGACCCTACAATTTGGAATGGATTAGCGTGAAGAATACAAGAGCTTGACACATCATTATTTTACAAAATCGTAGAAAGAAAAATCATCACATTTGGAGTTATGATGAGGGAGAAAAGACCGCCATTACAAGTTGTAACCATAGATTAATAAAAAAGAAAAAGAAAAATTAGGGTTCTTGAGCCCTGGAGGTCTCCGACATGGCGGCACACCGGCGTCTTGCGCGGATGTCACCGAAGATGAGGCCTCTAGCGACGGGAGGACCACCGCCGTGATCCCCTGGAGAACCTAGCGTTCCTATCTTTGCTATCGGATGAGCGGGGTTTAGCGGTACCGAGTTTGACGTCGGCCGTGGCGGGCGGGCACGGCGGGAGCGGGGCGACACTCCGGCCGACGAGGACTGGCCGAGGTTAAAT
Organism: Hyparrhenia diplandra; assembly: GCA_015847255.1. Classification (NCBI taxonomy): domain Eukaryota; kingdom Viridiplantae; phylum Streptophyta; class Magnoliopsida; order Poales; family Poaceae; genus Hyparrhenia; species Hyparrhenia diplandra. The sequence goes on along the minus strand of JADLZK010012073.1, from coordinate 234,862 downwards.
GGACGGGATGGAAAGCATCGTAAACGCAGGTGTAGACACTTTTGAAGACTCGCGTGATGCGTGGGGCCGGTCCGAGAAGGGTTGCCGCCGCGGAGAACGATTGAACGCAGCGGCGGCGTGAACCGGGCGGACACGGCAGCGTTCCAAGGCGCCGTCAACGGCACAGGCATAGCTAGCAACGCCGAGGTGCTCGCCGGCGCCATGGCTGCATGGTCACGGGCGGCGGTCATCGCAAACATGAATGAATATAACACGAATTACCATATAATCATCCATCACGCACCAAAAGTAAGATAGATCACATAATGCAATGCATGGGTGCATTGTCGTCATCATCAACATATACATACTAGATTCATGCGAGTCCACCGGCTTCTCATGCCCACCCTCGCTTGCACAAACAACCCGCTACACTCGCCGCAGATCCTACACTCCTCGCCGCAGCGATGCGAGTGCCGCCGCCACGCTCCCTCCACCCACCGGCCGATGGCGCCGCACGTTCCGCCCATACGCACTGATGCCCGTCCGTGAGGCGCCGGTTTGGCTGAGAGGAGGAAGATGCGCCCTCACCGCATGGGGCACCACTGTGTCGTCATGCAAGACTGCCACCGGCCGTCCGCGGAGCATTGCACGCTTCGGTCTTCCCGAGGGGCCATCGTCACCGCCGTGTCGCTCTCCACCTCCCGCAACACCTCTCGTGCATGGTCATCATCGGGCGGCGGCGGCGTTCGGCTGAGCGCGCAAAGCGTGCACATACCGAGCGAGTTCATGCCCCGAGTTGGCGGCTTGTTCCAGCAAGTCGAAAGCGGCGAGACGGTGCCGTGGCCTTCCACGAACACGGCAGACATGCCTGCTCTGAAACACGTCTCCGTGTTGCCGAACTTGGCGAGGTCGGTGATGAGACTACATGCGCGAAACTCATGCAGTAGTGCGGCGCCCCCCAGCCCGTCCGCCCGATCTAGCACCGAGTCCAGCGGATGCTCCATCCCACTAAGGCGGCGGCACGCGCCTCTCGTGCCGAATGCAATTGGCCCTTAGATTCATGAGGCCCTCCATAGGATGCTCTGCGGCCATGGCGACGCGGAGCGCAATGAGCTCAAGCAACTCCCGCGAAGGTTCTCCATGGCTCGAGGCGCGGGGCATGGTTTTCTACCAGCTCTTGGTCCGGGGAAAAGGAAGATGAACATTTCAAGGCTCGATCAAAATTGGTGGGCGTAAAATGTGGGTTTTTAGTAGTACTAGTATGAGTGGGCGCGAGAGAGATGGACGGACCCTCACCGGTGAAACGCCGGCGGCGTAATTTAGGGCGGCGCCATTACTACCGACGCAGCCTTTCCATATAGTACTAGTATAGTAGTACTATTTTTTTTCGATGAGACGTCTGATCATATCCACACACCTTGCATGCGTATCCTACACACCTCGCTGCCAACACGGTGCACGCCTGCCATCGTTCACACACAAGGATGGCTTGTTCGGTTGGGCCGTTCGAATGCACCGGTCAACAATGCTTTTCTCTCACAACAAATCAGCACCATCCAAATTACCCGGCGGTATTTTCTCTCACAACAAATCACCTTGGATTCTAGAATCCTGTAAAAAAAATGTAGAATCTAGAAACTAAACTAAATTTAGTTTCTAGATTTAGTTTAGTTTCTAAAACTTGGACATATTTCAATTGCATGTCCCTTTGTTCACTCATCATTTCAGCAGCAATCAAACATGCACACAAATTTGGAAACGTATAACACATGTATATTATACGTAAGTATATCACAACCCACGTTTTAGATTGCGCTATGAAATTGAGCTACAAACTGATGTTCTGTCACTATTGCCGCTATAGCGGCGCTATGGTAGCGCTATAGCGCTATTTGCAACGTAAGCGTCAAGATGCGGTTCACGCAATAGCGCCCGCTATAGCATGCTATTTGTTTCAAAAAATAGGAAATCGGGACAAGTATATAATTATAATCGATAAGTGATAATTTGAGTAAGTGATACCGATAACCATATAATAAAGTTCTTATCCTCAAAGCAAACAACCATAAAAGCATCAAGTCAAGTACTTAAGCAAACAACCGTAAAGTTACTGAAATCACTCAATCACTAACAATTGGGCTGGGCGATCAATTTGTCAACAAAGACCACAATAGCGCACTATGACACTATTTTAGCTTAGCTAAGCTTGAATAATAGCGCCAAAAAGTGCAATTGCATAGCGAGAGCTTCTCTATCGCCGTTATAGCGCCTATTTAAATCATGGGTCACAACTAATAAAACACATCTCGAAGTATCAAAGTTTGTTTGATTAAATAAATATCATTAGATTGATTATGAGATGTGTATTTTTAATAAATAATTAATCCGACCATCTAGAGATCGAGGTAGCTATCCATCTCGCATAAGATCGGTCGATCAAACAAACTGTTATTATTTATGTTATGAAATAAATATCATTAGATTGATTATGAGATGTATTTTTTTAATAAATTAATCTGAATGTGATCAATAGAGTAGTATTTAGTACTCACGTCGTACCATAAGAAAATGCAATTCTCGTTTCCGAGAAGTCGGTGTATTTAAATTGTCGGCAATTATATATTAAAATATATTAATATTTTACTAAGTAATTAGTATCATCGAAAAGATCTTTAAGTCTAGTTTTTTAATAAATTTATTTGGAGATATAAATGTTGCACGTAAAATGTCCACTTTTTACTTCGACAATCCTTGTTTGACCGTCTGTCTTATTCAAAAAAGTTTTAAATTTTTTTGTTATGACTTGTTTTATCATTAGAGATGCTTTCATAATAATTTATTTGTTTTATTAGTTGGATAAATATTTAAAATAAGACGAATGATTAAACAAGAATTGTAGAGGTCAAAAACGAACTTTTATTTGTGGGACGGAGGGTGTATTTTCTATAAACGTAGTCAAAGCCGAAAAGTTTGACCGCACGCTTCCCATTGTTGCAAGCTTTTTGGAACGTAAGAGGAGTACAAATTTGGTCAAACATACTTGTACTACTCACCGTTTCTATGGACACAAAACCCATAGTTGCATGTTTTGTGGAACGGAGGAAGCAATGAGCACGACTTGAGTTTGGAGTGGAGAGGGATGTGTTGCACCAACGGCATCACTCTTTGTTTTTACGAGTACGGTAGAGCGGGATGCACGTGTTGCAATTGTTTCTAAAACATGACCGTAGAGACGGTTATTTTTTTTGTAAACACATGTGTAGAGAAGGGAACCAACTCTTTTTTTATAAACACATAGTTCCTTTTATAGTAATTTGTTTCTTATTATTATTATAAAAAAAAATCCAATTCGTTGACCGGGTTGGTTGCCCCGGCTGAACCGTCCGCCGGTTCGCTTGGAAGTTGGCACGCACACCTCCCGCCGTTCTCGGAGGAGACGCCGTTTCGTAGATGTAAATACTCCTACAAGCAAAAGAATCGGGCGGGAGGCGGTGGCAGGCGCGAGGGCACAAAGATAGAATGAGAGGGCGCGCGGTGAAGCCGGGGCTAGTCGATCGATCGAAGAATGGTGGAAAGGCCACGCAAGAAGGCAAGGCAAGACGACGCTAACGACAACGACTTGCTTCCTTTTGATGCTTTGCCGATGATCTGGCCAGACGAGATCTTCGTGCAATCGCAAGGGAGCCCGACGGATTTCTTTCTCCATGGCTCTACTTGTACATTCGTCCAAGTCTCGGCCGGAAGTTGCGGATCCTCTTCACCGACCGCGACGACATGATCCTGCTCGTGTCGCCCGCCGGGCTTCGAATCTACGTGGTAGGGGGCGACCACGCCGGGAAGTCCTCTCAGCCGTGGAGCAATTGGAGAAGCGCTTCCTCGAGGCCGGGTCATCCGGAGGCCATATGCTACGCCGGGATGCGAAAATTGATGGACACGGGCGGGCGGGTCGGTCGGCCGGCGAAGGAAGACTCAGCCCGCTGGATCACGAGGGGTTTGAAGCTCGTCAAAGCAAGCCAAGGACGCCGGGGACCCCGCGGCTTACTTCTTGGAGATGCTAAAGTTCCGTCGGAACCCCACCTGGACCGACGCTACCGTGCTGCTCCATGGAATCAGCGCGGCGCCCGCCCGCTCCCCGACGGCGGTGGGAGGGCCTTCGACACGCCACGCACCAAGGTCAAGCGGGACCTCGGGACATTGCGCTCGCGGCCCAAGGTTTCCTTACGCGGCGGGCGGGGTCACGCTGCCGCCACCGGATAACCACGCGTCTATACATGGCGGGAGGCTTGCAAGAGGTATGGGCCCGAGCCGTCACCCCCAAAGTCGTCCGATGCTGGCCGCTCGGTCTTTTACATCATGCATGAGTTCGACCTCCGGGCCCAGCGGGGCCTTAAGAGCACGGTAATGTACGCCGTCGATGGGATGTGAGATCGATGACAACGCGCCCGGGCCCGGCCCGCCGGCCAGGCCGGCGGCGCTACGGAAGCGATTGATTTGATATCATTAGCTAGTTCTTCAACTTTATTTTATAGTATATATTGTAATGTAGTATATACTACTACTTGTGTTTACATTATGTTGAACGTAATATTTATTATATTGTACTACTACTACTCCTACATGTGTTTATGTCTTCCTTATGTTGAACGTAATATATTCATGTGACCGTCGGTTGTTTTTGTTAGCAACCGGCCGGAACTGGTGGGCGGAAGCAGAAATCAAATGCGGGTGCGTGTCCGGTGGGCAGAGAGATCGAGGGACGACATGACCCTTGAAACGAGCTACAGCGCAATTTAGGGCGGCGCCATTTACTACCGATGCAACATTTTTTTCATAGAAATAATACTTACGTTTCCTAATTAAACTAGAGTCTACTATATAATTTTGTTTCCATGAGACATGCACACACCTTTGCATGCGTATCCTTTGCGTATCCTACACACCTCGCTGCAAACTGGGCGCGCGTCTGCCATCACCAGTGTCATCAGCATTGATCGGTCTCGATCGGCGAGGCACCGATTGATGGGCCAGTCGAGGACGAAGGACGGACGGGATGCGAGCCCTTGTTCATGCACACACGAAACTGCCAAGTCAGTGCCTTCCCCGGCTCCTCACACGTCCCGTCGGCAAGGCGAGTGGGACCTCATGGCTTGGCAGCCTTTGACCTCCGCGTGCATGCGTGATCGTGATCGTGCCCAACAGCTTCCATCAAACTGACAGCAGCACTCACACATGCACACATGTAGTATTATATGTACGAAGTTATCACAACAAATAAAACGCATGTCAGTTTTCATCATCACTGATGCCCGTCATGGCGAGGCACCATTTGGGCTATAGAGTGGGTCATACGCCACGATCATATGCGCCGCCTAGTCGCCCAACCTAAAATTCCATAATGTAATACGGTACAATGGATGTTCTTCCGCGTCCCAGCCGTCGCTTGATGGTTGCCTTTGATCTCCATAACACACCTATCGGGCGCGATCGACGCCCGCGACACCGGTGTTACATTGCCCCGAGTAAGAGCATATTTGGCGGTTTCATGCCCCCGACTGACAAATAAGACGCCGTCGTGATCGCTAAAAGATGACCGGAAGCCAAGCACAATCAAGTAGACCTTCAAGCGGGGAGAATCTACACTCGCCGATGTTCAACATTCCAGGGGCTACACTCTCCCCGAACTCCGGTGATCGGGTAGCCTGGGTGTGCCGACGTCGCGACGCCCATGTGGGTTGGACGAGGAGTCGACACGGTACATCACATGCCACCCGATCACCGGCGTTCACGAGTGGATGTAGACTACAACGCGCCCGACTTGCCAAAGAAAGACTAGAATCGAGGCAAGCAGCGCCGAACGTGGAGGGTATTGGAGGGGCATGAAGTGGAATGGCTCCGTGGACTTGGCGGCACGATAGGGTATTTTTTGGTGGAAGCTCTTAGTAGCAAAGTCCACGTATTTATTCCACTTGAAGCCCCTCCTCCATCCCGCCGATGTCACCGTTGATGGCCGTGTAAAGAGCAACCGGCGCCGGATGTGAGCGGCAATAATGCAGTGCATAGCCCGATGTAGGGAGACGTGGTGATTTTTATAAGTGAGACGGCCGGCGGCGAGGTGGAGCGAAGGAAATGGGCGACGCGCTATCCAAGTGCGAGTCCGAAGATAAATGTTTTCAAAGTGTTAGTACATTTGTTTTCCATGACAAGATGATCTCAAATCCCAAATCAAAAAGTTGTACGTAAACTAGAAAAGTTTCATGGATATTTGAGAAATCGACAATCGTTATATTGGTGGTTTGTGCATCCATGGTCAATTAAAACATTTAAATTTCAATTTTTATTTTTTAAAATTGAGACCTAGTTTTCCTTTACAAGATGGAGTAATGTCAAAACAAAAAGTTTGAAACCGTAGAGTTTCATAACTTAGCATGATCTAAAATCTTATTTTTGGTTGTTTCCCCATCCGACATAGTGCTAGTGACATTGGTCACAAATCATAGAAATCTCTCTCCTAGTTTCATCAACTATATATGAGATACGTGTAAATCTTGTGAACAATGTTACCACGACATCATCGGATGAAGAAATGGCGAATATAAAAGGTGTACTAAATCCGTTCCAAATTGTAGTTCGTTTGACTTTTTCAACCCCAAGTTTGACCACTCGCCTTATTCAAACATTTATGCAAAATATCTCTTTATTTTGTTATAGCTTGCTTTATTAACAAATGATATTTAAGAATGACTTAAATTTGACTATTTTGTGCAAATTTTTTGAATAAGACGAGTGGTCAAACTTAGGGTCAAAAAAGTCAAACAAACTATAATTTCGAGCGGAGGGGTACATCTTAAGAAGTTATACAACTTTTATGTGCTTGACTTCTTCTACTTTGAAATCATTAGATGCTCCAAAAATGTTGTGCGAAATGGTAATTTTTGAAATTCAAATTTCAAATGTTTTCAATAAAACATGACAAAAGTAATAGTTTGTAAGAATACAATATCCTCGATACAACATTTTTTTAAAAAAAATAAAAGAAAAACTATCACATTTGGAGTTAGTAATGAGGGAGAAAGACTAGTCACAAGTTTTGGCCACGATTAAAAAGAAAAATCGAGTTCTTGAGTGCGAAGGCGCGCGGAAGGACGGCAGGGCGGCCGGTGCACTCCGGCCAAGAAGGGCGACACGACCCGTCGCATCAAAAAATTAGGGCGGCGCCTTTTCTTGCGACGCCGTGACTAGGTGTACACCTACGCAAAGTGCCTCTATAACCGTGACACGTCTTGACCATATCCACACCCTTGCATGCGAATCCTACGTCTTTGTAGAATAGGGCCCACGCAGTGCAGGCGCAGCGGTGCTCACATCCGCACACCTGCACCATGATGGATGCCCGCCTTGAATGACGAGGCATCGACCGGAAGACGAGAACGGCGACGAACGCCTACGCCTTGTACTCCTACGCATACTGCACTCCTTTTCCCAAAGACGAAGTCCGTCCATTGTACAAAGACAGAGTACTACTAGTGTTGTATAGTAGGAGTACTAGTATTTTTTTTCCAATCCAAACAGCACAAATTTGGAAACGAGTGGACGAGAATACTACTCGTTTTTATTCTATATATGTGGCGGGAGGTTTCTATGCTTCTGGACGAGTGAAGAACAGGTTTTGGTGATTTTTTAATTGCCAACGGGTCCCACATACTGTACACACGAAATCGCCGATTCGGCCGGCGGCTTCGCGCCGCTGGTGGTCGCCGATCTCCTAAGGCGTTGGCCCTACGAGATGAAAAAAACGGACGGAAAAACCTCATTTCTACTCCCGTTTTTTTAGTTCGAAAAAAATGCGGGTACGGAAACAGATCGAATATGCGTAAGTACGGAAACGAACCAATACGGAAGTTGAGCTGGAAAGAATAACGCGATCAAATATTCTCGAGTATACATGGACAAAGTCATAAAATATTGTACACATACGAAGTTATTAGTCCAATATTCATTGGTGCGCCTTTGTAGCATGTTAACGTGCATAATCGGTGATTATAATGTTTTTGAACATATAAATTTTTAGACATAACTTATGGAGATTAAAAACGTCTTAAAAAACGGAATAAATACGGGTCAATTTCGGGTGGAAACAGGGCTTTTACTCGGAAGCGGACCTGAGAACCCTATTTCTACTAACGTAAATACGAAAAACGGATTCGACAAATACGGACAAAAATAGTGGAGTACTAAAATCTTGTGAATGTGAACTCCCGCAAAAAAAAAAAAAAAAAGTAGTACTACTCATACGTAATAAATCTTGTGAACAATGTCACACGCCGCTCCACGGGCGCTCAGCGACGCGAGCTGAGCTCCTCGGCCGCGCCCGCTCCGCCACACCCTTGCATGCGAATCCTCCGGGTATCCCACGCACCTCGTTCTAGAATAGGGCCCACGCCTCGCCAGCGTCGTTCGTCCCAAATTGTTGTTCGGGTCTGAATAAATCTTTTCTCTCACAACATCTATCCGCACTCATGTCGGGCGCGGGCCCCGGCTGGTCCCCAGCGCGCATGCGTGGAGTGAGGAGGGAAAAGGTTGAGAGAGAGCCCGGCCAATGGGCTTCAGATTTCGATTTCAAAAATCTACTTCTAGCTGGATTTCTAAAGTCCGCATCAAAACAAAATCCGGGAGTAATCTAGAATCTGATTTTTTTTTGCGGGAGTTCACATTCACAAGATTCTAGAATAGGGAACCTCTATATACATCTGTTTGGATTCAAGATTCTAGAATCTGATTTCATATTTTTTTTTCATGCATTCCATTTACTACCATTGCACTTTGCATGCGATGCCAACAATGGATGAGGGGCAAAACAAGAAAATGGGAGTTATAATCAGCTAGAAGCATCCCATCTCTTGATTCCGGATTCTTGAAAGCTCATCTCCAAAATTCTAGAATCGGCTCCCCTGTTTGGAAGCTAATTGGATTTTTTCTACAAGATTCTACAATCCGGGATCATCCAAATGGGGCATAATTTTTAGTCTAATTTAAGTCCATAAATTATCAAATATGAGGACTAGGGACTATTAATTTTTAGTCCTAATTAGTCCCTATTTCAAAAGACTCTTGGGAGAGACTAGGGACAAATCTCTAGTCCCTAATCCCATAAACTCACAAACCAAAAAACCGAATTAAATTTGTTTCAATAAATCCTTCAAAACAGATCACACATGAATACATTTAGATAAAATTATAAGTGGACCTTGCAATTATTGGTATAGAGATATAGAAGAGATGGGTGCGGTGGAGGTGCGAGAGAAAGTGCTATAAAGGGGAGAATCTTATCACACCAGCATGTATAGAGGTTCCCTATTCCGAGTCTAATTGCCCGTTTGCCCCTGTTTTTAGTGTTCCAATTGCGCAAATGCCCCAAAGAGGGGCAAACGAGCAATTAGACTACGAGAAAGGGCGTTGCACAATTGTTCCAAGTAAATAAAGGAACATGTGAGTGCGGATATATCTCTATACTCTACTATATCAACTACCATCGATGGGATCCATTTATAATTTTATCTAAATATATCCATGTGAGATCTTGTTTCCAAGGAATTATTCAAATTCAATGGTGTAATCAAAATTTAATTTCGCTTTTGGTTTGGAGTGGAGTACAACATTTTGTAGGTAGCTGAAATCATGGGGCCCACCACTGGTGCTCCCTGCCTCCCGTCATCCCGTGCGCATGCTTGTTCCCTTTGCTTGTCCGATGTGGCCCGGTCCCGGATGCTCCGTGCCCCACGCCACGCATCCGTGGTTTGAGGTCGTCTGTTCACTTGCTTTCCGGGATACTACAAGAGATCAGGAACCCCGTGCGGCTCTTTTTTTCAGATAATTCTCCAGAACAGGTCCAGGGAACCTATCCAGATCGCCACCAAAGACCAAAGATAGGTGCACTACTTTTTTTCTCTCTCACAATAAGCCAAAGACTCTGTTCCCTAATCATTTCAACTTAAATCAAACATCCAAACATCACAAATTTGGAAAAATATAACACAATGTAGGGTTATAACTAATAAAATATCTCGGTTTTCATGCATACTCGGGATCTTTTCAACTTTCACCATGCATATGATCAATCAAATTAAGCTTGTTCAATCAAGATCGAGCTACATCATCATGCGCTACACATCATGCATATGATCACAAATAAAAAGTTGTAAACTACAAAGTTTCATGGATATTTGAGAACCCGCAATCATTATATATGTGGTTTCTTGTCTATCCGAGGTCACTAAAAATATTTAAATATCAATTTTCATTTTTTTTGAAATTAAGACCTAGTTTTCCTTTACAAGATAATGCAAATCAAAAGTTTTACATTATTAGAAAGTTTCATAACTTAGCAAGATCTACAATTCTTATTTTGGTTGTTTTCCCATCCGACGTAGTGCTAGTGACATTGTTCACAAATCTTAGAAATCTCTCTACAAGGTTTGTCAACTCTACGAGACATGTGTAAATCTTGTGAACAATGTTACTGGGGATGAAGAAATAACCAATAATATAAAAGATGTGCATCTTAAGAATTATTCTTCAACTTTTATGTTCATGACTTCTTCTGCTGAAATCATTAGATGCTCCAAAAATGTTTTGTGAAGTTGTATTTTTGAAATTGAAATTTCAAATGTTATCCACCAAACCGACAAAAGTAGTAGCAAAGAAGAATACAAATAGCTTGACACATCATTATTTTACAAAATCGTAGAAAGAAAAATCATCACATTTGGAGTTACGATGAGGGAGAAAGACCATTTACAAGTTGTAACCATAGATTAATAAAAAAAAAAAAAAGAAAAATTAGGGTTCTTGAGCCCCGGAGGTCTCCGACATGGCGGCACACCGGCGTCTTGCGGATGTCACCGGAGATGAGGCCTCTAGCGATGGGAGGACCACCACAAAGATCCCCGTGAGAACCTAGCGTTCCTCTCTTTGCTATCGGATGAGCGGGTTTAGGCGGTACCGAGTTTGGGCGGGAGGGTACGGCGGAGCGGGAGCGACACTCCGGCCGACGAGGACTGGCCGAGGTTAAATGGACGGGGATGGAAAGCATCAGAAATGCAGTGTAGACGCTTTTGAAGACTCAGGCGATGTAGGGACGGGTCCGAGAGGGGTTGCCGTTGTGGAGAACGATTGAACACGGCGGCGTGAACCGGCGGACACGGCAGCGTTCCAAGGAGCCGCCGACGGCACAGCATAGCTAGCAACGCCGAGGTGCTCGCGGGCGGCCATGGCTGCATGGTAGCGGGCGACGGTTATCGCAAACATGAATGAATATAACACGAATTACAACATAATCATCCATCACGCACCAAAGTAAGATCACATAATGCAATGCATGGGTGCATTGTCATCATCATCAACATATACATAGATTCATGCGAGTCCACTCGCTACTCATGCCTACCACCCGCTTGTGCTTGCACAAACAACCTCCTACACTCGTCGCGGATCCTACACTCCTCGCCGCAGTACAAAGGACTGCTGCTGCCACGCTCTCTCCACCCACAGGATCATGGTGCCGCACGTTCCTGCCCTTCTGCACTGATGCCCATCCCGGCGAGGCGCTGGTTTGGCCAGAGGAGGAAGATGCGGCCTCAACGCATGGGGCACCACCAGGTCGTCGTGCAAGATCGCCACACCGTCCGCGGAGCATTGCACGCTCTCGCCTCTTCCGGGGGCCATCGTCGCCGCCGTGTCGCGCTCCACCTCCCGCAACACCTCTCGGGCATGGTCATCATCCGCGGTGGCGGCGTTCCGCCTGTAGAACGCAAGAGCGTGCACATACCGAGCGAGTTCATGCCCTGAGTTGGCGGCATGTTGCAGCAAGTCGAGCGGCGGCGAGACGGTGCCGCGGCCTTCCACGAACACGGCAGACATGCCTGCTTTGAAACACGCCTCCGTGTTGCCGAACTTGGAGAGGCGGTGATGAGACTCGCGCGGAACTTCGCGCGAGTAGTCTGCCGCCCCCGTTCGTCGCCCGGTCCAGACACCGTGTCCACCGGATGCTCCGTCCCACTATGGCGAGGCGGCACGCCTCTCGTGCCCGGGGGACAGTGGCCCTTAGATTCATGAGGCCCTCCATAGGATGCTCTCGCGGCTATGGCGACGCGGAGCGCAATGTGCTCAAGCAACTCCCCGCGGAAGTTTCTCCATGGCTCGAGGCGCGGCACGGTTTTTCGCCACGATCTCGGCGCTCTTGGTGTGGGGGGAAAAGGAAGATGAACAGTTCGCTCGATCAAATTGGTGAGCAGAAAATGCGGGTTTTTAGTAGTACTAGTATGAGTGGTGCGCGTTTCAACAAAAGTAGAATACAATAGCTTGACACACCATGATTTTATAAAATTTTAGTAAGAAAAACCATCACATTTGGAGTTACTATGAGGGAGAAAGACTAGTCACAAGTCTTTGCCACAGATTAAAAAGAAAAATCAGATTAAAAAGCAGTGATACAATGTGGCGCGTCTGTCAACATGTCTTACGAAATTAGTAACTGGACTTCAGTCTCCGTGACACGTGCTGGTCATATCCACACCCTTTGCAATGAATGCGAATCCTTTGCTTATCCTACACGCGTCAGTGTAGACCGCGAAGTGTCATCGATTGGGCGACTATCAAGAACGGAAGTGGGCGCCTACGGATACTACTCCTACTGCACCGGCTTTTCGAGCAACGGGTCGAGAATCGGATTTCTGCGTTTTCGCGAAATTTTCACGCCGAGCTTTCACGAAATTGAAAAACCCCGCCTCTCCCCCTCACAGGCGATTCATTTGATTCTTCATCCCCTCACAGCGATTCATTTCTATCCTCGTCCGCCTCCTCACAGGCGATTCTAGGGTTCCCGGCCGCCTCATCTGCCCGCCATCACTGCCACTGCCGACTCGTCCGCGCCATTCAAGCCGACTCGTCCGCGCCATTCAAGCCGACGTCGCTTCCGCCCGCGATCACCTTCTCCGACGGCTTCTTCCTTCACCCGGCGATTCTACGGTTCGATATGTAGCCCATCAATATTGTCTGTGCCTCTTTTCCTGAACTACATTTTTTTGGTGATCTATGCCTCTGCGGATTGGGTAGTCCTCATAGACTTCCTCTGCGCCTTTCTCAAAGGAAACTGCAACCGAACATGCCCTAAATGAACTGTTGCCAAACTACTGCTTGTTTATATTCCTCTATTTGTGAACTTATTTTTTTTGGGTAATCTGTGCCTCTATGGATTGTGTAGTCCGTCATAGACTGTCTATTACAAATTTGAACTGTATAATTATCCTCACATGGATATTTTGAGTTGTAGGTACTAAACTTGACACCGATCGCTACTATAACTATAATGAACTGTTACTAAACTACGCTTTGTTTGTATCCCTCTTCTCCCGAAGTACATTTTTTTTTTGTTCTCCGCCTTTGGTTTGTGTAGTCCTCATAAATCGCCTATTGCAAAATTGAACTGTATAATTCTATCGTCACATGGATATTTTGAGTTGTACATACTTTGAAATTGACACCCTAATCGCTACTATAATGTTGCTATCTTGTCTTACAAAAATGTTCCTACTAAATAAACTGTTACTAAACTACGCTTTGTTTATATCCCTCTATTCCCCGAACTACATTTTTTTTGTGATCTCGTGCCTCTCGTGGATTGTGTAGACCTCATAGACCGCCTATTACAGGATTGAACTGTTTAAATATTAGGGACTTGCTAGTTTCCAGTGACTGAAATTTTCAAATCTATTCAGTGATGAAGCTACTTGAGTGAATTCCATTCAACAATGGCCTCAACACAAAGCCCCTGAATTTTTAGTCGCCAAAGTGAGGAAAGGTGATAATTGTATCCTTAGATGGATATATAGAGTTGTAGAAACCGAACTTGACACCGACCGCTACTATAATGCCGTTATCCGTGTGTTTTGTCATAGGAAACCGCAACCAAATTCAAATTGCTTATTTTCTTTATAGATGAACTAGAAGGATTCCCCGCGTGTTGCCACGGGTATGAAGGTGGAATATAAATAGGTTATGATGTTAATCACTAAGATTTTAAGGTTATGATATATAGATGATAATCTAAAGTTATTTTGGATAATTTATATTTAGAGATCAATGGAGAAAACATATGAACGAGACATTCCTAATGATATATAAAGTCAATTAACAATTTAGTTTGACCAAATCCATCCTAATGGGAATATGTATAATCTAGAGCTTCCGCGCGTTGCGCGGTATGAAGGAGAAATCTATGAGTTAAAATTTTACTATCACCCTCATATTCTTTTTTTTTTTTTCCCTTTTTTTATGTCTCTTATTTTTTATTTTTTTACTTTGCTCTATATATACCAACTACTATTACTGGGACCCACTTATAATTTTATTGAAATATATCCATATGAGATCTTGTTTTGAAGGATTTATTAAAAGGAATTCAATGGTATAATCAGAATTTAATTTATTTTTTTTTTTTTGTGAGTTACAATATTATTTTAGTTAGTTCAAACGATTGGGGCCGCCATTGGATGATCATGGTGGCATGCTTGCAAGTGGAGAGAACTCCTTAGTGGGGGTTCTCTACATAGGTGTAGTAGATATACATGCTCAAGAACAATGATCGCTCAATCGAGCACTATTACTATCTTGTCTTACAAAAATGTGCCTATTAAATGAACTATTACTAAACTACGCTTTGTTTGTATCCCTCTTCTCCTAAGTATATATTTTTTTGTTCTCCGCCTTTAGTTTGTGTAGTCCTCATAAACCGCCTATTGCAAACTGCTACTATAATGTTGCTATCTTGTCTTACAAAAATGTTCCTACTAAATGAACTGTTACTAAACTACACTTTGTTGATATCCCTCTATTCGAACTACATTTTTTTGTGATCTGTGCCTCTCGTGGATTGTGTAGTCCTCATAGACCGTCTGCACTGATTGAACTGTATAAATATTAGAGACTTGCTAGTTTCCAGGTGACTGAAATTTTCAAATCTGTTCAGTGACGGTTACTTGAGTGAATTCCATCCAACAAATGGCCTCAACACAAATGCCTAAATTTTTAGTCGCCGGTGAGGAAAGGAGATAATTGTATCCTTAGATGGATATATAGAGTTGTAGAAACCGAACTTGACACCGACCGCTACTATAATGTCGTTATCCGTGTGTTTTGTCATAGGAAACCTGCAACCAAATTCCGCCGCTTATTTTCTTTATAGATGAACTAGAAGGATTCCCCGCGTGTTGCCGCGGGTATGAAGGTGGAATATAAATAGGTTATGATGTTAATCACTAAGATTTTAAGGTTATGGTATATAGATGATAATCTAAAGTTATTTTGGATAATGTATATTTAGAGATCAATGGAGAAAACATATGAACGAGACATTCCTAATGATATATAAAGTCAATTAACAATTTAGTTTGTGAACGATGTGACCAAATCCATCCTAATGGGAATATGTATAATCTAGAGCTTTTCGCGCGTTCAGCTGGTATGAAGGAGAAATCTATGAGTTAAAATTTTACTATCACCCTCATATTCTTTTTTTTTTTTCCTTTTTTTCTCTCTCTTATTTTTTATTTTTTTACTTTGCTCCATATATAGCAACTACTATTACTGGGACCCACTTATAATTTTATTGAAATATATCCATATGAGATCTTGTTTTGAAGGATTTATTAAAAGGAATTCAATGGTATAATCGAAATTTAATTTGTTTTTTGGTTTATGAGTTACAATATTATTTTAGTTAGTTCAAACGGTGGGGGCCGCCATTGGATGATCATGGTGGCATGCTTGCAAGTGGAGAGAACTCCTTAGTGGGGGTTCTCTACATAGGTGTAGTAGATATACATGCTCAAGAACAATGATCGCTTCCTGGTTTGAGCACTATTACTATCTTGTCTTATAAAAATGTGCCTATTAAATGAACTGTTACTAAACTATAGTTTGTTTGTATCCCTCTTCTCTGAAGTATATTTTTTTATTCTCCGCCTTTGGTTTGTGTAGTCCTCATAAACCGCCTATTGCAAACTGCTACTATAATGTTGCTATCTTGTCTTACAAAAATGTTCCTACTAAATGAACTGCTACTAAACTACGCTTTATTGATATCCCTCTATTCGAACTACATTTTTTTGTGATCATTGCCTCAATGGATTGTGTAGTCCTCATAGACCGCCTATTACAGGATTGAACTGTATAAATATTAGAGACTTGCTAGTTTCCGGTGGACTGAAATTTTCAAATCTGTTCGGTGACGAAGCTACTTGAGTGAATTCCATCGAGCATTGGCATCAACACGGCAGCTTGAATTTTTCGATCGCCCGGTGAGGAAAGGTGATAATTGTATCCTCGGATGGATATATAGAGTTGTAGAAACTGAACTTGACACCGACCGCTACTATAATGTCGTTATCATTGTGTTTTGTCATAGGAAACCGCAACCAAATTCCGCCGCTTATTTTCTTTATAGATGGACTAGAAGGATTCCCGCGTGTTGCCGCGGGTATGAAGGTGGAATATAAATAGGTTATGATGTTAATCACTAAGATTTTAAGGTTATGATATATAGATGATAATCTAAAGTTATTTTGGATAATGTATATTTAGAGATCAATGGAGAAAACATATGAACGAGACATTCCTAATGATATATAAAGTCAATCAACAATTTAGTTTGTGAACGATGTGACCAAATCCATCCTAATGGGAATATGTATAATCTAGAGCTTCCGCGTAATCGCGGGTTTGAAGGAGAAATCTATGAGTTAAAATTTTACTATCACCCTCATATTCTTTTTTTCCCCTTTTTCTGTCTCTTATTTTTTTTATTTTTTACTTTGCTCTATATATACAAACTACTATTACTGGGACCCACTTATAATTTATCGAAATATATCCATATGAGATCTTGTTTTGAAGGATTTATTAAAAGGAATTCAATGGTATAATCAGAATTTAATTTGTTTTTTTGGTTTGTGAGTTACAATATTATTTTAGTTAGTTCAAACGATGGGGCCGCCATTGGATGATCATGGTGGCATGCTTACAAGTCGAGAGAGCTCCTTAGTGGGGGTTCTCTACATAGGTGTAGTAGATATACATGCTCAAGAACAATGATCCCTTCCTGGTTTAGCACTATTACTATCTTTTCTTATAAAAATGTGCCTATTAAATGAACTGTTACTAAACTACGCTTTGTTTGTATCCCTCTTCTCCCGAAGTACATTTTTTTTTTTTCCGCCTTTGTTTTGTGTAGTCCTCATAAACCGCCTATTGCAAAATTGAATCTGTATAATTCTATCGTCACATGGATATTTTGAGTTGTACATACCGAAATTGACACCTAACTGCTACTATAATGTTGCTATCTTGTCTTACAAAAATGTTCCTACTAAATGAACTGTTACTAAACTACAGTTTGTTTATATCCCTCTATTCCCGAACTATATTTTTTTTTTTGTGATCTGTTGCCTCGGATTGTGTAGTCCTCATAGACGCCTATTACGAGGATTGAACTGTATAAATATTAGGGACTTGCTAGTTTCCGGATGACTGAAATTTTCAAATCTGTTTCGGTGACGGCTAGTTGAGTGAATTCCATCCAACAAATGGCATCAACAACACGGCCCTGAATTTTTTCATCGCCGGTGAGGAAAGGTGATAATTGTATCCTCGGATGGATATATAGAGTTGTAGAAACTGAACTTGACACCCGAGTGCTACTATAATGTCGTTATCTATGTATTTTGTCATAGGAAACGCAACCAAAATAGTTGCCTATTAAATGAACTCGTTACTAAACTACGCTTTGTTTATCCCTCTATTCCCGAACTATATTTTTTGTGATATGTACCTCTGTTGATTGTGTAGTCCTCATAGACTTTGCCGACATGAGGATTGAACTAATATAAATACTAGCGAGAATTTTTCCGCCCGTTCTTTGCGGGTAGGAAAGGGTATTGTTAAAGGATTGAATTGTTGTACTTGTGTAATCTCAAAAACGAAGAAGAATTGTAATCGCTTAGAAATCGATCACAATTAGCTATTGATCGAAATTACTTTGTGCGGGTTAGAAATAGAGTTAGCAACGAAGAACTTAAATGTATGAAACATAGCACATACTCATTGGCATAAAGATTATTTAATCTTATGTTTAAACTCCAAGTTTGAACCAATATCGAATAGAAATATTTAGATATGTGAGGAAAGGTGAATTGTATCCTCGGATGGATATATAGAGTTGTAGAAACCTGAACTTGACACCGACCGGGGGTTGGTGGGCTGGGGAGGAAAGGTGAATATACATGCTCAAGAACAATGATCGCTGCTCTGTCGAGCACTACTACTATCTTGTCTTACAAAAATGTGCTTATTAAATGAACTGTACTATAGTTTGTTTATAGTCCTATATTCTGAACTACATTTTATTTGTTCTCCCTCGAGTGGTTTGTTTAGTCCTCATAAAAAGCCTACTACGGTTGCGTTGGAAAAAAAAGCAAAGCCTATTACATAATTGAACTGTATTATTTTATCCTCGATGGATATATCGAGTTGTAGATACCGAACTTGACACTGATTGCTACTATAATGTTGTCATCCATGTGTTGTTGTCATAGGAAGTCGCAACAAATTCTCGCCGCTTATTTTCTTTATAGATGAATATACGTGTTCAAGATAGAACAATGACCGCTCTGTCCTTACCCCCTCGGATCGCCGGTGAAGCTTTGTCGTGTGTCTTTGCAGCTTGACGACGCCGAAAATGGTTAGTCTGCGGCTATGTGATATACAAACCTTGCTTATGATTAGCTTTTTTGAGTGCTAGCCGTTGACTTCTCTCGTAAACTTCAATCTGTTTGATATAGGCGTCGATGATGACACATGTGCAACAACATATGGCGTGAAAACAACTAATTCTCTAGAGGATGGTCGAGAGATACATATGAAGAGACAATTGCATCGCATGATGACGCTACTACCGGGCTGAATTCGGGAAGTTTGTACTGCAGCAGGGGGCGAGCCATCCGGGCCGGTCGGTGCAAAAGGGGAGGGTCGGGACCATCACAAAGTGGCCGAGAATAAGATAGTTGTGACGGAGGTCACTTCGGACGGGTTTCCCGCTACTAAGGAGGGCAAGCTAAGAATGAGGAGACTTGCTGGTCTGATTGCTAGACAAAGGGTCCCCTTGCTCACACGTGTTCAGTCTGTTCCTTAAGTCCTCAAGTCAAGAAAGAATTATTTGAGGAGTGTGTCAAGAATTCATTGGAGTTGGAGTGTCCATCCAAAAAAGGACAAATCATGTAAAAAGGTCGTGGCGGTGGTAGGAAAAAGTTTTAGGACCCACTAAAGCGATCTAGTGCGCAATTATGTCAACAAGGGAGGGATGCCACGGTGAAGCACCCATACATCCCCAAGGAGGATTGGACAGCTTTTGTTCAAGCGAATCGAAGCGAAGAGGCACCGGCAAAAAGTCGAGATACAAGGAGCTTAGGCGGAAAGAACCAAGATAACCACCGCCTGGGGGACGGAGGTTATGAAGCAATGTCCGAAGGTGGGCGAAGGAGGACGGGGACTTAGTCGACAAAGGAATCCGTAATCCTTGGGACGAATCCTAAGGTCCGCGCTATGGCTTTTTATGTGGGCGCAGCCCACCGGAATTCTTAGGTGACAGGCTCAAATTGTTTGGAACGATGAAGCGGCTCGGGCTTTAGGTGAGCAGATTTTAGAGGCAGCCCATGCTTCTTCCGAGGTCACCGGGTGTAAGGGAAAGAGATCTGCTCACGGGGGTCCCAGGCACCCCCTGAACGCATGTGGGCGTGTGCGTGGGGTGTCTAGTTCGTGTGGTTGGAAGAATTGGCCGAATCAGAGCGACATGTACGTAAAGAGGAAGTCTCCAACCGGGGCAGCCGCAATAGTTAGAGAAGAGCTTTTGGCTAGATTCTGTGAGCTCCAAGGTCAGGTGTTGGCGTTGAAAGAAGCACAAGCACAAGCACAAGCACAAGGTTCCCGCCCCGGCAACACCCCTAGCGCCGCAGTGGATCAAGAGCAAATGCGCCTCGGCCAATCCGGATAGCCAACCGGATGCCGCACCCGAGGTTTCCATTCGAACGATGTACCCTTGTAACGAAGACCGGAGGTTATCGGGTTGAGATAGCTAGGGGAAAGGTACACCAAATCACCCGAGCTACTTGAGGGTCAACCAATACTAGCGGGACATACTGTTGTAACGATTGAACATGTAAATCCTGGTTTTGATGCTACACTACTGGATCCGCCGACAGGCGAAATTAAGACTCTTGGCCAGGCTATTCTTAAGAGGATCTAGTGGAGCAGAGACCTTATGACTTGTAACACCCCAACAACCGTCTTGTTCTGCACCAAATTGTTCTACACCAAAACCTCCTCCGCCTTCGTCGTCGGGTATTAGTCGGTCTAAAGGACCATATGGCACGCACCAGGTTATTAAATGGGGATGACAGCAATGACCAGAGTCCCTCTCAGACTCAGAGTGCAATGGGTGGGAATGAGATGACTAGCTTGCATGCCAATGGTGATTAGAGTGCCTCTCAGGGTGCAATGGATCGGAATGCAGCGACTCGCACTCATGCCAATGATGTTCAAATTGCCTTGCAGAGTGCGTCGGCTAACAATGCGGAAACTGGCTCTCAAGGCATGAATGATGAGAGAGCCTCGCAGACCGCAAATGGCCGAGAACGCGGGAGTGGCTCGCATGACAAGAATGTCCGAGTGCCTCTCGAGTGCAAATGGGCCGAGAAGCTGAACCAAACAGCAGCTATTCCAAACAAGCATGTTTCAGGCAAGAAGAGGCATGGAGCATCCAACGGTGACGACATACGTTCCCAGAAAAAGTCGTCCCTTATGACCAGAAGCAATTCGAGTGCCCGTCAATACACACTGGCCAACCCTAAGTACCAGCATGGATCTCCAATGCTCACGCGCGAACAGCTTAGTACGGTAGGGCCTTGTTGTGCTGCTCTTCATACGTGGTGCATGCGAGCAACCAGTTCAAACATGCCAAAGGTGGCGTTTATTGCATCTCCCGGGAAAGAGGCCTTTTGGCGTGACACAGACGAAGGGGCTAAGATCAATGTGGGTTTCGTCGACCTGTTTGACCTCATGACACTGGATGGATTGGATGTGGCCATCCTTCGCCGCTTGACACCGTGAGTACAATTTCTTCTATTCGGACTTATTCGGGATGCCTCTTTCATCTATTGCTTACTAAATTTTCTTTGCATGCTTCTCTATTCCTAGATGCCTGCTCAAAGAAGCAAGGGCCTCGTCTTTGTCATTTGACTTTCTTGATCCTGAGCCATTGACCTTCGAAGGTCTGACCGGTGGGCTTGCCAGCAAAGGCCGTACATATCTAGAATTTGGCCTACGGAAGCATCATGACAAGGACTTTGTCATGTTTGCCCATAACCCGGGCCAACACTGGATTGCTGTTGTCATAGCTATCAAGTGGAGGAAAGTCTATTTCGTTGACTCTGTGCTCAAAGATAAAGACAGAAACGCTCCCGTTGAAAACTTTAATACAACAATGAGTGTTTCCTAACCTACATCTGACCCATGCATTTTTTTCTTAATTATGTTACTAAAAATAGAAAAGAATGTGACCTTTTTACATTTTACTCATGTGTAGCCTTGTTGAGCATGTTTTCAATCTGGAGGGGACAAGGATGCAAAAGTTTGTGGTTCACGCCAAGTATGCAAAAGTAACATGGAATGCTTCTCCCGAAGTTGTGCACTTGCCACTTGGGTTTCCATTCAGCGAATAACCATCGTGTTTCATATGTTTTGCGATTAATCGGACGCAAACCCGATAACAAGACATGTGGGTTCTACACGGCACACCACTTGATGGTTGCGATGAATCAAGCTCATTTGGATCGTCACGAGGTAACTCGAAGTGCAGCTCCATCTTGTGCCTATTGTTTGGCGATAAAGACCATGTGTACAACAAACACTTATGGCTACCTTTTCTTTGTATTAGGATTTTGACTTGCAGAGTGAACCGCTCAATTTGGGTAATATTAGAGAGAAGATCGCCAAGTTTCTTATGGAACATGTCATCGACCCCGACTGGCGACTATTACGATTAAGAACCGTGAGTTGCTTCGTTCCCTTGTCGCATCACGACCGAGGTGGATACATGCACGTGAACTGTGTTATTTGTGTTGTGAACAATGCGTGGCGTGCCCCTGAACAACCGGGTGCGTGTGAAGAACAATCGATACACTTGAATTTTTAATGCCGCCGGCGTCGACCATTTGTTTGTGCTTGGACCTATGTATATGTATTATATATACGTATTAATAATATCAATCTTTGTGGTGTCGACGATTCTAAGTATGCAATTGTCAGTAACGTCATCATTGACACAGACGCGTCAAGCGTCTAAGAGGCGTCTCAAGCATCCGGATAGTTACGCACTGTCTCGCACCCGATGCGCGTTTGTTATTTTCACAGAATTTTTCGTCGCGCTCCCCGAAAATTAAGCGTGCCCAAACATCAACCTCGTTGCGCACACACATGTAGCGGGTGCACGTCTTTAATTTTCCAAGAGTTACGATCGATGGGTCATTGTAAGCGTCAGTACTCCCCGCACGTGTACGATCGATTTTAGGTGCCAAGCGTCAGAACCATAAGAACCAAGCGTCTAACCATAAGAAAACACACGGTACAAGAGCAGGTGTCTGTAAACGAATCCATGTTCACAGACGGATGAAGAGAAGGCGTGTCTGTAAGTAGTACAAACCACAGACGCGCGTGTGGTGACGTCTGTATGGGTGACGAACATTACGAGGCGGTTGCATTTCGAATGTGTTCAGTATTAAGGAAAGCGTCACGGAACACTTTTTACCGCCAGCGTGTCCGCGAAGATTCTAAACGATTCTAGCGCCGGCGGGTGCGCATAACCGTCGACGTGTGGCCCGCTTACGTACACTTTCGTGAGACACGGGGTCGTACATGCGAAGTCGCCACGCGCCACACATTGGGCC
Source organism: Hyparrhenia diplandra (assembly GCA_015847255.1). Taxonomy (NCBI): domain Eukaryota; kingdom Viridiplantae; phylum Streptophyta; class Magnoliopsida; order Poales; family Poaceae; genus Hyparrhenia; species Hyparrhenia diplandra. Next base: position 211,832 of record JADLZK010012073.1, on the reverse strand, counting down.
CGTCGTCGGTAACTTTGGAAGGGATACAAGTCACTTTATTCATGCCGCGTGTCTCAGAACGTTACCGTAAAGCACGGTCGCTTCATAGGAAAACCTCGCCACCGTAGGTACCGGTCACTACAAATCGAGTAAAAACGAGGCCACGTGACACGCCAGAAAACCGCGTCAGATAAAAGCCCTGTTGCGACGCTTGCTACGGACAGTGTCAGAAAGTCGGACATTTAGAGACCCTAATGGGCGGACGCGCGCTCAGAAAGCCCTCAACGCGCGATCGTAGAAGCCTTTTTTTACATAGTGATGCATAGTACTAATAATATCTTTATGTATGGAATAGTAAATAAATAATGAATAATGCTTCTACTCAATAACAGGGGTTAATGTCGTGAATAAAGATAAATAATATGATAATGATGTATATGATAAATGATAATAAAGATAGTGAGAAATACAGGATCAAGCCTCTTAAAATATAAGATAAAAATTCAACAGAGCATTCTAGTCTAAGGACTCACATGGAATAATATAAGGAAAACTTACTAATGAGTAACTATTATCACATGCTATTGTCTAAACTCTAATTAGTGCAAACATGTGGCTATCATCGTTATCATTACTACTCCATACCATACTTAAGGGACATCAACTAGGAGGGATTCAATAATGAGATCTTTACCTTCTTCATGACACACGTTATACCATTCACTATACACGGAGGGAGAATTACAGAGGACTCAATAGGGTCAGAACCCCTACGATCTACCCCACGACTCGGCATATAGCGGACATTTGTAGATATAACATATATAAGCACCATACTTACATAAGTTATAACACCTATCGTGCACGTTACAAGATGAGGGCTATACAATACTAAGTATGCAATCCATAATAAATATATAACTCTACTAGACATATTAAAGTAAACAATAAACATTGTAATAAATAATATAATAAAGATAAAGAACAATGTCATAGATAAACTTGAGTAATATATCAAAGATATAAATGTACCCTCATCTTGATAGAATATGAAGTTCAAGTCTTCTTAGACTTGGATCTTCTTCTAATCTATTACTATGTAGCTTAATCTCTTTTAAACTAGAACTACTATAAAGAACTAGGATCTTCTTCTAATCTTAACGAGCTAGAATGCTTTGGCTCGGCTCGGCTCATTAAGCTCGCGAGCTGGCTCGTTAAGCTCATAAGCCGTGTATAACAAATGCACAAAATATAATATTTACATTTATATAAAGCTTGAAAATAATAATACTATAAAATAATACATCCAACAACTTTAAATTGAACAAAATACTTATATGTGCTAACATATCAACAATTTATAGAGTGCAAAATGTGAAGTAACATAAAACTAATATAAATTATGATAATTTTTCCCCGAAACCATGGCTCGTTTGGCTTGCGAGCGGCTCACGAGCCGGCTCGAGTTGGCTCGTTATCGCTAACGAGCTAAAATCTTGGCTCGGCTTGGCTCATTATCGTAACGAGCCGAAGTCGAGCCGAGCCGAAGCTTGCCACAAGCCGATCGAGCTAACGAGCTTCGAAGTTTTTCGTCCACTTTACTCGGATCAACTGAATCTTAGTACTGAATTAGGGTTTTAGGGGTGAGGTCTCGCCCTTGGTTATATAGCCCTATATGATAAATCTCAGCCCTTGGATCAAATTGACTTGATTGGATGGCCTAGATCTACTCCTTAGGTCGGTTGTAGGAAGATTCCGTAAGCGGGGACACATGACTCCGCCACAAAGAGGCCGCTGGCCCCACTTGCCGAACCACCCGGCCCTACCCCGTGACAGGTGGACCCCAGCCTATGCGAGTGGTCTTCTCTATTTCTCCTCTTTTTCAGCTTGATTTGGTCCCCCGAAATTCATATTGTCTTCTTTTGCATACTTTCATTGTGCCATTTGTTTTTTTTCAAGATTTGTGCATACTCCTAATGTCCGAAGTTATATTCTTTTAAGATTTTTGCATACTTCTAATGTCCGAGTTATATTGTTTTAAGATTTTTGCATACATGTAATGTCTTTATTGCCAGCCACCACATGCGTCCATAAGTTCGTGTTCGTTTACATGTCCGATTTTCATGTCATGCGAGATAAGCATTTTAAATAAACCTCACTTAACATTATCTCACAATAAATCTCATATACGATAAGAAACAACTTAAACAAAAATTACATGTATGACAACAAGGAACATAAAAAAAGAGTTTACATATACGACCTCAAATAGATCAATGTTATCATTAAAGTGTACAAACACATTATAATTTAACCACCTCAAGAGAAGTCTTGTAGCACCTAGCTACAAGGAATCATCGTTGAGATACTTGAGCATTGCCGGGGGTTATGGTATTGTTTGTCAATTCATAGTGTAGAGCCCAAGAGGTTATGGGACGGTTTATGCGGATGCGCTACCGGCTGCGAATATTAAAAGCTCACGGGTGCCATATGGAGCATGGAGGAGGCATGACTCGGATCCATAGAGCCAAGAGGCAAGACTCGGGAGGATGTCCATGTGGTTTATCTCTACCCTTCCCGGTGGATGCCATGTTTACGTGGACATATAATCCAGAGCCCACACTCCGAGCCCATAGGACCCGGATGGCTTCGTGAATCTCATGGCATACCCAACCTTTAGTGTTGCTCTATCTTTAGTAGACCTCTTCTAACACCTCTTGTGTGCACCATTTTCGTGGACTATGATGCATAATGATATCTGTACATGGAGGATTTTCTTCCACAAGGAGACCATATATGTGTATAAAAGATGGGCAAATAACATATTAGAAAACACATATAAAATGTGTGAAAATACACACATTCATGTACAAATGATGTGTAATAAATAAAAAAAAAAATCCAACACTTTTATTTCTATAACCTAAACAACAACACATTTCTATGTTTAAACTTAAAACATGGAATGATCTACATATTTTGCTATTGCAAGAATCATATATAAATATATATTAGAGAAACATATATGAAATGTGTCAAAAACACACATTCATGTAGAAATGATAAATAAAAATGACTCATCATAATAAAGCATACATTGATCTACATTATTTACCATTCAAAGATTACAAGATGAAGTTCCTAACTTTCAAAAGATTGAAGATGAAGTCTGCAAAGAGAGGAAAAACTTGCTCCCCAAGCAAGAACACGGATGAATGAACACACAGGCACAAATGTGGACCATTGAGGTCACATATATATAGTGAGAGAATTTCCGTCCCAGGATGTGGTTAAAACTGGGATGAAAAGGTAAAACCTTTAGTATCGGACACCTGGTTGCCTCCACAACCCGGGACTAAAGGTTTCGGCTGTAAAAGCCTACAGTGTTGTTGTGTTTGGCGGGGGTTTTGAGTCCCGTTTTGGGTAGCCAATCGGGATCGTTGACGGGATAACACCAACTTTTTAAGGATAAATAGACATAAGAAATGATTTAAAGGGAATAGGAATACTAGAGGATAGGGTTTACACTAACGATTTACACTAAGAATACATAAAAAAATACCAAGGAATGGCTACATACAAATCAATATTTCGAATCACGACCCCAGAAAATCCCAAAAGAAGGATCTAGAAGACCCTAGAAGAGCTAGGGCGGTGATAGCCCTATTGAGTCCTCAGTAAGCATGGTGCTTTGATAAGTTATATCTACAAATGCCCTCTATATTTGAGAGTCACGTGGTAGATCATAGGGGTGATAGCCCTATTGAGTCCTCGCAATCCTCCCTCCGCATATAGTGAATGGTAGAACGTGTGTCATGTCAAAGAGGAAGATATTATTATTATTAAAACCTTCTTAGTTGATGTTCCATATGTATGATATGAAGTAATGATGCTAATTATGATAGTTAGATGCTTGCACTAATTATAGTAAACCATAACTTGTACTTATAATTACACATAGTAAGTTTTCCTTATATTATTCCATGCTAGTTCTTAGACTAGAATACTAGGTCGACTATCTTATTATTACGATGTGTCACACTCGGTCGGCGAGTCGTCCGAGATAAGCAGAGTGGCTGAATAATTAATTATTATATAGCTTTTATTAGTAAATTTATTTAGTTAAATTAAAGTAAGCTTGAAAAAACTAATGGGCTTGGTCCGTTAGCAATTGTAAACCCCTCATATAAATATGGGGGCAACTATTGTGAGACAATCAATCAAGAAAAAATTAGGGTTTAACCCTACCTATCTAGCTCTCAACCGCCGCCGCCCCCACTCGCCGCCGCCACCGCCGCGCCAAGACCGCCGCCGCCCGACGACGCCTTGTTGTCGTCGATTCACGCCACGCCACGCCTTCCGTCTTCCCCTCTCGTTGATCGGGAAACGGGTTGTGACAAATTGGTATCCGGAGACCGGGACGATCCAATGACCTCTCGATTGGAGCAAGAAGTTCATGGAGGACGCCAACAACATCACAACAACTACATCATATCCATGGTGGCGTCATCGCCCCCATCATCGCCTAAGTATGTTCCGCCCCTCCAAGCGTTTTCTTCGGTCTGTGGACAACGATGAGTTCACCATTGCCGCCGCGCCTCCGACCCAAAAATTCTATAGCCATCGGACTGCCCGAAATTCATGCTGAAATTGCTACGAAAATTTCCACGAAATTCCTACGTGACAAGACCACAAAAACTCCTAAAAACCCTCCGAAAATTCCTAGACGAACCGGGCAATAATCTGAAATTTTTTTGCCTAAGTATGATTTTAAAGGAGATCCTTCTCATTGGTCGTATAAATGCAATAAATTTTTTTCGCTCAAGGCATCAAAGATAATGATCGATGCAGCTTTCTTCGTTCTACCTTCAAGGGAACACATTATCTTGGTTTATTCGTTGGGAAAATGAATTGGGTTAGCCAGCCTTGGCGAAATTTTCTCAAAGAATTAACGAGACATTTTGGATCACCGCTACATAATCATCTTGGTGATCCGACGACTTCACGCCAACTGGGAGACTTTGACAACTATACAAATAAATTCACAGCAACACCGAATAAGGTACAACACCTCTCCCCCAAACAATATGTTATGCTATATTTTGCTTTGGGTTAGCACCCCGATGATATTTCTTACATGATCCAAATTAGGAAGGTGAAAGAAATATATGAGGTATCTATCTAAACATGTTAGCTTGGATATGGAATTAATCTCATGATCCAACAAAGGCGAAGTTAGGCGGTGTTAGTTGTGGGGTGTAATTTTAGCATCATTATCCATAGTGGAGTTAATCTCACCAGGATATGTACTTAAGGTATACCACTCATTTCTAGGCATTACCTACACACTAGTCTGTCACCCTAGCAATAACGCTCTAAGAAATGCGGATATGGTATTCTTGATAGGCCTTGATAAAAGAATGAACATGATATCTCGCAAGCGCCGCAGATAGAAATACCATCGTAGCACTTCACCGGGAGTAATCCATGTATCGTATTTATATTTTACCACAGAGAAGGGGAGTCTATGGAAAGTAGAGAGAAAAGGGGTATCTAATGATTTAGGAAGTGATTTACTTATGAGATCCACTTGCGGTTGTATAATGCAGAGTAGCTATATGCATCTAACAATACTCATTAACAGGATAAGTCACAAGATAAAGATAATTGAATAATTGATAACTACCCAAGTCTAAGATCATCATATGCCACTAGTATCATACGAGCTATTAGCATGTTATAGAAAGAATATTCCTAAGATACTCCTAATCATATGTTGATGAATACTACAATTAGTGCAATACATCTAGCTATCATGGCAAGGTTGCATTACAACTACACATGGTAAGCATTACCAATGATAATCAAGAGCGAAACTTGATCATCACCGTAATTGAAGCTCAACTAGGCCTAGCATTCGGAGGGTGGACTCCAAAGGACTCAACAGGGCTGTCACTCCCGTGATCTACCACACGTCCTGGAATGTAGGGTGCAATTGCAGATAAACGTTGTATAAACACCACGTTTACACATTGCTTATCACCCACATAGTGATCATCTACATGGATGCTATACAATTCCATGCATAAGATATAAGACAAACTCACTAAACTAAACATATAATCATAGCATGCATGGATACATATCAATAAGAATATAATCATAATATAGATCAAAGTCATACCAATTGTATTTCGATAATAATACTTATAGATTGAATACAAGAGAGAAGCCACAAGAACGATGCTCCTGCTACTTCTTGACTATCGTGAATCTAAGATGAACTTGACTTCCTCTAGAACTAGCTAGATAGCTAACTACTTCTAATATGATGAACTAGGGCTTAGGTCTAGACTTGGTTGGACTTGAGTTGAGATGAACTCGGATGATAATGACTTGGTATGAGTTAGTATTGACTTAGGGTTTCACCACGGGGTCGTGGTCTTCTTATATAGTACGGCGATGAACAGGGGACCCTTGGATCAAACCGACCTCCACCTACGGTGTAGATACAACCTCAAGGTCGGTGGTAAACCGACAAAAAAAATGTGAGGCTAAAAAGTGGGACCCACCCGGCGGCCTAATTAATTGGCTCCGGCGGCGCTGCCGGTTGAGCCCCCTCGGTCTCTCGTTTCTTCTAGTGTCTTCTGGTATCTTCTAGAGTGTTTTAGTCCACATTTCGGGTTGAGTTACTTCACGGTTAAGTCTTGTCATTGTATGGGATGTAAACTCTTCCGATTCTGATCGATCTTCTCTGTTTTTATCTGTTAGTCCCTGCAAAGTCACAGAATACCAAAACTCATGGAAATATATTAGTTAGACCCCTAGACTTATATGGATATCCAACTTAAGCCCTTATTTCATGTTAATTGACTAATAATATTATGCTACAACAGGTGTCAACACACCCCTGATTCAGATAGATGTCCAACTACACCAACCACCTTGTATAGAGACCGCTATAGCACTCGCTAGACGTCTCTATACGACAACACTTTGACAGTAATTCAAAGGTAAATATTCAACGACATTCGGATGATCAAATATCGGTCCATGGATTAACTACATATCTATATTTCCTACTATGCATTTACTTATCAATATAAATGGCAACAATTTATTGGCTTTATTGGATTCTGGTTCCACATACAATTTTTGGACTCGAATTGGCTACTAAACCGGATTTACCAATATCATGACCCAAGAAATAGGGCCCGAAGGCCGGGCCCGCCAGCCCGAGGGCACGGGCGCCGCCCCCGAGACGGCGCGTGCCGCCGCCTCTCCTTCCTCCCTTCCGGGAATTCTTCGGTGATTAATTCAGAATAAAGGAGGAAATTATCTAGGATTTATCTTAGGCTTTTTGGTGTGCAAGGGAATATTCCAACTATAAGGAAGACCCTTATTAGGAAAATAAATAGGATATGCTTGTAAAAGGTATTCCAATCTATAAGGAAACCTTTAGAGAGATTGCTTGAGATACAAGTCCCACTAGCCGGGCTATAAAAGTAAGGGGTGCATGTAATCTTTTCGGGGCAACAAGCAAATAAAGAAATTTATCCCAATCTCTCCTCGCTCCTTGTCCCACGCGTGTGCCCCCTCCCCCCCGCCGCCTGCCGCACGTGCATCCATGCGCGCGCCCGCCCCGCCGCCCGTCGCGCCGCCGTCGAGGGGCGCGGCCGAGCCACCGCCCCATGCCGCCTCCTTCTCTTCCCCCTTCCCTCCAACGATTGTCAATCGGGTGTCAATTCCGACCCAATCTAGCCGAGTCCGACGGTGGTATCCGGAGACCACTACGCTCCACCCACCACCATGGACGTCGAGGCGAAGAAGCTCGTGAAGAACTTGGGTGGCCCGTTCACGGGATTCACCACCAGGATCGACACGCTCGCCGAGCAAGTTGCTATCCTATCAGGCAATGATTCGGTGGTGATCTAGCGTCAAGCACAGCTGTAGGAGGCTGACCAGGCCATGAAGACGCTATTGGAGACAATAGCCCATGACTTCAGCAAGAAGAGGACTGATGGCACGCAGAACCAGGATGATCGTGTCACGGCGGTGGGTCTAGAGAACCCGATGAAGGGCTACATGGGGCCGAAGCCGGGACCGGCGAGGGCGCCGCCGATAGGGGCGCATCTTTGTTGGTGTTTCTTAAGCGAAGAAAAGTCCGCAAGCGCACGGAAATACCGTTGTAGCACTTCACCCGGTGATAAATAGGGTATCATATAATTCGCAAGGACGGTTGCATTGAGGGCTTTCTAGGCCTGTGTCTACCCAAGGCAAGGTTAGGTTCTACGAGTAATGAGGTATCTCTATGGGCTTAGATTTCCGTGGCGGGGATTTCTCGCGTTGTTATCTCCTTACTTCGCACTGCGGCCCTCGCCCAAACCGGGCGAGTCCGGCAATTAGCTCTACGTCACACCCGAACATGGAGGGATTACGGGGACGGACAAGGCTGTCACAACCCCGCCGCCTACCCTCACGATCGTGGGATGCTTCGCAAAAGGTAGGTGAACGCTAGTCCAAACACCACGTTTGCACTATTGGTCACGCGTTCTTGATGTTGGCCAAGGTTCCCGGTCAAAGAGTTCCTTCACTAAGAACTAACGCTCGTGCGAGACAATCTACCGATCCCGTAAGACTATAACAAGTTAAGATAATATGCTTGAAAAGATAATAAGCCGAAAGATAATCACAAGCTTGCTCACCAAATTGTAAGAAGCTTGTATAGGTACAAGCGTCGTGGTACCGACAAGTCCGGCACTCAGACCTCCTAGGAACCGCGGATCACCAAAGCTACTCAGACAACTCGAGTAGAATAAGCAAAGTTTCCTTCTAGCTTTTCCCTCTCTCACTCTCTAGAATTTAGAAGATAAGAAGGAGACTAAACTACTTCTCTAGCTCAAGTGTGCTGAATTCTCCTTGGAATGGTTGTTGGGAGAGGGTAGGAGGTCCCCTTTTATATCTTGAGTAGAGGGGTGTCTTTGGAAAATGGCCACCACCACCATAATGTGCAAACCGACCCGATTAGGCGGTTTGGAGGTTCACTGCACCTGGTCAAGCCTGCCACCGACGTTCTCACGGAATGAATGAACCGCCTCGCACCGGCCGGCCCCACTGTCGACAACGAGTGCGGGCGCACCACTCGTCGGCCCCCGAACCGCCCAACTTTGGCGTGTCACCTTGATTCGTTGCTTTGGGCCTTGTGTTGACGTGGAGAGCCTGAGTTTGTGGCCTGGCCGAGGTGAATTGGGTTGGACTTGCCATTTGTTACCTTTGGGTTTTTTTCCATTTATTTGAGTTTTTATTCTTTTTTTCTTTATATTTTGGCCCAAAGTGCACATGTCTTGTCTTGTACCTGCAAGATCCAAATATACACCAAAACTATGGAATTTGTTAATTTATAAACCCTATCTCTAGGTAGTTTTGGTGTATGTTGACGGTGTTTGATATGTAGTTGGTTACCATCAACAAACTCCCCCACACTTAGCCCTTTACTCGTCCTCGAGTGAAGGCGTAAGGACTAAAGTGGTTCAATCTCCAAGATGTAGACCTGCATACAAGTTATTCCGGGCCTCATCCTGCTTTGTGAGCATTCAAGAGTGTCTACCATGTTATCTTGAATGATTGAACAATGGAACGGTATGAATTCATATCTCCTTGCTACTACTCATGCGCAAAGACTTGGTAAATTTTTGGATTTTTAAAGATAAAGTAGCAATGCTCCCTGGTTGATTCTCACATGGTCACTCATTTTTGTGTTTCCTTACCAAAGCGCTCTCACTCTCGCTCATCCTATTGTTTTGCGGGGTTGTGTTTCCTTACCAAAGCACTCTCACCGTCGCTCATCCTATTGTTTTGTAGGGTTTTATGGATCTTTGGAGTGGAGTGTTGCATACGTACCTCTCGTATATGTTGTTGGGTCAAGCTCGGATCATTGGAAAGAGGTGCCATACCCTTAGATGGAAATGTGCAAAAGTGTGTGGAAAATATTTGGGGTATTTGTTTTGTGGTTACTCCTTGACTCATGATCTCTCTTTTTTTCTTTTTGTATGCTTTTGGAGAGATACAGGCTACTTTTTCTTCTTTCTCTTTTTTTTTGGAGATGTGGGCTCTACTCGCCCTCGGACACGTGTCCATTTTTCATATCTTTTTCGTTTATTATTATTTTTATTTTTTACTCAGTAGTGCAGTATCTTCTTTTACGCATGATACTTTTCGATATTGAGAGATGATCATGGTGTGGCCGGGGTTGGAATATTTATTCGTGGATGGTGAAGATGCATGTTGTGCGCAATTCTTATTGTGAGAATCGGCGTGTATATGTGGGTATACGTGTTTTTCGATCTTGGGAGTATGAGCCTCTCACAACGTTGCATTAACGGGCGACAAAACTCAATACAAGAGGAAGTAGCAATAGTGGATATCCATGTCATTATTCGGGCTTTGGTAGGATTTGTCTAAGTCAAACCGGGGGCATGCTTTATTTGAATTTTTGAAATAAAACCAAGTCTTATTGCATAAGAGAGCAAGTGTCAAGTCATTCTACCATATCTCAAAGCTCAATTGTTTAGATGAACATGGGGTCCCGATCGGGTAGTTGCTCGACAAAGTATGGTTTTTGGCGAGAAATAAAATGTATGCATGCCGTTTCTCAATTGGTAGACTAGAGATGGAGTTTTGCCAACTTATGTTCAGGTTTAGTGTCATGTTAAAATATTGGGGTGGAGAAAAAGTATGTCACAAGTCAAATTTTGAATTTATACATTGCGTACCTTGACTTGTGAGAGACGGTTGCCTCCCTCACACTTGTTTTTGTACCTATTTTATTTTCTTTTTTGCACAAGACAAAAACAAGTGGAGACATACACAATATTCCAAAGACAAGCTTTATTGAATTCATAAATAATATAATACAAATGTAGACGCGCACTTGAAGGAATTATAAAATAATTGGAAAGGGAAATACGAAATTTAAAGTTGCTTGTGGCGTCTAATTATTCGGGGGACGTAGAAGTGCCTCTAGTATGGATCGGCAAAGTGCGCTAAGCGTTCTACCCCCATTTTCTTAGGCTGCGTCTCTCACCTCCTCATGAGTGCTACAATGGAGAATATTAGCGCTATGTCTTTCAGCTAATTTGCCTAAGAGAACTTGTACAAAATTAGAGAGCTCTTGGATCTTTTTGCTTAGTCTACTCGCGGTGAGCCCCTCCTTAGGAACTATCTCTTCGTCGTCGAAGAAGCTTCTTGGTTGCCCTCTAATTTGTGGCTTAGGGACCTTTTTCTTCCACTCCCCGTTTGGCATTTGCTCTAATGTGTAGGGGAAGCATGAGCCGGAACTATAGGAAAAATCAGAGGGATTTTTGGGTGGAAGATTGGTATAGGCCACTTTTTCTTCTTGGCTGCCCATGGGGGCAGCACTCTTCCCCTTCGACGCCATCTTCTTCTTGGGTGGAGAGTCGCTGAGGAGGGGATGATGGTAAGGGCCCTCTTGGGGGTTCTCTCTCTCTCAAGGTACTCCTTTGCAAAGCTCATTGCCTTCTCCTTGTCGGATGGCACAAGTGCCATGGTGCTATGGCTTGGGGAGAGTGCTGGTTGGTGAAGAGGAGTATAGGATTGGGGAGTGGTGAGAGCTTGAAGATGAGTGTGTGAGGAGAGGAGAGATGAGGTGAGGTATTTATAGGACAAGGAGCACCCTCTGCCTCGACACGATTCAAATCCCCAGAGTAAACAACATGAATGCTATTCATTTGCGGGGTAAAGGCACGGGGCCGAAATCTTAGTGCCGGGCCGAGCCGGCCGAGTCTTGGGCGCACCCGAGTGCGGGCGCACCCCCAGTGTCCCCCCTCGTTCGAGTTTTTCGGCCACGTTCGTCATTGGATTTGAAAATTTGAACTATGCCGTTTCTTTGAGCTCTAACCCCAGATTCCCAATCCCAGGTTTGATTTCTCTTTTTGGATTTATTCTTTGAAAATAGAAAATTGTGCAAAATAATAAATAAATTAAAACAGGGCACTAATCGGATAAGCTAGTGAGGGCAAAAAGGTAAATAATATAAACATGACCTCACATGCCCTTTTTTTGTATGTTGATTATCATTTAACTATTTTCAAAGCATAAATCTATTCTATCAAGCTCTTGGTTAAGATCGGGCAATGGTTCATAGAAAAGCTTGAGACGTTGATTTGTTTACCTTTTGGATCGCACTGCGTCATCTTGGATTGTGATCGCGCCATGTGGCGAAGTGTTGATGACGGTTATGCGGTCCTTTCCACTTGCTCCTCGGCTTTCCTTTGCCGAATAATTTCACCCGGGAATTGAATAAGAGAACCTTATCGCCTCGTGGTGAATTCCTTTATCTTGATGCGCTGATCATGCCATCTTTTTGTGCGCTCTTTGTAGAGCTTTGCACCGTGGTATGCCTTCTCCCGCCATTCTTCAAGTTCAGAGATTTGTCTCGCGTCGGTTCTTTCCAAATGAGTTTGATGTCCATGTTCCACTTCTTGATGGCCCGGTGAGCTCGATGTTCCAATTCAACCGGTAAGTGGTAGGTTTTGCCATATACCGGTTGATAGGGTGACATCTTAGATGGGGGCTTTATATCTTTGTCGGTATGCCCGAGAGCATCGGCATCTCGGCGGCTTGTTTTTCCGACCTTTCCCCATCTCGTTGACCGTCTTACGGGTATGTTTTTGATTTGCTTGTTCGAGGTTTCGCTTGCCCGCTAGTTTGCGGATGGTGCGGGGTAGCAATGTTGTACTTGGTGCCAAGTTCCTTCGGGAATGCCCCTGAATGATTTGTCGTGTGATCCTCTGTCACTTATCACCATGCGTGGTGTTCCGAAACGGATTCGTGAAACATCTTGTGTGCATGTTTGGCATCAGTAGCTCTGCATGGCATTGCTTCTACCTACTTCGACACATAATCCACTGCCACCAGGATGTACTCGCAATCATGGGACTTAGGGAATGGGCCCATGTAATCAATGCCCCACACATCAAATATTTCTATTTGAAGGTTGTAGTGCGGGGGCATTGCATCACGCAAAGATGATATTTCCGGTTCTTTGGCGGCTTGGGCATCTTCGATGAATTCTTTTTGTGTCTTCGTACATTATTGGCCGGTAGAATCCGCCTTTGCCCGGTTTTGGCTTGTGTACGGAATACTCCGGTATGGCCGGCGTAGGGTGATGCATGACATTTCTCAATGATCTACATCCCCTCTTCCCTTGGTACACATCTTCTCAAGAAGCCATCACCACATACTCTATACAGGTACAGTTCATCCCAAAGGTGTCGTCGGCTTTCTACTTGCAATTTCCGCTTGTCCTCTCCAGGTGGTACATATCCTGCAACCATAAAGTTGAAAATGTTTGCATACCATGGATTGGAGTCTGACACCTTTAGTAGCATGTCGTCGCGCATGTAGTCAATTGATAGGAGGTTCCCGCATGTTAGTGACTGCATACGTGACAAATGATCTCAATGGTATTTTCTACTCCCTTTTATCTTTTATTTCTAGATTGAATTCTTGGAGTAGAAGAATCCGAAAGGATCAACCAAGGTTTCGCGTCTTTCTTAGTGAGCACATACTTAAGTGCAGTGTGGTCGGTGTAAACGATCATCTTAGCACCCACTAAGTAAGAGCGAATTTCTCGATAGCGAAGACTACTGCGAGGAGCTCCTTTTCTGTGGTGGCATAGTTAAGCTGGGCTCCTGTTAGAGTCTTGCTAGCATATGCGATTGCTTGCTGCTTCTTGTCTTTGGTTTGGCCTAAAACCGCACCAACGACATAGTCGCTAGCATCACACATGATTTCAACCGGCAACGACCAATTCGGGGTTGGATGATCGGAGCCGAGATGAGTGCTTTCTTAAGGGTTTTGAAAGCGTGCATGCACTCATCCGTGAAGTCGAAAGGTGCTTCCTTGGCTAGCAGGTTCATAAGGGGTCTCGAGATTTGTGAAAAATCTTTTATGAACCTCCTATAGGATCCTGCATGTCCTAGGAAACTACGGATCCCTTTGACATTCACCGGGGGAGGTAGTTTTTCGATAACGTCTATCTTTGCTCTGTCTACCTCAATCCCCCTCTCAGACACTAGGTGTCCAAGAACGATACCTTCTCGGACCATAAAGTGGCACTTTTCCCAGTTTAGTACCAGGTCCTTTTCTTGGCATCGTTGCAAGACCTTGTCTAAATTCTTGAACGACTTTTGAAAGTCTTACCATAGGCGAAGTCGTCCATGAAGACCTCCATGATCTCTTCAATCATGTGCGAGAAAATAGACATCATACACCGGCGAAAGGAAGCGGTGCATTACACAACCCAAATGACATTCTACGGTAGGCATAGGTTCCGTATGGGCATGTGAAGGTGGTCTTGCTCTAGTCATCGGGGTGGATCGGGATCTGGTGGTACCCGTAATACCCGTCAAGGAAGTAAAAGAAAGAATGTTTCGCTAACCGTTCCAACATCTCATCAATGAATGGAAGTGGGAAGTGATCTTTCTTAGTTGCCTTGTTAAGTTTTCTATAGTCAATGCACATTCTCCACCCTGTGACTTGTCTTTGCGGAATGAGCTCGTTCTTAGAGTTCTCAACGACCGTCATTCCTCCCCTTTTAGGGACCACTTGGACTGGGCTAACCCAATCGCTGTGTGGTACCTACCAAAGGGAATCCTTCCAAGTTCACTGAAGATGTTATCGATCCGCTACTGTCCTGCTATCAGGTCATTGCATGGGGGCCGCCTCCCGAGGTCACTTCAAATGCTAGATGTCACGGGCAGCAACAAGAAGCTAAAGAGGCAATGCCAGAAGCTGCAAGGAACAATACTGATCGTTAAGTTTTGATACTAATCCAAGGTACAGACACTTTCCCGGTGTGAAGAAGTTTGAGAACTTCCTTCTTCATGACTTCACGCATCGCGTTATTGAGCCTTCGTTGTGGTTCACGTGATGGGGTACTGGAAGGGTCAATAGGTCTGCGATGTGTGCAGAGTGTTGGGCTTACCCCTTTTAGATCTTGTAAGACATACCCGAAAACCGATCTTTGTTTCTCTAAAACAGCTATGAGTTGAGTCGTCTCCTGGTCACTAAGTTTATCACTAATGATAACCAGAGATTGTGTGTCACCGTTTGGGAAGACATAGCGTAGGCCGGGGCGGGGTTTAAGCTCAATTGGAGGCCGAGTCGGATCTTCCTCTTGGGGAAGTTCTATGGTTTCCCACAGAGTCGTCCTCTTCTTCTATGAAGAATTGGGCATCGAGTTCTAGGTCCTGTCTCGGGGTTTTCATAGATCATGACTCCTTTGACCTCCTTGGGCATGTCATACTCATGGAGGGAGTCCGTTACTGAGTTTTAAGCTCGAGTAACCGGTATGGACAATGATTTTCCTCCTAGTTTGACATCTAAATCCCCGGATTGTGGTAGATCAAGAATCTTTTCCAAGGGATGCCCGATTAGGATGTCAAAATCTTGGATATCAAATATATGAAAATCCAAAGAAAGTTTGACATTCCTATGAAGAAGAATCTGTTCATGTATAACCTCACGGCATTTTATGGTGGTTCGGGTGCTATGCTCAAAGTCCGTCTTTGTCTTGCGGGTTCTAGGTGCTTCCTTGTCACATTGCTTTGTGCAAAGGATTTGGACATGATGTTTATGCCTGGCCGGGGTTAACATGACCTCCACTACGTCCCCTTGATATTTGCAAATGAGAGGCGTAGAGGGATGGTTCAATCGAATTTCTTCGAAAGAGGGCCCTTCCTCTTGTAGCCATTCCGTACTCATGATAGCGGTTAGCTCCTTAATAGACTCCTAGAGAAAGAGTTCGTCGGGGGTGGTTTAGGGCCAAGCGGGACGGTGTGGTTTCTTCCATTGTTCGTAATTCGAGGTATTACCGAATTGTTCAATAGGGTCTTCCTCGAAAAACGGGAGATCCGACCATGCGGTCTCCTTTGGTTACCCGTTCGGGCGGGGTCTCTCTAAAGATGTTTCAGGTTCGGCGGTGAGCCGAAGAGACTTCCTCTTGTTCTCGCTTTGGGTTTTACTCGGATGGGTTCTAACGGAGGAGTATTCTCGAGAATACGGTTTAGGAGAGCTTCTCCTTCCGTTGTGGTTTTATCTTGCGCCGAACGACCCTCCGACCTGGCTAAATCAAGCGGCGGTGCATTTGCTCTATCCAAACCTAACCAAAAGTGCTCTAACAACACATGGTTTGGGATGGACAGATCTGGTGGGCCGGATCTGGTAAGAATGGTAAAAACGGTCCCGTGCTGCACCTATGGTTTCACCCTCTTTTTGTTGGAAGTTGAGTATTGTTGAGCTAGGGGTCTCAACACGGAAAGGGTGCCTCCGCCCGAGGGCGGTGCCACCGGGGAGACTGCTTTCGGGGCGAGAGGATCAAATGCAGGTGTTAGAATAGTAGTGACCATAAATGGTATTCACCAACCTCCTAAATGAGGGAGGACTCCTCCCTATTTATAATTTCACAGATGCCTGGGAACCTAAGATTACAAGTTTGCCCTCCAATATTCCCAGCATATTCCCTTGAACACACACGACATGCGGGCTCATCTTGTATTCTCACAACGCAGCACCGCCTTTAGCTTCCCAGTGTTCTGATTCGCCAGCTTGTGGCCCCCGCCTGGAGACCTCCACCTGGTCCGCTCCGAGTTCCTATGAGACTCCTGGCCTTCGATCACCCCCCGATGCTCATTCTGGATCCGGCGGAGGTGACGACCTCCGCCGTCTGGTGCCATGACTCGCGGAGCTATCGGAGACGAGGAACTTCGCCAGGCCACGATCGGCATCTCCATCCTTCTTGATGGCGGAGGTCCGGGGGTCGCTTTGTCTCGCTGTAAGAATCCGCGGCAAAGGAAGCTCGCGTCGGCATAGGCCTCCGTGCGCTTTCGCCCGCGGGCGTCACCTCCGCCCGGGGTTGCGGGATCCGTGTCCCAACGGTTCCCCCTTGAGGGCGGAGGGTCACACGCGGAGCCGTGCCTTCGCTCTCAACAGTTCACGGCACTGGCGGAGGTGTTGAGGGTTCCTTCCCCCCCTGGGACGGTTACGCGGGGGACCTTCGCGGTGAAGAATATGAGGCGTCGGGTCGCAACGGACAGATAGGCGCCCCTCCCGAGGCCGAGGTGACCGTTTTTTACGCCCGTTGGTCGTGACGTTGTTTCTTGGAATGCGAAGGGTCACGGGGGCGGCTATAAAGGCGCCTCCCCCTGACGGAGGGTTACCCACGACATCGCTTTCATTGCTCTTCACTTTTGCCTTTTTGTGCTTGCTTGCTCTGCCGTCCGCCCTCGCGCTCACTCGCCTTCGGCTTGCCTTTGCGTTTCGCCGCTTAGTTGCATGCGCGCTTGCTCTAGATCGCAAAGTGTAAGGGGCCGCTTCCCCGTCGTGAATTGTTTGGACCATACGCGGAGCTCCTCCCGTATCGTTCCGATGGTCGCTTCGACTTTACGAGGAGTGTATGCTTTGGACGCGGCTCGCGCCCAAGACTTGGAGGATACCCTTTCGACGTCGAAGCCTCCGTCGGAGACTTGATGGCGCGCGAAGAAATTGACGCGACCTACGAGCTCGGCTCGTCGAAGATGACTCAAGCGATGCTTGACGACCTCCGCCGAAGGGTTTTATCGAGCTAGGCTGCGAGGTGCAGCTTCCCTAAAGGCGGCTATGCCCGAGCTGCCGGAGCCGCGAAGGCATGGGGAGTGGTTTTCAAGGATTTTTCAAGTGTGGTCTCCGCCTGCCCTATAGCTCCTTCTTGCGGGCGGTGGTGGAGTTGTACGGCGTTCGATTCACCCGCTTACTCCCCACGCGTTCCTCGCTTTGTCGAAGTTCGTGTGGGCTTGTGAGTCCTATGGCGGGGAGGGCGGACACCAACAACTTCGCCGGCTTCTGAGCTCCACAAGCAGCCCAAGTCCCGGAAGATGGGCGACGGGAGCGAGAAGAAGCTGCAGTTTGGGTGCTTGCACGTTTAGCCCACGCCGCCATCGGGGCGAGGAGAAGGCGGAGATCTCCTACGCTCTCGAAGAATAAGTGGGAGCCCGGTTGGATGGAGTACTTGGTTCTACGCCAAGTCTCAGCGGACGGAGAGGACCGGCCAACGGGGTAGAGATCCGCCGCTACCCCTTCGCGTCGGGTCATTCCCGTGGACATTGTTCCCCGGCCGAAGCCGAACGAGTTTCTACCAGAGAGGCGGGAGAAGAGCCGCGAAGCTTTCCTTCCTTGCGTGCAAGTACTCCGGTGGCCGGGATCTCATGGAGGAGATCTGCGCGGCGAAGATCTCGCCACCGCAGCGGCGTCATAAGGCTGCAATCGTGGTTGAAAGAGTCAACCTCCCGTGTTCGGGGGGCGGAGATGGTTCCATTCCCGCGCCTCAGCGTCCGGCTGCCCGTAGGTGTCAGCGCGGACGCCTTCGTCATGACTGTGGAGATGGAGGCCCAGGAAATACTGGGCCCCATTACAACGAAGGAATTCCTGGCGCGGAGGTATCAGGCGGGGACCATGCCCCGTCTGAACCGTGTTTTTGAAGTGATGGGGGGGTTGTCTACGGGAACCATAAGGTTCCCGGCAAGGTCCTCGCGGAGATCGAGCGACGGGAGGCCGAGGAGGCCGCTAAGTTGGAGAAGGCGGCCAACGAGGAGGCCTCCGCAGCGCCTGTCCGGACTAAGAAGAGGAAGGCCCCTCCTCGGATGCGGGGGAGAACAAAGAAGACCAAGCTAGAGGAGGGCACCTCCGCGCGTCCTCCCGCCTCTGCTGCCGCCGCCACGACTAAGGAGGAGGCCAAGAAGAAGAAGCAGCTAGTTAACCAGCCCAGCCAGAAGCAGGTGGTGCGGAGGGGGCCGGCTCAAGCTTTGCCGCCGCCGAGGATGAGCCCCGCGGTCTTTGAGGGGTCCGCTGGCCGACTCCTTCGGTCTTTGCGGAGGCTCTTGTTGGTGGTGGTGGAGCTGGCTCGGCGCTAAGGTCGGGTCCGGTTTCCCCCACCGTTGAGGCGTGCCGGCGGCAGCTCGGCGGCCATGCCTCGTCGGAGGTTACAAGGGCCATGGCTGACGCCCTGGCTGGCCTGCCCTGCTCCAAATGATAGCTCCGTTACCGCGGACTCCGGAGCGTTCGGGCGGCGGGCCTTTGATCAAGTCGCCCGCGAAGGAAGTGGAGCAAGAGGTAGTCCTTGCCTCTACTTCAAGACTCTCGTTGCACCTCCGACCGGCGTGAGCCTTACCTACGTCCAAATGCGGAGCTTCGTCTTTGTTTACGAGGCGTCCAAGGGCAGGGCTACCGGGGCGGAGAGCTCCGGCGCGCGAAGGTCATCTAGGCCGCCTTGGTCTTTGGAGGTCTTTGCGATACTGGATTCTTCCGCCGATGCCGCGGATGGAGGTTTGCTTTTTATCTGTTTACTTTGCATTGTTGGTCTTGTGTCTTACTTTTGTTATTGAGTCATTGTCTCTTATTTTAGATGGAGGCGAAGGTCCGGCGGCCTTGGGGTGTGCTCCCCTCGGTCGCTGCGGGTGATCTCGTGTGAGTATTCTAACTCGCTAGCTCCGCTTGGTTTTGTTTGGGTCTTATTGGAATCTTGCTTATTTTCCCCGATTAGATACTATTCTTAAATATTTTTCGAAGGGGACGTGTAGGAGGTCTTTAACAAGGCCATCGACCGAGCCTCTCAGTCTTGGAGACATTCTACTTGTTTATTGTTTTCTCCCTTTTTTTTTTTTTCTTGGGGCGGAGGTCTTACCTTATGTTTTTGCGGATGACAACCAGCCTCGAGTGTGTCCGCGCTAAAGTTCATCAAGAACTTGTGGCGCGCGACAAGATCTTGCTAGAGCGAAGACCAAGGTCTCCGCATGGTGCGAGGAGAAGGCGTCCTTGGAGGCCACGGTGGACCGGGGGGGACCTTCGCCGGGCGGGCTGCCGCGGCTGGGAGGCGCGGGACGCGCTTGCGACGCGGAGCGGGCGAGAAGGCTCTCCGCGAGGTTGAGCTGAAGCTTGAGGAGGCTAATGCCGGCCTCACCTCGTCGCGTGCCCAATCGGGCCGAGCGGCGAGGCAAGCCGGATGGTATCTACGCGTCAAGCGACTCCGTTGCCCATCCATGCGGAGGCCGTTACGTGCGTGGGCGCGGTGGTTACACCGTTTCCACGAACGGCGGGAGCGCCGGTGTGATGGCGTGGATGGCGAAGAACATCGCCAAACTCCGGCGTGCTTCAAGGGGTCTCGACTTGAGGCTCGATCCACGGCAACAAACATTGCTCGCATCCTCTCTAGCGAGGGGTGCGAAGATGTTGCCCGGATTCGTGTGAAGGAGACCCACCAACCATCTCGCCTTGCGGAGCTTGGCGGCGTGTTGACACCTATTATAGCATAATATTAATAGTCAACTAGACATGAAATAAGGGCGTTGTTGACGGCCACTAACGACATATTTTTCCCGTCAACTTACTACCATAAAGGGAGTAAAACTATACATTTCTATACTCATATACATTTATTACTAACATATTTCCACTTGTAGTGTTTGAAATGTATTTTGTAGTATCTATAATAAATACAGGTGGAAATACGTCCAAAGTACGCCATCCCGAAAGCGCATTCTCAAGGATATCAAGCCCGGGGGTGGAAATGGATCAAATCTACACAAGCGGGACCGAGTCAAGCCCACCGCACAACTTTTTCGGGCCCAACCAAGGCGACACGCCGAGGCTCGGACCGGGCGAGCCCAAAGGGTGCGGGCGCACCCCAAGGTGCGGCCGCACCCCTCGATGGGGGCGGTTCGAGCCCGACCAACTTGAGGCGGCACATTAAGTGACCTGGAGGGTGGTGCGGTGGTGGAGCGCTGGTTCACTTGTACTGGGCGTGTCATAGAGGCGGTTTAGGGGTAGTTAGGACATTTGGTCACCTCTCTTTTTGTGTATAAATACCTCCTCCCTCTCCCTCATTCCACACACCACACTTGGAGTCACCACACCAAAGCACACACACTCTCCCTACCTCTCCTACCACGATCTTCTTCTTCTTCTTCTTACTTGGTTAGCATTGGAGTAGAAGAGCTACAAGAGGAGGACTTGTAATCTTGGAGCAAAGTGAGCTTTGGTAATATACATCTTCCATGGATCTTTCTCCATTGTGCAAGTTCTATTTCTATGATCATGGTCTAACTTATGAATTAGAGTATTTGTTCTTCATCGATCATTGTATGCTTAACATGATTATAGATGGGATAACGGTTCGTCGTTCTTTCGGGTTTGCTCTTGTCTTAGTCCGTCCATCCGTAGGGTGGGGATCCCGGGGGCAAGAGTAGTGCTCTAGTATGCGGGCATGGTGCCCGGTATTCTGACGACACCTTCGAATATGAGAGCATGCCACGGTCGTGAGGGGTAGGCGGCGGGGTTGTGACAGCCCACTGTCCGTCCCTTGTAATCCCTCCACGTTCGCATGTGATGTAGGACTTCGTAAATGCTTTCCATTGGGCCGGATGGTACCGGAAGTCTCCCTCTGTTATCCTAGACATAACCATGCTCATATCGTGTTAGCATATGATCCTAACTATTCATTGTAAGACCATGACTAGAATACATTAGAATACTCCATAGGACATTTATTTATTCTTTATCTATTTTCTTTATCCTTTACCTGGTGGATTCCAATGTGTGTGTCACACTATCATATAAATCGTATTGCTTACCCCTGTTATGAATGAGTTGGTCTTTACGTGCACGCATTTCATTATTCAGATGCCATGCTACTTCTTATACAACATGCCTTCCTTTGGGAAAATATAAATAACGATACCCCCGAATACTTCCGGGTGAAATGCTACAATGATAGATCCGTGCGCTTGCGGATGAAATATCAACTATGGCAAGATCTATCACCGTTGATTGAAAGTGCATAATCACCGACACGGTGGTTCCACTTAATGATATTGACGGGTCGTCTCCTAGTATAGTCATCAGGGTTGGGTTCTAAACCTGATTCTAATGATTGTGCTAAGAAACGTCAACAAAGCATTTCTGACGCCGTTACGGGAATAGGTTTCATATCTATTTTTAGTGACGACATTAAGAAATGCCAACAAGCATTTCTGGCGCCGCTGCCGGGGAAGGCATTGTTATAAGAAATCACTAGCTGGCTATGAATATGAAATGTGCATGCGTGATAACCACTTACTCATACAGGCTAATCTTTTATGTTTTCTCTGTTGTGGATGAAAAACAGGATAGTGTATGTCGGGTTTCCAAGCTGCCGATAAACTTCGTCGAGAATCCCGAGGCACTCCTAAGGAAGAACATGTCTCGTACCTCTTCTTTTTTCAGCGGAACCTCGGCGGTTGAGACCGACACCCCCCGCACCAAGCGAACCGCAAGCCATGGCTCAAAAATCGCACCGCGATTTCTCCGTACCCGCCGTTGCCAACGTGCCCACCGGGCGGTGGTCAACGTTGCGACAAGAACTTCGAGCCGCCTTGGGCTAATTACCATGGTGCGGGACCGGTCCCTTACGTGGACGCCTAGCGGGGGCGCCAACGCACATCTCCAACACTTCCTTGAGTGTGCGACACGATTGTCATCAAGGGCGTCGAACCTCGGCGTTATCGGGCTCCGCTGTTTCCTTTCTCCCTTGTGGGGAAAGCGAAACGATGGTTCTACAAGGACAAGGAAGCGATAAATACGTGGGCAAAATGCTCCACGGCGTTCCTAGCTAAATTCTTCCCCATGGGCAAAACCAATGCCCCTGGAGCGGAAGAATCGCCAATTTCAAAGAGAATTCCATGGAACCCATCCCGAGGCGTGGGAAAGGCTACAGGAATATATTCAAGCATGCCCACACCACGGTATGGAAAATTAGCCGGTGCTCCGAACTTCTACAATGGTCTCATGGCCATATCAAAGGGGCACCTAGACGCGCCGCTGGCGGTGGCGCATTCTTGTCGCTCACCATTGATGGGGTGTAACACCCGAAATTTTTGCATGATTTTTAAATAGCTAATTTGATTTAATTAAGCAATTTATGTGATGCATGGAATATAGAAAATAAATAATTTTATGAAATTAAAAACAACTATAAGGTTAGAGACATGTTTGATGCATTCATGCCACTGCATATTTTTTTTTTTTTGAGGTGATTGGATTTGATTTTTGTTTGAATGGAAAAGGATTTCGAAATTCATTTGAAAAGGTTTTGAAATAAAAAGAAAAGAAATTTTTGTTTCATTCATTTTCTTGTGCCAAATCTACCCGATGGCCTTGTCTTTTCTCTCTGGCCCGTCGTCTCCTTGGCCCAAGTGGTTTGGCCGGTCTCTCTTGTTTCTTCTTTCTTCTCCTTCCCTAGCAAGCCAACCTGAGCCCAGCAGCACAGCATCGTTCATTCTTCTCGTCTTCGACACGGACACCACGTCCTAAACCGCATCGAGGTCGTGCCGTATCTTGAGACCCGATCGATTTCCGCGGATAGCGCAAGTCTGTCGGCCCCTATATAAACTAGGCTGCATCGCATTTCTAACCCTAGCGCAAGCGCCGCCTAACCATGAGCTCACCGCAGCCGCAACCCCAGCGGACGCCCGAGCTCGAGTTCGACTTCGCCGTTCCGTCGGCCATCAAAGCTGCCGCTATTCCGAGCCATCCGCCGTCCTCGTCACGTCCCTGCCGGTTCATCGCCTCTGCCATTGCTGTAAGCTTGATCAATCGATTTCCCTTGACCTCATGAACTTATCGTTGTTTTACTTTGTACGTTGCCATTCATCTCGGATCGCCGGACCTTGCAGGAGTCTCGCTGCCGCTGTTCCTAGCTCCGCACCGCCTACGTCCGCTCCGCAACCTTGAAAACCGTCTAGGTGAGTTATACTCGTCGTGCTCTGTAGTCCTGTGCGCTCTATGATGTCGTAGGTCCCATCGATCTCCTCTTTGATCCTTGGTCTACGCCTTGTTGCTTTTGATGTGCGTAGTAGCCATGGCCGCTTGGCAGAGACATATATATAATTGACCTCGTCCTTGTAGGAGTCCTGTTATGTAGCGCTCCTTTATGCAAGCTCATCTACACACATGATGTTGCTTGCGAGTCATGGCCACCCAGTTAATTTGTCCAACATCACGATCTTCATCGTCGTCCAAACCATGCTCTAGGCAGTTGCTGGTTGTTCCAATTCTAGCTGATCACAATCATCGGATTGCTTAGCCTGCTGACATCATGATCACCTCACATCTGTTTTCTTGCCGGTTTCCTTGAGAAAAATAAATCTAGGAATACTATGGTTATACACATATATCTACACCCATCTAATTAGAGCCGACCGTGCATGCCAGCTTTGTTTCATAGATGATGCTATCGTCACGTCACACATATATGTGGCCGTTTTCCTTTACAAAATTAAATCCAGAAATACGATACAAATACATATAGTGCATCCATCGTCACGAGCCATCCATTGTTGAATCTTTTTGCCCACTGTTTTATCAGATTTAAACCTGAATTTTGATCATTTTATTTTGAAAATCAAGATTCTATTATCTAAAGGACGGCCATCAGATTCAAACTTCTACAACTTTCATATTTTAAATCTGTTTAACTCCTTTCAAATTTTGTTAGGATCGTTATTCCGTAATCTAGGTGTTCTTGCTTCTGTTCAGTAGGTTTTCCACTTTATATTTCGTGATCATATTTGAATTATTATTTTATTCATTCAAATCTTGAAAAGTGCATATCTTCGTCGTTTAAGTCCGATTTTTGTGATCTTTAAGTCAATGTGATCGTAGTGACGTGTAGAATAGTTTTATGTACTTTTCAAACTGTTTTTTTCCACTTGTTGGTGTACTTGTTCTAATTGTAGCCTTGTTTGTTATGCATGACTGGCCCTATATGTTTGTGTGTTGCTGATTGGAATCGAGTAGACGGTGAGCTTTGCGTTGCTGATCTAGAAGAGGGTGATGATCAAAAAGGTTTTCTTTGGAAGCTTGGACTTGAAGAAAGGATCTCTATTTAAGGCAAGTATAGCTTGGGATCATCCTTGATGTCCTATTCACCTTAATTAATAATTCATGATGCATGTGTCCTCCTTGATCGCCCTTAAGGATTATCCTAGTCTTGAATACTTGTTCCTTGACACCTATGGGAATATGCATTGGGTAGTAATTTGCTAGCGCTCAACCAACACACTTTACTATTGCTTTTATGGATTAAACCATGATATGAGTAGTTGTTGATGCCATGGTACATAGGGCGAAAGAGCTTGTGTTGTTTATTTATGAAGCTCTTAGCTCTCCATAAGGACTTATTCATTTGTGATCATCCGGGATATACAGTACAACTATGGGGGCTACGTGGCTCTGGCTCTAGTCGTTCAGGGGATAGTGTTTACTCGTGTCGGTGGTTACCGGAATAGGAAGAGAATGGGTTGTAGCCCTATCGCTATCCGGCATGTTTAGATAACCCCTTTGAAAGGCTTTATAATGGTTTCTCGGGTTTGGGAGTTATAGACCCGTGCTTTGGGAAAACATTAACCCGTAGTGAAAGTGTACACCTCTGCTTGCAGAGTTAACTAAAACCGACATGTCGGTAGTGTTCGCAGTCATGAACGGCCTTGGAGACATCTATGAATAGAATTTTGTGCTTACTTTGTTGTTGATATTAAATTAATGTTATATCTGTTTACACATGTGAATAATGGGATTTGGGTTTCCTTTATGCTTAAGCTTAAAACTTGACCAACTCTAAAAGCAACCGCAGTTAAGACAGTGTCAGCTTCTTAGCCTCATAACCCCTGGCTATGCTTGCGGAGTTCGACATGGACTCACCCTTGCTATTTCCCCCACACTCAGGAAGAAGTTAGGCTTATTGTCAACCAGTCGGTCGGTCCTCGTGGAGCCTACACCGTAAGATTGAAGAGTCCTTCCGCCGTCCCGCTTGGCGAGGTTGTTTGTTTTATATTAAGTTCGTTATATTTTAAGCATTGTGATTTGATACTCCATTTATTTGTAAACCATATGTGAGATTTGACTTCCAGGGCTCACATATAGCATCATCTGGTTTTGTTCATAAAACCGGTGTTTACAAATGTGGTATCGGCTCCGTCTTGACCGTAGGGACGCAAGCCTAGTTAGAATTGGACGTCTTAGCTTTGTTTCATCCTAGGTTGGTGCATATATTGCAATACGGTACCCAGATCAACATGCTCAAGTGGAGTATAGATGCATTAAGTGGACGCTTCCTAAGTATAAGAGTTACGGGAGCACAGAAGCACACATCACAAGGAGGGATATCCTAGGAAACACTATAGAGTTGGCAGAAGAAGGCAACATCAAGGATGCTCTTGATGAGATTGATGAGTGGAGAAGTTGTGCTGGACTACCAAGGATCAATGAAGTGGAGAACGTGTTTTGACCATTCGCATGCAAAATGATGTCACCACGGATGTCGCTGCAATCACACCATGTTTAAGTAGGAATTTATGCCCCTTATGCAACGAAACGTTAGTAGCGAAAGTTGAGTCATTGTTTGATTTGTGCATCTTAATTGCTTTGTTGAATTGTTATTATGCATATGTTTGTCTTGGATCTTTGTATTGAGTGGTATGATCTTGTTGGTATATCCACAATTTCATTAGTTCATAGGCTTAAGATTTAAGGATTTAGTGTAATAAATAGTCGGGTTGGTTTTCTTGTTTCTGCCCATCCTGTTGTTTTTTTGGAGCAATCTGAGTTCTTTGGCTTATACCTCTATCATTGGATGAGCAAAAATCATGGAATAAATCTGGACAAAAGTAGACTTTCATATCTTTATCTGAGCGCAAGAATCACCTTCATAGCCTGTCTGGTTTGAGAGTTATGAAAATCACAAGGTGATGCAACTGTGCTGTCAGGAATCTGGACCAGTTTCTGTTGTGTACTATTTTCGACCAACTTATGTGCTGAATCTGGAAAAGTTTTCTATATGAAAGTTGTAGAGGATTTCATAATCTTTCCAACGGTGTAAGGTGCATCTTCATCGGATCTACAGAACCCGAGTTGTGGCTGTTTTACTGCGCTGTTGTTTTTCTACTCACGAGGAATTTTAGAATACTTTCTCTTCCATACACTAGGAATTTTCTTGGATATCAGAATGTCATTAGGATGCATAACTCACATGGAAGTACATTCAAAGCTACTCCTTGCTGGTTTCCCTAGTAAAATGTTTTTTAGGGGGTAGCCACGTTGAAGAAGTTGGAAGATGAATGTTTCATACATTCTAGTTCTTCACTGGAAGCATTAGCTATCATTGATTAAGATGTCAATATTAGGTGCATCTATCATATGACTTTGGAGTTCAATTTTCAACTCAAGATAAGTTGGTGTTCATATTGGGCATTTACGATTGGATTACACATATACTCTAGAGATGTCAACACTATGTCGTGTCTAGGAAATAAGATTTAAGAAAGTCTTCTTCTTAGTATGATGTCTCTAATGGTGGATTAAGAACACAAGAGTGACGTGTTGAGTTGAAGCCATCCAAGAAGATTAAGATTGTTTCTTAGGAATGATATGACTCTATTGGAGGTTGAAGGAAGGTTTGTCCAAGTTTCTTAGGATGTTACTACAAGAGAAGATATTAAGTGTGGTTGGATATGACAAGCCGATTGTAAAACATATGGATTTGGACATACTATCCTACTAGTCATCGGTGTGGTAATTGTATGACTTACAAGAGTGAGATCTACGTGGAATGTAGGAATTTATAGGACAGGTAAGTTGGTCTTCCGTTGCATGTTCTAGTTGGATTGGGCTAATCAAGTGTTGTGACTTGGAAAAAAAAAAAGTGTTTATAAGTTATGGTAATGGAGATCAAACAACACCAAAACCAGCAAAATATGAGAGTTGAGCAGCTCAACTATAGTAAGGGTACTAATAGTTGGAACTTTGGAATGGAACCTACTTTGGATCAAGAGAGTCATGTGGGTCAATTGGAAGGTCTATAAGATGGTTGAGGTGCTTGAAAGGTTACGAAAACCAGTCCCTGGTTACCCCTGGTCTATCTTTTCTTAAGGGGAGTAGTGGCTTAAACTCATGTGTTTATTTCTCTCAATCTATCTTCAAGTTACGAGTTTACTTGAAGCTGTGAGTTTGTCCTTTGGATTATCCTCTATATATGATCTCTATCCTTGCTAAAGCTACCGATGTTGACTGCCAGATGATAGGAATTAGAGGTAAATATACGGAGTTAGGGATTGGATAGTATGGTGTAGAAAAGGAACAAGTTGGATAACACTTGGAAGACGCTGGGAGTTAGTTGAAGTCACTAAGAGTTTATGAATTACTTATTCGGAATGAGTTTGGCAAGTCACTTCGAGTAAGGTTATCGGGATAAGAAAAGCAAGGCGACCTCATTAACCGAGAAAATGGAAATACTCGAGTGACGAAGATACGAAGACGAAGTATCTCTATATCTCGATCATCGACTTCGAATCTCGGGGCGAGATTCATCTTAAGGGGGGTAGATTTGTAACACCCGAAATTTTTGCATGATTTTTAAATAGCTAATTTGATTTAATTAAGCAATTTATGTGATGCATGGAATATAGAAAATAAATAATTTTATGAAATTAAAAACAACTATAAGGTTAGAGACATGTTTGATGCATTCATGCCACTTTGCATATTTTTTTTTTTTTGAGGTGATTGGATTTGATTTTTGTTTGAATGGAAAAGGATTTCGAAATTCATTTGAAAAGGTTTTGAAATAAAAAGAAAAGAAATTTTTGTTTCATTCATTTTCTTGTGCCAAATCTACCCGATGGCCTTGTCTTTTCTCTCTGGCCCGTCGTCTCCTTGGCCCAAGTGGTTTGGCCGGTCTCTCTTGTTTCTTCTTTCTTCTCCTTCCCTAGCAAGCCAACCTGAGCCCAGCAGCACAGCATACGTTCATTCTTCGTCTTCGACACGGACACCACGTCCTAAACCGCATCGAGGTCGTGCCGTATCTTGAGACCCGATCGATTTCCGCGGATAGCGCAAGTCTGTCGGCCCCTATATAAACTAGGCTGCATCGCTTTTCTAACCCTAGCGCAAGCGCCGCCCTAACCATGAGCTCACCGCAGCCGCAACCCTAGCAGACGCCGAGCTCGAGTTCGACTTCGCCGTTCCGTCGGCCATCAAAGCTGCCGCTATTCCGAGCCATCCGCCGTCCTCGTCACGTCCCTGCCGGTTCATCGCCTCTGCCATTGCTGTAAGCTTGATCAATCGATTTCCCTTGACCTCATGAACTTATCGTTGTTTTACTTTGTACGTTGCCATTCATCTCGGATCGCCGGACCTTGCAGGAGTCTCGCTGCCGCTGTTCCTAGCTCCGCACCGCCTACGTCCGCTCCGCAACCTTGAAAACCGTCTAGGTGAGTTATACTCGTCGTGCTCTGTAGTCCTGTGCGCTCTATGATGTCGTAGGTCCCATCGATCTCCTCTTTGATCCTTGGTCTACGCCTTGTTGCTTTTGATGTGCGTAGTAGCCATGGCCGCTTGGCAGAGACATATATATAATTGACCTCGTCCTTGTAGGAGTCCTGTTATGTAGCGCTCCTTTATGCAAGCTCATCTACACACATGATGTTGCTTGCGAGTCATGGCCACCCAGTTAATTTGTCCAACATCACGATCTTCATCGTCGTCCAAACCATGCTCTAGGCAGTTGCTGGTTGTTCCAATTCCTAGCTGATCACAATCATCGGATTGCTTAGCCTGCTGACATCATGATCACCTCACATCTGTTTTCTTGCCGGTTTCCTTGAGAAAAATAAATCTAGGAATACTATGGTTATACACATATATCTACACCCATCTAATTAGAGCCGACCGTGCATGCCAGCTTTGTTTCATAGATGATGCTATCGTCACGTCACACATATATGTGGCCGTTTTCCTTTACAAAATTAAATCCAGAAATACGATACAAATACATATAGTGCATCCATCGTCACGAGCCATCCATTGTTGAATCTTTTTGCCCACTGTTTTATCAGATTTAAACCTGAATTTTGATCATTTTATTTTGAAAATCAAGATTCTATTATCTAAAGGACGGCCATCAGATTCAAACTTCTACAACTTTCATATTTTAAATCTGTTTAACTCCATTCAAATTTTGTTAGGATCGTTATTCCGTAATCTAGGTGTTCTTGCTTCTGTTCAGTAGGTTTTCCACTTTATATTTCGTGATCATATTTGAATTATTATTTTATTCATTCAAATCTTGAAAAGTGCATATCTTCGTCGTTTTAAGTCCGATTTTTGTGATCTTTAAGTCAATGTGATCGTAGTGACGTGTAGAATAGTTTTATGTACTTTTCAAACTGTTTTTTTTCCACTGTTGGTGTACTGTTCTAATTGTAGCCTTGTTTGTTATGCATGACTGGCCCTATATGTTTGTGTGTTGCTGATTGGAATCGAGTAGACGGTGAGCTTTGCGTTGCTGATCTAGAAGAGGGTGATGATCAAAAGGTTTTCTTTGGAAGCTTGGACTTGAAGAAAGGATCTCTATTTAAGGCAAGTATAGCTTGGGATCATCCTTGATGTCCTATTCACCTTAATTAATAATTCATGATGCATGTGTCCTCCTTGATCGCCCTTAAGGATTATCCTAGTCTTGAATACTTGTTCCTTGACACCTATGGGAATATGCATTGGGTAGTAATTTGCTAGCGCTCAACCAACACACTTTACTATTGCTTTTATGGATTAAACCATGATATGAGTAGTTGTTGATGCCATGGTACATAGGGCGAAAAGAGCTTGTGTTGTTTATTTATGAAGCTCTTAGCTCTCCATAAGGACTTATTCATTTGTGATCATCCGGGATATACGGTACAACTATGGGGCTACGTGGCTCGGCTCTAGTCGTTCGAGGGGGATAGTGTTTACTCGTGTCGGTGGTTACCGGAATAGGAAGAGAATGGGTTGTAGCCCTATCGCTATCCGGCATGTTTAGATAACCCCTTTGAAAGGCTTTATAATGGTTTCTCGGGTTTGGGAGTTATAGACCCGTGCTTTGGGAAAACATTAACCCGTAGTGAAAGTGTACACCTCTGCGCAGAGTTAACTAAACTGACATGTCAGCCGTGTTCGCGGTCATGAACGGCCTTGGAGACATCTATGAATAGAATTTTGTGCTTACTTTGTTGTTGATATTAAATTAATGTTATATCTGTTTACACATGTGAATAATGGGATTTGGGTTTCCTTTATGCTTAAGCTTAAAACTTGACCAACTCTAAAAGCAACCGCGATTAAGACAAGTGTCGACTTCTTAGCCTCATAACCCCTGGCTATGCTTGCGGAGTTCGACATGGACTCACCCTTGCTATTTCCCCCACACTCAGGAAGAAGTTAGGCTTGTTGTCAACCAGTCAGTCGGTCCCTGTGGAGCCTACACCAGAAGATTGAAGAGTCCTTCCGCTGTCTGCTTGCTGAGGTTGTTTGTTTTATATTAAGTTCGTTATATTTTAAGCATTGTGATTTGATACTCCATTTATTTGTAAACCATATGTGAGATTTGACTTCGGGGCTCACATATAGCATCATCCGGTTTTGTTCATAAAACCGGGTGTTACATGGGGCAACAGCCCCGATCGACAAGATGGTAGCAAACCAGAGCTGGGGGGAGGACAGAACCCCGGCCAAAACACAAAAAGGCATGCATCCTATGAAGGAGGCAGATTTGCTTGCCGCAAAAATGGATCTATTGCTGAAGAAGCTGGATGAGCGCAGCCCAGACTCAACTAATCAGTAGCGCCCAGTTTTCGCCACAGACTCACACATGACATGTGAGACTGTGGTGAAGTTGGCCACTCGGGGGATAAGCGCCTGAGACCCGCGAGGAAGTAGCCTTCATAAACAACAACGGGTATCGCCAACCTCAGCAAGGCTGGACCAACCAGTCCCGTCCACCATTCCAAGGTAATCGGGGCTATAATCCCAATTACGACTCGGTCAACCTTCACTCAAGGACCTGGTTTTGGGCCAAGCCAAGATCAACGAAAACCTCACTAAAAAGATGAGCCATCAAGACAAAATCCTAGAGGGGGTGAATAACAAGCTGGAAGGGTTGACATCACCGTGAAGAATCAATTAAGCTTCAATAAAATGATAGAAACACGGCTAGCCCGGTTGCGGCTCAAGTACCGATCCAACGACTTCGGGGGAGGATTCGGGGCAACCCGAGGTCCCGCACGAAGTCCGTCAACATGATATCACCGAGGCTTAGTCAACCCAAAGAGCTGGCAAAGATCCCCGTGGACTCACCGTTTATTACCAAGATGGGAGACCCTCGGGCGTCCGATCATCGGTTGTGCCATTGGCCCCCCCACATTTTCGCCAATGCATTACGTGATTTGGGGGCAAGCATTAACGTGATGTCCAAGGCTACCTTCAACGAGAATCCATGGAGGGACACTTGCTCCCGCAAGTTTTGTCCTCAAATGGCGAGATCAAATAACACGACGGCCCGAGGGAATTCTCGAAGACATGCCGATCAAAATCAAAGATGAATACATCCCCCGAGACTTGTGGTCCTAGACATGGGCCCGAAGGAGGATGTGTCTCTCCTTCTAGGGAGGCCATTTCTTTATACTGCCAAGGCTGATATCAGCCTGGGGAAGGGCTTCATCATCTTCCATGTCCGAGATAAGGCGGTGAAATGCCCATTCATTGGGTACAAGAAACAGCACACCCAGGTATCAACATCAAGACCAGTGTGGTGTGTTGGGGGATCTGACTCCGAAACCCCCGGAGCGAGATACTCTCCGCCCGATGTCGGGGGAGAAGTCGACAGTGACTATAAATAACCCTGCCCTTAAAAAAAAATGGGGTATATTTAAAAAAATGTTTTATAAAATATTTTATTATCAAAACAAAACAAAAATATTTATTACATAAAATCTATAAGTAAATATTTTCAAAAACTAAAATAAAGATCCTTATAAATAAAATAAATTCTTCTATGAAAAAGCAAGAAAAATATTTTCTAGATGAAATAAGTTTTCAAAATAATTTTGTAGTATATAAAAAAAAAGAGCAAAATTTTGAAAACTTTTTTGGGAAAATCAAAAGGGGAGAAAAACGGCCCGAACCCGGTGAGAGCAAACAACGGTCGCAAACTTCTCATGACCGTTGTGACGACCACATCCGTCCCTTGTAATCCCTCCACGTTCGCATGTGATGTAGGAGTTCGTAAATGCTTTCCATTAGGCGGATGGTACCGGGAAGTCTCCCCCCGTTATCCTAGACATAACCATGCTCATATCGTGTTAGCATATGATCCTAACTATTCATTGTAAGACCATGACTAGAATACATTAGAATACTCCATAGGACATTTATTTATTCTTTATCTATTTTCTTTATCCTTTACCCGGTGGATTCCAATGTGTGTGTCACACTATCATATAAATCGTATTGCTTACCCCCTGTTATGAATGAGTTGGTCTTTACGTGCACGCATTTCATTATTCGGATGCCATGCTACTTCTTATACAACATGCCTTCCTTTGGGAAAATATAAATAACGATACCACGAATACTTAGGGTGAAATACTACAATGATAGATCCATGCGCTTTGCGGATGAAATATCAACTATGGCAAGATCTATCACCGTTGATTGAAAGTGCATAATCATCGACACGGTGGTTCCACTTAATGATATTGACGGTCGTCTCCTAGTATAGTCATCGGGGTTGGGTTCTAAACCCGATTCTAATGATTGTGCTAAGAAACGTCAACAAAGCATTTCTGACGCCGTTACCGGGAATAGGTTTCATATCTATTTTTAGTGACGACGTTAAAAAATGCCAACAGCGTAAAATGAATATCAACATAGATTAGGGGCTTTACTAACATAGTTCCACAAGTTTTGGTGGTTTATATATATTCGGGGACTAAATAGGAAAAAGCCTAGAGTTTGCAAGATATATGAAGCATAAGCATGTTACAAACATATTCCAAGATAGCACCATTGTAAAGAGCTCGTCGAGACGATCGAAACGGATATATTGTTTGCTATATTCGAGTCCGAATCAAAAGATATCGGTTGTAGAGCGTAGTTCACTAAAACGGTCATAACTTTCTCATACGGACTCCGTTTCTAGCAAAATACCGGTCATTACGAAGCTATCGATGAGACCGACGCACCCACAAAATATGAACTCATAATTCTACAAGGGACTGGTGGCCGCCCGGGCCTTTTCGCGCCGTCACGCCAGGGTCCAAAGCCCAAACAAAGGCCCGACTTTGTATGTCGGTTTGTAACCGACCTTGAGGTTGTATCTACACCGTTGCCAAGGTCGGTTTGATCCAAATGCTATCATTCATCGCCAAGGCCTATATAAGAAGACCCCCTGACCCCAGGGTGAAACCCTAACTCATTCTAATTCATTCTACTTCATTATCTCTTAGCCGTAGAGGTATCCCAAAGTAAGGATAACCTCTCTCTAAGGGATTAGTGAATTAGAAGAAGATTAGAAGAGGATTAGTTATGTAATTAGAATTAGATTAGCCATGTAATTAGAAGTAGATTAGATCTAACTTATATCTAATCAAGACTAAAGGAGAGTTGAGCTATGCTTTGGTTCTGGAGATGTCTACAGAGTTTGGTATGTT
Source organism: Hyparrhenia diplandra (assembly GCA_015847255.1). Taxonomy (NCBI): domain Eukaryota; kingdom Viridiplantae; phylum Streptophyta; class Magnoliopsida; order Poales; family Poaceae; genus Hyparrhenia; species Hyparrhenia diplandra. The sequence goes on along the minus strand of JADLZK010012073.1, from coordinate 177,243 downwards.
TCATATCTTATCTTTGGATGACTTGTGATTTATATGTTTATCTTCTCTATTACTTTATGCTTTTCATATATGGTTAAGTATAGTTGTTATATTATTGCATGGGATCTCCGCTCGTATTGAGGGCTCTAGTTATGCTAGTTAGCTAGAGTAGTAATTGATAGTGTAGACTTGGTGTCTAGACTAGAGATTACCTGAGATTGCACCCAACCCCACGAGATAGTTTGTGGTAGCCCTGGTGGTGACAGACCACGACGGCCGACGTATTCCACCACGTTCGGGTTGGTGTTTGTAGGACCGTAGTCGGAGCTTCCTAGCCCCCTTCTCATCTCTTTCTGTGGCTAGTGTTCTGATGTCCCGAAGTGTTATGGTATAATTGCTATCATAGAACCTAAGTAATAGAGAAGTGCATAGGAACCTTGATCTCTCTTTGACCTCTTGATTAGTTTAGTTATCCTTTTATAATCATAGGTATGTTAATAATTTATTCTTTGTTATTCACTAACCCATTACCCCCTTACTTTAGTCTAGTGGTTTGCTAAGTTAGTAGATACATGATTGTGACTTATTAGAATTCTTTAGCCAAAGCTTCCCCGTGGATACGATACTCTAGAATACTCATCCTAGGGAAAAGCTACAATGGTAGATGTTACGTGCGCTTGCGTAATCCTTAATATTCTTTTAGCACTTAACAAATACCAACAAGCTTTTTGGCGCCGTTGCCGGGGATGCAATTGGCCTAAAGTTTCTAATAATGATCATGATGTTCTAAATTTAGTGTCTCACTAGCTTTAGTAGGATTATCCTTGTTCTGTTGAGTTATGGAATAGACAGGGACAAAAGATGTCGTTGCGACCTTCCCACAAGATTCCATGAGAAAAGAAGAAAGATTGAAGAACCCGGGGTGCCCGATCATTCAAGATTCATCACACATTGGAACCCCGCTATCTCAAGGTATGTATTTAAATATATATTATTCTAACCATGTACAGATTGAAGAAGAAGTCGCCGTCATGAGAATTCAATGCACACATCTCAAGTGACGTACATAGAAGCTGCACATCGAGATAAGTATGATTAAAAGGTGAGAAAGTCTTGCTCATGGACTATATATTAATTGAGTAGCTAACATTTAATTTCTTGCATCGCATTGCATGTTTACTTGATCAACTCATGCATTCACTCCATTTAGTTTATGCTTTCTCATAGTAGATCCATTGCATGTTTATTTCCTTGCATATATCCATATAGTTTGCATCTCTAAAAAAAAACTCTCACCATAATCATGCTCTTTCATCTTTATTTGATAAAATCTCTACAGTGCTTTGATGCTACCTTTATCTATTATAGTAATCTTTGGTTTGGGAGTACTGATATCATACTTCCATAGGCTTTTAAATTAAGCATGGTGCTTAGGTTAAAATGCCTTCCTTAATTGAATTAGACATGGAGTCTAGTTTGGTTATTGAACTAAAAACTGCTTGTGTAGACATTGGTTATTGTGTTGGACTAACCCATGCAGAAAATTCTCAAATCCAATTCGGATAAGTCAAGAGATGAACTCGGATAAGAGAAGAAGCAAGGCATATGATGAACTCCAACCTTGTGCAAAAGACATGGCTCATTCATCATTGATGAAAGAATTGTAAGTATCAAATATCATTCACTCTGTCTTTTGCTACAAGTTACCTTTGCCTTGATCCATATATTAGAGTGCAGCCACACATAAAATGAGTTATAAGATATGAATAAATAAAATATGTGCTAAGAATAATCAAAGAACCATCTTTTTGCTAGCATAGATGAAATCATATAAACATTGGACAATAACCCCTGCTTCAATCATGGTGTATTTTCCCTGGGTATGTGTCCACTAATATTTTGCGGGAAAGGATCTGTGCTATGTCTATTCAATAAAGAAGAGTGTCATACAACATGGTATAAAAGAAAAGCTCTCACTCAAAAGAAGTGGATGGACAAAGTAACAGAGACCAAAAGAGGATCAAAGACAGGGTAAGTGAATAAAAATCTTACATTTGTATCCAACTCTTGTCTTATGTTTAAAAAAACAATAATAATAAATATTATTATTAATACTAATAATAATATATTTAAAGCACATAAAGACTCATGTTAAAAGAAACATGTTCCTAGGACAAGTTCCCTTCGGGTATTCTTAGTCACTAACCTTGCGGGAACAAAGGATGAACAACGTCTAAGGACATGATGATTGCAACACATGACTAGGGATGGTCCAAAGATTCACACTTCAAGTGTCGAGTGACGGGGAAGGCTCGAGCATGGGGGAGGAAGGTCGACTCCTCTAAAGATCATCGAACATTACTCTTCCTCTACTCAAGCTCCGTCACTCGACATATTGGTTTGCAATCCCTCTACTCACTATTACTTTGTCTCTCTAAGTTTGATTGGTTAATAATTGTCATACATCAAAATCAAACTTAAAGTATAATAAAATTTCCCATTAGAGAAAAAAGTAACATGAATTTATGATAATTAAAATATCCAACCAAACTTTGACTAGCATAAAAGCAACCTTTAGCTCCATGACAGTTCTATCCTTGTTTGAAATTACTTGTATATTCCTTCGGGTATCTATTGTCAACTAATATTACAGGAATAAACTAAGAGAGGAGCTAAAAGATCTAAGCATAATTTAAAGACAAGAAGGAAAGGACGATGCAATAAAGGAGACAAGTGAGGAACAAGATACACAAGAGGCCACGAGAAGAAAAGCTTTGAGCGTAAAAGGACCACCACAAGGTGTTACAACGTCACACTCCAATAATAAGGTAACATCTTGAGGTAAGTTGTCATTAATTAAGCTTTACCTTAATTATGGTTCGTTCATAAATAAAGAATTAAACATGTTGGAATAACAACCTTGCTTGATCTAGCTTTTTAGCTCAACATGTTTTATTTCTTTAGTTGTTCCTACCACCACTCTCCCGATCTCATAATTCCCAATATAAATTAAATTGTTGCTCATCCCATTGCGGAAGAAAGTTATTGTCATCAAACTATTGATGCTTAATCTCTTGCTCTTATCACTCTCATCATAAATAATAAACATCAACTTTGCCTTGTTTAATTTGCCTAAGGTTAGGGAAGAATGAATAAAGTTTTGGTTCCATTGGTGTTTTCCCACCAACAGGCCCATGCACTTGATCTCTACCTTGTCTTTGCAAGCGGGACATACTTCGAGCACAACGTGGAGGAGTATCTTACTCTCTCAAAATTCTATAAGGAAATGTCCCGACCCACAAGCAAGCAATATGAGTGTTGCCATCCTCGAGAGATCATCATCTCGGAGACGCAAATCACCAAGATCGATGATATACTTGAGGAGTGAGTAAGGTAAGAAGTCTTGTTCGGAGGACTTAAAACATTGAACCCTCGCCGAAAGGTAACTTCGGTAGTTATCCATATTTAATTATTAGCATTGCATCTCAAATTACATATCATATTTATCTTTTTGCATCTTGCATTAGCATATTTATTTCCTTACATTGCATAATCATTTTCCTTTAGCATATTTAAATTTTTGCATTAGCATTGCATTGAAAAATTCTCAAGCCCCATGTGAATAATCTTATGGCGTATAACAACCCATAAGGATATTCACCATGGTTGTATAAAAAAATAATTATGCATTCATCTAGTTGCATTTCCATTATAGTTCTTTGCATACATACAAAATTATAAAACTCCAAAAATAGTTAGAAGAAAAATCTTGCTAAAGTTCTATCTGGAATAATCATGATTCATCTTGAAAATCTTTAGACACATGAAGCCTATGTGGCAAACCACTAACGCTTAATCAAGGTCCACTAGCTTTGTTGTCTATTTGAGTTCAACAGGATTTAAAGGGAGAAAGACATGATAGGCCGACTTCATCATCACTATCTATCTCAACTTCCACATCAACAAACCCGACACTCCAATCCGGCTTGGGGGACAAAGACCCAGTTATCATGATAAGTATCTCTACTACTATATTTATATTATTATTTTTATTAGCTAATATTTTGGTTTGCTTAGCTTGCTAAGAGTATAGTTCATAAAGTCGTTTAAAGAGTCTTTAGTAGAGTGTGATCTTTAAAGTGTGAATATAAATAAATAAAATAAATAAATAAATAAATAAGAGTGTACAAGAAGTTTTCTTTTCCACTGACATAAAATGATCTCTGAAGATAAATCTCATGCATGGAAATGATGAATAGTTGCTCCGCCGTAATTCCTTTTCAGTACCTAGCTTTCAAGCTTAATTTCTCTTGAGCCTTAAAAATACAAATCTGCTTTGATTTGAGATTACGTTGAACACTGAAACCTATGGGTTGCAAATTGCTTGCTCTAAAGTCTAGGTAATTGACGGATATGATATATGAGAGTCTAAGTTTGCTATTGATCTTACTCCTAGTGATACTAGATTTCTGAAGATTTATTTTGAAGATTTAAAAGTGCACATGATAAGTTCCTATGTGACAAAGTGTTGAACCTCCTATCACAGACCATATATACATGCTCCCTAGATTAAGAAAACCTTTTGACATATATAGGCTGCTTGCTTTGCATTGAGTTTGTTCAATCTTTGTCGACCCCTAGAAACTTGTCATGCTGATCATATACACTCCACTATATCCACCATATATATACCACTATCCATTTCACTTTAACCACTAAAAATGTTCTACTCCTATCCCGGGAGAGAGCAAAAAAAAAAATATTTCCTATACCCATCCATTCATTGCTAGCCAATATCTTACAAAAAGCTCCATTACTTTGTCTATCTTTTAAAAAAGTTATTGCAAAAGAGATTTGGGTTGTATATCTTAAAAAAAGAGAAAAAGAAAAGGGGAGATGAAAAATGGACAAAAGTCCTACTACGGGCGAGTAGAGCCTACCTCCCTAAGAAAAGAGATGAAAAATGAACATGTGTTCGAGGGCGAGTAGAGCCCACATCTCTAAAGAAAGATGAAAAATGGACAAGTGTCCGAGAGTGAGTAGAACCCACATCTTTCAAGAGAGGAAATAAAAGACAAAAGTCTAGGGCCAGCAGAGCCCACCTCTCTAAAAAAAATAAATAAATAAAGAAAAAAAAGATACAACCCATTCTCTACAAAATTTCAAAAGAGAGATAGTTCCTCAAGGAGAATAAGTAAGATTTTTCCTCGTCATTCTATCCACTCTACTATATTCTCTACTATATATATTCTATCCACCATACACATGCACCACTTGATCGGTGTGATTTGTTACTTTGGATCCATTGCTTGAACTTACAATATATGCTTAGTAAGTAGATATAGTTTTCTCCCACCTATGAACTCCGGATATAAGCCTTAGATATAGGGTGAGAGAGAAGAAGGCATAATGTCTTCTTGCCTTAGTCCAAAAATACCACATATTATGAGAGAGAGGCAAAACAACCTTGTTGCCTTAGTGAGGATTCACAAATATTACAAATGAGAGACTTGAGAGAGTCATACAAGGAACTTTGAGTTTTATTTTGAAAACCCGCAAAAAACTCGGAAGGACGCTTGAACAAAGAGTTTGAGATATGGTGCTTGACTTGATTGTTCTATCTTTCAATTACCCAAGATTTCAAGAAAAAGCTATAAGCTCCATGGTTAAAGGTAATACGGGTAAGTTAAAAGTTATCAAAAATTTATTCTTATCTGGAGAGAAATTTTATTTGAAAGCATGTGTACTTTTGAGGTGTGAAAGCGTTGTAGCAACTCCTGATCCATTGCTAAGTTTGGCTTTGCTAGGGACTAGCAAAGGGTAAGCTTGGGAGAACTTGTTGACACCTATTATAGCATAATATTAATAGTCAACTAGACATGAAATAAGGGCGTAAAATGAATATCAACATAGATTAGGGGCTTTACTAACATAGTTCCACAAGTTTTGGTGGTTTATATATATTCGAGGGGACTAAACAGGGAAAAGCCTAGAGTTTGCAAGATATATGAAGCATAAGCATGTTACAAACATATTCCAAGATAGCACCATTGTAAAGAGCTCGTCGAGACGATCGAAACAGATATATTGTTTGCTATATTCGTAGAGTCGAGAATCAAAAGATATCGATTGCGAGAGCGAGTTCACTAAAACGGTCATAACTTTCTCATACGGACTCCGTTTCTGTAAAATACCCGTCATTACGAAGTTGTCGGCGAGACCGACGCACCCACAAAATTTGAACTCATAATTCTGCAAGGGACAGGCGGCCGCCAGGCTTTTTCTCGCCGGCCGCCAGGGTCCAAAGCCCAAACAGGCCCGGCTTTGTATGTCGGTTTGTAACCGACCTTGAGGTTGTATCTACACCGTTGCCAAGGTCGGTTTGATCCAAAGGCTATCGTTCATCGCCAAGGCCTATATAAGAAGACCCCCTGACCCCTGGGTGAAACCCTAACTCATTCTAATTCATTCTACTTCATTATCTCTTAGCCGTAGAGGTATCCCAAAGTAAGGATAACCTCTCTCTAAGGGATTAGTGAATTAGAAGAAGATTAGAAGAGGATTAGTTATGTAATTAGAATTAGATTAGCCATGTAATTAGAAGTAGATTAGATCTAACTTAGATCTAATCAAGACTAAAGGAGAGTTGAGCTATGCTTTGGTTCTGGAGATGTCTACAGAGTTTGGTATGTTTCATATCTTATCTTTGGATGACTTGTGATTTATATATTTATCTTCTCTATTACTTTATGCTTTTCATATATGGTTAAGTATAGTTGTTATATTATTGCATGGGATCTCCACTCGTATTGAGGGCTCTAGTTATGCTAGTTAGCTAGAGTAGTAATTGATAGTGTAGACTTGGTGTCTAGACTAGAGATTACCCCGAGATTGCACCCAACCCCACGGATAGTTTGTGGTAGCCCTGTGTGGTGACACCACGACGGCCGACGTATTCCACCACGTTCGGGTTGGTGTTTGTAGGACCGTGGTCGGAGCTTCCTAGCCCCCTTCTCATCTCTTTTACGTGGCTAGTGTTACGATGTCCCGAAGTGTTATGGTATAATTGCTATCATAGAACCTAAGTAATAGAGAAGTGCATAGGAACCTTGATCTCTCTTTGACCTCTTGATTAGTTTAGTTATCCTTTTATAATCATAGGTATGTTAATAATTTATTCTTTGTTATTCACTAACCCATTACCCCCTTACTTTAGTCTAGTGGTTTGCTAAGTTAGTAGATACATGATTGTGACTTATTAGAATTCTTTAGCCAAAGCTTCCCTGTGGATACGATACTCTAGAATACTCATTCTAGGGAAAAGCTATAATGGTAGGTGTTCTGTGCGCTTGCAGAATCCTTAATATTCTTTTAGCACTTAACAAATACCAACAGCGGCGGGACCTTAAAGTTCGTGGGCTCGTTCATGAAGAAATTCTGGGCGGTCCACGGGCGCGCGGAGGCTGCGTCCCTGGCTCGCTCCCTTTTTTAGGAATTTTCTGCTCTCATTGTCTTGGGTTACGGTTTTCTTTATTTCCTTTTTCGCTAGTTTTGATTGTTTTATTTTCTGCGCAGGGTGGTACTACTACGGAGGTTCCTGTTGGGTGGGCCGCGTGCTTGGAGGATCTTGCCGAGGGTAGCTTCTCGACCACCCGCCTCCGGGGGGGAGATCGCCTTCCGCCGACAAAGACGACGAGGAGGTGTAGAGGAATAGGAATTTTATTTTCTAGTTTTGCGGCTGTTGGGCCTTTTGTGCGGATGTATATCTCCGCTTGTAAAAATTAATGGAGTACTTGTTGAATATAAATATAATGTTTCATTTGAACCAATGCTTTCCTGCGCGGGTTCCTGAAGAGGTGCCTGCGTAGGAAGTTGACCCTTTGTGTTTTTATCGGGATGGGGTGTATGTTGACGGAGGTCTCGGTTATTTTGGAAAGAGACCTTCGACGCCCCTAGTGTCGATGAGATGTATGAAGACGTTACTCGTTTGACCTAGGGGACGAGCGTATGCCCTTTACTTAACGATGTAGCTTGGGAGGGACCTCCGCCCGGATCATTGTAATTCATGTTCGATGTAGCGATAACTCTTGTAATGATACATATTGTATGAATAAAGCAGAGCTTGCTAAATTGTAATCGGATTACTGTCTTGATTACATTTTGTATCTCTTCTTTCAAGTTTTATTTGCTACCTCCGCTTGTGTATTTGACAGCGGAGGATAGTCACTTGTTTGCAGCGCCAATCCGGTCCCTTTCGCTGCGGGTAAACCATGTGCTGGGTCATTTCGTTTTTTGGTTGACCTCCGCTACACGTATGGAAAGTACTGCTTGTTGCTCCGCTTCGCGGGTCTTCGCCAAGGGTCTCTCATTTGGGTGTTTGATAGGATTTTGAGGCTCCGGGGGGATGTTACGAATTCTTACGCGGTCTCCCCCCTTGGCCTGCCCAAATGCTTGGCTTGTTATGATTTCTTACACGGTTTCCTCTTGCTCATGGGCTATAGTGGCGGAGGTCAACATCCTCACCCATTTGATTGCTGGGGTTTGTACGTTTGATGTTCTTCCCGGTGGGTGGTTTAGTGTGTGTGTGTGTGGGGGGTTGGTCTTGTTTTATAGTGGTTAAGTAGTTAAGGGGATTTATTGGTTTCGTCCTATGGTTGGTGTGTTAGGTCAGTTGGGTTAGTATATAACTAACCCTTTTTCCCCCTGGTCATCTCTGGTAGGATGGGTCATTCTAGCAGTGGCTTAGTTCGAGTGTACTGAAACCGTGTAAGGATTCATACTTGGTAGACTAGGTGTTGTACTTGGTTTCCTTCCTATTCGTTGGCTGGAAGCCCAGACTAGAACAGGCACGGAGCTATTAACTCTTGCCCGTGTACTATTAATTCTTGGCGGTGAGCTACGGTGGTGTTGATCTCAGCCTGCTGTGTCCTGGGGGTTTGTTCTTCGGTCATAGCTCCGCTTAGAGCTTCTTCAGGTCTGCTGAGTACCCTCCTATCGGAGGTTGGCTCGGTTGAAGATGCCCTATGGCTGTCTGCGGGTGCCGCACGAGGGACGCAGCGTCAACGCCGGCGGAGGTTTTCTTATGCGAGCGGCGTGAAGCGGTTGCCTAGCGTGGCGGTGTAGGTCATCTTCTTTGTCTTCTTTGTCTGTTCTACCACTGTACCAGTCGGTGCTACCACTGTACCATCTTCTGCGAAGATGTGAGTAGCTTCGACAGAACAATGTCGAGCACCTTTGTAACTTATGAAGATAATGGAGAATAATAATATCTGAGATATATTCATCCTCCTTGTTTGCCTTTGTTGGCGGAGGCTTTGCTGATGCCCGAGTTGGACGTGTCTTTTTTTCACTTTTTAGTAATTGGCACGTTCTTTTGTGCCACCTCAATCGCGTACGCTTCGGTAGGGCTTTTTCGAGGATTTTCGAGACCGTTACGTAGGTTACGTGGAGGTCATTTTTGGCTAGAACCTCCGCGTTCTATCCGAAAAATGTCCTCGCGCTAGTTTTTTTCAATTTTGTCGAATTTCATGACTGCGTTGCTAGTCACTTTTGACTTTCGCTTTCCTTTCTGTATTGGGGAGAAATTCCTCTTTATATCTTAGAGGATTTTACATTAGTCCCGCCTCATTAAAAACCTCACCTCCTCTAGGAGTTCCCCTGTGAGGAAAAGAGTGCGAGACCCTGATTGCGAAAACTATAAATCCTACTGCTACTTGCTGGAAAGTAAAGTAGTAGCCGACCTCCGCTTATATTTTTGCGGGGGATGGCTTTACATGTAGTATTTTGCGGAGGTTGTCCAAATTCCACGTGTGGTCGGAGGTGTTGCCCTCTCCATCCACTAGGCGGAAGGCTCCTTGCCTTGTCGTTGCTTTTTGCGATATAAGGGCCATCCCATTTTGCTTGCAATTTCCACGTGGTTGAAGCGTTTGGTTTCCTTCGAGCACGAAGTCTCCATCTCCGATGTTCTTTTTGACGGACCTTGCCGTCTCTCCATTTTTAGTCTCCGCTTGGTATTTCTCAGAGTATGTTTTCTACGGCTTCCCGGCCTTGTGTGTTCCAGTGTTTCTTTGGCGTATTCTTCGTCTTCAGCCATTTTCTGTTTCATGACGCAGAGGCTTTCAGGCTTTATTTCCTCCGGGAGCATTGCTTCTTCTCCGTACATGAGCTTGAATGGAGTGAATCCGTGGCTCGCGAAAACGTTGTGTTATGTGACCGGATGACCTTGGGTAGTTCATCTCGCCCACTTGCCTTTGCGGAGGTCGAATAGGGTCTTTGATATTGCGAAGAATATTATTCCATTTGCCCTTTCCACGACTCCATTGGACTCTGGGTGGTAGACTCTTGCGAAGGCTATCTTTGTTCCCATTTGCTTCTGTAACTCTCTCGAATTTGTCCGAGTCGAACTGCTTTTGCCGCATCGATTGTTATCATCCTTGGAACTCCGAATCTGCAGATTATGTTTTGCCGCAGAACTTGATGATAGATTCTGAAGTTATCTTCGCCCCGATGGCTTGGCTTCTATCCATCTAGTGAAATACTTTCGACACCACGATTGCGTATTTGTTTCCCCCTTGCGCCGTTGGCAATGGACCGACAATGTCTATGCCCCACCTTTGCAATGGCCAAGTCGGAGGTATTACTTGTGTTTCGCTTTGAAGGGCTTTTTGGGTTTGGTGCAAAGTTTTGGCAAAGCTTCACATGTCTTCACGATCTGCTGGGCGTCTTTTATGTGTGTTGGCTAATAGAAACCTTGGCGGATGGCCTTTGCTGGCAGAGCTCTTGGGCCGATGTGAGATCCGCACACACCGGCGTGTATTTCATTGAGCAGTTCTAGACCTTCGCTTTGTGAGACGCACTTGAGCATTGGTTGTACTAGTCCCCTTTTTGAAGAGTTGGCCATCGATGAGGGTGTAGTTTCTTGCTCGTGCTTCCGCTCGGCCGCCTCCGCGTCGTTTTCCCGGTAGCTTATGTTTTTGAGGTTATCAACTATTGCTCGCCCCGTCTTCGCCTTCCACCAAAGATGACCGTCTTGAATGCTTTTTTTCATTGTTTCATTTGTCGGCTTGTGTGTGACGTTGTAGATGGTGTTCTAGGGCATGCGGAGGTTGTTTGCTGCTGCCTTAGCTAAGGTGTCTGCTTCATTGTTTTGGTCTCGCGGGATGAATTTCACTGTGAAGCCTTGGAATCTTTGTTCCATTGCTCTAACCACCGCAAGGTAATTTACAAGTTCTGGCTCTCTGGCCATACACTCTTTTTCCACTTGACCTGCCACTAGCATTGAATCTGTTCTGACTTCGACCAGTCTTGCCCCGTAGGCCATTGCCTTGGTGAGCCCTAGTATGAGCCCTTCGTACTCGGCTGTGTTGTTTGTCTGAGTGCATTCCAGTCTTGTGGCGAAGTATGACTTGACGCCTAGGGGTGACATTATGACCGCGGAGGCTCCTGCTCTATTTCTGCCCCATGCCCCATCTGTATAGACTGTTCATAGCTCCAACTGATCATTCTGTCCTTTATGCTTGTGCGGTGTCCATTCTCGCTCGAAATCGGGCTAATACTTGGGATTGTATTGCGGATCTGTGGACAAAGGTTATTTCAAACTGGGAAAGCTCCGCTACCCATTTGCTGATTCTGCCCGATGTTTCCTTGTTTCTTAGGACCTCCGCTAGTGGCTGTGATGTGGGTACTACAATTTTGTATGAGTGGAAGTAATGCTTGAGTTTTCTGGATGCTATCAAGAGGGCGTATGCTATCTTTTCTACTTCTGTGTAGTTGATTTTGGCTCCTGAGAGTGCCTCTGAGACATAATACACTGGGAGTTGAGTGAGGCGGTCATTTTCTGTTTTCTCTTGTACCGCTATCACTGCCGACGGCGTAGTCCGACGCCGCAGGTACAAGAGTATGGGCTTGTCCTGCTTCGTGCATCGTTATCTTGGAGTCTGTTCTTGCGGATATTCTTTGAGTTTTGCAAATGCCTCCGCTTGCTCTTTTTCCCATTTGAATTGTGCTTTCCCTTGAGGGCCCGGAAGAAGGGGAGGCTTTTTTTTTCGCCGACTTGGAGATGAATCTGCTCAAAGGCTTTGCGATTCTTCCCTGTCAACTTCTATATTTCTCTCTTTGTTTTTGGCTCGCCATGTCTCCGATTGCCTTTGTTTTTTCTGGGTTGGCTTTGACCCCTGAGTCGACGATGTAACCTAAGATCTTCGCTTTGGTGGCCCCGAAGACACATTTTTCGGGGTTTAGCTTGAGGCCTGATTTTCTTAGATTGGCGAACAAGTCGGAGATGTGGTCTTGTGCTCTTTTGCTTATGACTATGAGATCATCCACATATGCAATCATGTTTTTGAGCAGCTTGCCTCCTCAGGACCTTGCCTATCATTCCTCGCGAAGGTTGCGTCGGCATTTTTTAGTCCCTCTCGGCATTCTTACGAAAAACAAGATGTTCGAATGGTGTGGTGAAGCTAGTTTTTTTCTTCGTCTTCCTTTCTCGGCCCGGTTGATGATATCCCGAATAGCAGTCGAGTAGAGAGAACCTTCAACACCCTGCTGCCTTATCAACCGAGGTGTCTATTCTTGGTAAGGGGTAATTGTCTTTCTTGGTTGCCTTGTTGAGGTCAGTGAAATCTATGCACATCCTCATTTTTCCTGATGTTTTCTTTGGGACGAGGATGACGTTCGCCAGCCAGTCGGTGTACTTAACTTCCCCGATGACTTTGGCATCGAGTAGCCTCTGGACCTCCGCTTGAGCCGCTAGTATTCTGTCCTCTGACATTTTCCTCTGTCGCTGCTTTTTTGGCTTCATTTTGGAGTTAATGTCTAGGACATGTTCAATGGTTTGTCTGTCTACTCCGCGGAGGTCTGCTGCTGACCAGGCGAAGATCTCCTTGTTTTTGACAAGGAGCTCTGTCAGTTCTTTCTCTTCTTCCTCTGGCAGGTCCGCACTGATTGTAACTGTGTGATCGGGGTCGTCGTCTATCTTTATCTTTTTTGTTTTCTGTTGGCCTTTGACGCCTGTTTGCTCTTTCTTCATGTCTAGCGGATCTGGGCCTTCGCTTTCTACTTCCACTGAATTGACATTTCTGTGAGCTCGATATATAGCCTTTTCTATATTTCTAGCTTCCTTTTGGCTTCCATGTACTGTGATGGTACCGTGAAGTGCTGGGATTTTCATGCACAAGTAGCCCATGTGTATGGCAGCATTGAATTTGTTTATAAATCCTCTGCCGAAAATTGCATTGTATGGGGGGTAGACGTCGACGATGTCGAAGGTTATGTATTCTGTTCTGGCACTTTTCCCCTCTGCGAAGGATACTGGTAGGGTTATTTTCCCCGGGGCTTGCACTTGTCTTCCGCCGAACCCTATGAGGGGCGAGTCGGACCTACCGTAGCTGATTCCTATTAAAGCTCATCTTATCAAAGGCGTTGGCGAAGATGATATCACGAGCTCCCAAAGGTGTCGACAAGGACTCTTTTCATTTCCCATGTTGCTACATTTGTTTCGATTACCATTGCGTCGACATGAGGGTAGCTTTCTAGTTTGAGATCCGCTCGAGAAGGTGATGGGAGTCTTCGACCATTCTCCGAATCCGATCCGACAGCCGAACCGCCACGTTATTTACTAGGCGGAGGTGGTCTCTTTTTTGGTTTTGGTTTCATGTTCCATTGAAGATCCCCCGCTATCGGCATTATGGTTCCGATAGATGGTAGCGGAGCGTGGGGATTGTATTGATTTTCTAGGTTAGGCTCGTTTTCATGGGAGCGCGGTGGGGGTCCTAGTGGCGGTGGTGGTAAACCTTGGTTTGATACTTGGTTGGCCGGCCGCACACTCTACTGTTGTCCTGCCTCGATATAGGTTAGGTGTTGTCTTGGGCTCGAGTAAGACATGCTCGACTCGGTGTGTAGTTTTGAGCTAGTTGTGGGGCGATGGTCTCCATCTTTGGTAGGAAGCTGGGGTAGTAGGCGTTTGCTAGTGTGGTAGGGTGTACTTGATTTGAGGAGAGGGATGGGTACACCGGGCAATATTGCTGGTGTTGTCCCTGAGTTGGCGGAGGCTTAGAGCGTGTGTAGTAGTAAGTGTTGTTGACCTCCCTTGTTGGCTGCGGAGGTTTGTTAGTGGGACTCATTTATTCAGTCCCTTGAGTGCCTTGTCTCTTTCTTGATGAATGACCGGCGCCTCGGTATAGTGACCTTTTTCTTCGCCATGAATGGCGCAGAATCGCTTTCTTGGTCTCCCCTGCTCCAGTTTTTACGAGGTCCCTTCTCCCGGTATGGTTTTACGGTGGTCTTGCTCCTCGATTCTTTTATGGCCTGTGCCCCGCTCGTATGCGATTCATTGTTAGGACCTGCTGCCCCCCTGTACTTGCTTGGGTTGTTGTTGCGCGGAGGTTACGTTGGCTGGTTCCTCTTATTGCCCTTGGCTTGTTGCTTGTCCATGTTTAGCTCCTCTAGCCTCTTCCGGTAGTCGCCGTCCGACCGGATCCAAATCTCGAACTGTTCGCAGAGGTCCTGCATTGTTCTTGGTTTATTTCTCGCCAGTTCTCCAGTGAATGGTCCCAGGGCGGAGCCCTCTAATAGCTGCATCTATAGCTACTTGGTCAGGGGCGTCCGGGGCCTTCGCTTTGAGTTGGAGAAATCTTTGGAAATACTCTTTCAGAGGCTCATTGTAGCCTTGTTTGCATTGAAATAAGTCCATGGAGGTGAGTGACTTGCACGCGACCGGACCTTTGAAGTTTTCCAAGATCTTCTTGTGGTGGGTTCTCCCACGAATATATGGTCTTTGGGTTTCAGCATGGAGTACCATGCCAAGGCATCTCCTTCGCGGCGATTATGAAGGCCTTTGCCCGATCGCATCGTTGCACGCTGCGGAGGCTACTGCTGCCTTATAGCTCATTATGAACTGATGAGGATCTGTTTTCCCGTTGAACCTTGGGAGCTGGGTGGGCTTGTATCTGATTGGCCATGGTGTCCGCCGTATTCCTTCCTGATAATGGGGACTTAGGGTCGAAAGACCTTCTCGATCCTCGCGGGACATTATGGGCGTCGGGGTTGGGGCGAAGCTTCCGAGTCAACGCCCACGACCACGTGACTCGTCATTGGGATCGACGGGATGGTCGGTGCCGGTCGGGCCGACCGGGTCGACCGACAAATTGTAGGCTCAATCTTCGCTGCGGGGAGTGCCATCTGGCCGCCTGATTTCGGGCGCCGTGGCGACGCGCTGCTGCGCCGAGGGATCTCCCGCGTGGTCTGCGACCGCTTTGTCTCTTTCCCGCCGCAGCCTTCGAGCGAGGCTTCGCAACCGGCGCAGCTCTTGTGTTTGTGTGGGACTCCGCCCTCCGGGCTCTGCCGTCTCTTCCGACTCCGCCGCCTCTTCCTCCGCTTGTGGCTCTTCATCAAGCGGAGGATCCTCCCTCGGCCGTTCGCGTAAGTACTCCTCGTGCTACGCTTGGGGGCGGTTATTCTTTAGCGGGGTGGGGATTTTGCTTTGGTGGCGGTGCTCTTCCTCTTTTGTGGAGCCATGGTTTATCTCGCTCGGGCCCCACGGTGGGTGCCAATGTTGAGCTAGAGGTCTCAACACGGAAGGGGTGCCTCTGCCCGAGCGGTGCCCCGGGGGGAGACTTTTCGGGGACGAGAGGATCGAATGTAGGCATTAGAATAGTAGTGACCATAAATGGTATTCACCAACCTCCTAAATGAGGGAGGACTCCTCCCTATTTATAATTTCCTCACGATGCCCGGGAACCTAAGATTACAAGTTTGCCCTCCAATATTCCCCTGCATATTCCCTTGAACACACACGACACGCGGACTCATCTTGTATTCTCACTGGCAAAGACCGCCTTTAGCTTCCAGTGTTACGATTCACGGCTTGTGGCCCCCGCCTCGAGACCTCCGCTGGTCGCTCCGAGTTCCTATGAGACTCGGCCTTGATCACCCCCGATGCTCATTTTCGGATCTGGGGGGAGGTGACCTCCTCCGCGTCACGGTGCCACGACTGGCGGAGCTATCGGAGACGAGGAACCGCCAAAGCCGCGATCGGCGTCTCCATCCTTCTTGATGGCAGAGGTCCGGGGTCGCCCGTCTCGCCAGTAAGAATCCGCAAAGGAAGCTCGCGTCGCATAGGCCTCCGTGCACTTTCGCCGGGGCGTCACCTCCGAGGGTTGCCGGGATCCGTCCCAACAAGTATCTCTTGTCGTGGGGCCGCGATTCTGGATAAAGGATAGAACGCGAGGGGCAAAACCTATGTCGCAATTAATTCCCAGTCTACATTTACCAACCCTACATTGTGGGCGTATTATTGAGTCGCCCTCTCCGTGAGAGAGAACGGAAACAACTTCCACCTCAAGGTGTCATGTGTCATGCCTGCAATAGTCAGGCATCCACAGAGCTGCTCAAACTCCCGTAGGTGATGATATGGGTTTTCATATTCCAAGCCTGAAAAAGGCTCAGCCCCGGAACCATGGCTATGAAGCCGGGGCGAGCTCATAATCGAAGCCGTGATTGGCTTCACAGATCGAGTGGTTCTACTGAGCTCGCCCTTAGGAGCGGATAGGATTTGGATGATGGGTTGCTCCATGGGTAGGGAACTGTTTTTGGGTTTTTGTTTTATAGGAGATATTCTAGACACACGGGTTGACTAGTTCCGAAATACAACTACGACAACCGCCCCCTAACGATGCCAAAAATGCTTGTTGGTGTTTCTAGCGAAAGCAAAGAAAGTCCGCAAGCACACGGAAATACCAAGTAGCACTTCACCCAGTGATAAACAGGGTGATAAGAACGAGACTAAACTACTTCTCTTGCTCAAGTGTGCTGAATTCTCCTTGGAATGGTTGTTGGGAGAGAGGTAGGAGGTCCCCTTTTATATCTTGTGTAGAGGGGTGTCTTTGGAAAATGGCCACCACCACCATAATATGCAAACCGACCAGAATAGGCGGTTTGGAGGTTCACTGCACCTGGTCAAGCCTCGCCACCGACGTTCTCTCGAGTGAATAAACCGCCTCGCACCGCCCGCCCCCACCTATCGCCAATGGGTGCGGGCGCACCCTGGTCAGCCCCGAACCGGCCCAACTTTGGCGTGTCACCTTGATTCGTTGCTTTGGGTCTTGTGTTGACGTGGAGAGCCAGAGTTTGTGGCCTGGCCGAGGTGAGTTGGGTTGGACTTGCCATTTGTTACGTTTGGGGTTTTTCCATTTATTTGAGTTTTTATTCTTTTTCTTTATATTTTGGCCCAAAGTGCACATGTCTTGTCTTGTACCTGCAAGATCCAAATATACACCAAAACTATGGAATTTGTTAATTTATAAACCCTATCTCTAGGTAGTTTTGGTGTATGTTGACGGTGTTTGATATGTAGTTGGTTACCGTCAACACATGCGCTGCCCCACCCCCCCGATGGACACCTTCCTAGGCCTCGCTCCTGGCTTGCACAAGCTGTCCTTCCCGACGTATGATGGCAAGAAGGGTCCTTCCCATGGATCAACCACTCGAGCAATTCTTCTCGTGAGGTCAAGGTATGCCAGCCACAAAGCAAGTTTGGTATGCCTCCTATCATCTCACAAGAGGAGCACAACAGTGGTACATGAGGCTATCCCAGGAGAAACCGGTGGCAGATTGGGCAAGCTTCGCCCAGTATGTGAACAAGCGCTTCGGTCAGGTAAGCACGGGCTGAACTACCGGAGAGCTGGCATCACTGAGGAAGACAGGCACCATGGATGAGTACACGGAGCAGTTCCTGGCGCACATGGCGCGTGTAGGCCACCTCGACGACAGGCAGCAGGTGAACATCTACACAGCCAGCTTGGGCGAGGCACTCAAGACGGACGTCGAGATGCAGGACCCCAAGGACATGGAGGCCGCCATGTCTCTCGCCAGGGCGTACGAGCAACGCCTGACGATCCTCTACAACTCCGGCAAGCCAGCACAGCAGAAAGGCAAGGCGACTGCGCCTATGGCCCTGCTGGTCGCCCCCTAGGCGCCCACCCCGTCAGCAACACCAGCATCGACTTGGCCATTCAAGCGGCTGACACCGGAGGAGATAACAGAACGACGCAAGGCCGGCCTCTGCTTCAATTGTGACGAGCCCTTCACGCGCGGTCACAAGTGCAAGCACCTCTTCGACATCACGATCTTCAATGACTACACTGACGGGCATGAGAGCGTTCCATTGGCGGACGTTAAAGAGGAGCCCGCCGACCTCGAGTCCTCTTTAGGGACCCCAACTCCGCGGTACGTGGTGCTCATTCTTTATACCTCGTCAGCATCATCTCAGGAACAGGTGTCAACATCGTTGTCAACTCGGGAGCAACACACAACTACATCGACCCCCGTGTGGTGACCACGGCAGGCCTCCGGACTCAGCCCATGTGTGTGGTGATCACCACTGGCACCGGCACCACCTCGACATGCCGGGCTGCCACCTTCGACGTTCCACTACGTATCGGCGCCAGCTCATTTGACATCGACGCCACGCCATGCATGTCGGCTCCGACATCAATGTCATCCTTGGCATGCCTTGGTTGGCAAGCTTGGGGAGAGTGACATGGGACTTCACCACGCGCCGAGCTCGGTACTACCATGACGGCAGCCCGAGCACGTTCACGTCGGCTCCACCTCCCCAGAGTGGGGGCGCCCTTGGCCCTGAGGTGCTCAGGACCAGGATCTTCACCGGCGCCAGGACACTGCCCTCCAGGCTGGGGAAACGTTCAAGGCATGTGTCTGCCTTGGACCTCTACGACACTTCTACGGGAGTCTTCGTACAGCTACGACAGGCCACACTAGAGGACCAGCACCTGCACCGCATCGCCCTTGACGTCACTACGGAAGCTGCTGCTCCAGCTTGGACGGTTGAGGACGGCCTTCTCCTCTTCGATGACCGCTTCTACCTTCCAGCTTCCTCTCCATTTCTACCGGACCTCTTTGGAGACCCCGTTGCGTGGAGGAGTTCGCAGGATCGAACTTCCCCGCCCCGGGCACCTACACGACCGCACCGACATCTTCAGCACCGACCGCCATCCTGTTGGGCGGCATATGGCCTAGGCGCCACCACGTCGGTCCAACCGTGGTCGCCTTCCTCGACGGCATGGATCGCCTCTTTCCCCTCACCATCGACAACTTCCACATCAGCTATGACGCGAGAGGGGGACGCACCAGCTCTCTCCATCCCTGTTCGACGTCAGCTCCTACATGTATGGTACGATGTTGAACTTGGCTGCTATACCCCCACAAGCCGTGACATCACCATCTGGCGCCTTCTTCCGCTCTTCGTCACCGCTCCGCCCGACGAGTGCTTCTTGTTCTTGGAGAGCCCGCCTCGAGACATGGTGCATCAGCACCTTGACGCTGGAGTGCCACGGGAGCTACTTCTCGCTGCCCGCCGCCAGACAACATCTTAGCAAGGAGAGGCCATCCACCAGTATATCTACCATGGCTACATCAGGAACCTTCACTACCTCCTGGAGTTTGCTCCAAAGCGAACCAGGGAGAACATGATCCTCAGGAACCCAGTGTAGGGCAGGCTAGTACTGCAGGTCGAGCTCATCATGCCGGGGGCACCGACCTCCACCCGTGTGTCACTATGTAAAAAGGCTAATAACCGCCAGTTGAGCCCGCAGACGCCACTAATAACGGCGCTCAGAAGTTGTGACATTACCGACGCGGGCCGGGCGAAGGCCGGTAATAGGTGGCGATGGTCCCATTAAGACCAATACGCGCCGGTAATAGAGGGTCATTACGCACACGCGTTCACGTAACGCCGCGTCTATTTTCTTAATCCGCACGCTGCTTTTTTTAGTTGGCTGGAACACCGACCCAGCGGCTTCTCGGCGACGCTTTTGAAACCGAGTGCCGCACCACCGGTATCTCGAACGCAGCGTTCGATCCGCGCGCATTTTCGGTGACCGATCGACCGTGGATGTAACCCCTAATTCAGACGCGCTTTTGGTTACGAGACACCTTTTTAAAGCGCCGCCCGCCAGATGCGGTACGAGTATTACGAGGCAGCGTGTGGATTCCACGGACTTCGGCGTGGTCGAACCCGTCCGTGTTACTTGTCACGGTAGAGAAGCGTGCCGCGAATCTGAGGCGCTTGGAACATACAAAGGGGTCTATAATGGCCAAATTAAAGTCGCGCGTTTATTTTCGGACAAGTTGTGTTAAGACGTGTACGTATATGCCATAACCACTACCGGCCTACGTTTATTTTCGGACGAGTTGTGTTAGCGGTGTATGCGTACATGTACCTAACCACTACCGACGCGCGTTTATTTTGAGGGCGAGTTGTGTTAGGAGGTAATGCGTACATGTCGCAACCACTACCGACGCCGCGTTTATTTTGTATGAGTTGTGTTAGCGGTGTACGGCGTACATGTAGCAACCACTACCGGCGTTTATTTTCGGGCGAGTTACGGTAGGAGGTGTCCGTACATGTCACAACCACTACCGACACGCGTTTATTTTCGAGGGCGAAAGAAGTTAGCAGGTGTCCGTACATGTCGCAACCACTACCGACGGCCAAAGCATATAGTTTGGGCGAGATGTGTTAGCGGTGTACGTACGTACATGTCGCGAACCGCTACCCGACACGTGGTCATTTACGGGCGTGTGTTGTCGCCCCGTATGCGTGCTGTTTTTACGGTATTGGGGACACGTATCGGTGAAGCGACGCTCGCGAGGTGCACGCTGGCAGATTTGTCTTGAGTCCTACGGTCGCCCGCCACGCTAGAGACGATGGATGTTGACACGCGTCTGTCACGAGACTGAATTTGGCTGGGCCACGCATCCGGTTTAAGCGGGCCTCCGGCCGCCCCGCGCGTATTTCCGGCCTTCCTTTGGGCCCCAATTTGGACTCGCATGTTAGGCCCGTTCTCTTGTGGTACAACGAAGCTGGGCCGTTTTCCGGCTAGCGTAGGTTATAACACCGCGGACATATTATTATTTAAATTATATATATATAATGCGTTGCCACACACTTGAATGGTGGGGCGGCACACCGCAGGTGTTGGGGGCAGCGGAGGAGCGACGCACGTGACGGCAGCTATACTACGTTGATGATTGATTTGCTATGCTCGCCGCTATATTTGGATCGCCTCCTTGGTGTCCGTGGTACGCCGGAACCCGCGGCACGCGACAGGCTCCAAGTTGGAAAGTTGTTCCTCCCTTGGATGCAAAGATCGAGGATCTTACGCCGAAAGCAGTCCTCCTCGCAGCTACAACGAGGAAGCACGCCGTCATGGCATCCGAGGCGGCATAGTTTCTCGCGTTGAATGGAGGCTAGGGTTTTTCCTTACCCCATACATGCTTCCCAAGAAGCAATCTCAACCGTTGAATCCAACCGAGATCAATCTGCACAAGCACCGGGCTTGTCGCCGGTTTGGGCTGCTTTGTTGGGCTCCAAATTCATCCTCCATATGG
Organism: Hyparrhenia diplandra; assembly: GCA_015847255.1. Classification (NCBI taxonomy): domain Eukaryota; kingdom Viridiplantae; phylum Streptophyta; class Magnoliopsida; order Poales; family Poaceae; genus Hyparrhenia; species Hyparrhenia diplandra. Next base: position 155,859 of record JADLZK010012073.1, on the reverse strand, counting down.
AAGAATAGCCCAACAAAATCTGTTCCTTTGCTTCATTTCATTGTAATCCAATCACAAGCATCCGCAATTCGCAACAGAAGCACGTCGTCACGGCATCCGAGGTGGCATAGTTTCTCGCTTGAATGGAGGCTAGGGTTTTTCCTTACCCCATACATGCTTCCCAAGAAGCAATCTCAACCGCTGAATCCAACCGAGATCAATCGGTGCACAAGCTAATCGGGCTTGTCGCCGGTTTGGGCTGCTTTGTTGGGCTCCAAATTCATCCTCCATATGGAAGGATAGCCCAACAAAATCTATTCCTTTGCTTCATTTCATTGTAATCCAATCACAAGCATCCGCAATTCAGGGGGTGTTTAGTTGGTGAAATATTTTGGGTTCGGGTATCGAAAGCACTTTTCGCTTGTATTTGTTAATTATTGTCCAACCATAGACTAACTAGGCTCAAAAGATTCATCTCGCACTTTTCACCAAACTGTGCAATTAGTTTTTTTATTTACCTACATTTAGTACTCTAAAAATACGTTAAAAGATTTGATGTGATAGGGAACCAGAAGCACTTTTTGGGTTCCTCAGAGCCCCAACTAAACATGCCCTCAAAGATAGGTAGCCTCCAGCTTTTGCGTAAAGGCTTGTTCTCGAAAGTGTGGGGAAACAAAAAAAAAAATCGAATGACCCTTCCATTCCAAATTCCCGATTCATTGCCATGATAAAGCTCATGATAAAGCTCAATCCGCATAATGCGAGAATGCATTGACAACACTAGCCTTCACACAACCAAAGTAATCGCTATGGATGTGTACACAAAGAAATCAGTTCCAAAACCACAAGCGCACAACAAAGTTTCAATAAACTATAAAACCGCACTATCAACCGCGGCAAAGGAGTGCCACAAAGAAACAAACAAGCTCATCATTAGTCTTATGATGTCAAGATCTCAATTTTTAAAATATGATAAATGAAAAAGATGACAAGCTAGACGCTCATGAGTTGAAGTTCTATCCATTGTAAACTCTAGACAATGTACAAAATACGACACAAAGAGTTTACAAAAATATTGGTCGTAATGCTCGGTCACACGTAACGCATGCTCATAAAGATCAACAATACTCCTATCATGCATATCCCCGATGTGCACAATGTCAAGGTAGAGCCCGCCACAAGGCAAAAATGTTACTTTTATGTCCTTGGAAGCCCCGACCTCTAGTTTCATTTTGCTTGTTGTTCATCCACATATTCGTAATCGGATTTGGCATGCTCATCCGAAATTCTATTTTCTCCGTAACTTTAGGAGATATACAAAGACATCATCCTACTATTATACAAAGATTATTAGCTTTCGAACCAAGTGTGGAATAATAGAACCGCCGAGTAGGGCTCTCAAAAAAAAAAAACTTGGCCCCTTCCATTCCATCTTGCTTCATGCCCATCATAATAAAGCTCAATCCGCATCGCGTAATGCATTGACAACACTAGCGCTCACACAACCAAAGTAATCACTTACACTTGTATATTAATGGAATGGCTAGCACTTACACTAGGTGGATACATCATGGGGAACCATTGGAGGTTATACTATATGAAAATGAGGGCCTTGCTAATGAACCGCACTAGTATCAATGATGATCTTTGCATGAGTGTGGTTGAAGAAGATGGCCATGATGATGGAATTTATAATATGGTGCACGAGGGAATTGTATACAAAATGAAGATGAAGGTAAAAGAAAAAGGTCTATGTGTGCAATTATATTGGAAGAGATGAAGCAAAGAACTCAAAGACGATAAGGGTGGCATCTCCACCGACAAGGACGAAGTTTTTCATCGAAGTTTTTCCCCCAAGTTTTTCTCTCTCTCGAAAAAATAGAGTAGCCAATAAGATACGACATGACAGGAGCTGCTAAACCATTACTTCCTAGCAGCTTCATGTGTACAATTTAAAATGACAAAGATATCCAAGAGCTTGCTAAACTAGCTTGCCATCGTTGGAATTTTGCAAACAAAAAAAAAAAAAAACTTGGCTCCAACGAGAAGTGGTAGTTACTTGACGGCCCATCAAATCGTATATGGGAAACGTAACCGACGAGAAGAGGTAAAGGAAGGGTGGAAATATAATTTAGTTTCACTCTCGTGGCTCCCATGCAAGTTTGCTAGAGTGGGAAGTTTGTAGATCTAGGATTGGTTTAGTTAGTGAAAAATGAAATGCGATTTGGGATTAGATTCGGTGTTTACGCAAGAAGATGTGCCTTCACCACGCTAGATCCTCGGCCAGTGCTTCTTGGGACTCCTCATCCTTTTATAATCTCCCCGCTGGGTCTTTGGGTTTGTACCTAGGATCAATCATCGAAAAAGGTATTTAAGAAGACAAAATTATTGAGCAATGTTGTACAAGCTAGATAGCAAACCTTTTTAGAGCCATGAATTAGCATTGGGCACCAAATTATTCTCCGTGTCACTCTCAAAGTTTTTAAGTGGAGCGTGGACCAAATTATTCCCGCCAGTAATGAATTAGCATAGGGCCACTAATTGTTTGAAATTCATATTCATTCATATAGCAATAAAAGTACCCCGCATTAAAAACCCCAAGGAGAAGTGCCTAGGCAATAAGTTACATGTGGATTATGTCACGTAAAAGTAGTCTTTCTATGTGATGCAAAGCAAATCAGAAGCGCTTGGAGCCAAAGCTCCCGCTTTCTCGCTAGCAAACAAAGCTCCAAAGGTACACATCCACATATAGCTTCACAGTTAGCCAAAGAATCGCCAACCATTTTTAATTTTCCCTAAATCAAACTAATGAGATGTCATCACCGTATGCAAGCTAGAAGTGTTGCACCAGATATATGCAGCAGCTTTTTGCATCATCAATCAATATGCTTACACAAAGAGCATGCATATGTATGTTAGCCATTAAAAGGATCGATAGCATGCAAGACATCTGAATTTGAGGATCCCTACGACTCTATCAATATGCTTACACAGTCGCATCAATATAACACACACATTCTCCTGAATTTGAGGATCCCTACGACTCTACACACATCTAAGATTGAGGATGCAAACCTTCGGGGGTGGTTGGATGCCGGCAAGTAGCGGGGAAGGAGCCGCCGGCCGGCGTTGGGCAACAAACGACGCCCGCAGTTGGAGCCGATGGACGGGGCGGCGCCTGCCGGCCGAGCAATGTGAGGGCACCACCTCGGCGCCAGCGGCCGAGAGCTGGACGGGCGGCGTCAAGCGGGGATGGGCTGCTGTTGTGCGTCGTCGGCGTGGGCGGAGGGTCGGCGGGGACGAGCGCCGCCGGGCAGCGTCGGCGGGGACGGCGAGCCGGGCGGCGCGCGACGGCGGGGATGGGGCGCCGCGCCGCCGCGTCAGCGGGGCTGGCCACCGGTGCGCCAGCGTGGAGCGGGCGGGGCGCGGGCTGCCTCGCTCAAGCGTCCGTCGGAGCGGCGGCGGCGGCCCGGTTCTCGTTCTCTTTTTTTATATAGAAAGTGGCGGTGGTTGGGAGTGAATGAGTGGGCTTCTAGGGTTAGCCGGGTGCTTTTATTTGGTGGCAACAATGTTGGCGGGCTTCTACAATATTTGGGCCCAAATTTTGGCGCCCACGCAAAAATTCGAAATTTTTAGGCGGTAGGAGCAATATACCGGGACCCTAGCGGTAGACGCGATATTTCGAAATTTTAGAAATTTCTGCCCGAATTTTTTAGATGCTTCACCCTTTTTGACCTGGCCTTCAAAGATACCTACAAATGAAACAAACAAAAATTGTCCGAGCTGAACACCGCAAAACATAGTGACAACGATTGCACAATTTGACTAAATGAACTTTCATTCGCACATAATTCGGATTACACATAAACAAATTCAATTCATAAATCTCAAGAAATATCACCTACATTTGAGCGTGTTAAAAAATCTCTTCAAGCAATATAAGCTAGAAACAAAATGTGGAATGTAAGGTACATATAAATTTTTTATCCAAATGTTAGTTACCTTCACATAGAGCTTTTGGAGGGCGGGGAAACGTTTCGTAAGACTAACAACATCATTAATGTCGAGATGGCATGCACACAACCAAAACTTTAATAGTTCCCATCAGAGAAGACATTGCCTGAGCGCAACTCCGCCCGTGCCGCCATGGTCGCCGGCGAAAGCATCTCATCGCTAACCCTCGGTGAGCTCTCATCTAAATTTCTAATAATTATATTATAGCTCAACACAGGGAAACAAACACATGTTGCAAATTAAAGCGTAACTGATGTTTACACAACAATATGACAACGGAAACCAAATAAAGCTAGTTTAGGGACATCTTGCACATCCTAATGAAGGCGTATGCCGCTGAGCGGCTCAATTTGGACGGCAAGAGTATGAACTCAAAACGGAGGAGGCACCGAGCGGAGCAAGTACCGGATGACGCCGCTCCCCGCCTCGTGGGTCATGCATTCTTCCGCCGCATACACGTGTTTGTTGTCGACGCCAGCAGCTCTACCGTCCGGAGCAGGTAGGGACAGGAATCAAGGTTGGGTTGAGGCACACAACGGCGATGAGGGTCCGCCTGGCCCAAAATACGGGCTTTCGGCATGCGAGATGGTTCCCACCGGCCGTCAGGTTGCGGGCCGCCGCTGATTCCATGGAGCGCGCCCGGAAGCTGCCGTCCGCGGGTTCCAACCGCATAAAGAAGATTCAAAAGTAAGCGCGCGGGTGTCCTCAAAGCGGCTCACCCCGAGGAGCTCCGGCCCCTTGGGATCCCCACGGGCGCCGCGCCGTCAACTTCACCATCCCCTCGTAGCGCCTGCTGGCCTCCGGATGCTCGGCCTTGAGGGAAGCCCGTACTGCAGCTCCCAGGGGAACTCTTTGTTTTGGCAGGGGCAGCACAGCGGTGTCGGCGGGCGGCACGGCGGATCGCCTCCTTGGTGTTGGTGTATCGCCGAACTTGCCGCAGACGCGATTTAAGCTCCATGTACATTGCATCGGCAACTTGTTCCTTCCTCGCCGAGGCAGCGCTATAGGATCTCCCCGCCGAAAGCAGTCCTCCGGCAAATGCAACAAAGAACCACGCTGCCACGGCATCCGCCGCCATCACCAAATTCTTCTCCTTCATCGCCTTGGGGGGGGGGGTGGGGGTGTGTTGGCGGTCATTATCAAGCATTTAATACCACCAACTCAGGTTCATTCCAAGGGAAATAAATAATCTCATGGTGCATATGCATTTATTTTTAACTTAGTTCCACTTGTATTGGTAGAAAACATGTTTTGTAGGTATAAAAGTGGAAACAGTATAAATACGCCTAATCAACAATGAAAGCACAAAACCGTGATTGCGCCTTTGTCAAGGGGGAGGGCCAACAACCGAATCGGGCAAAAAACGGGCCGATGCACCTACAGAAAATGAACCAAAGTGGTCCAAGAGGTGACACGCGAAAAGCCCGGCCAAACCGGGCCAAACCTCGGGCGGCCGGCCCCATGGGCGGGCGGCGCAAGCATGGTCCCGATCCCGCCGCACCTTCGCTGACTTTCACATGCCGAAATATTAACGCTGAAAGGACGGTGCAAAGTTTTGTTCCCGCCAAGAAGACCTCGAAGCAAGGAGAGCCCTCCATTCACTTCTCCTCTCCAAGATATAAAGAGAGGCACCCCCTCACTCATTCACACCATCACACACTTGATCATTTGATCATTCAATAAATCCCACACTTCACCATGTAACACATATACACACACAACCATTCACTCACTCACTTTTCCACTCACACACTCCACTCCACCACTCACACTTAGTACACATTGGAGTAGATGAAAGGAGCCAAGTTAGAATTAGAAGGGAGTGAGAGAGGAGGAAGTGTGGAGAAGAGGAGTAGCGACCCCTTCCGCCTCGTGCGTGAGACGGAGTTCAACCCGCCGCTCCCCGCCTCCGCATTTGTACCTCTACGGATCATCCTACTTGGTTTGAGTAAGAGATCCGCGTTCTATTTACGAATTATCTTCGAGTTTGAATTATTACTTTAATTATATGTTCGCGGTTCGTTGTTTACCTTATCGGTAGATGCTCTAGTAGAGGACTCGATGAAGACGGATGCTCCCGGCCCAACGCTAGAGTACGTGATAAGTAGTGTAGACGTGGTGTCTAAACTACGAGTCACCCTCGCTTTTGCCAATCACCCACGGTAGTGAGGTAGGCGGCGGTGGTGACAGCCCCTTTTGACCTTAGTATTCCTCCACGTCCGGTTGTGCGGTAGTCCGGAGGGCTCGGACCCTTTCCTCGGGACCGAGGGGAGAGCCGGTGGCTACGTGAAACGTATAAGAAAAGAAGTAATTTGGCTTTAGGATAATCCGCATTAGTAGAAACTCACTACCCGAGTTCACCCTTTCCATCTTCATCCCGGTAGCTAGTCGAGCCCCGACTTAACACCCGTTCCTCGTGGAAATTGATACCCCCGAACACTTCCCCGGGTGAAGTGCTACAACGGTATTTCCGTGCGCTTGCGGACTATTCTCGCTACGCTAAGAAACACCAACAAGCATTTCTCGGCGCCGTTACGGGAACGGTTGTCGTTATAGTCTTCGAACCTAGTCTACCCGTGTATCCTACATTATCCATTTCCACCCCGCCATTAAAACAAAAAATCTAAAAAAATTATGGAGCACTCAACTATTGCAAAACTGCGCTCGCCCGAAAGTGGCGCAGCTCTTAGAACGCCCATCTTCTTCGGCCCCCATCACAGCTTCGAGTTATGAGTTCGCCCGGCCTACCGGCCATGGTTCGATCAGTCCTTCTTGGGTTATGATTACGAGAATCCATACCATCACCTGAGGGAGTTTGAGCAACTCTGTGCTTGCCTCACCATTGAAGGCATGTCACAAGACACGTTAAGGTGGAAGCTATTCCCTTTCTCACTTGAGGAGAGAGCGAAACAGTGGTTCGACCACAACGTAGGGAAGGTAGCAGGTGATTGGGAGGAATTGCGGGCAAGGTTTTGCCAAGCTTTCTTCCCTATATCCCGAATTGCTTCCCTCCGTCCAAGAGATACTCGCCTCCAACAAGGGAAGAAGGAGTCGTTAGGTGCAGCCCGGGACAGATTCTCAATTTTAACGAGGTCCGGTCCAGACTATCCATTCCCACCATGTGTTTGCTTCAAAGATTTCTAGCCGGGTTTGACTAAAGAGTCTGCCCTGCAGTTAGACACGGCCGCGGGAGGGTCGTTTACACACAAAACCACGAGAGGAAGGGGAAGCCCTTTTAGACCGAATACTTGAAAACACCCCTCCTCTAGAACCCATCCGTATTGAGCGGTGTCCCCGACGAGGTTTCGCCGCTTCAAGCCGAACCTCTCAAAAATACGGACCCCAAACCAAACTGCCTCAAGATCAATAAAGTTTGTCTTTGAATATTTCATTGTGCACTTGTCTCTCTTGGTATTTTTTTGTTAAACTTCGCGTGAAAGAAACAAGTGTGGGGGAGATAAAATTCATATGCCATAATGACCAACTTAAAAACATAGACAAACTTTATCCTTTCTCGTCAATCTATTAAAAAAGAACCACACATTATCTCAATTTTTGTGCTTTTATAGATAGCATGATTACTTGAATTTCTCCTTCCCTGCACAAATAAGACTTGGTTTTTCCTATTGAAAAATAACCCAAAATCATGTTCCCCGGATAATCAAAACCTGAACTAGTATTCAAACAAAATAGCTACTTCCTTATTTATTGCATCTCGTCAAATTCAAAGATTAATGTTTGAGAAAGTTTCATGGTCCCAAGATCAAAACACATGTGCACAAATAAATTGGTGTTAAACCCTCATGCTTCAAAGACATGGGCTATGCTAAAAAAAAAAACGGCACGTGCCCGCATATAAACAAAAAAAACAATGGGTGCGTCGATGCCCGCCTATTCAAAAAAAAAAAAAAAAAAAAGAGAAGAAATAATGGACAAGTGTCCGAGGGCGAGTAGAGCCCACTTCTCCAAAAAAAAAAAAAAAAAGGGAGAAGAAATAATGGACAAGTGTCCGGTGGGCGAGTAGAGCCCACTTCTCCAAATAAAAAAAGCAAAGAAGCCCATGACTCTTTAAAAGCAAAGGGGCATCATAACTAAAAAGAACATTTCTCATATGCACATCTTTGATCTAGGAATATGACACTTCCCTCCATTAATCTAGAATTTGACTTGACATTTTATACAAGGAAGTAAGCAATTTTGTTGGTACTCTCAAGTTTGATTAAACCCGGGAACATAGCACAAATTCTTTTCAAAAAATTTGAAAAAAAAACAACCAAGTCTATTTGTGCAAAGTGTAAGTAGAAAGAAAGAACTCCCCGCTTATCTCCATCACACGATCATTCAAGATAATGTGGTAGAACACTTTGAATATTGACAAAGGAAACAACCTCACAAAAACCTAAAGTTCGACTTTTTTTTCGAGGATGAGTAAAAGCCAAGTGTGGGGGGAGTTGTTGACGGTCATTATCAAGCATTTAATACCGGCCAACTCAAGGTTCATTCCAAGGGAAATAAATAATCTCATGGTGCATATGCATTTATTTCTAACCAAGTTCCATTTGTATTGGTAGAAAACATGTTTTGTAGGTATAAAAGTGGAAACAGTACAAATACGCCTAATCAACAATGAAAGCACAAAACCAGATTGCGCCTTGTCAAGGGAGGGCCAACAGTCCGGAATCGGGCAAAAACGGGCCGATGCACCTACGGGAAAATGAACCAAAGTGGTCCAAGAGGTGACACGCGAAAGCCCGGCTCAAACCGGGCCAAACCTGGGCCGGCCGGCCCCCTACGGCGGCCGGCGCAAGCATGGTCCCGATCCCGCCGCACCTTCGCTGACTTTCACATGCCGAAATATTAACGCGGGAAAGGACGGTGCAAAGTTTTGTTCCCGCCAAGAAGACCTCGAAGCAAGGAGAGCCCTCCATTCACTTCTCCTCTCCACTATATAAAGAGAGGCACCCCCTCACTCATTCACACCATCACACACTTGATCATTTGATCATTCAATAAATCCCACACTTCACCATGTAACACATATACGCACACAACCATTCACTCACTCACTTTTCCACTCACACACTCCACTCCACCACTCACACTTAGTACACATTGGAGTAGAGGAAAGGAGCCAAGTTAGAATTAGAAGGGAGTGAGAGAGAGGAGGAAGTGTGGAGAAGAGGAGTAGCGACCCCTCTCCTCGAGGCGGGGACGGAGTTCAACCCGCCGGCTCCCCCGTCTCCGCATTTGTACCTCTACGGATCATCCTACTTGGTTTTGAGTAAGAGATCCGTGTTCTATTTACAGTAATTATCTTTGAGTTTGAATTATTACTTTAATTATACGTTTGTCGGTTCGTTGTTTACCTTATCGGTAGATGCTCTAGTAGAGGACTCCTGATGAAGATGGATGCTCCTGGCCAACGCTAGAGTACGTGATAAGTAGTGTAGATGTGGTGTCTAAACTACGAGTCACCCTCGTTTGCCAATCAGTCCACGATAGTGAGGTAGGCGGCGGTGGTGACAGCCCCTGTTTGACCTTAGTATTCCTCCACGTCCGGGTTGTGCGGTAGTCCGGAGGCCGGACCCTTCCGGCCGCATCCGGAGAGCCGGTGGCTACGTGAACGATATAAGAAAAGAAGTAATTTGGCTTTAGGATAATCCGCCGTAGTAGAAACTCACTACCCAGTTCACCCTTTCCATCTTCATCCCGGTAGCTAGTCGAGCCCGACTTAACACCCGTTCCCTCGGGAAATCGATACCACCGAACACTTCCGGGTGAAGTGCTACAACGGTATTTCCGTGCGCTTGGACTATTCTCGCTTACGCTAAGAAACACCAATAGGGTGGTGGGCCGGCGAGGGCGGGAGGAGTGGCGGCGGCGGTGCGCGTTGTGGGGATAATAACGAGGAGTGGAAAGCGAGTGGAGAGAGGAGTGAAGACAAGTCAAGTGACGGGGTTAGACACGCACATGATGGACCCAGGGGCACCTATTTTATACTATTTCACCGCACTTGAGTGTTGGTTACCGCCTTTTACGGCGAAAAAGGACACAAAAACTGTCTCCACTCCTTCAAGATCTACCACGGCGGACAATAATGGTAAGCGCCCGGTTGTGGAGTCCAACGAGGACAACTCTTCCCCGTCCCCTCGGAAGAAGCATCAAGGAGGAGAATGTATTATGACTTACTATTTAGATTGTGTGAACGATGAACTATCGGTGTTACGTCTTTCATCTGCTGCTTGGGTGTATATGTTGATGTTCGTCTCTTTCTTTATATGTATATTATATATATAATGTCCTAATCTACCTTTATGGAATATTGTAAATATTATGTTTGCCTATATGCTTCAATGTTGATGTAGTTTGATTTCTTATCATAACTCATAAGTGTTCATCTGCATGCATGCATGAGATGAATGATAGTCATGGTTTCAAAGGGTAGACCTATTCGAATCCGCATTTATCGTTTTACGTACTCCCGGAGTAGTTACTCCCGCCTCAATAAACCACGTTGCACATGTGTTCATACTTGTTTATCAGTTTGAGTATGTTTAGATACTCATATTAACACAGTCTAGATTTTACTACGCGAAATTTTTTTGAAGGAACCCATATTTTTTCATATATACAAACATATCACTACTGCTGTATATAAACAAAGTATATCCACATACTCTACGTATCCACCTACCCTAGATAGTCTAGTATGATCATATACTTAATCCCCATACACTCAGCCACCTCACCATGCATGATATCCTCCCGGTGGCAGCCCCTCTTTTTTGAACTAACTAAAAATGTTATAACTCACAAACCAAAAAAATCAAATTAAATTCTGATTACACCAACAAGACCTTGTATGGATATATTTCAATAAAATTATAGTTGGCCCCACTTGATGATAGTTGGTAGTATAGATTAAAGTAAAAAATAAAAAAAGAGAATGGTAAAAGGGACAAACTCCATGAGACGGATGGTCAAACATGAAGTTCAAAAGTTAAAAACGACAAACTCCATGAGATGGAGGGAGTAGTGTATTCTAACTCATCTCGGACACAAATAAAAACTAAATAATATAGCTAGTTTTGGGGACGGACACATCTCGCCGAAGGCGTGCATCATTGGGACATCCAATTCCAAATGGCCGGGAACGGATTACGAACTCAAGATCGATGCGACACCGAGCAATGCAAAGCATGGGATGATGGTTCCTCCGCCTGGTAGCGGTGGCGCGCGCGCGCTTGCATCCTTCCGCCATGATGCACGGATGTGGGGATCGACGACGATCTTGCGCCGCTCCGTACCATCGGGATCAACCAAGGTTGGGTTGCGGCCGCGGCCTCGATGAGGTCCTCCCCGGGCCCAATAACGCGCTTCCGGCCGATTATGGTTCACCCACGGCCCGTCGGGCTCGGGCTGCCGCTGATTCCATCGGCGGCCCGGTGCTTCTTGGTCGCGGGGTTCCGGCGGTGCGGCGGCATCGCCAAGAAGTAAGCCCGCCGAGGTCGCGGCATTAGCGGCTTTCGGAGGAGCTCCGGCCCCTTGGGATCGCCGCGGCGCCCGTCGTCATCCTCACCATCCCCTCGTAGCATATGGCCTCTCGGACGATTGGCCTTGAAGAAGCACCCTACCCGAGCTCCCGGGAAACTTTGTGCATCCCGGCAGGCGACGAATCCGACGGGCGACACGAGTCGGATTGCCTCCTCGGTGTCGGTGTATTAGCTGCCGGAACTTGCGGCGAGCGGCGAAGATCCATGTACCTTAATTCTTGAGACTCCTTCTTGCCTTTTGCATGATGCGTATTTGGAGGATCTGCTGCCTCGGCGCATTCCTCCGGCGGGCGGCGGCGAGCTTTAACGTCGTCCGCGGCATCTGCCGCCATCGGCGTCTAAGCGGTGTTGCCGCCTCTTGCCCTTCATCTTCCTCGCTCTGCCCTCCTTACCCTCATGAATAGCCGGCCTCTTGCCCTTCCGCAGACCGCAGCACGGGCAACCGACGCTTATGCCACACGCAACCCCCGAAGCAATAATGAACCGCTCGGCCGCCGCCGAGTCCCAATAAAAAGTAAGGATGTTTTGGTCAAACAGGTTCGGGAATATAAAAATCATCATCAAAATACCTCGCCGTTGGCGGCACCTCGTGTTCTTGTAGAGCGCGAGAGCCTTTTCCACCAGACGGCTCCTTATCTATGTAGTAGACGCGTGTATAGGGTAGGCGTAGGGTACATGCGAATCCTTGCATGCGAATCCTTTGCGTAATCCTACTCCTACACACCTCGCTGTAGGATAGGGCCCATGTCTGGCCTTGCATGCGAATCCTTTGCGTATGGCTCGCTGTAGGATAGAGCTCATGTCTGCCATATGGTCGTTCCGTCCAATCCTTGGTGCAGGCCGTGCAGTACAAACGACAACACGCAAGGACGCCTACTACTCCTACAGGCTCTTTTTTTTTTTGGGCTTATTTCAGCTTATTCTCTCAAGGCGCTGAAAAAATACAATATGTGGGATTTCTCGGAGACGAACGCTCCAGATTAGCCCGTCTTTGTTTATCTTCTTCCTCTCGACGCCCTCTCGTTTCCGCTCCCCCGCCACCGGCCACCACCCCTTGCCCTAGCGAGCTCCGGCCAACCCTAGCGCCCTTGGCGACACCCTCTTCCCCCGAGAGAATCACATATCACGTAGCTTTTCTATAGGAAGAACAACTCACGTAGCGGAGGGGGATGAGGAAGAGAGGAGAAGGACATCCAAACAACACAAATTTGGAAAAATATAACACAATGCATGATTACGACTAATAAAATATCTCAGTTTTCATGCATACTCCTACTCAGGATCTTTTCAACATAAACCATGCATATGATCGATCAAATTAATCTGTTTGATCGAGAACATCAACCATCACGTGCGCACCAAAAGCTATCCAATTCAGGTTTGTTTGATCGACAACACCATCCGGAGAAAGATCGAGGAGGTAGCAATAGAGATCGCCGCCTAGCACTACAAATAGAAAGTTTGATTGTGTGAAGATCACAAACCTGGAGACACCGTGAAAGATATCCATGCTCTGCCAGTGATATCTATCTGCAAAAGATTGACTGGACCGAAGAACCTCTTACACTCGTCGCGGATCCTACACTCCTCATTTGCGCAGAACACGGAGCAAAACCACACCACCCGAGACGCGAGGACGGCCGCACCGTTTTGGTTTGGCCGCACCGATGCTCGTCATGGCGAGGCACCATTTGGGCTATAGGGCGGGATGTACACCACTCTTCCGGTATATGCTCGCCAAGTCGCCCAACCTAAAACTCCATGCATGTCGGCGGGGCTGAGTACACTTGATGCTCGCCACATCCCAGCCGTCGCCGGGTTGTCACCTTTGATATCCCGCAACACCCGCCGGGCATAGTTGTCGTCCGCGGCACCGGTGTTAGCCCTATAGAGCACAAGAGCAAGAACATGGTCGGCGGCTTCATGCCCTAACGCTGCGGCCGGTGCGCCGCGGCTTCTCGGCGGCGGCGTGGCGGTGCAGCGACCTTCCGGCGAGCGGCATACATGCGGATCCCCTGAAGTACGCCTACGGGTTGCCGGCGAGGAGGCTGGTGCAAAGACTCTCGCGATACTTGAGCGAGTAGTATAGCGACCCGAGACGCCGACCAGCCGGTGCAGCACCGGGTCTAGTCGGATGCTCCGTCCCACCGTCGGTCGCCGCCGCGGCGCTTTCATCTGGCGAACATGTGGCCCGTGGATTGGCGAGGGCCTCCATGGGATCCGCGGCGTCCCTTGGCAACTTGAATCGCAATCTCTGCAAGCACGTCACGCGGAAGGTTTTCCATGGTGCGAGCGGCGCCGCGGCGGGGGCTTTGGTGGAAGCTCTGAGCGCCCTCTAGCTATGGTCGCGCCACCGGAGGCGGTGAGCTGAACAGCGGTACCGCTCGATTCTTGAGCAAAATAATGTGGGTGCACGGCCGTACAGTGCGGGGGATGTAATCAGTAGTAAAGAGCGGGTCGGCCGGGTGCACTATCCCAATGCTCGTCACGTAAGATACGGAGTACAAAATGTTTTCAAACTGCTACACCCTCTCGTCCCACAAATAAAAGTCCGTGTTTGACTTCTAGAATCCTTGTTTGACCATTCGTCTTATTCAAAATATTTTCAAACTGCTACACCCTCCGTCCCACAAATAAAAGTCCATGTTTGACTTCTAGAATCCTTGTTTGACCATTCGTCTTATTCAAAATGTTTTAAATTTTAGATATTTTGTTTTGATTTATTTTATCGTTAGAGATACTTTTATAATCTTTTAATTATTTTATTATTTGCATTAAAAAAAATTAAATAAGATGAATGGTCAAACGAGGGATTGTAAAAGTCAAAACGGACTTAGCAAGATCTACAATTCTTAATTTAGCTTTTTTCCCCATCCAACATAGTGCTAGTGACATTGTTCACAAATCTTAGAAATATCTCTCGTAGTTTCACAAACGTTGAGACATGTGTAACTCGTGAACAATGTTACCGTGACGTCGTCGGATCAACAAATGACCCGCTGAACAGTTTTGCAATGGAATGAGCACGGCTCTTTTTTTTTTTGGCGTACTATCCCAACGGCCATCTGTAAGATTTCTTACGTTAAAATCACTAGGTGCTCCAAAATTGATGTTTGGAGTTGTAATTTTTGAAATTTAAAATTGAAATGTTATCGATGAAACATGACAAGAGTAATAGAAGTGAGAATATAATCGCTGATAGAGCATGATTTGACAAAAAATTAGAAAGAAGAACCATCATTTTTGGAGTTACTATGATGGAGAAAGAGTAGTTACAAGTTTTGACCACGCAGTTAAAAAGAAAAATTAGGGTTCTTGAGCCACGAAGGTCTCTCGACGTGGCGGCACACCGGCGTCTTGCGGATGTCACCAGAGATGAGGTCTCTTGCGGCGGGAGGACCACCACCGTGATCCCAATAACCTAGCGTTACTAGTATGCTATTGGATGAGCGGGTTTAGGCTCCTACCGTGCTCGACACCGACGATGGCGGGTATGCGGCGGAGCGGGATCGGCGCTCGGCTAATGACGACAAGCCGAGGTTAAATAGACGTTATGGAAAGCACCCGAGAACGCAGCGTAAATTCCTTTGAACACACAGTCGAGGCGGGGGCGGGTCGGAGAGGGGTTGCCGTCGCGGAGAACGATTGAGCGCGGCGGCGGACACGGGCGGTGTTCAAGGCGACGATAACGGCCGACAGCGATAAGCATAACCGTCAAGCCGGCGAGCCTCGAGGTGCAAGAGAGAAGGCAAAGATCGAGTTCGGCCGCGGCGGCGAGGCACGACGGGGCGCCGGCGGCGCCATTGCTGCGTGGTCCGGCGGACACGGCAAAAGTGTTCGAGGCGGCGTCAGCGGCAAGACAGCATAACCTCCAAGCCGACCCGGCCTCGAGGTTCCAAGGTAGAGAAGGGTGTGACCGTGTTAGTTCAGCCCATCGGCTAGCTAGCCACACCGAGGTGCTCGTGGGCCATGGTCAGTGGCCGGCGGCAAGAATCGCAAATAAATTTAACACCTCGCAAACATGAATACACCATTGTCGCTCTATTCACACATCATTTCAGCTGCAATCAAACATCCACGCAACACATGATTTAGAGAAATACAACACATATATTAAATCACAAACACCATACCACACAATTAAAATATAACACAAGGAGGATTACAACGAATTAAAACATCTCACCGGTGTTCATCATTGCATGCTACTCGAGAATCAATCGTACATCACCAATCCATGCATGCACACAACCAAAGCTAGCAAAAGCTGTTTGATCGATCTAAAATCATCTAGCTAGAGCTAAGATAGATACTCGATGTACACCCGCACGTACGCACACACACACACACACACACATATGTAGACCGGCCTGCTCCTTATACCAACGCTGCAGCAAGGAAGAACATACAACACTCAACGCGGATCCTACACTCCTCTCGTAGTACACCCACGCGGCGGTGGGGCCCCATTGCGCCGGGCCGCCGCGCCTGTCTCCCAATATGCACCGATGCCCGTCTGGCGAGGCTCGGTTGGGCGGAAGGGAGCGAGGATGCTACCGGTCTTGATAGCGGGGGCACAACGTCGATCAACACTTCTATTGCCTCGCCTTGAAGTGCTCCGCGGCGGTTACTCCGAGTCGAGGCGGCGTCGTCGCCGCGGTGTCGCGCGGGATCTCCGCAACACCTCGCGGGCATGGTCGTCATCGGCGGCGGCGGCGTTCCGCTGTAGAGCGAAGCGTGCGTGCCGCACGGGCGAGCACATGCCCCGAAGTCGGCTTTGTTTCAGCTTGTCGAGGCGGCGAGGCGGTGAGGCGACCTTCCACGAACACGGCCGGACATGCCTACTCGAAAGCCTGCGCCTCCGGGTTGCCGACCTCGGCGAGCTTGGTGATGAGACTCGCGTGATACTTCCTTGCTTGAGTAGTCTGGCCGAGCCCGGGCGAGCGTAGCCGCCCGTCGGCGTCGACCGCGCCGCCCGTTGCAGCACCGGTCTAGTGGGATGCTCCGGTCGATGTGGCGCCCACGACACACGCTGTTCGTATCCGAATGCAGGTGGCCCGCGGATTGTAGAGGTCCTCCATAGGATCCTCTGCGGCCATGGCGACGCGGAGCGCAATGTCCTCAAGCAACTCCTGCGGAAGGTTCTCCATGGCTCGAGGGGCGCGGCGGGTGGGGGCTTTGCTAGAAACTTTGAGCGAAGTGGGGAGGTGAATAGCAGGTGTGTGGCGCCAAGTTAGAGAGCAGCAATAATAAGGGGCAGCGCCGGTGTCGTTCCCCGTGCGGGGACGTGTTTTTTTTTAAGGAGCGGCCGGACCGCGGAGAGGCCTGTGGCGACATGACCGGTGTATAAAATTCATCTAGTACGGCTTACTTTCGAGACCGCGCCATCGCGTAAAATTCACCTAGTACGGCTTATTTTGAGACCACGCCCGAATGAATACCAACGCCTTTTGATAGAGCGTGCGTAACATTTTCACGTTGCGTGCGTGTATCCTTTGCGTGGAGAGCTCGAGGGCGAACGTCCGCCATCGTTCACGAGTAGTACATACTCCTCCCTCCGTCCACTGAGTTTGTCACCCTGGATTCCGTCTTTTTTGATGCGTCGTCTTATTCAAATTTTTTACATAAATGTAATTTATTTTGTTATTTTTCAATATTGATACTTGAATATTGATTAATTTATTTTATGATTTACATAAATATTTTAAATAAGACGGATGGTCAAACATATGAAATTCAAAAGTCAACAAAGACAAACTCCATGGGACGGAGGGAGTATATCACAAATTCACAATTAATCACAACTAATAAAAAGTTCTCGAGTTTCTCACCATCACGCGCACATACCACAGGATCGACATCAAGCATCACGTCACGCACCAAAAGCTATGGAATTAAGTTTGTTCGATCGAGGTCTCCATCTAGAGCACTAGAAATATAAAGTTTGATCGTAAGAAGATCACCAACCATGGCAAAAGATTAAGTTGAGTGAAGAACCTCTGACACTCGTCGCGGATCCTGCACTCCTCGCTGCAGAACATGCAACACACATCACCCGAGCCCTCACCCGAGACGGCACTACGGCAGCCCCGTCCTGGCTGGCTGCACGGATGCTGTCATGGCGAGGCACCATTTGGGCTATAGGGCGACGGCACTCTTACGGTATATGCGCCGCCAAGTAGCCCACCATACCGCTCCATGCCTCTTGGCGGGGCCGAAAATACGCGATTGATGTTCTTCCACGTCCCAGCCGTTGTCGGCGGTCGCCTTCGATCTCCATAGCGGCCGCCGGGCATAGTCGTCGTCCCGCGGCACGGTGTTGGCCCCAGAGAGCACAAGAGCAAGAACATACTTGGCGGTTTCATGCCCCGACGCGGCGGCGCTGCAGCATCTCGGCGACGGCGTAAAGGTGAAGCGACCTTCGATAAAGACGGCATTCATGCCGCTCTCAAGCACGCGATTCGGGTTGCCGACGGGCGGCGAGCTTGGTGACAAGACTCTCGCGATCCTCGGGCGACACCCACTGCGCCGGCGGGTACGTAAACATCGGTCTAGTCGGATGCTCCGTCCCACAGGGTCGCCGCGCGGCGCTTTCATCTACGAACATGTGGCCCGCAGATTGGCGAGGGCCTCCATGGGATCTCGCGGCGTCCCTTGGCGACTCGAATCGCAAATCTCTACAAGCATGTCACGCGGAAGGTTTTCCATGGCGTGAGGCGGCCGGCGCGGCGGGGCTTTTTGGTGGAAGCTCGAGCGCTCTAGCTATGTTTTGTGTGGCGGGAGCCGAACAAATAGTTGGTGGCGGTCGTGGCCCGGTCTGCGGCAAACGACGGACGTGGGATTTTATGAGCGGGCCGGCGGTGCACTCCGACGGCGGTATCCGGCTAACAAACGTACTATCCCAAGGTTTGTTTGTAATATTTCTCTGTTAAAATCATTAGGTGCTCCAAAATTGATGTTTGCGATTGTAACTTTTGAAATTTGAAATTGAAATGTTATCGATGAAACATGACAAGAGTAATAGAAGTAAGAATACAATCACCGATAGAGCATGATTTGACAAAAAAATTTAGAAACAAAAACCATCATTTTTGGAGTTACTGTGAGGGAGAAAGACTTGTTACAAGTTTTGACCACAGAGTAAAAAGAAAAATTAGGGTTCTTGAGCCCTGAAGGTCTCACCACCGCAAACGTGATAATAACACGAACTACCACATATATACATCAATCATCACGTACCAAAAGTAAGATAGATTCGTGCAACTCCACTGCCCACCGTGCAACACAGAAGAACTTACTACACTCTGTGCGGATCCTACACTCCTTGGTGCAGAACAGGGGGTTTGTATGCCATAGGCCGTGCCCCCATTCGGAATGGGTGCCGCAGTAGTCTCCCCATGTGCACCGATGCCTGTCCTGGTGAGGCACAGGTTGTGCCCGAGGAAGACGAAGATACCGCCTCTCGCATATGGCGCCACCAACAAGTCGTTCGCAACACTTCCCACCGCACATTTCCCCGAGTTCCCGCGCATTTTGCGGTCCTCGAGGTGCAGCCATCGTTGCCGCCGTGTGTCACGCTCCCGGCTCCCACAACACCGCCCGGCACGGTCGTCATCGGCGGCGGTGGCGTTCCGCTTTGTAAGCGAGAAGAGCATGCACATACCGGCGAGTGCATGCCACGAGTTGGCGGCTTCTTCCGGCCAAAGCCGGCGGCGAGACGGTGCCCGCGACCTTCCACGAACACGGCGACAAGCACGCTCTGAAGCACGCCCGGGTTGCCGACCTCGGTGAGCTCGGCTGATGAGACTTCGCGCGGAACTTCAGCGCCAAGTAATACACGGCCCAAAGCCTTGACGTAGCCGTCGACCCACCGCCGTCATCGCAGCACCGGTCTAGTGGGATGCTCCTGTCCCGTATGGTGCCGCGGCACGCTTTTTCGTGTCAGTGCAATTGGCCCGTGGATTGTAGAGGGCCTGCATAGGATCCTGTGCGGCCATGGCGTCGCGGCGCAACGCCCTCAAGCAACTCCCCGCGGAAGGTTACTGCGGCATGGCTCGGGGCTCGGCGACACGGTTTTCCTCGAAGCCCGCTGCCGGTGCCGGGGAAAGGAAGATGAACAGTGTTCTCGCCGATGATGTGAGATGGAGGGCGAAAAAGCAAATCGCTGGCCGGGTTTGCCGTGCTCGATTTGTTGTGACTTGTGAGAGAAAAGCACCATTGGCACCGAACAAACCGAGAGTGATGAGTTGGGATAACATTACTAGTACACCCGGTGGGGCGGTCTTTGTCGGGCGAAGAGGTCGAGTGACAAACACGAAGTGGTGAAACGTGAGGGCGGCTCCATTTGCTTGTGTGCCCTCCATCCCAAATTATAAGTCCTTTGACTTTTTGGCTCCAAGTTTGACCATTGATCTTATTCAAAAATTTGCACAAATATAGTCAAATTTAAGTCATTCTTGAAGAACGTTTATTATTAAAGAAAGCCACAGCAAAAGAAGTAATATTTTGCACAAATTTTTGAATAAGACAAGTGGTCAGACTTATTGTCAAAAAAGTCAAACGACTTATAATTTGGAATGGAGGGTAGGTTTCAAAATTAAACTTTATATTTTTTTCCATGGGACGTCTTGATCATATCCACTATCCACAATTCCACCCACGACACACCTTGCATAGTTGCATGCGTATCCATGAGGCCGGTATCTGCGGGTTTCG
The DNA here is from genome assembly GCA_015847255.1 of Hyparrhenia diplandra. NCBI lineage: Eukaryota > Viridiplantae > Streptophyta > Magnoliopsida > Poales > Poaceae > Hyparrhenia > Hyparrhenia diplandra. The sequence goes on along the minus strand of JADLZK010012073.1, from coordinate 135,598 downwards.
GTTTTTGGTCTCGGGTTTCTTGGTATGTGAGAGCGATTTTTTTTTTTTGAATAGAGGGAGAGGGTTTGATTTTTTCTACACCCATATGTATATCTCAAGATTTGTGGCATATATGACCTAACAAAGTGCATGTGGTTGAAGTATATGATCATACTAGACCATCTATGGTGGTATATATGTTAAGTATGCATTCATACGTTGAGTATATGGATATAATTTTTATATATACAACAGTAGTGACATTTTATGTAATATATTAAAAAATATAGGTTCCTTCAAAAATTTTTCGTGTAGTAAGATCTAGAGTATCTTAATATAAGTATCTAAACATACTCAAACCGATAAACAAGTATGAACACATACACAATGTGGTTTTATGAATATGAGTGTACTACACCCCGTGCAAACTTCGGCGTTGACCACGGCGCCACGTAGTCAAATATCACGTAAAAACCGCCGCAAGCGGTCATAGATTTCTAACTCATACATTTCTTTTTCATACCCACGGCAGCGCCGCGGGGATATGGCACGCTAGCGAAGGGCGGGGCGAGGTGCACTCGCTAACTCCATGCGCACAATATGTTTTTTGTACAATATTCGAAGATATGGATAATGGGTTACACAATGCGGTTAAAAAAACCCTACGAAAGCTACTCATTTCTCAGGTAGCAAAAGGCGGTAGCGGCAATATAGTCAGTGACGAAGCCAGGAAAAAAAATAGAACGGGCTGATCAATCCCAAATACATATCTTAGCCCTCCTAAATCTATGTAATTATGAATAAAAATTTAGGTGGGGCTTAGGTAGGGCTATGTGTAATTTTTGATCGTTGGGGGCTAGAGCCCAACCTACTCATTTCTCGGGTGCCACTATTGGCGTGTGTATAGCAAATATAGGTTTCAAAAAAATAAACTTTATATTTTTCCATGACCTTGCATGCGTATCCTTTGCTTATCCCACACTCTCTACGCCAAGAGGGGCACGTCTGCCATCGTTGGCCTTGATTCCATCGGCAACGATGCGGTCTCGATCGGCCGGGCACCGATTGGGCGGGACGAGGGGCGAAAGGACCGGACGCGAGTATACGGACTTCGCTTATCTTATTTCATTTTAGCTTATTCTCTCTCTCACGAGAATACTATTCAATCGGCCATTAGCCAAAATCAGCCGAACAACTATTTTTTTGAGCACAGTCTGTAACACCCTTAGTCCCACAAATAAAAGTCCGTGTTTGACTTTTACAATCCCTGTTTGACCATTAGTCTTATTTACAATCCATGTTTGACCATTAGATTCTGATTTTTGACCCGCAGTTAAAATTCTTGAGCCACGAAAAGTTCTCGACATGGGCGGCACACGGCGGCCGCGGATGTCACGGAGATGAGGTCTCTAAGGCGGGCGGACAACCACCGTACCCGGAACCTAGAGCGTTGCTATCTATGCTATCGAATGAGAGAGAAGGGTGAGAGTCCGGCCGAGTCGGCGGCTTCGTTGCGGCGAGGTGCTCGTAGCGACCATGGGCTGCGTGGCCGCCAGTATGAGAATCGCAAATAAATTTAACACCTCGCAATCATTAAATTTGGAGAAATACAACATATTGATATTTAATCACAAGCACCATCGTCCCCACACAAACACGACAATATAATAACACATGGATTACAACCAATTAAAACATCTCGGGGTTCATAACGCTACTCGGAGGATAGATCGAACATCAACCAATGCATACATCCATCACCGCGCGTATGCATGCACACAACCACGAGACCCTCGCTCGGATCGCATCATCATCCTCGGTCGAGCCCGGCCGCTCTGATAGCGATTAACCTATCACACTTTCGCCCGCGAATCCTACACTCCTCGTTGCGGTACACCCACGTGACTCGCCGCGGCATAGTGGATGAAATCCTGTTAGCACTATACTCATCGTTCGGCCAAGCCGCCCGCGATAGTAGTAAAATCGGTGTGCCTCATCTTCCCATCTGCGATGCCCGTCATGGCGAGGCACCGGTTGGGCGGAAGGAGGAAGGCGAAGCTGCTTACCTTCAATGGCGTCCGTCACCACTTGCCATTGCATTGTTGAAGTGCGGTGGCGGTTCAAGGTCCCCCAACATTTTGCCACCTCGCCGTATCTTCGGCCTCAATCTCCCGCAACACCTCTCGGGCATGGTCGTCATCGGCGGCGGCGGCGTTCCGCTGTAGAAGCGTAAAGGCGTGCACATAGCAAGCATGTGCATGCCCTGAGTCGGCGGCTTGTTTTAGCTTGTCGAGGGGCGGCGGTGTCGCGGCCTTCCACAAACACCACAGCGGACATGCACCTCGGGCTCGCCTCGGGTTGCCGACCTCGGCGAGCTTGGTGATGAGACTCACGCGATACTCGGGCGAGTAGTACAACGGCCGGAAGCGCATAGCCGCCGTCGGCGTCGACCCACCGCCGCCGCCGTCGTTGCGACACCGGTCTAATGGGATGCTCGGTCCGGCATGGCGCCGCGCACGCTTCGATGTCAGTGCAATTGGCCCGGATTGTAGAGGTCCTCCATAGGATCCTCTGGCGGCTATGGCGACGTGAAGCGCAATGTCCTCAAGCAACTCCCGTGGAAGGTTCTCCATGGCAAGAGGCGGCGGTGCGGTGGGGTTTTGCTTGGGCTTTGAGCGCGGCGGCGTGAGCGGGCGGCCCTCGGTGGTGGCGGCAATATCACGGGTGCGTTGAACATATAATGCGGTGCGTTACGAGGAGCTGGCCGGCGGTGAGCACTCCGGCGGGGAAGCGGTCGGCGGCGTGCGTACATGCATGGCCCGCGGAACGCATCAAAGCAAGTAAATGGACCGACGCGCTTTCCCAATACGCGATTTGTATATCTCGAATCTTGTTGCATGTTTATCCATGACAAGATGATCTCAAATCAAAAAAGCTTGTAAACTACAAAGTTTCATGGATACTCCCTCTGTCCCAAAATAAAAGACCTTCTCGCTTCCCGATAAGACAACGTTTTCAAAATCGACAATGACAATTATATATTAAAATATATAAATATTTATGTTAAGTAATTGGTATCATCGGAAAGATCTTTAAGTCTAGTTTTTAACAAATTTATTTGAAGATTTAAATGTTGCACGCATTTTCTACAAACTTAGTCAAAGTTGAGAAAATTTGGCCTACTTGCACGCTTCTCATAGCGTCATTTATTTTGGGATGTAGGGAGTATTTGGGAACTACTTTCTTTATATTGGTAGTTTGTCCGGAGGTCATTCAAAAATTTAAATTTCCAAATTTCATTTGTTTTATTTTATTTTAAAAAAAATTGAGACCTAGCTTTCCATTACAAGATAATGCCAAATCAAAAGGTTTTAAACTAGAAAGTTTCATAACTTAGTAAGATCTACAATTAATTCTCAATTTGGTTGTTTCCCCATTCGACATCCATGCTAGTGATTGTTCACGAATCTTAGTTATACACCATCGCAAACATGAATATACCACTCTCTTCATTCATCATCTCGGGTGCAATTAATAATCAAACATCCACATGCAAAGACATGATTTAGAGTAACACAACGCCACCTCACCACCCCACTAGCATGCCACCTCACCCGCCCACTAACCCTTCCTTGTGGTGAAATGCATGCCCGTGAGCCCTTAAGGTCGCAAAGCTTATCTCATAGTCTTGCATGTCGCACTTAGAAGTTTTAAATTTTTTTGAAACTTTACACACAAATAGTACTAAACTAGATGTGCATTGTCCCAAAATTTGAGATTGAAACAACTTTTGTAAAAATTCATATGAAAAAACAAATTTCACCCATCCTTTCATTTTGTCCTCTAGTGCCTGAATTTTTTTTTTCATATGAATTTTTTACAAAAGTTGTTTCAATCTCAAATTTTGGGACAATGCACATCTAGTTTCAGACTTTTTGGTGTGTAAAGTTTCAAAAAAAATTTAAAACTTCTAAGTGGGACATGCAAGACTATGATAAAAGCTCGCGACGCTAAAAGCGACGGAGTTTTAAACTCCCTTCCTTGTGCCACATCATCAACATGTCCCACATGTCTATGGGCATAAAAAGGTTATAACTCTTGAACCAAAAAAATAAATCAAATTCTGATTACACCATCAAATTTATTTTAATAATAAATCCTTTAAAATAAGATCTCACATGGATATATTTTGATAAAATTATAAGTAGGACCTGTTGGTATAGAAAAAAGAAAAAAAAAAAAAAAAAAGGGAAAAAGAAAGAAGGAAAAAGAATAGGAGGGTGATAGTAAAAAAATGCGTTTTTGGGACGGAGGGGAGTACCCTCCATCCCTAAAAAGCTTGACACCGTGGGATGCGTGCCACAAGTTTGACTCAAATTTTAGAAAATACGTGCAACATTTAAACCTTAAAATAAATTTGTTAAAAAACTAGATGTAAAGATCTTTCCGATGATGCTAATTACTTAACATAAATATTTATATATTTTAATATATAATTGCCGGCATTTGTTTTTCGAGAAACGCGGTGACAAGCTTTTAGGGATAGAGGGAGTAGGCTTCTTTTTTTAGAAGCGGGCCGCGACCGGTGAGCCTACGACGACATGACCGGTACTAGTACTACAACGTAATGAATGCCAACGCCTTTTGATAGAGCGGCGTCTCTAACATTTACACCTTGCATGCGTGCATACCTTTGCGTAGAGTAGCTTAGGCCGGTCTCGCTCGCGCTGCTGTATGCGCCATCGGGCGCGGTGTCATCATTATCTTGATGCCCGTCTCCATCGGCGAAGCACCGGGCGAGGGCGAAGGGCGACTCGGCCTAGTACACCTACTTCATCTTGACCAGCTCTCGTATGTTACCCCGAATACTTCCCTAATTTGGCTTGTCGGTATCGAGATCACGTTACTATCCGTCTGCCGGATATCACGGTAGTATTCTCCCGACTCCTACCGCCCTTGAAGGCGGCCACCTTCGAGAGCAAGTATTATGGTAGGCTATAAGCGGGCTGTAATCTTCTGACCCGGCTTGGGCACAAGAACAATATGTGAGATAGAAAAAGTGGGTCCTATATTAATTAGAAACGACTAACTACTGTATGGGTGGAAATGGGAGAAGGCATGGGTTCCTTCTGTGCCGGCTGGCGGGCAGTATTTACTTGCTCTCAAGTGGCGGAGCAGCCTCGTGGCCTCGTCGGCGTGGACGACCGCGTCCTTCGCTAGGCATGCCACCCGGGACGGAAAGCGTTGAATTCGCCGGCGGCGGCGGCAAGCGCCGTCCCGCTCGTTGATCCTCATACATTTGTCTATTTCTCGATTCTCCCGTGCATGCTTGGTGAGGCCATAGTGCCAACGTAGCCCGTCGGGACTATTTCTATTTTTTAAAATTTGTTTCATTTTTTCAATAGAAAATAAAAGGAAAACGCCCTCAAATGCTTCATAGGAGTAGCTAGAGATGCCTATTTTTATTTGCTCCGCTAGAGTAAAATTGTCCTAATTATACTGGTGTGCAACATACTACTGTATATATGCTTTCAAATTGACAGATAATTTGGATAGATTTCATTAGAACTGTCACTCTGTTCAGTAGCAAACATCCTGTTCCTTGGCTTATCGGCCCGGCCGGTCAGGCCGATATTTTCTCTCACAAAGCATCATCGGCTAGCCGCCAGCGACGAGGCAGCCCGGCCCGAACAGGCCTCACCGGGTTAGTACTATATGGCCCTGTTTGGTTGATGGACTTTTTAGTCCCTGATACTAAAAAAAGTCCCTGAAAAACCAAATAGGCAGGGACTTTTAGAGACTTTTTTCCTATTAGTCTCAAAAAGACTCTCTTAGAGGGGCTTTTTTTATTAGTCCTGGGACTAAAAAGTCCTAGGACTTTTGTCACCCAAACAGGGGCCTATATATCACAACTAATAACACACATGTCTCAAATCTGAAGTGTGGCAAGATTCTTAGGCAAAACAAGTGTGACAAATTACTATAAAAAGCTTTAGAACAGACCTTTTCGAAGACCTTTGCTAGAGGGATGGCTCCGGCGATGTCGGCGGTGTGCTCGTCATATCTGGCGAACAACGACTCTGGATCGGTGTCGAAGTTCGCGGGTTATTGTCTTTGGCCCCGTCGGGTAGCGGGAGAGGTCTTCCTCCGCTGCGTCGCCATCGCCGCCACGCTCATGCCCGCACCGATGAAGAAGCCATGAGCGGCGAGATCATCGATGCGGTCGTTCTGTGATGCCCGAGGCGGTCGCACTTTGTCGCACCGCTTGGGCGTTCACCTTGTCGCGATCACGGTGCGATAGCCGACATCCGGCGTTTTTCGACGATAGCTCTGCAATTGAAAGATCAAATTCTACGGGGGAAAGCAAAGTGTTGAATCGAGAGATACATCAAGGTTTTTCAAGACAAACCACCAATGCGCGCGACAATTGCCGTCGCCGCTCCTCCCATTCCAGGCTCCTTCTCGGACATCCGTTGAGAGTACACGGTGTACTCATTACGAACCCGCCTCGTCTCCGCGCGGATGCTCTCAACGTAGGAGCGTGAATACTCCAACTCCAATCCTGATGAAGAGGATGAAGAATCGGAGGAGGCCGAGTTTGCATCCGCATGCGGGATGACCGGCGGAGTCGTTTCTCCTCACATCGGGAAGTACGCGTGCCCCCCGCCTCTACCTCGGCCGAGGAATCTCTAAACGAAAGCGAAGGGTTGCGTTAAGAACATATTACAAGAAAAAAAGAAGAAGCGGTCGAGTAATGAAACTCACCCAACTTCGGCGATGAGGACCGCGGCTTCCTCCTGTCTCTTCCTCGGCTCCGCACTTGCCAAGGTTGCGTATTGGACCGGCCATTGGTGAGCTTGATATTTTTGTGAAGCAGAGTGCAAGAAGGCAGAGACGAAGGAGTATACTGGATTGAGGTAAGTAAAGGACAGAGCCAGGTGTGCTTCTTCTTATTTATCAGTAGGCCGAAACGGGGGATCGTGGGCCGGAAACGAGGGGGATCGTGGGAAACCACATGAATGAGATCGTGGCGCGTATCCCGAAAATAGATTGGAATGCCGAACGGCACATTGGGAAGTTTCCGGAACAACCGTTCAAGTGGGCTTGATTTCTTCTTGAAATGCCCCGGTCCATTAAAGGTTTGGTTCAGCTTTTTATTCGGGAAAAAGAATTCGGTGTTGATTCTGAGGACTATGGTCAATTTTGGAGCAAAAGGTACTTTTACCCAAAAATTGAGGAGGCATGTGTTAACACTGAAATTTGGTAGGCCTGGATGATAAACTGGCTAGTGCAAGATGCAAATATCGGAACTAATATACCAAATATGTACAATATTATACCAAGTATATGTACAATATTATACCACGTATATGTACAATATTATCACCATTATATATGCCACCAAGCCTCACCGTGCCTCCCCTTTCTTAACGTGTCATTTAAAAACGGGCCGCCATTCATGCAACGAGAATCCTAAATTTAACACCATCGCAAACATGAATATACACCATTGTCACTCTGTTCACTGAATATCGTCATTTCAGCATTTCAAATGCAATCAAAAACATCCACGCAAAGACATGATTTAGAGAAATACAACACAACATAGATAATTAGATATTAATCACAAACACAATATCCCCCACACAAAATATAACATGTGGATTACAACAAATTAAAACATCTCACCGGTGTTCATCACCGCATGCTACTCGGAGGATCAATCGAACATTGGTGGTTTGGCTATTCGAGGTCACTTAAAACATTTAAATTTTAATTTTCATTTTTTTTTTGAAATTGAGACCTCTAGTTTCCCTTTATAAGACAAATGCCAAATCAAAAAGTTTTAAACTAGAGACTTTCATATCTTATTAGCAAGATCTTCCCATTTTTTAATTTGGTTATTATTTCCCCATTCTTTTTTGGGACGGAGGGTAGTTTCCAAAAAAAATATTTGCCTTATGTGCATGTTGGTTGTGTGTGCCCTTGATTCGGTAACCAACGGTAAATTACCGCTTAAATACGGGAATCTTCTAAACGATCGGAAGAGGGCAAAACTGTTTCCACTTTCATTTCCATTTATTTTTACCATTATCATTTTCATTTTTTCGCGGTTCCATTTCCGTTTAGGCAACAATTGGAAAAAACTCAAAAACGACTACGGAAAATCGGAAACTACCATTTTCGTTTTTTTTGAGAGAAATTATGTATTCATACCTTTTGAGAATACTATCATTTTCGTTTTCCTCACGCAGGCGAATCATTTCACTCTTCATCTCGCCTCCTCGAGTTTTTCATCTTGACAGGGAAGGTCCCACCACGCGCCTTCTCCCGGATGCGGTGAGTGGCGATCTTTACCTTGTGCCCGCCCAAAATTTCCGAAGATTTGCGCGCCCAAAGATTCGCAAAATGCAAAACCCTATCCGCCTCCTCATAGGCGAATCATTTCACTCCTCATCCGCGTCCTCACACAGCGATTCTAGGGTATACGACCGCCGCCGCCCGCCGTTGACAATCACCACCGCCGCATCCAACCACCGCCCTCGCCATTCTCGGGTTTCAAGCCGGCCGGTGCATCCGCGGCGTGACCACCGTCCAACCCACCTCCGATCCATCCGCAGCGCGATCTGCCGGGGATAATCTGCTACCGGCTACGACGAGGCCGTCCTCCCCCACCGTCTACAACTCGGTCCACCGAGGTACGAGGCACCATCTCTAGGGGAGACCGCAGTCCGCCCGACCACTTTCTGGCCGGCTTCATCCTCCACCCGAGCGGCGGGAGCACCGCTTCGTCATCTCCAACAAATACTCCTCCTCCTCGATCTCCCGGCCTACATTTTGTTGGATCTTGAACTACACTTTGTTTATTCCTCTATTTTTGAACTACATTTTTTTTTGTTCTCTGCCTCTTTGGTTTGTTTAGTCCTCATAGACTGCCTATTACATAATTTATCTGCATAATTATCCTAAGATGGATATACCGAGTTGTACATACTTGAACGACACCGATTGCTACAATGTTGTTATCTAGTATTTTTGTCGTAGGAAATCGCAACTATCTTTGCATATTTTCTTGATAGATGATTATGCGTGCTCAAGAAACATGACAACTATCTATAATACTATCTTGTCTTAACAAAATTGCCTATTACATGAATGGTTCTTGAACTACAGATACTTGTACATGTAGATACTTGAACTTGACACCGATTTTTACTATAATGTAGTTATCTTAAACTATGTTTTTTGTCGTCATAGGAAACCGCAAATACTTCCGCTTAATTTTCTTTATACATGAATATACGTGCTCGAGAACAATGACCGCTCTGGGAGATTACTTAAACTATCTTGTCTTACCATTTTCTTTATACATGAATATACGTGCTCGAGAAAAATGACTTGCTCTAGAGATGACTTAAACTATCTTGTCTTACACGAATGTCCTTGTTAAAATAACGATTACTAAAGTACAGTTTTGATTATATTCCTCTATTCCCGAACTATATTTTTTTTATGTTTTTACGCCTCGAAACACGGGTTTGTGTAGTCCTCATAGACTGCCTATTACAAAATTGAATTCTGTATAATATTAGGCCCCTCGCTAATTTTTCAGCGACGAAATTTTCAAATCTATTCAGGCGATGAAGCTACTTTAGTGATTTCCATCCAACGGCGAGCATCAACGCATCATCGGGTGGATAGATAGAGAACACGCATTAATGTCGATTTGAAATTTTCGTCGCCTATACATGAGGAAAGGTGATAATTTTGTCCTCGGATGGATACATGGAGTTGTAGATACTTGAACAATACACCGGACCGCTACTATAATGTTATTATCTATGTGTTTTTGCTACTATAATGTTATTATCGTGTTTTTGTCATAGGAAACGGCAACTATTGCTTTGCTTGTTCTCTTCATAGATGAATATGCGTGCTCAAGAAACATGACCGCTTCAGAGAGTACAACTATCTTACAAAAATAATCCTATTAAACCAAGCGTTGCTAAACTACGCTTTTGTTTATATTCCTCTATTTCTAAACTATATTTTTTTTTGTTCTCTGCCTCTTTGGTTTGTTTAGTCCTCATAGACGCCTATTACGAATTGAACTCAGACAATTTTATCCTCACTCCTCGGATGGATATGTCGAGTTGTAGATACGAAACGACACACCGCAGTGCGCTACTATAATGTTGTTATCTCGTGTGTTTACGTCATAGAAAAAACTGCAAATATCGCTCCTTATTTTCTTTATACATGAATATACGTGCTCAAGAACAATGACGCTCTGTGGAGTTCTTCAACTATCTTGCCTTACAGGAATGTCCTTATTAAAACAAGCGTTACTAAAGTACGGTTTGTTTATATTCCTCTATTCCCGAACTTCATTTTGTTGTTCTCTGCCTCGATGGTTTGTGTAGTCCTCATAGAGTGCCTATTCTGCACTTGAACTATCTTGTATAATATTAGGCCCTGCTATTTTTTGGTGGTTGAAATTTTCAAATGTGGTCGAGGCGACGAAGCAACCGGTGATTTCCATCCAACGGCAGGCATCAACGCATCATCGGGGCGGGAAGAGATAGGAGCACACGATGTCGCCCACGTAAGTGAGGAAAAGGTGATAATTTTGTCCTCGGATGGATATATGGTGTTGTAGATCTTGAGCGGTACACCCGACTTCTACTATAATGTTGATATCTCGTGTGTTTTTGTCATAGGAAACTGCTACTACTGGCTGTTTTATTGTCGTAGCGCCAATAGAGCAGCTCGTGCTACGTTATTGCACTTTTTGGCGCTATTGGCGCTATAGTGCACTAAGCTCAAATAGCGTCATAGCGCTATTATGGCGCTATTGGCAAATTGATCAGCCTAGCCTAATTGTTAGTGATTGAGTGATTTCAGTAACTTTATGGTTGTTTGCTTATGTACTTGACTTGATGCCTTCATGGTTGTTTCTTTTGAGGATGAGAACTTTATTATATGGTTATCATTATCACTTATCAAATTATAATTGTATACTTGTCCCGATTTTTTCGTTATTTGAAACAAATAGCGGCGTTATAGCGTGAAATGCATCTTGACGTTACGTTGCAAATAGCGCGCTATAGCACGACCATAAGCGCCGCTATAGCGACCGCTATAGCGGCAATAGCATCGAGCAGTGCCTCTAAATTTCATAGCGCGCGATCTAAAACATGGGTCGTAGGAAATTGCGACTCTTGTTTCATATTTCCTTTATAGATGAATATACATGCTCAAGAACAATGATTGCTCAGAGTACTACTACTACTACTACTTTGTCTTACAAAAATGTGCCTATTAAATGAACTGTTACTAAACTACGGTTTGTTCATATTCCTCTATTCTGAACCACATTTTTTGTGATCTCGTGTCTCTGTGGTTTGTGTAGTCCTCATAGACGCCTAATCTGAGAAATTGAACTGTATAATATTAGGGCCTTGCTAATTTCGAGCGACTGAAATTTTCAAATCTGTTCGAGGCGATGAAGCTACTTTAATGATTTCGATCCAACAAAGAAGCGACAACACATTATCGGGAAGGACAGGAAGAGACGAGCCGCCTATTAAATATAGCCTTGATTTTTTTTTCGCCTATTAAATGAGGTGCCTTGGTGCTGCAACATGTGCATAGATGAGCTCGGGGGCTAAGCTGATTGGAGGCGATGGAATTACAAGGCCCTTTGTTCAACGCCAACACCTCTAGCCCCGTAGGTGGTGCAAGGTGAAGCGGCTGCGCCTTAGCCATTGACACCTAGCCCCGTGGGACCGGATCTTTGCCATTAAGATGGAATTGGAGGGAATTGAGGCGGTTAGAGCGAGCACAGAGTTGCAATAGATGAGCACGGGGGACTGCGGTTGGGAGTGGCTTCGAATGCCCTTACGTTCGCACTATCCAACCCTAACTACCGGCATGGATCTCCAATGCTATCACCCGAAGATCTTCAAAAGGCGGGGGCCTTCTTGTGCTGCTCTTCATGAGTGGTACATGCGACAAGCGACCACAAACAGGCAAAATGTCATTTATTTGCGGTGCCGCGAAAAGATTTTTTTGGCGTGACACGGGGCGAAGAGGCTGCGATCAATGTGGGTTTCGACAATTTGTTTGACCTCATGGCACTTTGGATGTATTGGATGTGTCCATCCTTCGCCGCATGACACCGTGTGAGTACAATTTCTTCTATTCTCGCACTCACTTGGGATGCCTCTTCATCTATTTGCTTACTAAATTTGCTTTGCATGCCTCTATTCCTAGATGCCCGCTCGGGAAGCTAGCGCCATGTCTTTGTCGGTTGGCTTTCTTGATCCCGAACCATTGACCTTCGAAATGGTGACCGGCGGGCCCGGCAAAGATGGGCATTACATATCTAGAATGGGGCCTAAGGAAACATCTTGACAAGGATTTTGTCATGTTTGCGCATAACCCCCGTGGACACCGGATTGCTTTGTTGTCATTGCTATCAAGTGGAGGAGGGTTTATTTCGGCTCACTCTGCGCCCGAGCTTGAAGTCGAATACGCTTCCGTTAAAAACTGCAATAAAACAAAGAGTGTTTCCTAACCTACAACCCGACCATGCATTTTTTTTTTCTTAATTATGTTACTAAAAAATAAAAAAAAAGAATGTGACATTTTACAATTTACTCATGTGTAGGCTTACTTGGGCGTGTTTTCAATCCCATGGCTAAGGAGGTGACGAGGACGCAAAAGTTTTTGGTTCACCCCAAATATACGAAAGTAAGTAGTGCTTCAATTGAAGTTGTGCGCTTGCGTTTCCGTTCAGTGAATAACCACTGTGTTGTTGAGATATTAGACAATTTCCAGATTAATTTCATAAAAGTAAATCATGACGAACTGAGCAGCTAGATTAAGCATGTGTACTAGCATAACACAAAAGCATATCAAGATCATAGCATGAAGCATGATTCAACATCATAGAGCATAACATGATCATAACAACTAGTGCAAACATGTGTATCATACTAGCATGACCTAGCATCATATAACGAGCATAGCAGTATCCAAAGCGATAAGTTACGCCTCTACGGTTGATTTAGTCAAAATAGTCTGTTTACAAGACCTCCATGACACCGCGCCACCCCCAAGAGTAAAAACATACCCACTAGTGGCGTAGATTTGATCAATATCGAAAATCCGGTTCGCATCACTATATCCCTCTAGCACGGTGGGTGCCCTGAGTAGTGAATCACTTATGAATCCCATAACTCATTGTACCTTTAAGATAGCATAAGGCCCTTTCTCGTGCAGTTTGCACTAGCTAGATACATGAGTGGACCAACAATTTCGAGCACGAACTTTAATTGATCTGCGGTACACTTCTTATTCTTTTGCATTGTCACACTAGGATCATAAGGTGTTAGAGAAGACTTTCTATCCATAAAGCCAAATCGGCTCGGGACCTTCTCAAAGACGTCGATGAAAAAAAGCCATAGTTAAACCAAGAAAAAGGCTATAATAAGGTTTTTGGATTGTTGAGATATTAGGCAATTTCAGTTAATTTCATAAAAAAAATCATGACGAAATGAGCCGCTAGATTAAACATGTGAAGCATACTAGCATAACACAAAAGCACATCAAGATCATAGCATGATTCAACATCATATAGCATAACATGATCATAACAACTAGTGTAAACATGTGTATCATACTAGCATGACTTAGCATCGTATAACAAAGCATATCATGATCTAAAAGCATATAGTGAAGCATATCATGATCGTATAACAAAGCATATCATGATCTAAAAGCATATAGCCAAGAGTCTCTCCTCCAATGCCTTGTGAGGCTTTCGAGGTTGCTTAGATTGCACACAATTTATGACACTTAGAACCTTTGGTAATGGTGAAATCTAGAATTAATTGCAAGCTCACCAAAATTCACATCTAGAATTAATCCAACAAGCTAGATAGATGTGACACCAAACATCACATTACACAAACGAGAATGCCAAACACTCGAATTATCGGAATTTCTTCATATGAATTTTAGGGGAACTATTCATCATATATAAAGTCTAGCATGTGTTTCATATGTTTGCGAGTGCCTATTGCAAACTGATAAGTGATAACAAGACACGTTGGTTGATTTTTTCTTTCTTTCTAGTTAATTTTCAACTTCAGCCTTAAAGATTTTAAAGTAGTCTAATAATGCCTCATCTTTAGTTTTCAGCAAGTAAATTTAGCAAAATCTAGAAGCATCATTAATTAATGTCATGAAATATCTCTTTCCTCACAACATTCATCTCACATAGATCGAATGTATGAGTTCTAGAGGTGCCAAGAGTCTCTCCTCCACACTTTGCCTTGTGAGGCTTTCGAGGTTGCTTAGATTGCACACAATTTATGACACTTAGAACCTTTGGTAATGGTGAAATCTAGAATTAACTGCAAGCTCACCAAAATTCACATCTAGAATTAACGCAAACTAGATAGATGTGACACCAAACCTCACATTACACAAACGAGAATGCCAAACACTCAAATTATCATTAATTGTGTCACAAATCGATTCACCGACTTATTACAAAAAATCTACCAAACTTAGGCGAAACAAACCTCCGCAACCATAGCCTTCACCAATAAATTGTCCATGCTTAGACATAACTACTTTATTGGACTCCAACACTACCTTAAACCCATCTCTTAAAAAAAGGTAAACTTCGGATCTACCGAATGTTTGCGAGATATTGGGCCTTTGAGATTTATCGAGAATTTCTTCATATGAATTTTAGGGGAACTATTCATCATATATAAATTCTAGCATGTGTTTCATATGTTTTGCGAAGCACTCGTTGCAAACCGATAAGTGATAACAAGACACGTTGGTTGATTTTTCTTTCTTTCTAGTTAATTTTCAACTTCAGCCTTAAAGATTTTAAAGTAGTCTAATAATGCCTCATCTTTAGTTTTCAGCAAGTAAATATAGCAAAATCTAGAAGCATCATCAATTAATGTCATGAAATATCTCTTTCCTCACACCATTCATCTCACATAGATCGAATGTATGAGTTCTAGAGGTGCCAAGAGTCTCTCCACCGCCTAGTGAGGCTTTCGAGGTTGCTTAGATTGCACACAATTATGACACTTAGAACCTTTGGTAATGGTGAAATCTAGAATTAACTCGCAAGCTCACCAAAATTCACATCTAGAATTAACTCGCATGCTAGATAGATCGATACCAAACCTCACATGACACAAACAGAATACCAAACACTCGAATTATCATTAATTGTGTCACAAATCGATTCAATCGACTTATTACAAAAATCCGCCAAACTTAGGCGAAACAAACCTCCGCAACCATAGCCTTCACCAATAAATTGTCCATGCTTAGACATAACTACTTTATTGGAATCCAACAATACCTTAAACCCATCTCTTAAAGGAAGGTAAACTTGAGATCTACTCGCATGTTTGCGGCTATTGGGCCTTTAAGATTTATCGTAATTTCTTCATATGAATTTTAGGGGAACTATTCATCATATATAAAGTCTAGCATGTGTTTTATATGTTTGCGGTTCCTGTTGCAAACCGATAAGTGATAACAAAACACGTTGGTTGATTTTTCTTTCTTTCTAGTTAATTTTCAACTTCAGCCTTAAAGATTTTAAAGTAGTCTAATAATGCCTCATCCTTAGTTTTTAGCAAGTAAATTTAGCAAAATCTAGAAGCATCATCAATTAATGTCATGAAATATCTCTTTTTCCTCACACCATTCATCTCACATAGATCGGAATGTATGAGTTCTAGAGGTGCCAAGAGTCTCTCCTCCAATGCCTTATGAGGCTTTCGAGGTTGCTTAGATTGCACACAATTTATGACACTTAGAACCTTTGGTGATGGTGAAATCTAGAATTAACTTGCAAGCTCACCAAAATTCACATCTAGAATTAACGCAAGCTAGATAGATGTGACACCAAACTTCACATTACACAAACGAGAATGCCAAACACTCGAATTATCATTAATTGTGACACAAATTTGATTCACCGACTTATTACAAAAATCTGCCAAACTTAGGCGAAAACAAACCTCCGCAACCATAGCCTTCACCAATAAATTGTCCATGCTTAGACAACTTTATTGGACTCCAACAATACCTTAAACCCATCTCTTAAAAAGAAGGTAAACTTCGGATCTACTGTATGTTTACGAGATATTGGGCCTTTGAGATTTATCGAATTTCTTCATATGATTGCGGTGCACGTTTGCAACCGATAGCAAGACATGTGGGTTCTACGATTGCACCACTTGATGGTCTGTGATGAAACAAGTTCGTTTGGATCGTCATGAGGTAACTTCGAAGTGCAGCTCCATCTTGTGCCTACCTTTGTTTGGCAATATAGACCATGTGTACACAAACACTTACGCCTACCTTTCTTTGTATTAGGATTTTGACTTGACGGAGATTCGATCAATTTGGAGGATATTAGAGAGAAGATGGCCAAGTTTCTTATGGAGCATGTCATCAGCCCCGAAGGCGAGCATTTCGTTTCATAAACCGTGAGTTGATTCTGCTTCCCTTTGCTTGCATGACGATCGGTGGATACATGCATGTGAACCGTATTCTTGTTTCCCTTTGCCGCATGACGATTAAAAGCCGGATACATGCATGTGAACTCGTGTTATTTGTGTTGTGAACAATGCGGGCGTGCCCCTGAATCAAGAACCGGGTACATCTGTGTGAACAATCTGAGATACACATGAATTTGCAATGCTGATGCCGCCTCGCCATTTGTTTGTGATCGGACACGTGCATCCAGTATTATTTGTGTTTGCCAGTGTCTACCATTTTCAAATTCTATCGCGTAGCTGAAACGGTCTGTTATCTATGTACGTACCACCGCTGCCGATGCGCGCTGTAGCTTTTGTACAAAATGTCCGTCGCATAACCAAGAAACGTCTCGAAACACCGAACAAGCGTGCGAAAATATGAAACGTTTACGATCGGCGAAAACAAAGCGTAGATGCGTAAAAGCAACTAAATCCACACACGAGCCTACAAAAGAACGTCTCAGTAAAAGCCGAAGGAACGCAGACGAGCTTACTAAAACGCGTCTGTAGTTCATGCGTTACTTTCTGACGCGGGTTGCTAACAACCGTCTGTAACATGGAACACATTGCGGACGATCGTTTTAAACATGCGATCAGTAGTTACGTACGAGTTACGGTCGAACAACCTACGTAAGCGTCGAGAGTGCATTAAGTTTCACGGACGGTAGTACAAAAACAAGCATCGTGAACTGGGTGTAGTTACGGTCGAGCAATCAAACGCATCGTAAACTAAGCGAAAGCTACGAGGCGTGGCGGAACAAAAACGAGCGTCTCGTAAAAGGTTACGGAACTACGGACAAGCAATCTACACACGCGTGCGTAAACAAAGCGTAAAACCACGAACACGAGTTCGGCGTATGTCTCGTAACCGCCCATATTACGGTTTATCATCCGCGCGGTCCGTATTTTACTAATGCTTTACGTGACGGGTTCCTTCGGGCGGCGTACGTGCCCGATGTACCGGTTCTGGCGCGCGGTACGCGCGCCGCGCCGCCGCGTCCGACATGCGCGTCATTGTTACTGACGCATTTTGTAAAATGGGTCTGCGGTCAAAGCTTCTATGATCGTATCTTTGCTAACGGGCGTCGCTACTTTTGGGCCTTCTGATCGATCATCGATGCCGCGTCCGTGCACGTTTCTAGAGGTACGATCGCATCTTAGGAAATCATGTGCGTAGATACGTAGACCACGGTCGAGCAAATCCCTCAGACACGACGTTCCACGGCGTGTGTGTAACAAGGGCTCACTACGACGGGAAGTTTGAGACGCACTAAATCCCGTGCGTATTAAAGCCCGCTGCGACGCTCGCTTCACGGACATGTCTGTAAAGTCGGACATTTAGAGACCCTAATGGGCGGACGCGGCCTGGATCAGAAAAGCCCTCAACGCGCGACCGTAGAAGGCTTTTTTTACATAGTGTGTGACAGAATGGACTTTCATCTAGCACGAGGACGCGCCGGTCGGAGAAGGGGGGAGAGATGTCATGACCCAAGAAATAGGGCCCGAAGGGGACAGGCCCGCCCCCCCGAGATAGGCGCGCCGCCGCCTCCCCTTCCTCCCTTTCGCGGATTCTTTGGTAATTAATTCGGGAATAAAGGAGGAAATTATCTAGGATTATCTTAGGCTTTTTGGTGTGCAAGGGAATATTCCAACTATAAGGAAGACCCTTATTAGGAAAATAAATAGGATATGCTTGTAAAAGGTATTCCAATCTATAAGGAAACCTTTAGAGAGATTGCTTGAGATACAAGTCCCACTAGCCGGGCTATAAAAGTAAAGAGTCCGTAATCTTTCGGGGCAACAAGCAAATAAAGAAATTTATCCCAATCTCCCCCGCCCCTCCTCCCACGCGTGCGCCCCCCCCCTCCGCGCCGGCTCTTTGCGCACGAGCCTCCGCCCCACGCCGCCTCCTCCTCTTCCCCCTCCCCTCCAATGACCGTCAATCGGGTGTCAATTCCGCCCAATCTAGCCGGTCCGACAACCAAGCTCTCCCTCACATCGATCTCTCCGAAGTCATTTGCTAATGGACAACATATAACAAATGTTGGGAGGTATGATGATGTTGAATTTTCTATTGCCAATGAAAGTTTCAAAGCATATTTTTTTTTTTGGCATTAAATTGGGTGGCTATGATGTTGTCTTGAGTGTGGAATGGCTGAGCTCTCACGGAAATATTGTTTGGAATTTTAATAAGCTCATTATGAAATTAAAGCGTAAAGGACAACCGATCACATGGCACAACCTCTCTAAGGAAACAGGCCCTCCACCGGTATTCATATCCTTTCTTCTCGATCCACCAATGGAACCTCTGCTATGCAAATTCCAACAGACTCTTCAAAGAGCCTTTAGGACTTCTACCTCAGCGGCGCTATGACCATCGAATTCACCTCAAAGATCCTTCACCAATAGTTGTTCGCCCTTATCGCAAGGTATTATCGGGTATAGCGCTTCGTCATCTTCATCACATGTCCTTCTTGTCAAGAAACATGACAAGACTTAGCGATTCTGTGTTGATTATTGGGAGCTAAATAGTATTACTATGAAAGACAAATTTCCAGTACCTGTCATTGCTAAATTATTGGACGAGTTGCAAGGTGCAAAATTCTTCAGCAAACTAGATCTACGCTCGAGGCTATCACCAGTGCGCATGCTTGCCCCGAACATCAAAAAGACAGCTTTCGAACACATCATGGGCACTTTGAGTTTTTGGTCATGCCATTTGGTTTATGCAATGCACCTTCAACCTTTCAAGCTTTGATGAATGATATTTTGGGACCTTTTCTACGGAAGTCTGTCTTGGTTTTCTTCGATGATATTCTAATTTTCAGCAAATCTGGACTAAACATCTCTCACATGTGGAAGAGATCTTCAAGGTACTAGCATCTCACAATATTTTCTTAAAGAAATCTAAATGCCTCTTTGGTCAATCACAACCGGGCTATCTCGGGACATATTATTTCTGATGCTGGAGTAGCTGTTGATCCTGAGAAAATAGAGGCAGTGACTACTTGGCCAATACCTACAACTCTTCGCGAACTTCGAGGTTTCTTGGGACTTGCAGGTTACTATAGAAAGTTCATCATGGATTACGGCACAATTGCACGACCTCTTACGGATCTTCTTAAAAAGGATTCATTCATTTGGACACCTCTAGCAACAAGACCTTTGAGCATCTAAAGAGGACATTGTCATAAACACTAGTCCTTCAGCTTTCAGACTTCAACAAAATGTTCGTGGTGGAGTGTGATGCTTCTGGTATAGGTATGGGTTACGTTCTACATCGGGGCAATGGTCCAATAGCTTACTTTAGGAAACGAGTTCCCGATAAATACAAAAAGTTGGTCGCTTATGAATGAGAACTCATAGGACTGGTAACAATAGTCAAACATTGGCGACCATATATCTGCGGGGCCGCCCCTTTATTATAAGGTCAGATCATTATAGTCTCAAATACATCTTAGATCAACGTATATCCACCATTTCTCAACATCAATGGGTTAGCAAATTACTTGGTTATGACTTTACCATGGAATACAAACCCAGTAAATCCAATGTGGTGGGCGATGCATTATCTCGTCGAACACCGGAATCTTCTTTAATGGCTATTTCAGAAATTCAACCGGGTTTGTTTGATCGATTACGTGAGGAAATTGCATTCATGATGAAGCCATAAGCCTTATTGATTCCATAATCAATGGTAAGGATTCAGCATGGGAAGTTCGTAAATGGGTTGATTACGTTCAACAAAAAGGTATGGCTTTCACAATCATCCAAACATCTTCGGACCTTTCTTCATGTAATTCATGATTCAGATCATGAGGGAATACAGAAAAACTTTGCATCGATTTTGTCAAACTTTCTTTGTTAAACATGATAAACGCATTGTCGAGATTTTGTGAATGATTGCTTAGTATGGCAACACAACAAAACTGAACATCTACATCCAGCTGGACTTCTTCAACCTTTACTAGTTTTAGAACAGATCTGGGAGGATATTTCAATGGACTTCATTGAAGCATTTCCAAAAGTTGGCACCAAGTCGGTAATTTTAACTGTTGTTGATCGTTTATCCAAGTATGCCCACTTCATACCCCTTTCTCACCCATACACAACAACTTCAGTAGCTCCAAAGTTTTTCTCGGAGATTGTTAGATTACATGGTTTACCAAGGTCTATTGTTAGTGGCCGAGATGTGGTTTTCACAAGTCAATTTGGCAATAGCTCTTCAGACTATCCAACATTATTCTATCACCGACTGTAATACGACATTTTGTAACATTTACGCGGCATTAACATTTATGCCCGTTTATAAGACTTACCCCATTTGGACCAATACTTATAATTTAAGTTATGGCAATAATTAATTATATTGCCCCATGAATCAATCTGGCTTACCAGCGCTGCAACAACTATTTGAGAAGCATGCATGACATACACATGTATGCGATAATATTTGCCTAACTAAAAGCTGGACCCACATGGCAGTGAGAGTATCGCGTATAAAAAGCTTCCTTGCTTCTAGAGTCGACGTGAGACTTTCATCTTGTCCCCAGGCCACAAATAGGCGGGCTGTTGATTAGCACGTACACAATTCAGATTCTTCCATCTAATAATAGCATTTGTCAATGGTCAAGCAAGCATCTCGTGAAGTTCAAAGTTTGAACTTTGAATGGACAGCAAGTGTTCTCACCGAGCATGCAGGATCGATAGGCGCTCCTTCTCACGGAAGCTACTCTCGGCCACGAAGCCCACTGCAGCTTGCACCGACCGTTTCCAGTGCTCTCACCACCGCTCAACCTGAGGCCAACCTCCGGTATAAAGGCACAGCTCGTTCTCTTCCCAGGGGGTGGCCGGCAATCGCCGCCACCAGGCACCATGCTGCCGCATCGCCGCCGTGCTGCCTCACACACACACATCGCCACCGTGCTGCCGCACTAGCACACACTAGACCACACGCCGATGGAGATGCCACGCCGGAGCTCACACACATGGCCGCCGCCGCTCTGCTGCACACACACATCACCGTCCTTCACAACCACCAGGCCGCCTACACACACACAATCGCCACCAGGCTGTTTTACACGCATTGCCTCTGCCACAGACACATACAAGTTTCTAGCTCACGTCCATCCCCGACGCACTGCTGCACCATGCCGGAGATCGATCCTAATTACAGGTTCGAATGGTGAGAATACCCATTATTGGGGATATTTCCTTTTTATAATATCTTGTTGGCTGGACGGTGGATGGAGATGTAAAAAAGAGTGAAAGAAAGAGAGAGTTCGAGGCGACATGAGGGCTGATCATGATGTTTGAGCAGTAATAGGAAGATTGTTGGGAGTAGAGGTGCATGTGCAAATTTGAGGTGGCTGTAGTATAGATTCAGATATAAGAGGAGTTTGATATAAAGGTGGAGGAGTAGCACAATGTTTGGTGCTAGGACAGAAGCAGAGCAGCCTGTGTATTCCAGTTTAGAAGATGCAAGTAATGTGTGTTCAGTTGGAGTGTTGCTGCCACGATGTTGTTGTGGGCAGAGAAGGCATAGTTTGATCTGCACAAGATTGAGATGTAGACTGCAAGCTGAAGTCTGAGAAGAAGTGTGTATGCATAGTAGATCAGGTGTACACGGGAGATGAGAGCAGATCCAAGAAGTAGTAAATTTGTTTTAGCAAGTTGCAAGTGATGGCGAGCACAAGATCAGTGTTGAGAGGCTTTGAGTAGATCAGCATTACAGTAAAGTGCTTGCAGAGTTGTAGTTATAGATCAGGAGAGGAGGAGTAGATGCCATGCTCTTGCAGTTGCTAATCATCAGTTTTGATCGTCACAAGATTAGGCTCCTGGTGTTGTCGTCATAAGATTAAGGCACAGGAGTAGAGTAGACCAGCTGGTCTTGAAATAGAAGTGTGGTGCTGCAATTTGAGGGAGAAATATCTTGTTAATCAGAGTATCAGATGGTTGTGCAGATTGAGATCAGTATGCAGTGAGAAGAGGAGGGACTCAACTTGCATGGCAACAAAGCACTATAATATGCAGTAGGCCAGAGAAGATATAGGTGTATCTGTGTGCCTCAAATTGAGAAGCATGGAGTAACAGTTCACAGGTTTGTGGGACAAGGTGCTGGTCAGTGCAAAGATTGATGTACATTTAGAGGAGAAGGCCTTAATTAGTAAGAAAGCTTTTTAGTGCGGTGTGTCTCCAACGTGTTGACAGTTTGATCAAGACCAGATTGATGCATGGTAGTCACTTTCGGGTGAAGAAGATGTAGAGGCAAGTAAGCAGCAGCCCACTGTTCCTCTTCTCAGAGATTCAGTAGAGACAGAGCGGTTGCCCATGTTGGTCAGAAGGAAGTAGTAGTAACCAATTAGCGGAGTCATATGAATTGACCGCATGTTGATTTCCAGGTTCTGATAGATGAATAAATATTGTGTCAGATTATTGTGGGTGCCAGCAGATGGCAGGTGTGTAGCTCACATGTCAGTTCAATGTGATCTTCGGAAGCTGGCCGACTAGTGTAGCACATCGGTGACAAGGTGATGTCCAAGATCAGTGATGAAGCCATGGCATGCGTGTTCATAGAAGATGCCATAATAATTAATTGGTGAATAGATTGTGAGTTCTCAGGCAAGGGCAAAGAGAGAAAAAGTCAAACCAAATGTGGTATTGCATCGTAGATTAATTCAAAAGGCTATGTCATAGAGAGCCTGTGGTTCCAGACCAGCTTAGTAGCAGCATATCAGAGGCAATTAGCATGTCCCCCCCTGATTGTGAGCAATGGCAGTCTGGACCAGTTTGGTGAATTGAACAGATTCGCTTTACACCAGCAACAGAGTTCTGAGATAATGAGTACCATGTGGTGATTATGCATCAATATGAGATGGGCAGTAGTATGGATGAAATCCTGAAACATAGTGGTTCAACTTGCAGTTCGGAGTGGGCAGTAGCAAAGCAGCCCGTGGGAACTTGAATATCTAGTAATACTGCACTTGATGATTAACAAATTTAGGGACACTCCATGTAGTTTCCAAGTAGCAAAACTAGAGGCAGAGAAGCAGATGAAGTTGATGCAGTCAATTTGATGAATTTAGAAGTTGGCTAATTAGTTCAGCGTATCAGCCTGAAGATGCATAAGGTGCTAGTTAGAGAGAACGCTTGGCAGATGAACACATTCAGATCGCACCAAATTCAGAGCTGGTGACAGCAGAGTATGTCAGTTCACCAAGACCAAGATTAGCGGTGTAGGATTATGTCTAGTAATTTTTTGTGGCACTGTGGAGTTGCCCAGATGTATATAATGATTTGTTTGAGCTAAGCTCTTTTAGTGTTTCAAGATGTAACGTTTTTGCATGTGCTTGTACTGTAAGACACAACTTGGGAACAATTGACATTATCTGTCTAGAAAGTGTTCAAGTGCCTCTGTTATTTTGAAGATTGTGTCCGATGAGAAAGACTTTTAAATGTTTAATTTATTTGAATTGTAAGAGCGGCCATATATCAACTTACCTTGTTTGTGTCTTGCAAGATAAGTGGGCCCTCAAGCTTTACCATAATGTACCAGAGTAGGCAAATGTTTTTGCAATATGGGATCTCGACCAGAGTTAGAGTGGTTAGTAATATGACAAGTTACCAGTTATACCAAGCAGTACTGCCACCTAGTAACGTTTCTAGCAGTGAGATTTTTTTAGGCAATTGATCAGATTATCCTGACAGGAAGTGAGTCCATGGTAGCAGGCATATGGCCCTCAATATATGGCAAAGGCAAAAGCATGCTGTGCTCACTGGCACTACATGATAAATCATCAGAGTGTATATTCTCTAGTAGCATTGCTAATGTGCAATCCGGTGGATAGAGAAACCTAGAGTACTTGATCACCTCAGTAGCTCCCACGGTTCTATGCTCGGGAAATATTTAATTTGCCTCTTCAATATTTTGTGAACGTTAGCTCCAGCTATCAGCCTATAACAATGTCTACGACAATTTCCCAAAGTGATCACAAAATAGTTATGCATAAGCGAGCTAATGATATCATAGCAACGTGGCCCTATTATACACGGCCCATCACCTCTTGCAGCTATGAAAATCCATTCACCGATGATGAAAACTATATATTGACAATACCATGGTACAGTGCAAAGGCAACTTGCTTGTAGTACCTGAAATCAAATATTTGGATGTACTATTTTATCAGCTTTAAGATTTATTTGTGTCCGACATGATGAACAGAGTCCCATTATAAAGCCTCTCAAATAATCATCCTCATCCCGTGACCGACGAGGCCGGGAACACATATGTCCTCACTGATGAGGTGGGACACGTTTAAACTCCTTGACCGACGAGGCTTGGAGATGATCATAATTCCGCGGCTGACAAGTCCGGAAACATCCAGTCTAGACCGACGAGGCTAGAGCCTTTTTGTTCGTGTCCGATGAGGCCGAACAGACACATACACATTGTCTTGAGACTTTATCATGAATTCCGTGACCGACGAGGACGGGTCCTTCTTACCAAAGACCGACGAGGCTTTGGGGTATATTATGTGGCTATTCTTGCCGCCATTTATTCTTGGAGAATATATATGCAGATTACAAGACGATGACCATTTACGCGCAGCTTAATCGGAGGTTTTCCGTGGTCCAACACCGTGGATGTAATTAACTGGCGGCTTCACGAGGCCCCAGGAACCAAGAACTACATATCGACCTGTACTTCAGATGTATTAGGCGCAATGAAATGTAAATGTCAAGTGGGAACGTGTACTTTGTAATTCTCTAAAGAATTAATAAAGATCAAAGTTCCCTAAGTTTGTTGTCCATTTAATTTATTTTTGTATACAATGGTATACTGGCACGCCTGCGCATTATTTATTTTCCTACGCATAGGACGTATGTCTCTATCCGTGAGATGTTTCTTTTTAGCGAAACAAAATGGCACGCCCGGTGGGACATGGTTCTCCTCCCATCTTCGCTGCGCTCTATGGTCGTCTAAAAAATTGTCTTGTTATGCAATTGAAATGCCCCGGCATAAGGATGTTATTATTAGCAACATAGCCTTGCCGTCGGCATCACCCTGTATTTTACAGTGATTTCAGTGCCATCTGTCTTTCTAGGGAGGCTGGGGGCATATGTGTTGGCAGATTAGAGTCAAGCGGGACAGCCGAGGGCAAGAATATTGTCTAAAAGTTACCCCTTGTGTCATCTAAACAAGTTTGGAAGCAAGAATCGTGGCTTGAGGCATTCTAATAGGTGCATGTTGGCTTGCTGAAAAATAAAACACTTGGCTCCTCCATCAAGACTGAGTTTGGCTCATTAGCACCGGTTAGTTTAGCTAGTGCAAAACTGTACTTTCACCGGACTCAAAAGTTAGCATTTTTCAAGCTGGTGGAGTCCATGAAGGCTCGCAAATAGGATGGCACAAAGTTAATGAAGTAGCGTCGTGCCCTTATTATTTTGAGGCCCGCAACTATCCGGAGCGCTCTATAACAGTCAAAGCAGAAGACATGTACATGGACTCAATTTTGCAACTCTGTGAGAGAGCAAACAATGCTCATCAGTATGTGTGCCATGCATCTTCATAGAGTTTGTTACCCCTTCAACATGATATGTTGAAGTTTGAACTATTAGAAGTACACGGTCATGTATGGCCTACTCTAGTTTGGATATTGGGCTGGACAAATCCATCTTGCCATCCAAAGTCGTTTGTCCAACAAGAACTGTACCCAAGTTGAAAGATTTCAACAAATTGTTTTGGAATAGTCCGTGACACTGCCAAAAGAGGATTGGTCCCTTGATGCACCTAAAATTTCTAGAAAAAGCAGTTTTGTTCACAAGGGTCGTATCAACTCCCTACAGCTTGTTCCCTGATGTGCACATATGTGAACCCAACAACAGCTGGTTTAGTTAGCCATTGCAAGAGTACTACAGATACTATTCATGAAAGGTTCCAATATATTTTCTTTTTTCCTGACCCAACATTTGTGCAAGGTGCAGTTAATAGTTGTTTGGGTCCAATTGGTGCGATATTATGAATCCATATAAATACACAGGATGGCCCGCCCTATACTCATCCCCATGATGATGCAAGCAGGAAGCACATAAACAACAATTACTCCCAGAAGTTTGACTCACAACAAACCACTGGGGGCAAAAAAAATTAAAAATATGAAGGTTGCTCTCAAGTTACAAGGTTTTATTTGGAAGGTTATATGTGCCAAAGACAAAGCGTTTACATAGGCCGAAATATGCAAGATCATCATACAAGGATTGGTAAAAATTTGTATTACAAAAAGTCCATTTATGCTGAGGACGCCAAAAACGATGGGTTGTTGTACACGTTCAGTCAGAAGTAAACATCCATGGACCTTCTATAGGTCAACATTTTTTTGTGCCAAGCAAGAGATGGCACAGGCGAATTATAACAGGAAGCTAAGCCCTATGCTCATGTGTTGTGGCAGCTTTTATGGCAATAATGTTGTCAGAGCAGTTCTCAGGAAGGAGATTGATCATTGTTAGTTCAGGCTGATTTCTCAAGCTCGGTGGAGCAAATTTGCAATTTTCCTAGCATCTCCAAGTTCTTCTGTGACGACCTAAGTCCTGGTCACTAGGGAACTCGTTGATGGGAGATGATGGTCGCAAACAATTTGGCTCACATCACACACCATGACACTAATACACAACCAAAAAAAAAAACATGCTACGTGTTTGTGACCAGTGTACCAGAGGTTAACTCAAATTTGATCTGAAGTAACGAACTTGTTGCACAACCTTGATACCCTCTTGCTTTATTCAGCAGAGACATCCACCGAAGGGGAAAACTATAGGCACAAGAGCATGAGAGGGCTACCTACCTCAACACAAGTTGTGCTGTAGTGTGAAGCTTCATGCCACCCCAACATATATTCAACAAGGGACCTAAAAACAATTATAAGATGGTGCCCGCAAGGTTTAGTTACACAAAGCGTGGAAGGTAGGATCTCAAAGGTTCGGAAGAGACCTCAAGCATATCTTCAAATTCCAAGTCGAACATCCAAGCAAATCAAAGGACAAGTCAAACAAGTCCTAAAATTCAAAGAGAAGTGTCCAAACAAATCAATGGGCAAGTCAATCAAGTTCTCAAACACAGTACATGTCAAAATACTGTGAATCAAAGTTCAAGTGAAGGCTCTTCTGTGCTAGAGAGTGACTACCTTCCACCACCCTTGCAGAAAAGCGAGGCATCCCCACTAGCCTTTTACCCCTTCAACCATTCCCTTTTAACCATACCCAATGTCTCTCGAGGGAAGAATGGTTAGCAATCTGGTCTTGCTAAGGAAATGATTTGGGGAGATCTCTGGTACACTGGAAACATCACTGAATATGTTGTCTATAAAACAAACATAATGAAATCAATCCCTTTGGGTGCAAAGAGTTTCGACCATTCATGATCACCTGAAGGTTGAGTTCCCTTGTGACCTTGCTTATGTCGAGTTATTGTTCAACTTACAAGCTATAATGGGACGCCCTTAAGTCTCGTGTTCCTTTCATATATGTTTAGCTCAAGTTGTCTACTTCATCTACAATTGTGTCATTTAGGACTGCTTCACCTATGGGAGCAGTGAAACACACCACCGCGGATCGTGTGGAACTGTGAAACCCTTCGATTCTGTTGGCTGGCACCGTGTTAGCTATACGGTCGCAACAGAGTTGATAAATTTCCTTTGGATAGTAGTATGGTCTTTCGCTACTAACCAAAGAAGATCAAAGGCATTTTGTTGGCTGGCACCGTGTTAGCTATACGGTCGCAACAGAGATGGAAAATGTTCCTTTGGATAGTAGCATGCTCTTTCGCCGCTAACCAAAGATGATCAGAGACATTCTATGGTTGGCACCATGGCAGCTACATGGTCGCTATAGAATTGAAACTTCCTTTGAATAGTAGCATGGTCTTCCGCCACTATTCAAAGAAGCTTGAAGGCAATTTATTGGTTGGCTCCGTAGTTGCAATGCGGACGCAATATATTTCCTTCATTTTTTCTAGGCAATGGTATGGACTTTCACCATGGTTTAGAAAACAAACATGATGTGGGTTATAGATGGTGACATGGACATTCGTCACTGATATTAACCAATTTTAAATATGGCATGTACCTTCGCCATGTATAAAGCAGTCCCAGAGACATTCTTTAGTTACCTCATAATAGCTCCTACAAGCAGGCATGGACTTTCGCCATGCTGTAGCGAGAACACAAGTTTAGTGACAATAGTGCTAATTACCGCATGGCATGGACTTTCGCCATGGATTCAAAAAAAAGAAAAAGAGCATATCACCATCAGCCTCATTTTTTTTTTTTTTTTTAAAAAAGGAAAAAATATATATCTCCTTCCTGCAGCATCAGATGTCCTATAAAAAAAAAAAAGCATGCAAAGTACTTTGACTGGTGTATTAATGCCAACTTCATATGGCAGTTTGGTTCTTAACATGGGACAATCCCTCTCAGCTATATAGACATGGATTCATTTTGTATGAACAATCTTTAAATCTTTACTGAAGATGGAGTGATGGCAAAATATTGCCAAACAGTCAGTCAAACAGCTATACAGATAGCATGACCTGTCAGGCCACCACTTATTGGGATGTGCCAAGATAATTCTTCACTAACTACACCTTGAGCAGTGTTTTTCTGAGCGAAGGGTAAACGTGTTGTTGGTCCTGTTATACTAGCCCGTGTCTCACTTTTTTTAAAAAAAAAATAAAAGCCGAATTTCAAGTGCTGAGCCCTTGTATTACAGGAGGGTAAAAAAACAGCACTTAAAGATCGTTCAGGAGAACCAAAAGTGTTGCCGAGGCCCAAGGGCACTGCCTGTAGTAGGTTCGGCATGAGCTACAACAACAGCTCGTTAGCTGTACTATCCTCTCAATGCCAGGATCAGAGTACGTGGGTGGCACTGTTACATTTAGCAACAAAGTGTGCCTAAATCAGACAAGCGTACACATGTTCTGCTGTGAGTTATGTACAGATCATGCCCTGAATATTCAGGAGGTGTTTGACTTTCAAATTGTTGAACGTGAAGAACAAATTTCCTGAGAGTTAGTTTCTTTCTATCAATTTCACTTATATGGCTGCTGTAGGCCCTGCCAAGTGGTTGGCCTTTCATTGTTACATGCCAAGAATTTGGAAAAGGGTTTCAGAAAGAAAGAAAAGCAGAGATTGCTCCCGTCAGAGTTTGTGATACTCATTATCTAAAAAAAAGGGTTCAGGTTATTGCTACTACCTTTCCTACCTTTGATTAATCATCTCAGTATGCAAACCATATATTGCTCTAGGTAGCCAATACCTGCTCATTCCACTGAGAAATTACGATTTGGGATGGCTCTATCAGAATTCACATGAAGCCCCCCTAGACAGCAAAATCAATAGGCGTGCAAAGCTATTACATAAATAGCTGTTGCCACTGACAGTACAATATGCAGAATGAAATAACCAGAGTTGCAAAGC
This sequence comes from Hyparrhenia diplandra, assembly GCA_015847255.1. Lineage (NCBI taxonomy): Eukaryota > Viridiplantae > Streptophyta > Magnoliopsida > Poales > Poaceae > Hyparrhenia > Hyparrhenia diplandra. The sequence goes on along the minus strand of JADLZK010012073.1, from coordinate 105,558 downwards.
AAGTAAAAGCAAAGTGTCCACTTTATGATCAAATTAAATGGAGAGTCCTCAAAACAACATGTCCTAGAGTTCCTTGGCTGAATGAAAATGCAACTTGTAAATGTTTCAGGAAAGGCAGCTACCAAAGTTCAGATAGGAGCATACGAAGTAAGTTGCAAGACAAAGAAAGAAATTATTCCTCATAAGAGGATGATTTCATATAAGAAATAAGAGACTGAATAGGCTTGGACTGAGCTCATCCTGAGTTTCCTTTGATGTAAAGGCTCTTCTCTGCTAATTCAAGTGAGGCCTTCAACTGGGCAATCTTCTTTTCCACCTTGTACTCTGAGCAGACAAGGCTTTCTATTTCAGCTGACCTTCAGTTTCAGTGTTACCAATTTCTTTCAGTGCCTTCGGGATGGCCTTGCAAATAGCAGAATCCTCCTTCAGTGTTTCCTCAACACAGGATTTTTGTTTAATTGCATCAGAGGGTACTTCTTGTGTATTTTCAGCTGTAAGAAGCCTCTTGAGCTCCTCTAATGCCACCTTCATTTCCATTATCGCTCCACTGAGATGATCAGAAAATTGTTTGGACCAGCGAGAAATGATTTTATCTATTTGATTGGAGAGGCCTGTCTTGTCAAGTTTTTCAGCATTGACAATAACTTGGAGACTTTTCATGTCCTGCTTGATATAGGTGAAAAAGTCTTGTTTTGATGGATCAGTAATGTCCGCGCCTTTTAGGACAATGCCCGGCACTCCATCATACCTATCTTGATTGGTTCCGAGGATGGCAGTGAAAACATCACCTACATTTTTTTTTTTAGAATGCCTCAACTCGAGACTCCTGACTTCATGCTGGAGCTTGTAGAGTCTCTCTTATTTCCCATCTCAGGTGTGTCTCATCATCAATAAGATTAATGTGGTTCAGTACACACTAGTTGTTTTACTAGTTGGAAGGATGGGATGGTCATCTGGAATATGAGAGCGAACAAAACACTCTCCCTCTTCAGTTGATCCTATAACTGAGGGCAAAACAGAACTCACTCCCTCTTCACCTGATCCTTTAACTCGAGGAAAACCTGAAATTTTAGTACCGCAAAACCATGTTGTTTGAGCAGGGTATATGGTGACGATCATGAGGGTAATAAAAAAACGAGGTGAAGGCAATTACCTGTTTGCATCACTCCTTTCTTCTTCCTATCAGCTAGAGAGGATATTACCCCAGCAGAAAAGACGTCTGCTTCTTTGAGAATTTTAAGAGAAGCACAACACCACCGCATATATCCCACCGTGTAGACCGGAATTCGGTCGCGGACCTGCGCCTTAAAGGTATGCCCATTCGGTAACTATTGTGCCAAAAGATAATGGCGCAACATCTCAGTTGCCCCATTTATATCACCCTGTGCCTAATCTAAAAATCCAAGAAACCCTCTGATATTTATAAAGATAGAGTCCTCTTGCAGCCTCACTTGTAACTTTCCAACTTGGTCACAATGGAAGGACCATATTTTAAACACTCACACAACATGCATATTGTCTTCACAAAGAGCAGACATCTTATTGAAGCAACATGTTCCTTATAAATATTACAAGTGAACGACATCAAGTCGATGCAAAAATTTGTCAATGCGAGTATCTCATGCATATGAGAATACTGGTTATATAATAAAGGAGCAGTGAAGAAGCATTCCAATGCGGTTCATGTGGATCTGTGAAACCTTTCAATTTTGTTGGTTGGCACTGTGGCAGCAAGACATGTCAGTCGTATGGTTTTAGCTGTGAATCAAGCAATATTGAAGGTGATTTCGTTGGCTGGCATCGTAGCAGCAAGGCAATCACAGTGAACACCTAGATATTTATTTGAGCCATGGCATGATTTTTGACATTGTTCGAATTCCAAATTCAATTTACTTGTTACTATGGCGTGTCCTTTCACCATAGGAAACGATATTAAGAGTTTTTCTATGGCATGGATTTTGTGCTACAGGAAACCTCTATGTGTGGCATGGACTTTCGCTACACAAAATATTTTAGTCCTATTATTATGAGCTATGGCATGGATTTTCGCCGTGGTTTAAATATCAAACTCAGTTCAGTCGTTACTATGGCACGGCCTTTCGCCATAGGAAACAATATTCAGAATTTGTCCGTGGCATGGACTCTCACTACGGTAATCTCTACGTGTGGCAAGGACCTCCGCTACACTAGATATTTTTGTTCAGCTATTATGAGCTATGGCATGGACTTTTCGTCTTCCGTCATAGGAAACGAAAGTGATAATTTATTTATAGCATGGACTTTCGCTACACCAAAATTTCTTGAATCATTTTGTTTTAAATCATAGCATGGATTTTTGAAGAAAATGTGCACAATCCACAGTTTCCTTCCCATCTCACCTGTTTTATTTCCTCTTTCCCTCCATAAGTGAAATTTGGAGGCATGTGCCCCGAGCAGCGACATTGGCATGATGTCATTATGTGCTATAACATTTTCAGTTTGCAAATAATTATGGAAGTAGCTTGATCCAATATTCTTGAGCACTAATGGTACATAAGAAAAGAAGCTATCCTCAATTCGTCATCAGTATGATCTTTAGCTCGCAGACTTCCTTGCTCAAGGAATTTCTTCTGCTGATGGATTGTTTAAGTATAATCCATATATGGCATGGTCTTTCGCCACCCAAAACCTTTATTCCACTGTGGTACGAAGTTTCTCCACAAGTAAGGAATTTGCTAATGACAACGATGGATGGTATGGGCATTCACTATCCACTCAGAACTGCAATATGAGTTCCATTCCACTTACCATGTTTTTGTATTTTCATCATTCATTTGCTTGTTGCGGGCCTGATGCTTCACATGGCCCCAAAAGTATCAAAAAAAAAGAACATTGCAGGGCAGTTTGTTTCATTAGTTGGCACACCCTTATCCAACCCTAGCAACAAAGATTACCTGGCCATTGAATTGGAAAGACTGGAATTATCGATGGCATCTCTCCTGATGAAAACAAACTAGACATAACCCACTAGCAATGACAATTACATTAGCGCTTGAATCTCTAGACGTTACAATCAAATGCTTGTTTCAATATTAGACCAAAGAGGTTCAACTCCAACTACTAGAATCATGACACTTGTCTAAACCAGAGATAGTTGTTCACGGACAAGTTTCACCAAGTCAAGTTTGTGCTCATTCCTCACACAAACTCCACTTGGTGGGGGCATTTGTAATACGACATTTTGTAACATTTACGCGGCATTAACATTTATGCCCGTTTATAAGACTTACCCCATTTGGACCAATACTTATAATTTAAGTTATGGCAATAATTAATTATATTGCCCCATGAATCAATCTGGCTTACCAGCGCTGCAACAACTATTTGAGAAGCATGCATGACATACACATGTATGCGATAATATTTGCCTAACTAAAAGCTGGACCCACATGGCAGTGAGAGTATCGCGTATAAAAAGCTCCTTGCTTCTAGAGTCGACGTGAGACTTTCATCTTGTCCCCAGGCCACAAATAGGCGGGCTGTTGATTAGCACGTACACAATTCAGATTCTTCCATCTAATAATAGCATCTGTCAATGGTCAAGCAAGCATCTCGTGAAGTTCAAAGTTTGAACTTTGAATGGACAGCAAGTGTTCTCACCGAGCATGCAGGATCGATAGGCGCTCCTTCTCACGGAAGCTACTCTCGGCCAGGAAGCCCACTGCAGCTTGCACCGACCGTTTCCAGTGCTCTCACCACCGCTCAACCTGAGGCCAACCTCCGGTATAAAGGCACAGCTCGTTCTCTTCCCAGGGGTGGCCGGCAATCGCCGCCACCAGGCACCATGCTGCCGCATCGCCGCCGTGCTGCCTCACACACACACATCGCCACCGTGCTGCCGCACTAGCACACACTAGACCACACGCCGATGGAGATGCCACGCCGGAGCTCACACACATGGCCGCCGCCGCTCTGCTGCACACACACATCACCGTCCTTCACAACCACCAGGCCGCCTACACACACACAATCGCCACCAGGCTGTTTTACACGCATTGCCTCTGCCACAGACACATACAAGTTTCTAGCTCACGTCCATCCCCGACGCACTGCTGCACCATGCCGGAGATCGATCCTAATTACAGGTTCGAATGGTGAGAATACCCATTATTGGGGATATTTCCTTTTTCTAATATCTTGTTGGCTGGCCGGTGGATGGAGATGTAAAAAAGAGTGAAAGAAAGAGAGAGTTCGAGGCGACATGAGGGCTGATCATGATGTTTGAGCAGTAATAGGAAGATTGTTGGGAGTAGAGGTGCATGTGCAAATTTGAGGTGGCTGTAGTATAGATTCAGATATAAGAGGAGTTTGATATAAAGGTGGAGGAGTAGCACAATGTTTGGTGCTAGGACAGAAGCAGAGCAGCCTGTGTATTCCAGTTTAGAAGATGCAAGTAATGTGTGTTCAGTTGGAGTGTTGCTGCCACGATGTTGTTGTGGGCAGAGAAGGCATAGTTTGATCTGCACAAGATTGAGATGTAGACTGCAAGCTGAAGTCTGAGAAGAAGTGTGTATGCAGTAGTAGATCAGGTGTACACGGGAGATGAGAGCAGATCCAAGAAGTAGTAAATTTGTTTTAGCAAGTTGCAAGTGATGGCGAGCACAAGATCAGTGTTGAGAGGCTTTGAGTAGATCAGCATTACAGTAAAGTGCTTGCAGAGTTGTAGTTATAGATCAGGAGAGGAGGAGTAGATGCCATGCTCTTGCAGTTGCTAATCATCAGTTTTGATCGTCACAAGATTAGGCTCCTGGTGTTGTCGTCATAAGATTAAGGCACAGGAGTAGAGTAGACCAGCTGGTCTTGAAATAGAAGTGTGGTGCTGCAATTTGAGGGAGAAATATCTTGTTAATCAGAGTATCAGATGGTTGTGCAGATTGAGATCAGTATGCAGTGAGAAGAGGAGGGACTCAACTTGCATGGCAACAAAGCACTATAATATGCAGTAGGCCAGAGAAGATATAGGTGTATCTGTGTGCCTCAAATTGAGAAGCATGGAGTAACAGTTCACAGGTTTGTGGACAAGGTGCTGGTCAGTGCAAAGATTGATGTACATTTAGAGGAGAAGGCCTTAATTAGTAAGAAAGCTTTTTAGTGCGGTGTGTCTCCAACGTGTTGACAGTTTGATCAAGACCAGATTGATGCATGGTAGTCACTTTCGGGTGAAGAAGATGTAGAGGCAAGTAAGCAGCAGCCCACTGTTCCTCTTCTCAGAGATTCAGTAGAGACAGAGCGGTTGCCCATGTTGGTCAGAAGGAAGTAGTAGTAACCAATTAGCGGAGTCATATGAATTGACCGCATGTTGATTTCCAGGTTCTGATAGATGAATAAATATTGTGTCAGATTATTGTGGGTGCCAGCAGATGGCAGGTGTGTAGCTCACATGTCAGTTCAATGTGATCTTCGGAAGCTGGCCGACTAGTGTAGCACATCGGTGACAAGGTGATGTCCAAGATCAGTGATGAAGCCATGGCATGCGTGTTCATAGAAGATGCCATAATAATTAATTGGTGAATAGATTGTGAGTTCTCAGGCAAGGGCAAAGAGAGAAAAGTCAAACCAAATGTGGTATTGCATCGTAGATTAATTCAAAAGGCTATGTCATAGAGAGCCTGTGGTTCCAGACCAGCTTAGTAGCAGCATATCAGAGGCAATTAGCATGTCCCCCCCTGATTGTGAGCAATGGCAGTCTGGACCAGTTTGGTGAATTGAACAGATTCGCTTTACACCAGCAACAGAGTTCTGAGATAATGAGTACCATGTGGTGATTATGCATCAATATGAGATGGGCAGTAGTATGGATGAAATCCTGAAACATAGTGGTTCAACTTGCAGTTCGGGCGGGCAGTAGCAAAGCAGCCCGTGGGAACTTGAATATCTAGTAATACTGCACTTGATGATTAACAAATTTAGGGACACTCCATGTAGTTTCCAAGTAGCAAAACTAGAGGCAGAGAAGCAGATGAAGTTGATGCAGTCAATTTGATGAATTTAGAAGTTGGCTAATTAGTTCAGCGTATCAGCCTGAAGATGCATAAGGTGCTAGTTAGAGAGAACGCTTGGCAGATGAACACATTCAGATCGCACCAAATTCAGAGCTGGTGACAGCAGAGTATGTCAGTTCACCAAGACCAAGATTAGCGGTGTAGGATTATGTCTAGTAATTTTTGTGGCACTGTGGAGTTGCCCAGATGTATATAATGATTTGTTTGAGCTAAGCTCTTTTAGTGTTTCAAGATGTAACGTTTTTGCATGTGCTTGTACTGTAAGACACAACTTGGGAACAATTGACATTATCTGTCTAGAAAGTGTTCAAGTGCCTCTGTTATTTTGAAGATTGTGTCCGATGAGAAAGACTTTTAAATGTTTAATTTATTTGAATTGTAAGAGCGGCCATATATCAACTTACCTTGTTTGTGTCTTGCAAGATAAGTGGGCCCCTCAAGCTTTACCATAATGTACCAGAGTAGGCAAATGTTTTTGCAATATGGGATCTCGACCAGAGTTAGAGTGGTTAGTAATATGACAAGTTACCAGTTATACCAAGCAGTACTGCCACCTAGTAACGTTTCTAGCAGTGAGATTTTTAGGCAATTGATCAGATTATCCTGACAGGAAGTGAGTCCATGGTAGCAGGCATATGGCCCTCAATATATGGCAAAGGCAAAAGCATGCTGTGCTCACTGGCACTACATGATAAATCATCAGAGTGTATATTCTCTAGTAGCATTGCTAATGTGCAATCCGGTGGATAGAGAAACCTAGAGTACTTGATCACCTCAGTAGCTCCCACGGTTCTATGCTCGGGAAATATTTAATTTGCCTCTTCAATATTTTGTGAACGTTAGCTCCAGCTATCAGCCTATAACAATGTCTACGACAATTTCCCAAAGTGATCACAAAATAGTTATGCATAAGCGAGCTAATGATATCATAGCAACGTGGCCCTATTATACACGGCCCATCACCTCTTGCAGCTATGAAAATCCATTCACCGATGATGAAAACTATATATTGACAATACCATGGTACAGTGCAAAGGCAACTTGCTTGTAGTACCTGAAATCAAATATTTGGATGTACTATTTTATCAGCTTTAAGATTTATTTGTGTCCGACATGATGAACAGAGTCCCATTATAAAGCCTCTCAAATAATCATCCTCATCCCGTGACCGACGAGGCCGGGAACACATATGTCCTCACTGATGAGGTGGGACACGTTTCGCTCCTTGACCGACGAGGCTTGGAGATGATCATAATTCCGCGGCTGACAAGTCCGGAAACATCCAGTCTAGACCGACGAGGCTAGAGCCTTTTTGTTCGTGTCCGATGAGGCCGAACAGACACATACACATTGTCTTGAGACTTTATCATGAATTCCGTGACCGGCGAGGGACGGGTCCTTCTTACCAAAGACCGGCGAGGCTTTGGGGTATATTATGTGGCTATTCTTGCCGCCATTTATTCTTGGAGAATATATATGCAGATTACAAGATGATGACCATTTACGCCAAGCAGCTTAATCGAGGTTTTCCGTGGTCCAACACCGTGGATGTAATTAACTGGCGGCTTCACGAGGCCCCCGGAACCAAGAACTACATATCGACCTGTACTTCAGATGTATTAGGCGCAATGAAATGTAAATGTCAAGTGGGAACGTGTACTTTGTAATTCTCTAAAGAATTAATAATGATCAAAAGTTCCCTAAGTTTGTTGTCCATTTAATTTATTTTTGTATACAATGGTATACTGGCACGCTGCGCATTATTTATTTTCCTACGCATAGGGCGTATGAGATGTTTCTTTTTAGCGAAACACCGACATCAGCTTATCATCCTCAAGCAAATGCACAGGCCAAGGTAGTAAACAAAATTATTACAATGTATCTACGCTGCTTGACTGGCGACAAACCAAAGGATTGTGTAAGATGGTTACCATGGGCAGAATATTGTTATAATACTTCATATCATACATCCACCAGAACAACACCGTTTAATCTGGTCTATGGGCGCGACCCACCTACAATCCGAGGCTATAATCCGGGTGAGACAACGTTACCATCAGTAGATGACTTGTTATCTCAGCGTGATGCTTTCCTCAATCAGACAAAGGTTCGTTTACAACTGGCTCAAGATTATTACTGCAAATACTTTGATGCTAAACATACGGAGCGACAGTTTAAAGTGGGTGATTATGTCTGGCTCAAGCTATTATCCCGGTCTGCGGCAACTATATCAACATTATACAAAGGCAAGCTCTCTCCAAAGTATTTTGGACCCTTTAGCATCGGCAAAAATTATTACTCCGAGTTACCTATGAGTTGAACCTACCTCTTGGAACTCGCATCCACAACGCTTTTCATGTCAGCATGCTTAAGCCACATTATGGAGAGATTCCTACTGATATACCAGACTTGCCACGTATACATGAAGGTACACCGGTTCCCCGAACATGAAATTATGCTTAAATCTAGAGTCCGGCAGGTCAGGGTTCAGGTGCTCATCAAATGGAAGAACAAGAAGGCTGCGGATGCTTCGTGGGAGGATGCTAAACTGTTCAACAAGATATATCCAGATTTCCGGACGAGGGACGAGCTGAATCTCCGCGCGGGGAGAGATTTCACACTCGGTCGAAAGTCGCCTCGATAAGTGGAGTGGCTGAATAATTAATTATTATATAGCTTTTATTAGTAAATTTATTTAGTTAAATTAAAGTAAGCTTGAAAAGACTAATGGGCTTGACCGTTAGCAATTGTAAACCCCTCATATAAATATGGGGGCAACTATTGTGAGACAATCAATCAAAAAAAAAAAATAGGGTTTAACCCTACCTATCTAGCTCTCAACCGCCGCCGCCGCTTGAGCCACCGACTACGGGCGCATCGTTGTCGATTCACGCCACATCACGCCTTTCGTCTTCCCCCTCTCGTTGACCGGAAACGGGTTGTGACACGATGCTTGATCAATGTGCTTATCATCATTATCATTGTATATAATCTTTATATTTATCTTTATCTTTGGTAGCCGTTGGCCTGGCCGGCCCGGCGGGGCGACGGGCTGAGCACGCCGGCGACCATGGCCTCCGCCCATCGGGGGTGGCGAGAGGCCTGGCTTCCTGGGTGGCCGGTGCCGTCGGCGCCCTCGCCCTCGCCCTCGCCTCATGATGTGCCCGGTGGACTCGTCCCGGTGGGGAGGAAGGATTGAGGTGGTGTTCGTGCATTGGGGAGAGATCGAGGTGGAGTCAAAGTCTTTGGGGAGGCGGGCATCGCGTGTAGGGAAGTTCCGCCATCCGCGACGAGAAAACAGGAAGGCCGTGGTAATCACGCCGCTGTTGCGCGCGCCGCGTGTTTCCTTCGCGATTCCTTCGGGACGCCGATGGGAGGGAAGGACCACGATTCCTTCGGCGTGGATGCCTGAGAGGAAGGAGTGCGGCGGTGAAGGAAAGTGCAATCTCGTGGCGCGCGCGCGTCACGATGACATGCGGTTGGAGGGATGTGTCCTATACTTTTCATCCTGATCGTCGAATCATGAATGAGTAATGAGAGAGAAGGTTGAGAAGAAATCTGGGTGGTTGATTCGAATGGATTTGAACGCTGCGAAGTTGGTGCATTAGTAGGGTAGATAAGCACCTGAATTGGTACTTGAATCGGACTGAACCGGCTGTTTGTCATTGTCAGGCTACTGTTCTTCTGGTAGGGGCTCTCTCCAAGTATGCTACATATACATGGGAACCACTCCTCAAAGGATGCTACATGGGAACCACCGTAGAACTTCAAGGAGCTCTACCCCGAAGTCCAATTTGAGGATGAGTTGTTTGAAGAGGCAGGGAGAGATGTTATTACCGGGCGTCACATATTCTAGGTGTCAGCCTAATAGTGGCTAGAAAGGGGCGCCTTCTGTTAGGGTCAAAAGCCCATGGCATTATTACCTATTTCCTTTAATTTTAAAGATTTGCACATTAGTCCAAAGAAGGAAATTAGAAGACTATATACATTTGTAATCTTGGATTTGTGGAAACTAAGCAATAAGCACCTGTTGTTGCCGGCTTTCCTCAAGTAGCTGGGATCCCTAGCCGCCCTCTGTCTTGAGCCAATTCCACTACCACGGCACCAACTCGCCGCCGCCACACCTACAGACCTCAACCACCGATCTTCCATCCCTACTTCCTCTGTGACAAGCCTGGTAAGATTCATAATCCTATCACTATCTTCCTCAAAATAGTGTGAAATATCTCCATTTTTTATCGATTTGGTAAAAAAAAAAAGAGAGCTAAATGCTGAGTGCATGATGATATAAATATTATACTTTATATTCTACCTGTTTAGTTGGTAATTAGCTTTTTAGCGGCAGAATTTTTTTTCAGAAGCTGGAAAAAACAGTCAAAGTTAGGTTGAGCTTTTAACTCGTGATGAAGCATGCGGCGACTAGAAGACTACAAATCAAGTTTTACTTTTGGAGAGATATGTTAGTTTAGTAGATCGTGCCGATTAGAAAACAACTTTCAGAGATGTCACAATTTCTTTCACCCCGGTAAATACGGTCTCAAAGATTAGCTCTAGAGGGTCAAGATTTTTAGACGCAGGTGGTCTTACGGATTGCTATTAAAAATTTGCGCGCACAACCATACATCAGTCGGGAGCTCCATCCTGTTCGCAGGGAAGATCATTTCGAGCTTCACTCGGGAGCCTGGCTGGGCGGATATATGCAATGGACGATACACTGGCCCATATATCAGTCTCAGAAGTAGTCAATGTGTATCCTCTCATACAATGAACCAAACATCTTCACAGGATCGTCATTGCAACCACACATCCAGGTTACAACATCCGCAGATACAATCAAACAAACACGCTTCTTTTCAGGGTCACTGTATCCACTCAACCAACCAGCCTACCTCCACTCATCTAGGATATATGACAAAGCTCTATGAAATCTTAACCAACCAACCAAACACATCCTTAATAGGCCTCTAGTAGTCATGCATGGCATGTGTAGTCACTTTTCTCATATTGTGCCGAGTCAGCCAGTAAGAGCAAGTATGATAACATGCTTTAAGCCGGCTAATTAAATGCTGAGATGGAGGAGAAAAAAGATGAGAGAGAAGAAATGAGCTGTAAGATTACAGCCAGCAAGAACCAAGAAATTCTATAAGAGGCATCTCTTATGTTAGTTGTGAAGAGCTAAATATTATATGGTGACTAAGAGAAAAGTTGTAAGGAACCTTGCAGCTAGTAAAATGACTTGTATTAGGGCACTCACAGTGCAGAAATCACCATAGAGTCTATCTCTATTAATTACACTGTCACGTAAGCATTTTGATGATATGACAAGTAATTTAATGAAGAGAGAGAGACAAAAACGTAGAAACGACGTCTAAGTTAGTCTTGCTCTAAAGCCCATCCATGCTTAATGGCAAGTAGGCCGAGTGGACGAGTCGCTTTTTTATTCTCGGTGTAATCTTGGAGCTAGCTGGATGATGCACTTTTCAAGTCAAGCCGTGTCTGGTGGTCCTCCATGAGCGGTAATTAATGCTAAATGCCTCACTTTTTAAGTATGAAACAGATCAGTTAAGTATGACCTCATCTGTCAATTTAGCTGGTGAATTCGAGCTCGGGTCATTGGACCTTGCGTATTGGTTGGAAGATCAGCAGGTGCATACAAGGAGTAATGTCCTCAACAATTTGGTTGAGCTTTTCACTTGTGATGAAGTGTTCGGCCACTAGAAGACTTAAAAGCAAGTATTACTTTCGGAGAGATATGTCACTTTTTAGTAGATCGTGCTGATTTTTTTTTCCCGAAGGGACGGCAAAAGTTTTGCCGCGATTTCTATGGACGAAAAAAAAAGAAAAAGAAGGCAAAAGCGCCCCGCCCGGTTTTTTGAATGAAAACTGGGCCAAAATCATACAACCGAGGAGAGCCACGTTTATCCTACCCACTTTGATACAACTCCACCACGACTTCCAACTCAACTTGGTCGAAAAACGACCCTACTAAAACAACGCAACACAACAAACAACTTCGGATGGGAAAAAACATGACACTCTGCTCGGTTGAATTGGGTCATCAACACGAGGCTCCATCCACAATGGCCGCTCACGGGCTTGGGACGTCAACACGAGGCACCACACAAAAAGAACCAAGAAAAAAAAAAACAACGCGACGCCACACTACACCACCTGGGAGAGGAGCCGAAAGTAAGCCGTCGAAATTGAGCCGTCGTCACCAACGTTGTGCCACGCCAAAAGGCGCAGCCCGCTGCAAGTCCGAGCAGCTACCGAAACTCCTCCACCACGGGAATATCCCCCTCAAAATGCACACCCAAAATCATCAATCCCCCCCCAGCTCCATTGTTGCATCGGCAGAAATTCCTTTTCGCGGCACCATTGAAAGACACTGATCCCGACTACTCTGCGTGGGGACCTCGCCTCACCCACGACCTCACTCCAGTACCCAAGACTCAAATATCTGAAACCGCTCTGAGAACAACACCTCTGCCTAGCTGGCACCAAGATCACCACCACCACGCGTGCCAACTCAAGATCTCTAGCACCCATGGGCCCTACGACCGCACCACCACCACAGCCGCAACGAACAAGCAACACCACCAACCAACCGCCACCGCTGCCACAAGCCGAGATGGGTCTCCATATGCGGCGCCTCCAAGGAGGGTACGACGCCAATGGCGCCGCCGTCGCACGCCCGAAGAGGACTAAGTTTTCACCCTGAGAACCCCATGCTGCAAGGACATGGTTGCCCTCAATGGTGCACCCAGCGGGGAAAACGATGACCCAAGGCCTCCATCACCATTGCCGCCAGATAAAACGGCGGTGAAGGCTTTCGCCCATCAGCACCATGCCTGCCGCACGCTCTCAGCCATGCCAGAAGCACGCTCCCCACCAACAACCACCACGCCACAACCGGATAAAGGCCCGACACCGCCCGAAGCACCACCTCGGCACCACCAGCAAGTACCCACCGGCCCTTGGGCCCACCACCATGGCAGCGCCACATGTCGTGAAGGGGAAGAGGAGCACCAACCAACATACTTGCAGAACCGTCGCCCTCTGCCACGCATGACCTCCGGCCGGCCGACGCTAAAGAACGTCACCGGCCGCCACCACCGGCCGAGGTCCGAGCGCCATGCCGCAACAAAGAACCAAGGTCCAGGTGAGGGACGGCATAGACGAAGACCGCCCCCAATGCCAAAGGTTCTCCACCACCGCCGAACCGCGCTGCCCCCCACCTCTTGCCAAGCTCCACCGCCACCACCGGCGGCGACGGCATTACGCCCTTGTTGCACCCCACACCACCAGCTCCACCTACACCGGCCTCCTTGCAGCCGTCGATACCGCCAGCGCCTGCCTCCTGAGAAGACGAGACGCCGGAGAAAGCCCCCTTCCAAAGATGGGACCACCACAAGCGCACAACCAGCACCGCACCACACCTTTACCCAAAAAAAACCAGCACCACACCTCACCGCACCACCACCACCACATGGTGCCCCTCACAGCTTACCGCCCCGCCACCGGGCGCGGACTTGCAAGAGCCATCGCCACCGGTGGCGGCTCGGCGACGGAGTCTGTCCGAAATCCTCTCGGCCCGAACAGGATCCACCCCATGGACTCGTATCCGGCCGGGGACCCAAGATCCGCCTCCAAGATCGGATTCGGCCTCCCCGGCCTTCGGCGCCGGTGATGCGTAAGCACCACCACAATGATCAACCGGGAGAGGATCGGATGTTGATGCTTTGGACCGTAAGGACCGGACGACGATGAGTCGGTAGGCCTTTTGTGAATATGTCCGCATACTGAAGTGTTGTTGGAACATGTTGAACATGAATTTCCCCGAGAGCAACACGATCACGCACGAAGTGCAAATCAATTTCCACATGCTTGGTGCGCTGATGTTGAACTGGGTTGGTGGAGAGGTACACCGCACTGATGTTGTCGCAGTAAACCACCGTAGCCTTAGACAACGGGAACCACCGTAGCCTTAGACAACGGGCGCTAAAGTTCACCAAGAAGCTGGTGGAGCCAACATGCTTCGGCTACGACATTAGCAACATCGCGATATTCAGCTTTGGGATGTAGCGGCGCCAAGAAAAAATAATGAAGATCGGACATAGCAAATTGGCGTTGAAGGGAGGCAATGATCTAGTGAAGCAATGCTGAGGAGGAAGCCGTCGAATGATGTCGCCCACATACGGTAGCAAATATGCAATGTCGTTGCCAGACTTGCGGATGAACAAGGAGCTGTCACACCTGGAACTGCAAAATCCAGTTGAGTATGAAGGATTGAAAGCGAGTATACCAGGCGTGTGGGGCTTGTTTAAGTCCATACAGTGACCTGTTCAACTTGCAAACATGTTGTGGAAAAGCTGGATCAATAAAACCATATGGCTGTTGAGAGTATACTTGTCTCTTCCAGAGTGTCCAGAGTGTCGTTTAAGAAGGCATTCTTCACATCCAATTGATGATTAAACCAGTTGCTACTGACTGCCAGGGAAAGAACAGTGTGAATTGTAGCAGGCTTCACCACTGGACTAAAAGTTTCCTCAAAATCGACACCTGGTTGCTGAGAGAAACCACAAAGCACCCAACGGGCTTTATAACGATCCAGTGACCCATTAGACTTAAGCTTTTGACGATAAATCCACTTCCCAGTAACAATGTTGGCATTGGGCAGAGCAGGCACTAAATTCCAAGTCCTGTTAGCCGTGAGAGCATTTAACTCGTCTATCATTGCGTTTTTCCAACTAGGTTCAGCAAGGGATTGCTTGTAGGATGCTGGAATAGGCGATGGTCCGACAATATGAAAATTGGCGGGAGTGCGGAACCCACACTTGGCCCGAGTAACCATTTGATGATCATTGGAGATAGGTGGAATGGGTACTTTCTGAGCTTGTGAAGACCGTTGAGAAGCGGGAATCGGCGCAGGAGCAGATGCACGAGAAGACCGCCGAGGAGTAGCTGGGGCCGTTGGTGCAATAGAGGGTGCGGGACCGTGCTGCTCGATGGAGATACCCACAGGAGCCGAGGATACTGAAACACCCGTGCGACGAGGGTAAATAGTCGACACAGGCGGCTTGTTGTTGTAGTTGTTCGGCACTGATGAAGATGTGCCCGCACCAACAGCACCGTGCGGTGAGGGGCCACATGTGACACTGTCTGCGAAAGGGGCCGCATGTGGCGTCGCGACGTTGACGCCCGAACCGGGTGTGCCGTGCAACGGAGCTGGCCCGACGGTGACATCGGTGCCTTTGTATCGGCTGGTGACGAGGATGGCATTGTTTCGGTCGGGTCGGGCAACGGGCAGGCCCGCGGCGGCGACGTTGGGGCCCCGCCGGTAGTGAGCCAAGCACGTCGGGCAGAGGCGCGGGAGCACCAAGGAGTACCGTCATTATCTGCAAAGTCATCCTAAAACGAATGCGAAGAAGCAGGAGTGCTGGTATGAGCGGCATAAGGAAATGTGAACTAGTCGAACACACGACATGTCGGGATGTGATAATTTTGTTGTACTTGAGATCAAGACAATGGTAGCCCTTGTGATCAGGGGATAGCTAAGAAAGATGCACTCGGAGGAGCGTGGGCGCAAGTTTGTGAGGAGTGGTGGCCGATAAGTTCGGATAGCAGCAACATCCAAAAAGCCCGGAGGTGGGAATAGGATGGCTTGGAGCGAACAAAGTTTAGGGGGTTGAGATTTTGAGGGTTTTTGTGGGGCGGTGGTTGAAGAGGTGGGTGGCTGTGTAAGGAATCAGCCCAGTAAGCTGGTGAAAGACCGGCTTGGATCAACAATGTCCGCAGGATATTGTTGATTGAGCGAATGATATGCTCAGCCTTTCCATTTTGTGGTGAAGTGTGCTGGTAAGAGAGTCGGAACCGAATTCCCTGAGAAAGGAAAAATGAGCGAGCAGCGTGGTTATCAAATTTGCGACCATTATCACATTGAACTAAACTGATACGACACTGAAAATGCATTAACGCAAAGGTGTGAAAATCGTGAAGAGTGGAAAAAGTGTTAGATTTTAGTTTCAAGGAAATGTCCAAAAATAATGAGTGAAATCACTAAACACACCAAATAGTATTTGTTGCCAGACACACTAGGAACAAGAGAGGTCCACAAATCACAATGAATAATCTCAAAAGGGCGCCGAAAGTGCGCGATAAAGATGTAGCAAATGGCAAACGAAAATGTTTTCCTAACTGACACTCATGACAGGGAGTGACAGGTGCTTTATTTGGGGCGACAGAGATGGTGTTGGTTGACTTCAATTGAGAGAGAACTTTGGGGTTGGGATGGCCGAGGCAACGATGCTAGATTTCTTCTGCAAGAGCCAACAACACATCGCGGGTGGAGGTGGGTGTTGTGAAGAAGGGGTACAAGTCGCGAGCTATTGCACCGATAGAGCTGCGCCTTAGTTTTAAGATCCTTCATAGACAAACCAAACATGTCAAATTTCACAGATACAAGATTATTGAAAGGATCTAATGGCCTAGAGGGGGTGAATAGGCCTATCTTTAATTCCTGAAACTCACAAACTTGAAGCGGAAGTCAAATATTTGATCGGTACTACGAACTGGTTTCTGTTGGTATTGCTGGCTGGACGACCAGTACTACCATTGCAAACCAGTAGTACTACCGATCCCCATCAGAATAACTACGAAATCTGAGGTAAAAGAGTTTGGATTTCAGATTAGGCTTTTACCCCACTGCTTGAGATGATTGTGATGAAGTTGTTGCACTTCCCTTTGCTTGCCCCTTCACTGAATCGTAGATCGGGTAACCACAACCTAAGAGGAGTTGAGAGAATGGAAGAACACGAAGAACAAGTGATAGCACAAGTAATCGTAGTAATCAACAACAAGCACGCGAGACACAAGATTTATCCCGAGGTTCAGTTCCCAACGAAGGAGCCCCTACATCCTCGTTGTTAAGGTGGCCACTAAGGTCGGAGTCTCTTATACCTCCTTGCCTCCCTCAAGCAACCACAAAGGTTAGACCGAGAATTCCACTAAGAAAACGGAGTGATACAAACACTTCGAGGTGCCCTAACAAGTAGAGCAACATGGGCAACCACGAAAAGAACGCTAGCCAGCTAGGGTCCCAAGAACCCAAGAGTAATAAACAGAAATCAAGCCAACTAGAACAGGGATCCAAGTGCTCAAGATGCAAATCGAAGCTTTTCCCTCTCAAATCTCAAATCTCCACTACAATCTTGCTAGGGATTGGATTGGGAGCAAGGGGAGAGAAAGAGGGGGTGAGCTCAACTTGAGAGGACTTTTGTCTGAAGATTGAAGATGAGGAATGTTGTGGGTAACGGTTAGAAATGAAGGGGGGAGGATATATACTCGGGAGATTCCAGCCGTCCGTCGGTAGTATCAACGGGCGAGCCGATACACCATAGACCTCTCAGTTCTAACCAACTTTCGCGTGAGCCGGTATTACTGGTACGAGACCCAGTACCACCAAGCGTATAGACTTCTCAGCTCACATGGCTGGCTGATGCCTTGGTATTACCAACTGCTGGGCCGGTACTACCAACCTCTCAGGCAACAACCAAACTTTCTAAGTGTTCGTGAGTGAAAGATGTGTCTCTCAAGCGCATTAACTAAAAGACATTTTGAGCACTAAATCCCCATCATAGCTAGTCTAATTTGTGTCCCTCTTGATAGTGTGGTGTTTCCTATGACTCAAATTAAAGTGTAAAATCTAGAGATCCACTTGAGTCGAAACGTCTTCCATCCAATGAAATTGAGGGGTGCTAGCATCACCAAATGTTATCATTCAAATCTTTCAATGGACTAACACATGCGTATACACTTGGATAATCATGTTGGTCTCTAATTTGATTGTCATTAATTAGAAAATTGGCGAATGCACTTACAATTATCAATGGTGAACTTGCGAAAGGAAATGAGATTGATTATTAGTTGGGGAGAAACTAAAACATTGGATAAAGAAAATTGTCGGGTAGGAGAGGGAAAAACAACACTACCACGAGCGGTGATGGGAATGGAAGATCTGTTGGCAACAAGAATATTTGTGGGTGTTTGGGAAGGAGAAGTGGAGGAGAGATTACCCTGGTTATTGGAGATATGGGAGGACGCGCCGGAATCCATGAACCAGTTGGGCTACTGCAGGGTCATGGAGTTCAGCGTGTTGATCAAGGCAGTGGGATCCCATGTGTTTGTGGCCGACGGTGGTGCAGCAGCTCCAGGTGCGCCGGCAGTAGGAAAACTGGGAGGGGCGCCAGCGAACATCGCCTGATGCGGAGCGCCTGGACGGGGACCAAGCACGCCTTGGCTAGGCTGCATCGGCCACATCGGGGAGGAGACCGGTGTAGGGGTTCACCGAAACAGTCGGGCGCGCCAGACCCGCCGGAGGAGGGCGCGCCGTGGCAATTTTTTGTTCTTGTTCCTGTTCTTGTTGTTGTACCGCGGCGCAGAGGAGGATTGTTGGGGCGTCGGAGGGGAAGTGGGAGCCAAGGGCACCGACGGTTTAGGCACCACCACCAGCGTCGTTTGCTCGCCAGGCTGCAGGGTCTTGAGGTCCGCCTCCTCAAGTTCCAGCATAGAGCATTCGGTGTTGAGCGTCGGTAGTGGATCCCGAGAGTTGATGAGGGTCCCCATGTTGTGAAGAGTCGGACTTAGGCCTCGAATGAGCGTGAGGACCAGAGTCGGCTCTTTCATGGGAACCCGAGATCGTCAAGTCCGTCGGCGTAGGACTTGAGGCGCTCGCTATAGTCGAGAGGAGGTTGCCTTGCGCAAGATTGCGGAAATCCGCTTCCAACGCAAGGGCCCGCGACGGCTTGTTGTTCTGGAACTGCGCCTCGATTGCCAGCCAAATGGTGCGGGCGTTGGCGCCGGGCGTCAGCACCTTGTTCATCAGTTTTAGAGAGATGGACGAGTAGAGGAGGGAACGAACGGAGAAATCTGTCGTCGTCCACGCCGGCGCGACGGGGTCAGGAGCCGGCGTGCCATCGATGTGATGACCAGCACCAAACTTGCCAAGGAGGGTGGTGAACAGCTCACACCACGTACGATAATTGGGTGGGTGAAGTTCTAGGGTGATGGGGATGTGAGTTTTGATGTTGATGGTGGCGAGGAGGCAGCAGGGTTGGGAGGGGTGGCAGCAGGAAGGGCTGCAGCAAGGGCGGCGACAGGATCCGGTATGATGACATTGTCGCCCATGGCAAGGAAGAGAGGGGCGGCACACAGAAGGGTGCGACGACCAGAAATTAGGATTGTGAAAGCGAGAAAGAATCGTAGTAGCTGGATACCATGTTAGAGTGGAAAGAATGGGGGCAAAGGCCACACTTGGCAACAGCCAGGGGCGCCATTTATATATAGGCCAAATGGCCAATAGGCTGAATTACAGGAGGCCAAGAGAAATTACAAGAGGTGATAGACACTATTAATAGCCTACTATACAATCTACCATACACGTGTAAGCATATTCCAACAATGAAATTGTTTCATCGGTCTATGTACCAAACATAGTTCAGTTTGGTTTTCCTGATCAAGGCAATTCTATTGTTCCGCAACAACAACAAAAGCCTTCTAGTCCCAAACTTCTCGAGTTGGCAACGGGGAATCAGCGTTGTGGCTACATTGATGAAGGAGAAGGGTATGGAGTTTTTTTTTTTTTTTAGAATTACACAGTACAACGCAGACGCTCACAACACGCACGCACACTCACCCTTATGAACACACGTACGCAAACCCTACCCCTATGAGCAGCTCTGAAGAACTGGACAGCCGGCTGGAGATTCTCGAAGTCACCATAGGCGCCTCGTCGTCGACGGGAACGCCGCGATAATGCCGGTAAATCCTGGGAAAATCTTAAGAAAAGGTGCGAGCACCAGGATTTGAACCCTGGTAGGTAGCGTCCCCACTGGACCGGCCCTACCATTGGACTACAAGCCAATTCGCAAGGGTATGGAGTTAATGATGCTTTCGAATGTGAAAATGACAATCAATTTGAGAAAATATAGAAAGCTACAATGAAATGTGAACGGAGAGAGTAAGTATGAACCCATGACAAATGTTTTACAGCCTTATGAAGAGTTTTTTTTTTCTGCAAAGACAGAAGAAACCTTTTACAGAAATCCTTTCAATTTATGTTCCACGCACCTGTGAAGAAGTCAATCTTATGATCCAACCTAAGCAACGATAAGATTGCATACTAAATTAGTAATGGAGTGTTTACTATAATCTGTTTTCTTAATTAAAAATTATTTTGCAGGCCTCAGTGTCTCTGCAATCATGTTGATGGCCTTGGCATTCTTGTGCACCATGCAATTACAAAGGAAAAGGCACAAGATGGAGAAAGAAGAATATTTCAGACAAAATGGACGTCTCAAGTTATATGATGAAATAAGGGCAAGGAAGGTTCACACAATTCATATTCTTAAAAAGAAGGAGATAAAGAGAGCCACAGACAACTATAATGAGGATCGAGTACTTGGATCTGGAGGTCATGGAATGGTCTATAGGGGAACTCTAGATGGCCACAAAGAGGTTGCTATAAAGAAGTCCAAGGCAATAAATGATGATTGCAGGGAAGAATTTGTCAATGAGATAATCATTTTATCTCAAATCAACCACCGAAACATAGTGAGGTTACTAGGCTGCTGCTTGGATGTAGATGTCCCGATGCTGGTGTACGAATTTGCCTCCAATGGAACATTATCTGAGTTCCTTCATGGTGCTGATCCCAGAGCATCAATCCCCTTAGATCTTCGCCTCAAAATTGCTATACAATCAGCAGAAGCTCTTGCTTACTTACATTCATCAATATCTCACACGATCCTACATGGAGATGTCAAATCTGCCAATATCCTGTTGGATGATCAGCATAATGCAAAGATTGCAGATTTTGGAGCATCAGCACAGAAGTCCATAGATGAAAGTGAGTTCATCATGTTTGTACAAGGAACACTTGGCTATCTTGATCCTGAGAGCTTTATCAGTCATCAACTGACTGAGAAAAGTGATGTCTACAGTTTTGGAGTGGTTCTTCTGGAGCTGATCACAAGAAAAAGGGCTATGTTTGCTGATAAGTTCAAAGAAAAAAATCATTGTCTTATGTCTTTCTCTTGATGTTCCGACTTAATAAGTACCAAGTTATGTCAGACTGAAATTGTAGACGACGCAGATATGGCGGTGCACTGCCTATGCCCAAATGGAGATGACAGGCCAACGATGAAGGAAGTTGCAGAGTGCCTACAGATGTTGAAGAGGCTCCACATGGATGCAACTAGTGATTGCGAAGACAGATACTATGCACACAACCATGGAGGATCATCATCAATGGCTGCCCCTTTGGACGAAATGACATACAGCAGCATGGAAACATCTACGCTGATATTTGCATAGATCTTGCAACACATACTCTAAACTACACTAGATACTTGTGTATGTTACTTGATGATGTAAGGAAATAGTACATGGTTATTAAGCTATTTCCATAACATGCTAGTAGGATATGGTGACATTGTCAAAATTCTGCCTTCTGATTTGATACATCTGAGATATAATTGCAAGCCTGAAACTCAGGGGTGGATCCAGCATATAGCAGCAGCAGCACAGGCCGGCACTCAAATTATAGAAACATAAAGGAGGTACATTTGCATGAAAGAGATAATTCTGTGCCCCTTGGGTCAAGCTAACTAAAATAACTAAGAAATAAAAATTCACCAGTTCATTCAGTTTAGGCAAGTGTGTCCTTAAATGCCTCTTCCAGACTAAGTGGGACTTCTGCTCTTAAAAACCTTGTGTTTCAAGTTTCAATATTTTTAGATAGACAGTCCAAGTTGAGTTGTTTCATCAGTCTATCCACCAAACTTAGTTCAGTTGGTTTTCCTGATCAAGGCAATTCCATTGTTCTGCAACAACAGCAAAAGCCTTCTAGTCCCAAGCAAGTCAAGTTGGCATAGGGAAAAAATGTCTTTCCTAGCTTAATTGATCGGCAGAGCTCCTGCCAGTTTCTTTCAAAAAACGTAAAAATGTCTTTGGTTCTATGCCATGCAAGGATTTGTTTAGCTGGATACATGAAGCAAATTTACCTGGCTTCAAAGGCTGGAGCGTGTGATTCTTGAAAACCCTTGGTCCACCTAGACTCCAGGACACACAGTTCTAGGAGTTGGAGCTCTTAGGCAACACACATCACATGGCTCTTCTTCATGTAGCTAACTGCCAACAGTCCGATTTTGGTTGTAATACCACTGTGATAAATCCAACATCTCAGTCCACTTCTCTACTGCAACAGGAACACATGCTTGGAGTCAGATACCCATGTGAAGAAATCCATTTCCAAAATTTATGAATACATAATGCAAATTCAATAATCAGTAGACTGGATCAAGTATGATAAAGTCACTACATTTAAGTTTTGAGGCATCTACATTCATTGCAAAAATTACATGACCTTTTCATAGTAGAACTATGGTTTACATAGCTATACATTAAGGACATAAAGTGCATGAATAAGGGCAACCCAAGCAGTGAATAACTGAATGTTTGGTACATACATCTCTTGATGTAAAACCTGTGGGGCACAGGACCAATGTGAAGAAACATCTGTCAAGAATCATCGAAGTTCATCCGTTCCAGACCAACATATTTTGCAGTGAGTGGTGATGAAGGAATGGCAGTACCATGAAGCACCACACTGCTCTGCCCTACTGTTTTCTTGATTCCAGCCTCCAACATCACCTCTCCCATTCTTGCGCCAGCATGCCAATTCCCATCTTCTAAATAGACATTCCTAATAGTCGCATACCTACCAGATTGCTGGGGGCCAAGAGCCATTAATTTCTGCCCAATCTCCACAGCAAGCTCCACATTTCCATGGAGCTTGCAAGCCCCAAGAAGAGCACCCCACACAGAAGCATCAGCCGCAAAGGGCATCCTTTCTATAAACTGAATGGCTTCTCCAAACCGACCAGCACGGCCTAAGAGGTCCACAACGCATCCATAATGGACCATCAACGGTGCCACCTTGTATTCGGCAACCATTGCCTCGAACCAGTATAACCCAACATCCACCAATCCTGCACGAGCACAAGCCGTGAGCAGAGCAAGAAAGGTTATCTGATTTGGCAAGAAGCCTTCACCCCTCATCACATCGAACTTCACCAACACTTCAGTCTCCTTCCCATGATTAGCCAAAGCTGACAACAGCGCATTCCACGTGCAAACCTCCTTCTTGAAGACGATCTCAAAAGCACTCCTACAGAAGCCAAGCCTCCCATGCTTCCCATACATGTCAACCAAGAGTGTTGTGCCCAGAAATGCAAAGTGAGCTCAATCTCATGGCGGACGAGGTATGCGTGGACAGCCATGCCCGCGGCAAGCTCCTCACTTGCCGTCAAGGTTGGCACAGCTGAGAACACGCCGACCAACGTGGCCTCCTCGAGCCGTCGCCCCCATGTTACCCAAAGAAAATTCCCCGAACACCTCGAGCACACCGGTGGCGTCCCACCCCGCGACAGCCCGGACACGGCGTGGTCCACGACACGGGGTCCCTTGCCGCCATCCGCTCAAAGAAGTCCCCCAAAGCATCCGGGTCCCCGGGGCACACAATCGCGTCGGCGCGAGTTCTGCGAGAGAGGCGGTCCGGGGCCACTCCATCTCGTCGAAAAACACCTTGCGCTGCCGCGAGCCGGGTGTCCCATTCGGGTCCGTGAGGCACCGACGAGCGGCGGCGACGAAGCGGTCGGGCCGCGAGGCGCGCGGAGGCACGCGCGGCGTGGAGCGCTCCCACGGCGGGACGTGGAGCCCGAGGCGGAGGCGCTTTGAGGAGGGTCGGGAATGTAACGACCGACGAAGGTTGAGGCGTGCGGACCGACTACGTGAGAGCACGGCGCGTTCGGAAAGACGTGGGAGATTGGCGTTCACGTATTTCGCTTGTTTACGTTTTCATTAGCGTCTTTGAGTGCAGTAAGACCGACGGGTGGGACCATGTTGTCGGCGTCCATCGAAGTCTCAGATAAGTCGAGGCATTTCTCGAACCCGCATCAACCGCCATTTTGAATTCAGTAAATCGAAGCCAAGGCGGAGGGGTGAACCCCGCCCGCCGTCGCCGTTCCATCCAATTGTGCGTGCTCACGCCGACGGCGATCGCCCGGCGGCCACGGGCGTTACAAGTGGTATCGGATTCGGCGTTCCTCGGCGGCGCGCCATGAGGAGTCATCACGCTCGGCGTCGTCGTGCGTATCCGACCGCAATTACTCAGGCGACCTCGGGTGACCTACCCAATCGCTCCTCACCTCGCCTCCGTTGTCACCCACCTTCGCCGTCCGCTGGATTTCCTGTTCGTCGGGCTTCTCGAATTCTGTTCCTCGATTCAGCAAACGGCTCTGGTGATAAGTCGAGGGGATTCGGACACGTTTGAGTCCCCATCGCACTAAATCCATCCACCGCTGATCGAGTTGTGGTGCGCTTCCGTCGTTCGGTCGGCCATTTGCTCTTCGTCCGATTACCGCACATTCGCAGTAGGGACTGCTCGTTCGTTGTTCGACGTTTTGTCTCTGCTTGATTCGGCTTGCTGTCCACCTACCTCCGATTTCCCTCGGTGATTCCAAACGGCTCCGGTAGGGTTCACCCGCGGGGAAGGGTGGTCCGAGTAATCCGCGCCCATCTAGCTCGGGATACCGTAAATCCGACCAATGAAACCCAATCGCTTGCAAGCCGTATCTCATGCCAAGTTTTATCTCATCGGTGATTCACTAGTGGATCTCGGGCAAGGGTTGTGGGACGAGTACCCACGTGAAATTCCGGAGCTGTAGGATCTGATGGAAGCCTAGAGGGGGGTGAATAGGCTGACCCCCTAAAATCGACCTGTTAAAACTTTAACACACCGTCGAGAGAGGCGCGGCGGCACCGCGCATAGGTGCGGCAATCGCCGCGTGAAACCGAGTGAGAGTGACGTAAACCGAGAACCGAGGCCCCCGGGTTTGCCGCTGCACCGCCGTGTCCAAGCGGCATCGCCCCGCGGGTCACTTCACGAAGTGACTCCAAGGTGAATCGAGGAGCCGTGAACTTGGTGCTCGTGATTCACACTTCTTCCCCGCACACAAATACTTCACGAGGACGAGCGAATATGACGAAAACCTTGTAACAACGTAGATCGGGATGAAACCCTATCTCACAAGATAAAATATGCAAGAATGTAAAGAACACAAGTGACACAAGGATTTATCCCGTGGTTCACCGTCACCACACAGGCTGGGTTACGTCCACGTTGTTGAGGTTGCCACACAAGGCTTAGCTTGCCCACCATCTTGCTTGTTCCCTCGTTCACAAGTCTAGGGAGTTAACCCTAGAGATGTGGGGTAATGTATTGCTTGTTTGTGTGAGGTTACAAACCTCCCAAGGCTGCCACACGAAGGGGGCAAGCTCAAGGGCGACGTCCTAGCCGTCTAGGAGCAAGCTCCAAGAGTAAAGAACCCTAGGGTTCGCCAAACGTAAACCAAATGCTCTTTTGAGTGGGGAAGTAGTAGATCCGATCTCCAATCAAAGTTTGCTGCCTTTTCCCTCAAAACTCCCTGGTGGGAAGTGAGAGATTGTCACGCCCCAATTTTAATGGGTCATTAATTACACGTATTAGTGCCAGGATCAAGCGCTAATACATTTTATGAGATAAGAGTGGACACAGATTTATTTATAAAAGTGCCGAAGCTTTTATTAATAGGATAAATAAGGTCTTACATAAGTGACGCGAGGGTCACTATCTTAGAGATTACACAACGGTGGATAAACCTAAGCCATGCGGTGGCTAATTATTTATTTATTCATCGTGAGTGCGCTACAAACAAGATAGTGGCTCCTATCATGTCACACCCACAAGCAACTTGAGCGCAAATAAAACCCTAGTGTCAACATCCCGGGTCCTAGAAACTCCAAAGGCGCAAACGCCTAATCATCCCCGCCTTGCCTTATCGTGGTCATCGTAGCCGAAGTCCCCATCCGGGCCTAACTCGGGAAAAATTAACAACGGGTGAGTACAAAAAAGTACTCGGCAAGTCCACACCGGGTTGGAGGTTATTATGGGTTTGGGCCCTAGCGAGAGACTCTAAAATCGCTCCTCGCTAGTTCCCGATTAGCTTAGAAGATTGTCATCAACAACAAGCACAAACGGTTAGTCAGCATTAGTATGAAAATCTAATCATAGATGATCCGCCTAGCATTTGCCCATGCCAAGGACGTGGCTATTCAATAGATTTAAATATAACTCTGCAGAGGTTGTACAAATTTCCCCACACGATGGATCAGCTCCTTCCATGATCGGTGGTTAGAAAAGATCCAACGAGACCTCGTACCCGCCTCGGATGCCTCCTAGGTTTCGGTATATCTTCTACCGAAGATTTCTCGGGGGTTGGAAATGAGAAGGTCACTCAGCATCCCATTAGCACTCAGCATTTCGGAAGATCACTCAGCCTCCGTCACTTAGTAATTCGTATACGATAATACATTGCGCCAAAAGTTTTACGTGGAGGATCACTCAGCATCCACGCCAACCGGACCATGGGGCCACTCTCCCCATTGTCTGCTCCCGATAGCCCTTCTGCCTACCACCGGCCACCTAGGCATACAATATACCTTGACCTAACGGGGTGTGAGTTCAAGTCGTCCCATCCCGACGTGCGGCTGTACGTGATATCTCTCTAGGTAGATGGTCTATGAACCGGTCCTTAGGGAGGTAAGTATCTCTCCCGCTAGAACCCTTGGTTCAGAAGTCGTGTTAGCCCACCTCCATGTAGACTAACACCACCCACCTCTTTTGTTGGTCGCTCATTTATTATCATTATATCTTAACTTATAATTAAACATTATTAAGGACACATGCTCGCTGATAACCCTTCGCACATAGCATCATCATTATCTCAAGCACACAGCTCATTATGCACTTAGCTTAGAATCGAGGTTATCATCGCATGTGTAAACATTCACTTAGATTAACACGTCATATATATTATTGCATGATTAAAGGTTAATTAATTAGGTCATGATTAGGGGTAAGGACTTGCCTTGGTTGTATACGCCGTCGCTCTGCGATGTAATCGGGGTTGCAATTCTCCCGATAAAGGTCTTCGTTGGCTACTTCCACGTTTGGCGAGATTATCGAATAAATATTAGGGCGAATGAATAGCGACAAAAGACACCATGTGATAATGAGTGAAATCATGATAAACAGATAGAGTACGATTTTAGAAAAATACCGAAGTGGTTTGATCTAAATCGGAGTTACGGATCGGAAGTTACGATTTTCCGAAGTTTAATTCCGGATAATAAACCTCGTGGGATTTTTTATGTCAATATTTTATTAAAGGAAAAATATAATAAAGTTCATGACAATCATCTCCACATAATCTAGTTTATTTACATATTTTTTCTGGAATTTTTCTCGACACCCGAAAATACATTTATAACCTCCTCGTGTACAAAAGCCGGGTACACGTAGCATTTTACTCCGCTTGTACACGCATCGTGTCGCTGCCCACGTGATCGACCCGGTGGGTCCTGTGGCTTCCCATGTGGCCTTGACGGACGGGAAAGGGTGGCCGGCGGCGTTGACACTTGTCGGCGCCGGTTGGCTCCCTCCCCGACGCCGCTATAAATGGAGACGGCGGCTCGGTGTCCCCGCTCATCGTAGCCGGGCGGCGGCGGCTCACGGTCTTGGCCGGAATCGGCCGTCTTCGACTCGTAGAAGCTCGCCGCGAGGGGCGCCGTGAGGCCTCCTCTCTCCTCTCCCCAACCTCGATGACGTGATCCGGGTGGCGGTGGAGGAGAAACTCCACGGCGGCGGCGCCAGACGGGCGGCGTTCATAGGCGGCGTGCTCGGGCTGTTGAGCTACTACGTGGCTACAACGAGTAAAAAGCGATGGAAATGAAAGAGGAGGGAATGGGGTACCTCACCGGCTCACAAATTTGGAACGGGCGATGACCAATTTCGACGGCGCATCCGACCTTGGCTTGGTGGCGCGGAATCCCGGTTGGGGAAAACTCCCGGAGAGCACGGAGAAGAGGGGAGGGAGGAACCTGGCGTGAGCACGAGGTGTTCTGGCCCTCGGCGGAGCTCCTCGTGGCTCGGCGGAGTCGGAATGAGCACCGGGCGGGCTATTTATAGCCGTGTCCGCGGTGAGCTCCCCCCGGCGGCCGCCTCCGGATATTTTCGGCATGGGTCCGGCTGCCGCGTGGCTCTTGTCGGCGTGCTTGCGTCGTCAGTCACGTGTCGTGCGCTCTCGGCCGTGTGGTCACGTCGTGGTACAGCTCCGGCGTGCTTGGCCGGCGGGAATGGTCATGTCATAGCGGCAAGCGGACAGCCATCTTGCGGCCACCGCTCCCCACTGTTACGCTTTCCGATGGCGGCGGGGCTGGGGACAGCCCGCGGCGAGCGGTGTTTCGCGCCCGGTCCGCGCTGGCGGCGTGGCGAGTCTCCGTCACCATTGCCGTCGTGGTTGGCCGTCTTGTCGGGCTCGCCATGTGGTGGCCGACAGCGCGGCAGGCGGGTCGTGCGCCTTGCCGATCATCGTTCTTGTCTTGCGGATGGCGAGGATGGCTGGCTCGGCGCGATGGGACGGCTTCGGCGAGAGGTCAGGGCGGCGCTCCACTGTGCCCTCGCCAACGCCGGGGCTCGGCAAGCGCGGGGGGGGGCGTGTGTGGCCCCCGGCGGCGCCAGTGGCTCGGCCGCCATCTCCGGGAGGGAGATGGTGCCGACCACCGTCCCACCTGTCATCGAGCCGGGGAGGGAAGGAGAAGATGGGCGGGGCGGCGTGGCCTTGTGGGCTGGCCCGCTCGGTGGGAAAGAAAGGAAAGAGGGAGGGAAAGCCGGGCCGGGCCGGTCGTGTGAGGATTGAGTGGCCCAAGTTCTTCTTCTCCCTTCTTTTCCTTTTCTTTTCTTTTCTTTTCTTCCTTTATTTCTTTCCTCTTTCTATTATTTCCCAATTATTTGTCAACTCTTTTTGGTTTGAGAAAATGAAATATAATATTTTATGTATTCAAAATTCAGGGAGATAGAATTTATCATTCTAGTCCTCAAGGTTTTTGAATTAAGCTATAAAATATTATTAAGGCGCAAATTAAATCGAGATTTTCGAAAAGTTCAAATTTTTAGCGAATTTTAAAAATGGCCAAAATTTGGGGTGTTACAGAGATTGAGTGGGGAGCTCAAGGTGCTTCAATGGAGGTGAGAGAGAGAGAGCAAGAGGTGAGAGTCGGCTGTTTTTTTGTGAGGAAGAAGAAGGTCCGAGCTAGGTGACCGTTGTGGGAGGGGTAGGATAGGTATTTATACCCCACGGACCCAATGGTCGGAGTTAAGTGTGGCAATTGCCGCGACATTTTAACACGCTGCACCGCCACCTAGCCTAACCGTCGACAAAAGGTGTGAAACTCGAAGATTTGTTTGGCCGACCGTGCTTGGAGTTGTGTTTTGTGTCTGATTTGAGGTTTAGAGCACTTGGTCCACAGATACCCGAGAATCCTAGGATCCCTCTTGATAGTACGGCATTTCCTAAACTCAAGATTCAAAATATGAAATAATTTAAACGCCTTGATCCGGAAACACCACCATCTAGCTCATGGGATGCCATTGAACCTGTACATCAACTCCTCATTTTATTTC
Source organism: Hyparrhenia diplandra (assembly GCA_015847255.1). Taxonomy (NCBI): domain Eukaryota; kingdom Viridiplantae; phylum Streptophyta; class Magnoliopsida; order Poales; family Poaceae; genus Hyparrhenia; species Hyparrhenia diplandra. Next base: position 75,897 of record JADLZK010012073.1, on the reverse strand, counting down.
ACTCGCATGTCATCTTCAAATCTCATTAGTCCCCTAATTCGGTGGTCATCAACGCCAAAACCCACTTAGAGCTTGATTGCACTTACGGGAGCCACGACGGTGATCCTAGTGTTTCGGTTTCATTCTCGCTTGCTCTTGTGGGTATTGATCTCGTGGCGAGGGGAAGAGGCTCTGTTCTCGTGTGTTTTAGGCGTCGCAGTGTGATCCCCACCATTCAGTAGAGCGGAGGTGCAGGCGGGAGAGTGTCCGTGCGCTTGGGGTGTGGAGTTCTCTTCACGTAAAATCCCTCGGCCACGCCTCACTCTCAGGCGGCGGTGTGCGGTGATGTGGGGCGATTTGTTGGCACAGCTTCTGACCAAACCAGTGTCTATGACCTATTGGTGTTTGCAATTAGTCGGGCTGGCTCCTCCAACACAGCCTACTAAGCAGACAGAATACATTCTCGAAGCCATGTCGAGAAGTTCAGAAACTGAGCACAAATTCATGGATAGAGTGATGGATCAGTTCGACATGTTGTTTGCTAGGGTGAATGAAATTGGAGTCACGCAGAATCAAATGAAATCCCGTGATGGACATCGGTTCGGCCGCCATGGATGAGTTCACAAATGAGCAACAACGAATTTCACGGCAAGTTTGGAACAATGGTTCAACAGTTGCTCAATTAACTCTGAAGCAATTTGAGATGGAAACTGGATTCAGGGATGCTGTTTCTGACACTACCAGTGAAGGTCAGGCTGAACAGGAGGGTATGGAAAATGTTTTTGCAAACAACAGGGCAGAGACCCATAGAGAAGGTAGACAATGCAACAGGCAGCCACACCATCATTACAACAGGGACAGTCATGCAGACAATACCCCATTTCATGCTATGCCAAAAATGTTTTTCCCTAAGTTTGATGGCAATCCTAAAGTTTGGAGGGACAACCGTGAAGGTTATTTTGAGTTGTACAAGATACCCGAAGGCATGAAGATCACTTTGCGCCGAATTCACTTTGAGGGTAATGTTGCTCAGTGGTATCAGGCTTATAAGCAAAACCACACTTTCGAAGTTGGACTCAATTCTGTGCCAAGGTTGAGGAAGAATTTGGGTCAGATGATTTTAGGACTGCTTTGACTGAATTGCTTGAGTTGAAACAGACAGGTCCTGTTGAGGAATATACATCAGCTTTCACTGCTCTCCAATATCAAGTCACTATGCACAATTCACGGTATGATGATTTGTTCTTTACTACACAGTACATAAGGGGTCTCAAGGAAGAGCTCAGGGGTGTTGTTGCGGCTCAGATGCCACCTACAGTACTGAAAGCATCCATTATTGCCAAAATTCAACAAGGAGCGGGGGACAGAGCCAAGGCCAAAATGGGCAAACAGCAGTATCCATTCAGGAATCATCAAGGCAACAAACCTAATAACAACCTGCCATATCAAGCCCCAAAGTGTCCTCGGAAAGATAGACAGCCTACGAGATTCTGAAAAGGCCAATGGTCTTTTGTTTTCGATTGTGGTGACAAATATGTCCCAGGACATATGGTTACATGTCCCAAGAGAGTCAAACCTCATGTAAATGCTCTTGCAGTCAATGACCTGGACAGGGAATTGGATGATGAGGTGTTGGATGAATTGGCTAAGGAAGATGCCCTACGGAAGAGTTTGGTAATCTCTCAATTAATGCCCTATCTGGTGCTGATCAATCAGATTGCATGAAGCTCAAAACCAAGGTTCAGGATAAAACAATGCTCATTCTATTGGACAGTGGGAGTTCACATAGTTTCATTAGCTCTCAGTTTGTTCACATGGCTGCTCTTCCAACTACATCCATGCCACCTAAGAGGGTCTAGCTGGCTAATGGAGAATGCTTTATTACTGATCAGAAGGTGGAGAAACAATGCTCATTCTATTGGGCAAAGTGGGAGTTCACATAGTTTCATTAGCTCTCAGTTTGTTCACATGGCTGCTCTTCCAACTACATCCAAGCCACCTAAGAGGGTCCAGATGGCTAATGGAGAATGCTTTATTACTGATCAGAAGGTGGAGAACTTACGGTGGTAATTTTGTGGTCATACCTCAACAATACTTTCATTGTGTTGGACATGCATCCCTATGATGCTATTCTGGGATATGATTGGCTTACAGTGCATAGTCCTATTACACATGATTGGGATAACAAGACTTTATCATTCCTAAACAAAGGCAGCCAGATTACTCTACAGGGTCTTAACTCTGAAACTTCCAAAGTGGCTCCTATTTCTGCTACCAAAGTATTCAAGTCAGCTAAAGGCAATGACATCTGGGCTTATGCTTTAGTGGATTTCAGGCCTCACTCAACTCCTGTTTTGCCCAAGTCTGAGGATCACCAAGAACAAGTTCAGTTATTATTGGCCCAATACAAGGATGTTTTTGCTTGATCCCAAGACTTTACCACCATCTCGGGTATATGATCATACTATTCCATTACTACCCAATGCCATCCCTGTTAATGCTAAGCCATATCATTATTCTCCTATGCACAAAAATGAGATTGAGAAATAGGTTCAAGAGCTATTGGATGCAGGACTCATCACTCATAGTCAGAGCCCTTTTGCATCTCCTGTCTTATTGGTAAAGAAAAAGGATGGGACCTAGAGGTTCTGTATAGACTACAGAAAGTTGAATGACTTGACTATTAAAAACAGGTTTCCTATGCCCATTCTGGAGGAAATTTTGGATGAGTTAGCAGGTTCTAAATTCTTTACCAAACTTGATCTTAGAGCTGGCTATCACCAGGTAAGGATGCATGTGGATCATGAGTATAAAACTGCATTCAAGACTCATCAGGGTCACTACCAATTTAAAGTGATGCCTTTTGGCCTTACTAATGCTCCTGCTACATTCCAATGCATTATGAACCATATTCTGAAGCCATTCCTTAGAAAGTTTGTGTTGGTCTTCCTAGATGATATATTGATCTATAGTCCTACTATGCAAGATCATGTTTGTCATTTGGAACAAGTGTTTGCTCAGCTTAGACAAAGACAGTTTTATTTGAAAGAGAGTAAATGTTCCTTTGCCCAGTCCAGTCTGGAATATTTGGGGCATATTATTTCTTCACAAGGTGTGGCTACAGATAGTTCCAAGATTGAGGCTATGCTCCATTGGCCAGTACCAACTACAGTCACTGAGTTAAGAGGATTCCTGGGCTTGACTGGATATTACAGGAGGTTTGTCAAGGGGTATGGAGTTTTGACTAAACCCTTAACCAATCTGTTGAGAAAGAAACAGTTCCATTGGGATTACGATGCCCTCTTAGCATTTCGTCAAGAAAGCAGGCCATGACCCGCACACTGTGTTGGCTCTACCAAATTTTCAAGAGACTTTCACTTTGTAGAGACGGATGCATGTCGGGATGGTGTTGGTCTTTGTTCTTATGCAAAGCATGGACAACCAATTGCCTACTTAAGCAAAGCTCTAGGGGTCAAGCACAGACACTTATCCATTTATGAGAAAGAGTTTTTGGCTCTCATTATGGCTGTGGAAAAATGGAGACATTATTTGCAAAGAGGTCAATTTGTGATTATTACAGACCACAAGAGTTTGGCCTATCTCAATGAACAATTTGCAATCTGATATGCGAGAAAAAAAAGCCATGACTTCGGCTGATGGGACTCAACTTCAGAATTGTCTATAGAAAAGAAAAAAAAGAAAATATGGTAGGCGATGCTTTGTCCAGGGTTGCCCATTTGTATGCTATTCAGGCGGTTTCTTCTGTTCGGCTGTTTGGGTCCGTCAAGTGTTGAACACATATGCCACATTCTACAGCTCAAGACAAATTGCAGAAATTGGCCATTTCTTCACCAGATGAGCAGGGCTACTCTCTAGCTAAGGGTATTATTTGGTACAAAAATAAGGTATGGATTGGTCGAACTCTGCTCTCCAAACCAAATTAATCTCTGTCGCCAAGATAGTGCCATTGGTGGCCATTCAGGCATTACTTGCTACTTACTATCGAAAGTGAAGAAATATTTCACATGGAAAGGCATGAAAAAGGATGTGGAAAACTATGTCAAGCAGTGTGATACACATCAGCACTCAAAACATTTACTTGACCCATCAACTAGGTTTACTTCAACCTCTCCCTATCCCCACTGGTATTTGGCAGGATCTGTCCATGGATTTTATCAGTGGATTGCCTACATCAGATGGTTTTTCTGTTATTATGATGGTGGTTGATAGATTCACCAAATGTGCCCATTTTATCCCTGTTAAGCATCCATACACTGCTGAAACTATAGCATTGCTTTTCCTGGATAATATTGTCAAACTTCATGGGCTTCCTAAGACCATTGTCACTGATAGAGATCCTGTTTTTGTGTGTCATTTCTGGACTGAGCTGTTCAAGTTAATACAAGGTGGATTTGCTCTTCTCCACAGCATACCATCATGAGACAGATGGTCAGACCGAGAGGGTCAATCAGTGTCTAGAAATGTACCTTCGCTGTGCTGTGCATAACTCTCCTAAATCTTGGAAATCCTGGTTGTCTTTAGCAGAGTTCTGGTATAATTCCTCATACCATGCTTCACGGGGTTGTTCTCCATTCAAGGCTATGTATGGTTATGATCCCGATATTGGAGGTTTATCTGCTATTCCACATTCCACTACTGCAGCAGTTACTGACACGGTTGCTGATAGAGAGCTACATTTGGAAGACCTTAAACAAAGCCTGTCTCGAGCACAGAACAAGATGAAATCATTAGCTGATCGCCAGCGTTTGGAGGTACAGTATACAGTCGGGGACCAGGTTCTTCTCAAACTGCAACCATATACCCAGTCATCGGTGGCAAGCAGACCTTATCCTAAACTGGCCTATAAATACTATGGTCCATACAGGGTGCTGGAGAAAATTGGTCAAGTAGCATACAGGCTCGAATTGCCTCCTGACTCACTAATCCATCCAGTTTTTCATGTGTCTCAGTTGAAGCCCTACATTGCTAACTACTCTCCAGTGTTTGATGTCTTGCCAACAATCAAGGATCTGGATGCAGTCGACACTGTACCGGCGCAGATCGTTGATCGTCGCTTGGTCCGCAAAGGTAATGCTGCTGTTCCTCAAGTGCAGGTTACTTGGACCATGTTCCCTGAGACAGTGAAGACTTGGGAGGACTACAACGTTCTGCGGGACGTGTTTTCCAACAGCTCCAGCTTGGACCCAAGCTTCATCTCGGGGGAATGTAACGGCGACGAGGTTGAGGCGTGCGGACCAGCTACGGGGAGAGCACGGCGCGTTCAGGAAAGACGTGGGAGATTGGCGTTCGCGTATTTCAGTTGTTTACGTTTTCATTAGCGTCTTTGAGTCTCAGAAGACCGGCGGGTGGGACCATGTTGTCGGCGTCATCGAAGTCTGTATTAAGCGGAGGCGTTTCTCGACCCGCATCGAACCGGTTCATTTTGAATTCAGTAAATCGAAGCCAAGGCGGAGGGGTGAACCCTGCCCGCCGTCGTCGTTCCATCCAATTGTGTGTGCTCACGTCGACGGGCGTCGCCGGCAGCCACGGGCGTTACGAGGAAGGTGTGGTGATTGGGGCACCGCGGCGGGCGCGAGCATGGCGGAGAAGAGGCGCGGCGGGCGAGCATGGCGGAGAAGAGGCGCAGCGGGCGAGCATGGCGGAGAAGAGGCGCAGGGGGGCGGACGGGGCGCGAGGAGGAGGAGGCGGCGGGGGCGGAGGTGCGCGCGGGCGCGGGCGGTTGTAGGGAAGGCGGAGGAGCGTTGGGGGTCGAGGTCATGGAGCAGCACGCCGAGGTGAGGAGCAGCGCGTGCACCGGAAGAGGCGGCGTGGGAAGGGGAAGTGCTCTGGAGGAGGCGCTCGAAGACGGCGCACGAAAGTGCGGGGGGCGCGCCACACCGGGCGCGACGCGCCTGTCCCAGAGAGAGACCTCGCCTCCGCGCGCCCGCTGCTCCGCCGCCGCCGCCTCCACCGCTTGACGTCTCCGCCGCGAGTCGAGACGCCGAGTCTTGCGCCGGGACTCCGCTCGGTGGGCCCAAATTGGCGCAGCCCACGGGTACAGTGCTCCGCTGAATGGACTGGAGTGAGCCCATCGGGCCAACAAGCTGCAGCTGGCCTTCTTAGCTGAGTGAACAGGAGTTCCTTTTTGTTTGGGGTTAGGGCGTGAAGTAAATAAACCAGCAATAAGAATTCAGGGATTTATCTAAGCGTTCATATGATTGAAAGTTGAAACTATACTAGTTTTTTTTACAACATGATATATCCAACCAGAAATATACCAAATCCACATGATTCTCAGCCAAAAAAAGAAAGCAAGTCCACACGATTCAGAAAATTCAGCCTAAGTACAAAGGGGAGAGCGGCAATTTCATATACAAACATAAAAGAAAATGAAATTTCAACCTATCCAGTCAAGGCGTAGCTGCCCGTTGGCGCTTGAATCATCAGTCGTTCTGCTCATGACAGTTTGATGAAAGGATCTTCACTTGCAGGCTTGCAGCTGCTCACCGATCTAGTTGTTGTCACCGCAATGTGTAGCAGTCAGTGTTGCAAAGTGCTGCTGTTTCTAAGTACACTGTGCAGACCTCCAGAAGTACTCCATGATGCCACAGTTGCACGGCATTTTTTTTTTTTTCACTACTTGTGTTGAGATTAAAAAAAAGCGAGATCAATGAATCTGGCAAAATCTCCTAATCAGTGCCATGGAAGTGTCATCAAACCGTCTCCTTTGTAAGCAGCGAGTGCAGAGATGATGGCTCATGTTGGTGAGAACTGCATGAAATGAAGGCGACAGATAGATTAGTCTCAGAAACTGCAATGAACTGATGCCTCGCTGTACACTAGTAGCAAAAATAATCAAATTATTATCTGTCTATATACTTCAAATTTCTTTACATCTAAGCTGTCTCATCAAGATGATCCATTTTTCTCTCTCATGTAATTTCTTATCGCATCAGAATGTTTCCATCCATAGTGACCCAAGCAGCCAAATCACACACACTTGTCATATTTTTCAGATACAAGTCATACAATGGATAATAAATAACCTCAAAAGTCAGAACTAATGCTGATTGCTCCAGGTCCAGCCATCCAGGTTTTTAACTATGATAGGTTGCAAAGGAGCTGACCGTTTCACAATTTCCAAGAAGCTTCTTAAGCTAAACGTGTAAATCGACCTATGCTTAAGAGCTTAACCTTTGAAGTTTGACTGTAAAGCAGTATGTAATTCAGGTCAAAGTAATCTTAGGATCAATGCTGATCTCACCTACAGTGCTTAAAGTCTTAAACTCATGTACGTGGATATCATGTATACAGTAATAAATATTATCCAAATTATCACCAGGAGCCTTCATCATCTGAAAAGGAATTCTGAGGCACCTACTTTTGTTATAGCTCATTATACATAATACTTGCATGATCATAATGAAAACAGTAGACAGCGTCTTAGCTTGATATACAGTTAGACAGTGCCATAGCAAGTGGTCACAATAGTTCTCCAGCCATGAAACAAGCTTTAGTCCTCCTGGTGCTCGTCTTCCCAGTGACAGTAATCTCAGCCATCTCCTCTGGGCTCACAGTATCGTTGCCTGGGTGCCCCGACAGATGCGGCGATGTGCGCATCCCTTACCCCTTTGGCATTGGTGCTGGATGTGCTGCGACCAGCCTGAGCCCCAATTTCGCCGTAACCTGCAACAATACCTTCCAGCCACCACGGCCTATGGTCACTATTGATGACACTTCAACACCAAGGGAACTCAACGACATCTCCCTGGAGCATGGTGAAATGCGCGCCTATGGCGAAGTCAGCTATACTTGCTTCATGTCCAGCAGGACCATGCCAGAGAACTACACCAGCGGGTTCAGCATGGAGGGCACACCGTTCATACCCTCAACTACACACAACCGCTTTACAGTCATCGGATGCAACACCATGGGTATCATTGGTGGCTACATGCACAGCAATCCCAACCTATATGTGGCAGGCTGCTACTCCTACTGCCAGAAGATCAACAGCACATCAGATGGTTCCCCTTGTATAGGGGTGGGCTGCTGTGAGACGACCATCACCTCAAACCTCACAGATTTCGCAGCAGTCTTGGTGATAAACCAGAGTAACGTGTGGAACTTCAACCCCTGCTTCTACGCTATGCTTGCCGAAGCTGGATGGTACACCTTCAGGCAAGAGGACCTCATGGGGCACCTTGGGTTTGTTAGTGAGAGGGCCAAGAGGGGTGTCCCGTTTGTGAGTGATTGGGCCATCAGAAACGGCTCCTGTCCAAAGGATGGAAAGAAGGCTCCCAGAGATTATGCTTGTGTCAGTTCAAATAGCTACTGTGTTGGTGCAAGCAATGGCCCAGGATACCTGTGCAACTGCTCTCAAGGGTATGAGGGAAATCCATATCTTCCAGAAGGCTGTCAAGGTAAGTATTTACCAAAAAAACTTGCTCTAAGTTTAGAATAGACCAGCAACTGCAATAACTTTAGCCAACAGGCCCAACACAGAAACTTGTAAATCTCAAATATAATTTAGAAGATGTTTATTGCTTGTTTAATTGGTCTTTAGCTTCTTTCATGGCACCATGTTACTGAAATAGTTTTCATCGTTTTTTTTTTGAGTAATACATGCTGTTCTGTTTAATTATCTTCAGATATAGATGAGTGCGAGATGCTTAAGCAGGACCCCAAGTATAAAGAATTGTATCCATGCAAAAACGGAATCTGTCGCAACACACCAGGGGGCTACATGTGCAAATGCAGGGTAGGCAAAAGATCAGATGGCACAAATTATGGATGTCGACCTGTGTTAACACAAGCCGAGCTACTGGCTACAGGTAAGGATTGTACCAGATCGACTGCTCTATGCTTTTGATGCAGTTAATAATATCGAAAATCATTGTACAGGTCTCAGTGTTTCAGCAGTAGTAGTGACATCTTTGACATGCTTGTTGGTCATGGCATTACAAAGAAGAAAACACAGGAAGGAGAAGGATGAGTATTTCAAACAAAATGGAGGTCTTAAATTGTATGATGAGATGAGATCAAGGAAAGTTGACACCATCCATATACTTACAGAGAAAGATATTAAGAAAGCCACTCAAAACTACAGTAATGATCGTGTTCTTGGATGTGGTGGTCATGGGACGGTCTATCGAGGAACATTAGATGATGGTAAAGAAGTTGCTATAAAGAAGTCCAAAGTAATAGATGGTGACTGCCGGGAAGAATTTGTGAATGAGATAATAATATTATCACAAATTAATCACAGGAACATTGTCAAGTTACTTGGATGCTGCTTGGAGGTAGATGTACCGATGTTGGTGTATGAGTTTATTTCAATGGCACCCTCTTTGAGTTCCTTCATGAAAATGACCAAAGATTACCAGTCCCATTGGATCTTAGGCTGAAGATTGCTACACAATCAGCAGAAGCTCTTGCTTATATTCACTCATCAACTTCTCGCACAATTCTCCATGGTGACGTCAAATCCCTCAATATACTCCTGGATAATGAATGCAATGCAAAAGTTTCAGATTTTGGAGCATCAGCACTGAAGCCCATGGACAAAAATGATATCATCATGCTTGTCCAAGGAACTCTTGGCTATCTTGACCCTGAGACTTTTGTTAGTCATCATCTATCTGACAAGAGTGATGTCTACAGCTTTGGAGTTGTCCTTTTAGAGCTAATTACAAGAAAGAGGGCTATATACAAAGATAACCTTAGTGAAAAGAAATCACTATCTCATACTTTCATATTGATGTTTGATCAGAATAATCTGAGGGATATGTTGGACTCGAAATAATAGATGATGAAATTATGGTAGTACTTGAGAAACTAGCTGAACTTGTCATGCATTGCCTGAGCCCAAGAGGAAGTGACAGGCCAACAATGAAGGAAGTTGCTGAGCGCCTACAAATGCTGAGGAGACTCCAGATGCAGCTAGTCACAAAAACAAACCCCATTAGAGAACGCTACTCCTATGGAGGGCCAGTGACAACTGCCACTTCACGCATGGAAACAACAGCCAAACTGCTATTGGATGTTGATCCCTCTAGATATAATGTGTAAGGTCTCCCTTTTTATATGTAATGTATAAAATGGTTTTTAATATTCAAGGTTTTGTAGTAAGCTCCGACTATGGCATTGTGCGTTGATATATATGTATTTGAACTTCTAAATGATTATTATCGACTGCAAAGTGTAATAATATGCAAGTGCAATTCTTAAGACACCTTTTCCAATTTAATTTTTTTCCCCATCCGCTGTTGACTTGTTCACATATTAAAAAGCTCAATTTTTTTTTCTTTACACTCATATCAAAAAAAATTGTCTCAAATGCCATCAATTAGTCATCATGAAAACCTGGGAGGGTTGCTTGTGGCTTATGCCCTAAATTCTTTGTGAGTAGGTTTTTTGGCTATGGTTTATGTTGTTAGCACATTTAAAACTTGCTATTAGTTTGTATCAGCTGCCTCCTGGGCTACCCCAGTGTGCTGCCTAGGGACTATCCAGGTGTGTTGCCTGGGAGGCTGGGACTTGGCCCCTCTTAACTCTATAGAGTGAGCCTAGGGACTCTCTCTATATCTGTAACCTAACTCCACTTCACATTATCTAGAAATTCAGAACTTCAGAAGCATGTTTATGCTTTAATATATGTGAGAAGACATATTGTGCACATACAGCTTTTCTTATTCCAGTTTTCCCTTGAGTGGCCAAATCCTATGTGGAGCCTAAATGGAAAACTCAAAGCCATTCACAATGTGTGTACCCATTAAAACCAGGGTGTGTGTGTGTGTGTGTGTGTGTGGGGGGGCAGGGGGTGGGGTTACAAAATAAAAGTTAAGTCACAGAGAAATGAATGAGCAAACAAACAGAAAAAAAAGAGGATGTGCATTTTGAACTACCAGTTTTTTTATAGGCGACCTTTTGGCCTTTTAAGGTCAACAAGCTTCAGTACAACAGATTAAGGAACATACCTTATCACAATATATACAGATAAGCATATGAAAGATACACAGATCACCAGGACCCAACTTCAAGTTAAACCTTCCCTGCACATGAATAATGCAGTACATTTTGGAAGAATTTAAGCACAAGTAGTGCAGAAGGCAAATAGATTCTGAATATCATTATATTGCACTAGTTCATTTTAAGCTTCAGACGCAAAAGGAAGCACATTAGCCCACAAGGATGGCAATGAACATTGATGCAACAAAATCATCTAAACTTTTCAGTAGGAGTGTCTACCTTAATTTGAGACATTCTTCTAATGCAAAGAACAAATGACACGGCGTCCCTGACCGCCATCCACTGAGAGAAGCTTCAGTACGGCGGCCACATCCCAGGCTCCCAGCAAGGCAAAGCGCGTTGCAGGATATACTTAGGCCTGGGTTAACAATTTGCTCGAGCACCTTGTGTGCATCGCACGGCAAAGCGGGGAGACGATGGCCCGGGGGCGGAGACGGTGGAGTTGAGAAAGGAGGAGAAGCAGTCGCGCGCGCGTGTGCAATATTGCTCACTGACACCTCGCTGCTCGTGTAGATCCCTCCCCTCACGCCGTCAGCCGAGCCGACGACGCCTCTCGCCGCCTCGGACTCGGCGGCAACTCACGTTCGCTCTGGCTTTCGACTGGAAGGCTCGCTCATCCCCTTTATGGGCCGTAAGTTTTCCTTTACTAAACAACGGGGTTTCGGACCAAGAAAGAGGGACGGGAGCGCGGGAGTAAGGACTGGCCAGCCAGAAATCGGCCCAAGAAGAAAAGGGTTCAAAAAGAAAAGAAAAAAAAAAAAAAAAAGGGAACGAGTCATTTGACCTCATCAATTTTCTTGATTGTCCGACCTTTCCACTTTGTCCGACCTAAAAATATATTTTAGCACAAATTTTTTTAAAAAAAATTAATATATAAAATCATGCTGGTGCTCTATCTTTTTTTTCTACAAATGATTCCATGAGGGATGAAATATTGAAATGTGTGCTATTGTAAGCGAAGGTGGAAAGTAATGTAGCTTCTTCTGATTGTTTGCAGCTGAGCATGGCGAAGCAGGTAACAACAAGCAGACAAGCGGATGAAGAAGGCTTCAAAGTAACGACTCCTCAACAAGACTGCAAGGCATGGTTTCATATATTTGTCAGAAAACTCATACGATGAGACTGGAAAAGGATTGTTTGGCACATGGATTTAGACTCTAAAGTGTAGCTGACTTTTCCAGGTTTAACAAACTATATTACCAACAAGCAGCCGAATGTCGCAGTTCAAAGAAACTTTGGACGGGTAAAGCATTAATTGCAAAGTTCAGTTTTAACACTAATTAATCACCATTGCAACCGACACTGGTACATAAACCTTGTTTTGTCCCGGTTCTCCATAGTGTAAATTGAACCGGGATTGCGCGATCCGGGACTAAAAATCGAGTGGTGAGAATACGAACCGAGATTAATAATAACCTTTAGTCCCGGTTCGTAACACCAACCGGGATGCCCTCGAGGCCCAGGCCCAGGCCTAGACTAGCAGATTTAGTCCCGGTTGGTGTTACCAACCGAGACTAAATCTCTCTCTGTTTTTTTTATTTATCTGATTCTTTTAATTTCATGATATATTTTGCTTTTAAATTTGGTTTTCGAATACGATTCTACACTACAAATGATATACGTGTTCAGGGAAGTTTTGGTTTGATCCATGCACATAAATAGAAGTATGAGACTAAAGTACGCAAAGATGAATATACATACAATATACATTTACATATATATTTTTTTCTTTACAATCACGCATAAGCGCGTTTACATATATATATATATATATATATATAAAAAGAGTATTTGGTGATACTCTAGAATGACACTAATCTATCTAAAAATAAAAAGAAAGAAGTAGTCACATGCTGCTTGCCGGCTTGCCACATGAGTGCTTGGCGTACACCAGCAGCAAGGAACGTCGTTGTCGGCATGCACTGTAAATTCAGAAAAAAATCAATGTCTTACTTAACATGAGTGCTGCATCGAAAAGAGAAAAAAATACATATATAAATTTAATGTAATATGCACATCAGCTTCTCGCAAGCAGGAAAAAAATAGAGGCTGTGCACTTCATCAGTTTCATGAGTAGACTGCAGATTTAGTTAATTGCACTCCATACATATGTAATTAGATATTCATTGTTGGGGAGTAGATGGAATAGAGGGAGCAGGCCTACCTGCTTAGCGTCGGGCGAGGAGCTCTGCTTCGAAAGTACAGGGCTGCCCTGCCTGCTCAGTGCCGGCGGCCGACTGCGACTTGGCCACCATGCCGAGCTGAAATGAGGCGATGGCTCGGGCAAGCTCGCGCACGGGAGATGAAAGCCCACGGTGATGGGGAAGCGCAGCGGAGAAGAAGACGATGGATCCACGAAGCGAAGATGGAGAAGGGAGAGAGCCAGCGTGGCTTATATATCATGGCAGCTTTAGTCCCGGTCTTGGCGACGACGGCGCAGACTAAAAGTCGCTTTACTCCGGTCGTAGTGACACCCGGGACTAAAAGCTCTCTAAAAAATTTTGAAAGGCTTTAGCAGACTCCCATAAAATTTCAAGCTTTAGTCCCGGGCCTTGGTATCACCTGGGGCTAAAGTTGGATAAATTTTCACCTCCCGCCACTTCCTGCCACTTTTTTTCAGTATATGTTCTTTTTAATGCTAAAGCCTTGTTAATTGCCCAATAAATTGTATACTTGGCACAAATTTTGTTTTAAAAAAAAAAGTTTAGTTTACTTTTTCTTTACTGCACACATGAAAATATGTAACCTATTTTTTTCTTTTTCTTATTAATATTGAAAACAATATAACAGGGATAATCACTATTCTCGTGCCACGTCGCGACAAATTACGATCCTCTGTGAAGGATGTTGGTTCTACCGGTCTTAAAATTGCTTAATTTTTTTGTGCTCATATACACCCAGAAAAAATGATCCCACGCAAAATCTTAGGTTTTTTCATGGTTATTTGATTTACTACATTTTTCTTTGTGTCGGTAGCGACAAACCATGGCGAATTACGTATGGAAAACAACAGGATTTTGCACCCACCTCCCCAAAACTTAGGTAAGCCTAGGGCACAAGAGACCTTCTCACAAAGTTTGGCACCGTTTCAGATCTTTTTGGGTGGACTCGCTCAACTTATAATTACCGAGAGAACTCGCGCCGCGGAAATTCGATTAAACTGGAAAAAAATACCAAACCAATTCAAAAAAATTCTCAAACTTGGCGGTTCCCCGCATTAGGCGTGTGAAAGCGTGGCAAAAAGTTTGAGGTCAAAACCACACCGAATATCATGGAATACGCAAAATGTGTTAATAAACGAAAAAACGTATTTTGAATAAGAGAAAACCAAAACTACGAATTCAAGTTCTGAAAACGTAATTCTATATTACGCTAACGATGTTGGTCATAATATAATAAAATCTCGAGGTTCTTTTGTGCAAAAGTAATGTGGCCTCGAAAAAAAAGATTTAGTCCCGTTGATATTCCAACCGACTAAAGTCGTTGGTTTGGGCCTGGCTGGACCCAACCCAAAATCTTTCATCCCGCCTACTCTGAAGGGATTAAAAGCTTGAGAATTCAAACCGACTAAATGTCTTATTTTAGTCCAGGGTTGTTGGCTAGTACCGGGACTAAAGGTTTCCTCCATATGAAAAATGTCTCATACATCGTTCGTCCAAGAGCTTTACTCCCGATTGGTAGTTCCAACCGGGACTAATAGGAACTTTAGTCCCGCCTTCAAAATGAGAAGCTCGCATGTAGTGTAAAAACAACTTCTACCTTCTAATACAATGATATGCACACTCGTGCGTATTCAAGAAAGAAAAAAACAGCACTTAGCCTCATATATGATGATATATATAGTCTATAGCATATACAACTCCATATTTTATATCTATCGCTCATAGAATCGACGCTCTCCTGTTGTTGTACGGCCGGCAACCCGTTGCGTTGGACCGCGTGGGCACGGTGTGTCGGTGTGTTCCTGTTGCCAGTGTCCGGATGCCATTCTGGACGACACCAGCCATAATCTTTTTCCTAACGACTTTGACTATTCCTGTCGATTTATAGTAAACCGTCAGTAACGAGAACTAGTCGTCGGTCGACAAAACCCGTCAGGACTGATCTTCATTATCCTACTCTTAAAAGCTCACAGGAAACATGTAAATTGTCATAAACTTTCCATAACTCCTGACAGGACTGATCTCGAAACCGACGAGATTCCTATTTCACGTGCCATGGGCCCAACATGAGTAGAGACACAATGCACACCAAAACCCTATCTTCCTACCCATCAGGAAAAGTCTATCTTTCCTGTCCCCCTGTTCCTATCGGCATATTCTTGACAGCTGCCCGTCAGGAAAACATAGTATGCAGCACATATAGTTCCTACGAGGAAGCGGAAGAGGAAGGTGATCGGATTCACTGGCTTGCTGACATCCTCTGCCTTGGGACCAAGTTGCATAAAAAATAAAATGGAAAACTTATACCAAAACCCTGAATGCCTACCTACTGCGGGAATTGAACAATCTAAGTATTGTACTACGCATTCCATATTATTTACAAAATGAAAAACGAAAGGTACCTCAGCTCATGGTTTCTGAACTTAAGCTCAGGTTATCATCCTAGCTAACATTTGAGATGTAAGGTACATGCTTGCCCGAACAAATGGGCTTAGGGGATTCCATTGGCAGAATATTGGTACAACACCACTTACCATTCGGCTCATGGTGTGACCAAGAAACCCCATTTGAAGCTCTTTATGCTCACCCACCAAAACATTTTGGCATCACGGTGACAGATGCTTGTGCTGTTCCTGATCTGAATGAGTGGATGCAATCTAGGAATGAAATTTTGCAGCACATTCAGCAAAACTTGTCACGAGTTCAGCGGCGGATGAAACATCAGGCTAACAAGAACAAACAGGAGAGGACTTTTGCTGTGGGTAATTGGGTCTATGTCAAACTGCAGTCTCATATACAACAGTCAGTGGTTCGCCGCACTAATCATAAGCTCAGCTTTAAGTATTTTGGACCATATCTGATTACTCAGTGCATTGATCCGGTGGCTTACAAACTTCAGTTGCCTAAAACAAGTCGTATTCACCCTGTCATTCACGTCTCACAGCTGAAGAAAGCACTACCACCTGGTGCAGTGGTATCAACGGATGAGCGCATATATGAACCTGCTCACCATGCTGGATAATCTTCCTCCTTCTAAGGTCCTGGCAACACGACAACAGGTAATCGGTAATCATAACACTTCTTTTGCCTTGGTGCAGCAGGATGCCCGCCCTACTCACTGGGCATCGTGGTGGCCAATGGAGTCGCTGCCAGCAACCATGAACACTCAGAAGAAGATGGGAGCAGCCCGAGGTCGTGCTGCGTCTTGAGGATGGGGAGATGTCATGGACTGGGCCTGGGCCACTTCAAGAGATTGCTCTACACTAGCTCTATATTGGCCATCAAGTCATTGGGGCCTCCTGGTTGTAGTAGTTGGGCCTAAGGCCATTTGCTTTTCCCTTTTTATTTTTGTAATAGACCTATATGACTGGCTGTGAGGGTGGATGGGTAGCTAGCCAACAATAACCAAAAACAGTTTTGCCTTCTTCCCGAGTCTCGTGCTCGTTCTTCTCTGAGCCGGCGAGCCGCCGAGTTCTCCCGCCACGCGTGTACGCCGGCAAACTCCTCCGGTCACCGCTCAGCCTTGTGACAAAGTACAACATCAGGGATATAGTTGGTAATTACCTCCTCTCCCTGATTACATAAATAGCCCAATATAGCAAGCTCGTGAGCTGCCCTATTACATTCTCTACCAACGTGAGAACAAACGAAAGAAATAAAGTATGAAATCACCAAGGACTTAATTTCTGCAATCAAATGGCCAACGACAGACATATCATTGGCCTCTGATCGGTGTGGTGGCGGCGGCAGCAGCGGCAAGGAGCAGCAGGAGCGTTGCGGCCAGGCTGCGGCTACAAGAGCTCAGCTGGTGGTACATCTTGGTTAACCTACCTTCGATGCCTCAAACTCACCCGATCCAAAACCTCACTTGTTACTTGTTAGACCTGCTGTATATTGTGGAGTTACACTTGGTATTTATTTGGCAATTGGCAACTTTGAGTTTCTGAAAACTCTCGCAATGCCAATTTTGTGAGCAGGTTTTCAGGCTAAGAATCTGGTCAAGTTAGTGTACATGCAAATCACGTAGGTTTGAACCCTAAAATTGTGTCATTCCTACCCTCGCTGCTACCATTAGTCCAGCACCACTGCCACAACACAAAGCATGCTTTTGGTCCCAGCCTGTGGTTCTTCATTTGGCGTCACATATTTGTTCAGCTAACAAAATTTTTGGGTAGAATTTTTAAGTCTATATATATATATTGCCAAACCAAACCAATGCGCATGCTTTGCATTGCAGTCGCCTTCCCTTGGCAGTCGTCTTCCCTCGCTCTGTGTTGCAGATATGGCGCTCCGACCTTCTTCTTCGGCCTTCCGTCCGTCGTCTTGCACAAACGCGCTTGCTTGCAGGAATGGCAGCATGGTCGCCGGCGGCGACCATCAAGTTCACCGCGGCGCAGGCAACCGGGCGGTGCTTGTGACTCGCATCCCCACACCACGCGAGCTGAAGAGGCTCGGTTTCGACGACCAAGGCGCCCAACGTATCCAGGTACCCACCATTCATTTCTACAGGGGCGGAAGGAGTCGTCCAATTGACATGATGCTTTGGGGGCGGCGGCAGAAGGGACGACCCCGACCCGCGGTGGTCATCCGATGCCATCGCTAGGGGCTCTTGTGCCCTACTATCCGCTTCGCTGGACGGCTCGGGGAGCACGCGATGGCGGAGGCAAGCTCACCGTTGATCGCACCGCCGAGGGCGCGTGCTATTCGTCGAGGCCGACGCCGACGCTCGCCTCGGCGGTTTGGGGACGCCCGTCGCCGCCGTTCCCAAGCCTCGAGGAGCTCATCTTCGACATCCCCGGCTCTTCTTCCATCCTCCACACGCCTCTCCCGCTTATCCGGTCAATTACAGCTGCCTAGCTGGCTCTCCCCTTAATTTTGTGTGTTCCTTAATTGTGTCCTATCCTACGTGCGGTGACGAGACTTCGCCAAGGAGGATTCATCCCGGCATTGCGCTTTGAACCACACCATGGCGGACGCAATGGGGCTGATGCAGTTCCTCGGGAGCCGCGGGCGAGCCGGGCGCTGGGTGACGCCGCAGGCTCCCACAAAGGCGTCCGGTGTGGGAACGCCACTGCCGGAGGGGCGGCGCAACCAGCCGCCGCCGGCGACGCGACAACGGGCTAGACTTCGCTACGGTGATGAGGTGACCCGACTATGACAACAACAAGGATAACGGCGGCGATATCACGCTTCCATCGTCTTCGTCCCTAATTAACAACCATGACATGGCGCTCGGTCCTTCTTCTTCGGGCCCGGGAGATCGCAGCCATCCGCGTGACCCTATCGCCGGAGCTTCGAAGCGGGCGTCGTGGTTCGATGTCATCGCTGGATGGTCGTGGAAGTGCAGACCATGGCGCTGGCCTCGGACTTGGACTCCAACGACGAGCCCATGCTAATGTTCATCGCGGTCACCGCCCGCGTCGCGGCGGGGCCCCCGTATCCCCACCGGGTACTACGGCAACGCGTCGTGTGCCCGGCGGCTGTATCGACGGCGGACAGGTACGTCTGCGAACCTCCGGCTACTGTTGTAGGGCTGGTGAAGGAGGCCAAGGACAAGGTTGACATGGAGTACATGCGGTCGGTGGCCGACCTCATTGTGCTCCGCAGGCGGCGGAGCCGGTGCATCACCGCCGGTATGTATTGTCGACGGACGAGACCAAGGTCGTTCGAAGACCTTGACTTCGGCCGGGCAGGCCGTGTGCGGGGGACCCGCAAAAGCCATGCCTGCCCCGCCTTGCCCTGGTTTTCAAGCTTCATCTTACCCTCCACAAACACCAGTGGCTACGCCGTGCCCGGTGTGCTGCGGCCGCCCGGCTATGGTCAGGCTGGTCGACGAGATGGGCAAGTTGTGGCGGCGGCACTGACCGGCCGATGTGGGCACGCTGCAGCAACCTCGTCATGGGTTTCCCACACTCTGAATTGTCCAATAATCCATGGCTAAGCGTGCTATATATTTTGTACAGAATTGCTATAGCTCAACTGGTTGATTTGGCATCATCTTTCAAGTCAATCTGAGCCGTCCGATCTAATGTGTGTCGCTAACTAGCCCAACCAGGCAACCAAACTCCAAAAATTTGGCCCAGATGAGCCTCACTAGGTTTGAGCCAGGTAACCAAATACGCCTCTAGATGTCGGAGCTCCGAACGTTGATGATTCCGAACGTTCGAGCAGAAGAGTCTGAAATGAACTACATCAATGACAACATCAATGTGTACATGATGATTCCGAACGTTGAAGGGCTATAATTAATAACTGTAGAAAAATTGCCATATGAAAATAGCAGCTGTAGGATCCGGATAGGCTAGCTCGGAATCTATCTCTTAATGCTGTTTTGTCAAATCCAAGGGCTGGACTGGCCTGGACAAGAGGTCGTGGTTCATATGGTCTCACATGACAAGAGCTAGAGGGTTGCGCGACTGTCTTGTGAAGATCACTTGCCACATCTGGGGACAGGAGAGGCATCAAAGTCTTCCTTGGGTGTTCCTTCCCGCCAACAAACTTTCCAATTCCGGCTCCAAGGACAAGAGATCAATTATGAGTGTGTTACATTGCATCCGTGTAACTCTCAAGAAAGTCTTGATCAACATTACCATCCACAACGTCGTGATTAAACCGCAACCACACAAGTCTGATATCTTGACAAAAGCAAGACATAAGCGTGACCAATCTCAATCTTTGTACCACACACGCGAAGCATTTATTTCCGCCCGCTCAATATCCCCATGCATGTAGATTCAGCAGAAAGTTACTTAACAGCTACAGTGAGTGAACCAGGCCATTTACAAGATATATACAATTTCACTACATTGACAGTTATATGGCACCAAGTGCATTTTTATTATATTGGGTAGTTTTGGTGTAATGATAATTTTATTAGAACCTTAACATAGGTAGACGTTGCAAGATAACTACGTGCAACGTCGCACCAATTTCGTATGATGGTTTAAATTGTTGCGATGCGTAAAAATTGTTTTATGTACTTGCCATAGGTTTGTGTGTGTGCACATCAAAATCATCACTCATGTGCTATGTCAGAATTAACTGCATCTATAGTCTAAATTGAAACCCTATTCGACTTGAATTAAATTGGTCACATGTACATACATGTATTCCAAGATTCACTTAAACATTCATTAGAGGGACCTTTCTCGAGATCCAGGATTTTAACATACTGGATTATAATAGATACATATACTGTATGTGAGAAATGAGTGGTTTAGTCAAATCTATGCTACATTGGTAGCCTACACTGTACATCATTTCATTTTTTTCCCCTACAGAGGCCTAGGTGCTATGGAAATCAATGGAGAACTGCAGTTTATTCAGTACGCAGTATCTTATATTCTACCAAAAGAAAATTAAGTAGAACAGAAACGCAAAACAACTACAAAGAATGCAAAACCGAAAGAACACAAACACATGGAAGAAAGCATTTTAAATTGTGGTTGAACAGACAGATTAAGCAGCAAACCTTATATAGAACCAGATCCAGCAGACATGCCATCGCCAGGACCTAACTTGAGGCTATCCACTCCGCGTGCCCATACAGTTTACACCGAGCTGGGTACAGAAGTCAAATATAAGGTGATTATTAGCACCACGCTCGCGCTCACTAGAGGGCAGTGGAGGGAGGTGCAGGAGCACAGCTTGCGTGGGTGGGCTCGGTTCGAGCTCGTCTGAGGCAAAGCAGGGAGCAGAGACGGAGGTGCGCATTGGCGAGGCGGCTGTACGGGAAGGCGGCGGCGACAGGGGTGCGGGGTCATACGTTTTATGGAGAGGCCCCGCAAGGCGCCTCCCGCCGCCGGCTTGCCGAAGCCTCCCGCCGCCCGGCCGACGACAGCGCAGCTCTCGTCCCTCGGGCCGACGATTTGTGGGTGAGACTGGACCGCGGCCCACCAGCTAGCTGGGCGGCCCGTCAAGTTGTGGGCTTGTATCGATTATACGGTTCTTGGCTTGTATCGATCGATTATTTGTGTCGCTGTGAGCACTTGATGGGCCTGATTGGGTTTTCTTTCGACAACATGGGCCTAAACAGTCGCAGTCTCGCCTGTGTTGTCAGCCTGTCAGAGAACAGCCCGGTTATTTTGGGCCTCCGCATCCGCAACAGCAGGTTATTAAAAACCACCAAAACAAGTTTTTTTTAAAAAACCCCATCAAAACAACCGGATTTGTTCACGCGGACCCTCCCATCAGAACATTTTGAACTGTGATTTCAACTTCAACAAACATATTAAACAACAACCTTGTGATCATATAAAAATTATCTTGTCACAGAACCAAATCCAATTGATATGCAATGAGGACCTAATATTAGGCTATCCATCCCCTGCACATAAAAAATTACCGCGCATGAGCATGGGTATCTTCCAGAGATCTTAATAGAACTGTGGACGACAAATGTAGTAATCAGAATCCACTAGTTTTTTTTATTTATTTTTTTGACAAAAGAATGCACTAGTTTGAAGCAGGGTTATCAAAAGCGGCATTAATCACATAGAAACATGTACATATTTGAATAAGACATGTGCATTGGTGCATCTAAAGTGTTCCACAGGAAGGACTAACTTACAAACATCTCATTTCAATATGTTCCGTTTTTACGGTCCATCCCACCGACCCCTTCCACCAGGCAAATACACTTTCAGAGGAAGCCTTAACAACATCTAGTCTCAAAACATCATTGCATTAGCATGATGTAAAACTGTATCATAAATGGGAAAACGAAATGACTGCTTGAATTGTGTAAAGACCTAATTATCTGACTGTTTATCATGAATGTATCTAAACATGCATGTAAAGAAAACATGTAAGAATACACCTCATAGTTTGTAAAAATATCATACAACCAAATTGTTCAAAATGCAGCAACTTAATAAAATGACGAACTATAGTTTGAGACCTCGAAGTTGTTAGATCGAGGAATTTGGTTTTACAAGCACACATATGACAACAGAACTTTTAAATTTACAAAAGGACTCCAAAGTTCCAAATCCATCAAAGCTCTCGATAATATCTCTTTGTACCACATAACATAACAACAATAACAACACCAAAGCCTTCTACTTTTAAGGAAGTTGGGGGTAAGCTAGAGATGAAACCCAACAAGGGCAACAAAGCTACACTACCGACCCGAGCGTTTTCTTGACGGCATCGACTTTTCCTACCGGTTTATAGAAAACCATTAGTAACTGAGAACTAGTCCTATCGGCCGACAAAAACCATCGAGAAATCTTCATTATTCCTAACTGCTCTTAAAAACTTATAGGAACCATGTAAACCGTCAGTAACTTTCCACAACTCCTGATGGCCCACTCGAAACCGACGGGATTCCTATTTCATGGGCGGCGATGTGTCTTACGCCACCGTGGGCCCAACACGAAGTCGAGACACAATACACACCAAAACCCTATCCTCCCACCCATGAGGAAAAGTCTATCTTTCCCGTCGCTATGTTCCTGTTGGCATATTCCTGACAGCTGCCCGTCAGGAATTTATTTCCTAACAGTTTTTAGGCTTTTCCTGACTATTTTCAGCCGTCGGGGAAAACCTCTAGTCTGGTAGTGATATAGAGCACATAGTAACAAAACAGGTCTTAGAAATCACACTGATGATAACAAAGAAGGATGCAGAGCTAGGAACCAACTAAATTATACATTCATATAATTTCACCAACTAAATCGTGCATCATATAACTTAAATCCAATAACCTACTGCCAAGGTCCCACTCAGTCATGCTCAAGATACTGTATGATATCCATGTCTTAGTATTATTTATTCGCACAAACAGGAACACCAGTACAGGACATACATAGCAACAGTAAAATATAAGAGGTACATAACCAAATTATTCGGGGCGTTCGGCTCAAGGTTTGTGCGGCTGATAAAATACAAGATGTACATAGCAGCAGCAAAATACAAGATGCACATATAACTAAATTATTTAGGGCATTTGGCATTTTGTTTCTGCGGTTGATAAGCCGGCTAACGTTATTTTCTTAAACATTGTAGCATGACAACACTGGTTCAAATGTTGGCTATCCTCTCGATCTTCCATGCAGCTCATTCCCTTCACTCAGATTGACATGCCATTTGGCACAATCTTGTCCTTTATCCACATGTAAATAGGCACCAGAACATAGTATGCAGCACACATAGTTCCTACGAGGAAGCGGAAGAGGAATGTGATCGGATTCACTGGCTTGCTGACATCCTCTGCCTTGGGACCAAGCTGCATAAAAAATAAAACGGAAAAACTTATACCAAAACCCTGAATGCCTACCTACTGCAGGAATTGAACAATCTAAGTATTGTACTACGGATTCCATATTATTTACAAAATGAAAAACGAAAGGTACCTTCAAGGGAGAGTCTCCACTCGCTCTCTTGACACCTGTGACAGAGCAACCAATGATGAGGCCATGCCTTCGCACTCCTTGAGTACCACTTTGGTCCAATCCTCTTGAGCTTGACATCCTGAAACCCAGCCTTGGTGAACCACTCGATGTACTCTTCCTCCTTGGGGAAGAGCATCCACATGTCGGCGAAGAAACGGGACAGCCACAAGGTTAGGTACACCGGGCCAATCATACAAGCTATCCCATCACACCTCAAGACCCCCGGCTTCCTTGATCCCCCGCTGTAGGTCAGGCCAAGACTCGATGCTGCGAAGTTACCATGACAGGGCAGGAAAATCAGCAAAGCTGTTACACTAAACATGTCCTCAATGGCTAGCTATTTAGCTAGCTATTACGACGTGAACAAAAAAGAAATAGACACAAAGTAGTAACTAGTGACGAAAACTAGCCTATCTTTTTCACGTATTCTAAGAATATAAGAGGAGCATATGGGTTTGTTAGAATAAAAAGTATAAAATAGTCATTTCTTCTGTCTCTCACTTCCATGTTAGCTAACTGCGTAGCTAGCACCATTGCGGACTCTGTCAGTTTGAATTGGATCAAGAACCATTCAACTTGATGAATCTTATACAAATCAGTGAGCCGTTCCCGCTAGGCAGACCTGGCTCAAGGGGGTGGGCAGGCAGTGTGACTAACCGACGGGGGGCCACGGAACTAGGTGGCCCAAAACCATGTAGATCACTAGTAATATATAATTTTGTATTTGCGTAACTAACACAGGCCTTTGAAGGCTCATCAGCCCATGATCCATTAGTATTTTCGCATTTTTATTTGAGGTAATTATAATGGTTGTTGTTTCTTAGTTTTTCATTACACTATTGTTATGTAATGAATTAAACATACACTGCAAAGCAAGTTTTGTTATTTGTACTTTAATCTAAATAGTTTGTATATTAAAAAAAACTAGTTCAACGGGCTCTTTTCTTTTTGCTTGCCCAAAGACCCTTGAAATTATAGAGCCGGCCCTACGGCTAGGAATCGTTCTCGCCCCGTCCCGAGTTAAACGAACAAGGCCAGTGGAATGTGCAATCATCACAACACCATTTATTTGGAACATATTCACAATGTAGTATAGGATGGTATTGAGCAACAGGAGATGATGAGAAGAGACCTGCCGGCGAGACGTTATCGGTCGAAGGGTGTCGGTGGGGAACGGGAGGTCCTCGGCGTCGCCCTCCATAATGGTGACCCCTTGAGTTCCTCCTTTTTTGCGCGTGCCTTGTGGAGCTGGTCCGGGGGACTGGTCGAGCAGGCGTGACATTCTCCGGGTTGACGTGCTTGACGATGCCGACGGTGGTGAATCCAGTGCCGCCGCCGGCGTCGATGACCTTGAGGTTCTGCGGTACTGTTGAGGTCGGCGGGCTCCAAAGTCGCGTCGTTACGCATGTCATAGGTATACTGTTGCGGATTGAAGATATGATCATAGGCGATGGAGATGAAGCGGTAGAACCACAAGGCCTCCTTCTTGTGTTGGATGAAGCGTGGGCGCCGTGACGGACCGTGCGGGGCTGGTGCCGACGACGCCGCAGCGCCCGCTGCCCGGCACCGGCGGCGATAGGGGTTGAGGCCACGCTCTGCCTGTGGAGAGAGGGCAAGGATCACTGGAGAATTTTGTTTTTAAAGATGTGTGGCGAACCAACACCGTCCAACCAAGCGCTTAAAACACACACACAAAAAATACTCTAAGGAAAATACGCACATGATGTAAAGGCTTGTTGATCAAGCTAGCTGGCCCTGGACTACGCTCGTGCTGATAATGGCATCCTCCTGTGCACCCTATGGTGAGATGCGATTAAGAGCAAATTAACAAAGAGAATAGGAATAAGTGTATGTTCTTGTTTGCTTCATACTCAGCTGATAAGCTGATTACAGGATATAAATAGAAGTTCCCTTGGTTCCTAATAACTTCTTGATTGTAGGTCAGCCATAACTACTCATTCCCAACCAACTCCTAAATGCTATTGATCTGTTCTTGTCAAAAAAAATAAATGCTATTGATATGCATGCTCCTATATGTTGTTGTGCTCTGTCGCAAAAAAAAAAAAAAAAAATGTTGTTGTGCTCCTGGTAGCTACATGTGCCTTTACCATTGCAGCCTTAAATACTAATCCCTATAATCATGAT
This sequence comes from Hyparrhenia diplandra, assembly GCA_015847255.1. Classification (NCBI taxonomy): domain Eukaryota; kingdom Viridiplantae; phylum Streptophyta; class Magnoliopsida; order Poales; family Poaceae; genus Hyparrhenia; species Hyparrhenia diplandra. The sequence goes on along the minus strand of JADLZK010012073.1, from coordinate 50,189 downwards.
ACATGTCAATTAGTGACTAAATGCAGTCAAGAGAAAACCGGGAACACAACGAACTAACCACAAAAGCAACCTTGAAAAACCCAATAACAAAAACAAAAATATAACTATGTAGAAAAATAAAAAATAGAAATATAACCGGCAGACATGCGGGTTCCACACATGTCTAACGCATCACATCAACATTTGGGACCTGGATGACACCGAAGCCAAGTTCAGGGGACCCGAAATGACATTTTGAAAATTTGAGACCTAGATGACACTGTAAGCCAAGTTAAGGGACCCGAAATGACAATTCAAAAGTAGAGGGACCTAGTGACACCTGTGCCAAGTTAAGTGATCGGCCATGAATTTTCCTCTATAACTGGAGTACTAGTAAATGGTACCTCTAGAGTTTCTCCAACAAAGACCATATTCAAGCCTCCAAACTAAAATTTGAGGGCTTAGATGAAAACAATAGCTCCAACGAGCCCCTACTCGGACCTAACTTAGGTGGCCCTCAAATCACCCTCGTGGCTCTTATTCATCGGGACCTCGGAGGAGAGGGCACCCCCAAGGCCATTTTGTTCCCTAACACCATCTCGAACTGGCGACACATGCTCCTCCTTGTTCATCCCAGGTAATGCGAGGTCCCTCCGGCTCTTCGGCGCAGTAGCGCGAGCTCCTCCCACTCCTCGGCGGCTACCGCTTGGCTCACGACACCTCCACATTATGGCTCCTAGTTCGATCATCAAGAGTAATTGCCCCACCATCACTCGTAGCTTCCTCCTAGTGGCGAAGCGGTGGCGAAGCTTATCGCCTTTAGCCAACGCCACACCCGGCGAGCCAGCTACTCCGATCCGAATCCGTAGGGGGCAAGCAGCAGCTTCCCCGACGTGGCGCTCCCCGCCTCCTTAAACTCGTGGCGCTCCCTGTGGAACTAGTCCTGCCGAGGCAGCGATGACGAGCATTTCCCTTTTCCTCAGTGAGATAGCTCCTCAGATAGTTAGAGGTTGAAGATGACAAGTGAGCCTAGATTGTCAATGACTATTAAAGGAATTTTGAGGACTCTATTTGAGGGCTTCTATTACAGAGAGGCAAAAAAAAAAAAAAAAAAAATGGCCCTAAAAAAAAGGGAAGTATCCAAATCAAAAGTAGTGCCCTGATTTTAGGGCTTCTTATGTTGGAGATGCTCTTATACAAATGAAGGCATGATAGCTCACCATTTGGCATGATGGCATCTAATAATCCACTCATTTGTGCAGGCAATCTAATTCTTTATTATTTCTCGTGCATTGGTTGCTTTGGAAGGAGCGAATGCCTGGACGTTGAGGAATGAGAGCTACAGTGCATTGGCGATCATGCACCTCATCATATGCAGGAAGCTTTGGTCTGGATGAAGGCCGATTTCAATCACCAGTAGTGATCTTTGTCTGTGTTGTAATTTGTCCGCTATGCTCTTGGGTCTTTTATGCCTTCCCTTCGTTTTTCTTCTCTAGTTTTCCTCCAGCTCTAGTCATCTTTTTAATGAAATATGTGATAAGGCATGGTCAGAAAATTTTTTTCATTGTTGATTCAGTATAATAGCGTATCGCTCTTTTTCTTCAGAAGGAGTGATGTACCGTGAAGATATCTACCAGAACCTTTGAGGCATCTCTGTTTTTTTTAGTCAAGTGCGGGAGATCAACCAATCCCCACTTGATTTCATTTCCACCGGTCCAGGCAAGCCGATGGGTAGGGTCGACCTTTGAAGGTCAAAGAAGTACATACATGAAAGAGGAAAATAGAGAGATTACAACGGCACTAAACAGAAATAAAAACAACAATACAACAAGGATAGTCCTACATATGCAAGCCGAAAGACTTCAACCTATCGTCGATTTGCATCACCGTTGAATAGCTTACTCTTGCTGATTTCCTCGTGGCCCTTCCACCTCCCTGCTTGCCCGCTATATGTCAAATTTCACGCTTGTAACGAACCTGAAGCTTAGTCACGCAAGATGAATCGGCTGCTTTGCTCCACCCCACCCTGAAAACTCTTTGATTGTGTTCACCACACAAAGAGAGAATGTCACCAATAGGACAACGCTATCGGAGCCCATCCTGACTTCGCTGCTCAATTGCTCACGACAGGCTAGGCTAACCACCAGCGGTCACAAAGGTTATCATCATGCAGATTGTGTCTACGTGTCGCCATTTTGCCGTCATCCATAGTCTGAATATCAATTCTCTACTCATTTTTTTCAAATATTTGATCACTTGCGGTTTAAATTTGACTCGATTTAAAAATTTGCTTGAAATGCAGATAATTAGTTAAATATAGCAAAAAGTTCAAAAATAGACCAACTTTTAACATGGAGTGACAAATGTTGTATGTGGAGAGAAGAAAAGTTTGAATGGCAGGAGATAAAAAACTTATACTTTGTTGAGTGCCAGGCTATGACACTCGGGTTAAGGGGCCTCTTTGCCTAGTGCATGAAAACTTTGCCGAGTGCCGGAGTGGGACACTCAGCAAAGGGGCCTCTTTTGCCGAGCCGGCACTCGGCGAAGAACTGATGGAGGTGGGAAGTGTGTCAAACGTTTGATGAGTATTCTATGGTTGACACTTTCGGCAAAGAGTGCCTTTGGCTAGTGTCCAACGGAAAACACTTGGCAAAGGTGGGGATTACGGCGGTGTTGCCCGCTTCTCTCTCCCCCTTCTCTTCCCACCTCAAATTTAGCCGGCTTGTAGCCTATTATTATACTTGCTCTAAGCACAAAAGGAAAATTGGTTTCAATCATTTGCTCTTGATTTGCAATTACTTCAGTCTAGAAATGTATTTATTAGTTATACTCTATATATATATAGAAGAAGGTTGTTTGGTTGGGCATGCGAAGAAAATTACGTGGCTTGAAGTTTGCAATTTGTGATGCCTACTGGTTGGCTTCTACCTAGCTGGTATTAGAGTCATAATGCTTGGAGTTGGATGGTGGGCGTTGGAGGTTGGATGTTGGAACGCCCACGCCCACATCAAGGCATCTCCGACCATATCTGACTACGCTGCAAGCACATTATATACTGATGTGAATGCAATATATAAATTGTGAGAGTGGACAAAGAGGAGGTTCCGATCCGGAAGCACATCATAGTCTATGTTGTCATTATTCTATTACATTAAAGTAGTGATGTTTTTGGAATTAATTTTCGGAATAGCATCTTCAACTTACCACCCACAAAACCGCAAGTAATAACCTTTAGACAGCGAAGGCATGATAGCACACCACCACCTTTTTTTTTTTTTTTTGTGAATTGATAGCACGCCACTTGGCACGATGGCATCGATCATCACTCATTCCTGCAGGCAATCTGATCCACCAGAGTCTGGCTCTTTGTTACTATCGATCTCAATATAGCAGTGTATCTCTGTTGTCCAGAACTCAGGAGGACTGACGTATTACTGTGGAGACATCGGTAGGAACCTTGGTTGCGTCTGTTGCCTTTGCCCAGGAAAACACACACGACACCACCACGGCACACGGCATGGTACAGTATCGTGGTTTATTCTGATATATATAATAACCCCCTAAACCACGACAACCCCGTACATCCGACCAACCTACATGAGCGTCGGTTCGTCGTCGCCATTAGCGAGGAGAGTTGCTTGCTTCCCGGCCGAGCACATGGGAGGGATAGTATTGTCGTCGGCAATATGGTCGTCGTTCCGGCGAGCACGCCTCGCCGATGACGTGCCTACTCTCTCTCGTCCCATGGACTTTGACGTTTTTGACTTTTAAACTTTATCTTTGACCATCCGTCTTATTTAAAATATTTATGCAAATCATAAAATAAAATAATCAATATTCAAGTATCTTCATTGATAAAATAAGTTATAAAAAAAATAAATTATATTTGTGCAAAAAATGTAAATAAGACGAAGCATCGAATAAGATGGCACGGGAACCGGGTGACAAAGTCGTGTGGGATGGAGGGAGTAGCTCCTTCGCCGCTGGGCGCGCGCCTGGTTGGTTGTCGCCGCTCTCGACACCGGGCGATCCTCCTCGGTGACGCCGCCACGCCAAGCAGCCCCAACGAGCTCCTCCTCGAGCTAGTACATTTTCTTCAGATGAGTGAATATCTCGATGGACGTGAACTGCGCCGCAGGCTGGACTGAAGGGGTGTTTAGTTGGTGAAATATTTTGGGTTCGGCACTGTAGCACGCTTCGCTTTGTATTTGGTAATTATTGTCCTATCAGACTAACTAGACTCAAAAGATTCGTCTAGTACTTTTCAGCCAAACTATGCAATTAGTTTTTATTTATCTACATTTGATGTTCCATGCATGCGTTAAAAATTTGATGTGACAAAGAACCTGTAGCACTTTTTGGATTGGGGAAAAGGGAAGTGAACACACCCTGAAGACGGTTCAGCAATGCAGATTTTTTTTTTTTTTTTTGAGGGGTGTTCAGCAATGCAGATGGCCCATAAGCGTGCGAGAGAATTCATGCCCTCCGGAGGCCCATATAATTAAAATGAAAGTAAGGCCCATATAATAATAATTGATAAGGAAAGTAGCGTTTACAAGCCGTGTAAAATGGGCTACACGACCGTGTGTACGAGCAGATAAATATAAAAACATTAAAATGAAATATAAAAACTACGAGAGAGATAAATAAAACAAATAAAAATATTAAAATGAAATATAAAAAGATAGTAATAAAAAGTAATGGAGGAAACAAAGAAAAACAACCTAGACATCAAAGACCATAAAAAAGATACAACTTGAACAGCTTAAAATATACATAGAACATCTCACCGTATTCATGTGAATATTTTAAAACAATCACAGAACATCTCACTTATGGCATCACATGTCTTCTACCAAAAGACAAATGCAGATATACACATACATTTTTTTCGTATTATATGCCGTCAGCGAGAGGTGCATGGATACAAACACATCGATAAGTCCTTTCGCAAAAAAAAAACACATCGATAAGTCAGAACACATGACGGCTGCAAAAAGAAAAATAAATTGCGACGGATTCAAGCCCTAACTATGTAGTACGATGAATTACCAAACCATACATGATATGAAGGATCAATACAATATACATATGTTTCAACTTCATTTCGTGTAAGATGTCGCAGTTTTTTTCTCAATCGATCCATTAGTGCTTATTTCATCCAGTTTGTTATTGGCTTATTGCAGAGGAAGGCTTCAAGCTACAGCGACTCCTCAAGAAGACAAAGGCGTGCTTTCATATTCGTCAGAGATGAAAACTCATACGATAAGATTTTGAAACAAGGGTTGTTTGGCGTATGGTATGGATTAGCCTATGAAGTGTAGCTGACTTTTGCAGATTTAACAAATTATGCCTTGTCAACTTTGGACGGGTAAAGCATTACAAAGCCCAGTTGTAACGACATCGATACCACCTACCGATCGAGGAAATTAACAGCGCATATAACAATTCAACGCATCAGCAGCAACATACCCCCTCCATCCATACCCAAAAAGCTTGACGTTTAAGACAAAACAATGTGAATATAAATCATCAATAACTTTTACGTTATTGAGTTTGCAAATGTGAAACCTATATGAATAGATTTGTCTTGAAGAATACTTTCATAAAAAGATACATATATCACTCTTCGATAAATAATTTTATAATAACAAGATGTTAAAGTTGTGTTTTGGAGACTGTGTCACTGTCCTAAACGTTAAGCTTTTGGGTATGGAGGGAGTACATCATCTGAAAATGAATCTGAATTATCAATAGAGGAAATTAACTTCAACGCACAGCAGCAGCATACATCATCTGAAAAGGATTCTGAATTGCATGTACTTCTACTAAAACTTATATATGATGGTCAATAACCGCAGTAGAAAGACACTGCAGTAGTAAGCGGCCACCATACATCCTTTAGCCCTAGGCCATAGCCATGCAAGAAGCATTACTCGTCCTGATGTTCATAAGGTTCCTGGTGACAATGGTGTCAGCCACCCCTTCTGAGCTTAGCATATCACTGCCAGGGTGCCCCAGTAAATGTGGCAATGTACTCATTCCTTACCCCTTTGGCATCGGCGCAAACTGTGCTGCAACCAACCTGAACTCCTACTTTGCTCTGATATGCAATAACAGCTTCCAACCACCAAGGCCTATGTTTGGTGACTCCCCATAGCCGCAGAGGTCATTGACATCTCCTTGGAGCAAGGCGAGGCCCGTCTTTATGGCGATGTCAGCTACATCTGCTTCACGTCAAACACCACATCATACAACTCAACCAGTGGGTTCGGCCTGGATACCACACCATTCATCGTCTCCACCCGCAACCATTTCACAGTCATTGGCTGCAACACCCTCTGGTTCATCGGCGGCTACATGGACAACAGCTCTGATTTGCATGTGGCTGGCTGCTACTCCTACTGCGAAGGCATCAACAGCACATCTGACGGGGCGCCGTGCACAGGGACAGGATGCTGTGAGACCGCAGTCTCCCCCAACCTCACAAGCTTCTCACCAATAATCGCAAGGTACGAGAGCAGTGTGTGGAACTTCAACCCATGCTCCTATGCAATGCTTGTCGAGGCTGGGTGGTATAGCTTCAGGAGCCAGGACCTTATCGGCGACCGTGGATTCATCAATGACAAAGCTCCTAGAGGTGTCCCTGTCGTCAATGACTGGGCCATTAGAAACAGTTCCTGTCCGAAGGATGGGGCAAAAGCACCAAAAGACTATGCTTGTGTGAGTTCAAACAGCTACTGTGTGAGTGCAAGCAATGGCCCAGGATACTTGTGCAACTGCTCTACAGGTTATGAGGGCAATCCTTATCTTCTCAAAGGTTGCCAAGGTAATTATTTCCTTAAATATTCTTGCTGTAAACTAGAATTTAGAAATCAAGGTCAGCAACTGCAAGAAAAAGTCTAGCCAACACATGAATAGAGCCAAGCACAGCTAAGAAATTTACTAGTTCAAGATATCAAAACTTATTTTTACTTGTCCAACATATCGTAAGGAAACTTCATACACTCATTAATTTACATTTTCCTAAATCCATATTAATATGTTTTCAAATTCTAACTTCGTTCAGATATAGATGAGTGCGAGCTGCGTAAGCAGGATGTAAGGTTCAAAAAACTATATCCATGTGAAAATGGGCGCTGTCACAATACACCAGGAGGCTATATATGCAAGTGCAGGATAGGAACAAGATCAGATGGTACAAATTCTGGATGCCGACCTGTGCTTAGCAAAGCTGAACAGGCAGTTATTGGTAAGGATCATAATTGAGAATAAATTTTTAAACCTAAGGTATTTTTGTCAAGGTTTTGAGGCACTCAAGCATATAGAGTAACCATTGTGCAGGTCTCAGTGCTTCTGCAGTTCTAGTGATATCCTTGACATGCTTATTGGTTATGAAATTACAACAAAGAAAGCATAGGAAGGAGAAGGATGAATATTTCAAAACAAAATGGGGTCTGAGATTATATGATGAGATGAGATCAAGGCAAGTTGACACTGTTCTCATACTCTCTGAGGACGAGATAAAGAAAGCCACAGACAACTTCAGTGAAGATAATGTTCTTGGATGTGGTGGTCATGGAATGGTCTACAGAGGAACTTTTAGATGATAACAAAGAAGTTGCCATAAAGAAGTCCAAACTAAAGGATGATGACAGCAGAGAAGAATTTGTGAATGAGATAATAATCTTATCACAAATTAACCACAGGAACATTGTAAGGTTGCTAGGATGCTGCTTGGAGGTAGATGTGCCGATGTTGGTGTATGAGTACATTTCCAATGGTACCCTCTTTGAGTTCCTTCATGTCAATGAAAGCAGATCACCAATCCCATTGGATCTTAGATTGAAGATTGCTACACAGTCAGCAGAAGCTCTTGCCTACATTCATTCAGCAACTTCTCGCACAATTCTGCATGGAGATGTCAAATCCCTCAATATACTTTTGGATGAAGAATACAATGCAAAAGTGTCAGATTTTGGAGCATCAGCACTGAAGTCCATGGACAATAATGATTTCATTATACTTATCCAAGGAACTCTTGGTTATATTGACCCTGAGAGTTTTGTCAGTCACCATCTAAGTGACAAAAAGTGATGTATACAGCTTTGGGGTTGTTCTTTTAGAGTTAATGACAAGAAAGAAGGCTTTATACATTGACGACTCTAATGAGAAGAGAGCACTATCTCATACTTTCATACAGATGTTCCACCAGAATGAGCTCCGGAGTATTTTGGACAGTGAAATTGTACATGATGAAATAGTGGTGGTACTTCAGAAACTAGCTGAACTTGTCATGCACTGCCTGAGCCCGAAAGGAGATGACAGGCCGACGATGAAGGAAGTTGCAGAGCGACTACAAATGTTAAGAAGGCTAGAGATGCAGCAGGTGAAAAAAGACACCTCCTATTCAAGCACACCATTATTATGAAGGGCAATCAGTATATGTCCCTTCAGATGAGACGGAATACCAAAGCATGGAGACAACCAAACTGGAATTGGTGGTAGACATTGCAAGATAACTATGTGCAATGTTTTACTTTTTATGTATATTGGTTTATATTTTGTAATGCATAAAAGATGTTGTATGTACATGTTATAAATTTGTGTGTGTGGGTGCGCATAAAAAATCATCACGCATGCCCAGAAATTTATGCTACGTTGTTCTGCATTCCATTATTTTCCTTACAGAGGCTGGGTGCTACATTGAAATTGAAACCTCAATGGAGAATTTGCAATTCATTCAGTATATGCAATACCTTATTGTAGCAAAAGAAAAATGAGTAGAAAGACAAAGTAAAACAACGATAAAATGCATCACCAAAGAACACATACATGGACGAAGCATTTTGAATTGTTGTTCAACAGACAGATTAAGCAGCACCAGTAGATATGCAACCGCCAGGACCTGATTCTAGGCTATCCAGTCCCCATACAGTTTAAAGGACTGGACTAGTTATGCAGTCTCTGAAATGAAGAGTTATTCATATAGAAACATGTCAGTTGCACAGTGTGCACATAGATTCATCTAGAGTTTCCTGCAGGAAAGCCTGCCTTACTAGTAATGTTCAGTTGTTCATTTTAAGGTACAAACATCATGAATTACTGCCACAGAGCCAATGTTGTTTAAGGGGAAATCTTAACAGCATCAAGTGTCACAACAACAAAGCCTTTTTCGTACAGTATAAGTTGGGGTAAGCTAAACTTGACGAAACGTAACCAGTGTCATTTGAAGACTTAATTCGAGTCGTCCACTCTCTCAACATAGCAGCTGATGATTATTCGAGTAAGGAAGGACTAACGAGTTGGGACCGCTGACTTTAGAGGGCAGAGGAGAGGAGACCGGAGAGAGGTGCAGGAGCAGCTTGCGCGGTCGGGTCTGGTGTGGTAGAGCTTGCCTGAGAAGGGGCACAAATGGGAGCGGAAGTGCGTGGCGCCGGCTGGGTGCGGGTCCGCCGTCCGCCACCAGCACTCCGACCCTCGGCGAATCCACCCGCCGGCCAACACCTCTGCTGCCGGCGATGTGAGCGAGCCCGGGCCCGTCTACCGGACGAGCCCAAGCCAAGCGCGCGACCGCGGTCCCTCGTCGCAGTCGTCATCGTCACCACGAGAGAACATCCCTCCGGCCCATCTGTATTCTGGCCCATCGTGACCAAGGCCCATCTCTATGGGCTTGGGCTGACTAGGCCAATAGTTGGAAGTTCTTCTTGCCGAAGAATAGTGAACAGCAAGCACTTGTGCGACTACGAGACCCGCCCGCTTCGTTTTGCTGCACCGTAGACCATAGAGAACAGCACTATGCGAGTATGTCAGCAGCAGCATCTCCCCAACCACCACGGAAACATGGAGCCGGGCTCCGCTGCACTTCTCAAACACGGAAGGCTAACCAATGAATCAAACATGATTATCCTTCACCATTGTTGGCGCCTAAGCATTCTCAACTTTCCAAGTCAATCCTTATTTCATCATGTCTGCTATTGCGCAGAAAAGCTTCAAACTCCTCGAGAAGATTAGGCATGGTTTCTTTCTTTCTTTCTTTCTTTCTTTTTTTGAGAATTACACAGTACAGACGCTCACAACACGTACACACGCAGACATAAAAGAAGGATTGTCTGTTATAATATGAGTGGGGGGCTCCAGATTTAACAAACCAACAAGTGTCACAGCAATTTCAGAGAAGCTTCTTAACCAATGTGATTGCTGGGCCCAGGGGCGGACCTAGGGGGTGGTCAGGGTGGTCCACCGACCACCCTGCGCGCCCAGTGTAAGTGACACATAATATATTTTTTTGGTAAAAAGAAAAAATAAAAACCCCCACACCAATGCCTCAGCTCCTCCCAGCCATGCTTTTTGGCTTGTGGACAGCGCAATAACTACGATTTGCATGACGGCATGCACTTTAACACACGGCATGGTAGTTATATTTGATGTTGTTTTCCCGAATTATAATATGGTTTTATCGAATTGTAAATGATTTACCGAATGGTATAAGAATTTTTTTTTGAACGACCACCCTATGCTCAAAAGCTGGGTCCGCCACTGGCTGGGCCATCAGTTCCTGCACAATCACTACGGCGGATTCAAGCCCTAACTATGTACGAAGAATTACCAATCCATACATAGATGATATGAAAGATCAATCAAATATACATATGTTTCAACTTCATTTCCGTGTAAGCTGTCTCAGTTTTTCTGAGTCGATGCATCATTTGCTTATTTCATTCAGTTTATTATTGCAGAGGAAGTCAGCTACTGTCATGGACGTTGGGTCCATGCGCCCATGACAGCTACAGAGACCCTTCAAGATGATAAGGCTAGCTTTCATAGTCGGCAGATAAAACTGATACGATGAGACTGGAAACAAGAATTGTTTGGCATATGGATTAGCCTATAAAGTGCTTCTCCTGATATAACAAACTGTATTATGCCTTCTCAACTCTGGCCGGGTAAAGCATTACAAACCTCAGTTTTAACATCGATACCACCTACACTAGTTAATCACCACTCGAGGAAATTAACAGCACATATAACAATTCAACGCATCAGCAGCAGCATACATCATCTGAAAAGGAATCTGATCGACCAATCGAAGAAATTAACAGCACATATAACAATACGCATCAGCAGCAGCCTACATCATCTGAAAAGAAATCTGAATTGCATCTACTTCTACTCAACCTTATATATGATGGTCTATAGCATAGATAACCACATCATCATAGAAATGAAACATGAGAGAGCACTGGCTTTATCCAGGAAACTAGAAAGACACTGCAGTAGTAAAGCGGCCACCATACATCCATAGCCCCTAGGCCATAGCCATGCAAGAAGCATTACTCATCCTGCTGTTCATCAGCTTCCTGGTGTCAGCCACCCCTTCCGAGCTTGGCATATCATTGCCAGGGTGCCCTGATAAGTGTGGCAATGTATCCATTCCTTACCCCTTCGGCATTGGCGCAAACTGTGCTGCAACCAACCTGAACTCCTACTTTGCCCTGATATGCAATAACAGCTTCCAACCACCAAGACCTATGTTTGGTGACTCTCCCTTAGCTGTAGAAGTCATTGACATCTCCTTGGAGCATGGCGAGGCCCGTGTTTATGGAGATGTCAGCTACAGCTGCTTCTCGTCAAACACCACATCATACAACTACACCCCTGGGTTCCACGGCCTGGAAATCACACCATTCATCGTCTCCACCCGCAATCACTTCACAGTCATTGGGTGCAACGCCCTCTGGCTCATCGGCGGCTACATGGACAACAGCGCTGATTTGCATCTGGCTGGCTGCTACTCCTACTGCGAAGGCATCAACAGCACATCTGACGGGGCGCCGTGCACGGGGACAGGATGCTGCGAGACTGCCATCTCCCCCAACCTCACAAACTTCAAAACAATAATCACAATGAACGAGAGCAGTGTGTGGGAGTTCAACCCATGCTCCTATGCGATGCTTGCCGAGGCTGGGTGGTATAGCTTCAGGAGCCAGGACCTCATCGGCCACCGTTCGTTCATCCATTTTTCGAGACCACGCCCACCTAAGTTGGCGCGTTTTTCATTAAGCAGAAAGGCCAAAAGAACGACCGGTAACGGATACAAGGGGAGACGCGAGTAACCCTCGGGTTACCCACGAAAGCCCGACACAAACAAACGGCAAGAAGAAACGGGAGGGTGGGGCGGACCCTCCAACTAACAACCCGACAATTGAACCTAATACAAATAAAACCACACAACACCCGGGTAGCTAGTGGCGACCAGAACCAACACGACAAAAGCGGCAAAGCATCCGCTAGAAACCGACGGCCAAGCATCCGTCGAACCCAACCTCGGCGAAAAAGCATCTGCCGGAAAGACAAGAGCGGTAAAGCATCCGCTAGAAGAACCTCGGCAGCAAAGCATCGCCGCAGAAGACGACCGCGACCTCGGCGCGCACGCGCGCACGACACCGCGTACGGGCTCGAAACGTCCCGCGACCTCGGGCAAAGAATACGGAAACGCAGGCACGTGGCGACCCTCGACCTCGATAGCACGCAGCGCCGCCGGAAACGCAAAGCTCGTGAGAGAGAACGCCATGGCGGCAAAGCATCCGCCCGTATAGACCCACGGCGGCAAAGCATCCGCCCAATCAGCGAAGAGCACCTCGACGGCAAAGCATCCGCCGGAACCGACCTAGCACCACTAGCAAGCCACACCGGGAGAAGGTAAACATGAAGCACCAAAGGAACAAAGACGATGAGCAAACCGCCCACGACGGGGGCGGCGGCGAGGAGACGGCGGCGAGATGCATGACCAACTTCCGGTGTCAGCGCCCGGTGAGGAGGCCCGACATGCCCGCAGCGCCACCTCGGAGCCGCAGACGCGCGCCCGGCACACCACGGCCCCGCCACCATGGCGGCGCCAACACCGGCTGCGGGCAGCGGAAGAAGGTGCGGGTTGCCGCCCACTGTGGCGCCGCTGCCCGATGGAAGAAACACGACGCCTTCAAGAAGGTGCGTGGCGCGCCGTCACCGTCGTCGAGCTTTCGCCCCTTCCAACACAAGGGCACCCGGTACGCCCCCGGCCGGATTTTTAACTTTTTGCCACTCTTACGGATGCCTCTGGTGTGTGCCAATGACAAGTGGGTCCATCCGAGTCTATGACATGTGGGCCATAATGGCAAATCTGTTGGAAGCCCTCCGTAGAGTGGCATTGTGTGGCAAAAATTAAAACCAACCAAGGCCTCGGCGGGCTCCCGAGGACGGGTGGGGTGCGGCGGCACCGCCTAGGGGCGGGGCCCCCCCGATCCGAAGACGCCGGGGCGGCGGAGCAGCCCACCCGCGGAGGGAGGCCGGCGCCGCAACCGGCGGCCCGGGAGACGGCGGGGCGAAGAACGGCGCCGCTGGGAAGCCGCGCCGCCATGGCGTCCACCGCGAGCTCGGCGGTCGCCATGGCTATGAACTCGAGCCCGGCGACGCCGGCCGAGGGAGCGAGACGGCGCCGTGCCGGCAAGATCCGAGCCAGGGGCGGATCCGGCGGGCCGCCTCCCGGGCGTGGAGGTCGCCCGCCATGGCCATGCCGCCCGGTTAGGGTTGGCGGAGGGGGAGCGGGGAGAAGGGTGGAGGACGCCGAGCGGGCTCCGGCCTTATGGGGGCGCCGGTGTGCCGCCGCCGCCGCGGCAGGCGGGCGGCGACAGCGGCCGGGAGGCACGAGGCGGGGGGTGCTCCGGCGGAGGAAGGTCGCCCCACCCCCCGAGTCGCCCAGGGGAGCGGTCCGGGGTCGGGGAAAGAGTTCCTATTTCGAGTTATAAGTAGCTAAAGCCGATCGTTGGAGATGTCACCGTTCGTTCATCCATGATAGAGCTCCTAAAGGTGTCCCTATCGTCATGGACTGGGCCATTAGAAACAGTTCATGTCCCAAGGATGGGGCAAAAGCACCAGAAGACTATGCTTGTGTAAGTTCAAACAGCTACTGTGTGAATGCAAGAAATGCTTCAGGATACTTGTGCAACTGCTCTATAGGATATGAGGGCAATCCTTATCTTCCCAAAGGTTGTAAGGGTAAGCATTTCCTCAAATAACCTTGCTGTGTAAACTAGAATTTAGAAATCAAGGTCAACAACTGCAAGAAAAAGTCTAGCCAACACATGATTAGAGCCAATCACAGCTCAAAAATTTACTAGTTCATGATATCAAAACTTGATTGTTACCAGTCCAACATATCTTAAGTAAACTTCATACACTGAAATACTTCGTAATTCTCCTAAATCCATATCAACATGTTTTCTTTGTGCAGATATAGATTAGTGTGAGCTGCGTAAGCAGGATGATAGGTACAAAAAAACTATATCCATGTGAAAATGGGCGCTGTCGCAATACACCAGGAGGCTGTATATGCAAGTGCAGGATAGGAACAAGATCAGATAGTACGATCGCCTAGGCGTCCAGGCGTACTCAGCTCGCCTTGTAAAACAGGGCGCCTTGTCGCCTAGGCGTCGCCTAGGCGCCGCCTAAGCGTCGGGCGTACCGGCACTTCGCTGGACGTCTAGCCGCCTTTAAAACAGGGATTCTAGATGCAACCTTTCTCCATGTACAAATCGTGGATGCAATCTAAATTGAAACTCTATTTGGGCTTGTATTAACTTGGTCACATGTACAATTATTAATCCAAGATTTTCTTACACATTCATTAGAGCAACCTTTCTCCAAATCCAGGATTCGAAGGATTATAATAGATACATACGTACACTGTATACAAGAAATGAGTGGTTTAACCAAATCTATGCTACAATTGTAGCCTACATTGTACAGCATTTCATTACAGAGGCTGGGTGCTATGGAAATCAATGGAGAACTGCAGTTTATTCAGTATGCAGTAGCTTATTCTACCAAAAGAAAAAACGAGTGCAATAGAAACGCAAAACAGGTACAAAGATTTCATAACCGAAAAGAACACAGACACATGGAAGAAATCACTTTGAATTGTGGTTGAACAGACAGATTATGCAGCAAACCTTATTATAGAACCAGATTCAGCAGACTGCAATCGCCAGGACCTAACTTGAGGCTATCCATTCCGTGCCCGTACAGTTTACAGCTAGCTCGTTACAGCTACAAAAAGCAAATATAAGGACTTCGCACCACGCACGCGCTCACTTGAGAGGGCAGACGAGGGAGAGGCAGGAGCGCAGCTGGCGCGGGTGGGCCGGGTCGAGCTCGTCTGAGAAGAAAAGTCAAAGCGGGGCGCGAAGGGAAGCAGAGGAAGCGAATTCAGTGGGGACAGTCCCCACTGGGCACCTAAGATCCACACGCGACGTGTGTCTCAGGAGCTACTGCCCACAAGGTACGGGAAGGCAGCGGCGACTGGGTGCGCGTGGGGTCGGAGTTTATGGAGAGGCTCCTCCCTCCGCCACCGCCAGGCGCCAGGCCGCCAGCACCGCCGGCTTTTTGCCGAAGCCTCCCGCCGGTCGAGAGCGAGATGGACCGCGGTCCACCAGCTGGCCGGCCCGTCAAGTGGCAGTCGCGGGCGGACGGCACAGCCCATGAGAGAACTGTCTTTCGGCGTCATCATACGGCCCATCATGAGTAAGGCCCATCGTTGTGGGTTTGTATCGATTATACACTTGTGGGCTTGTTGTATCGTATCGATTATTTGCAACAATTCAACTCAGCAGCAGCAGCAGCAGCATATACATCATCTGAAAAGGAATCTGAATTGCATCTACTTCTGCTTAAACCTATGATTGTCCGCCACCCCTTCCGAGCTTGGCATATCATTATTGCCAGTGCTTGGCCATTCCTTACCACTTGGCCGTATCAAAATACAGCTATCCACTTTAGTAGTATATACTATCACATGCAATTAAAATCTATTAGTACATGCAATTGCACAACCAATTCTCCCAATCTATTAATACATGCAATTGTGACGTCCACCTCAGCAAGACATAGCCCTGGGCTCACCCAATTTTTTTCCTTTTTTATCCGCATCAGCAATGCCACATAATCCACTAGTACTAATTTATAATAGTTTATTTCTTCATACAAGTAACTATATATGATCTAATTTATTATTCTAAATCATCTGTAAATTTCCGCAGCAACACGCTCGTATATTTCTAGTTTATTTAATCATTCGATCATATATACCTTTTTTATGGTGTGGGTGTCACTAGTAGAGAAATGATTTTCGGTATGCACTTTTACTCACGGTTGTGTTAAAGTTCGGGATTAAAAGGTGCATCATTGTCGACACGTGGAGTTTGGTCTCGTT
This sequence comes from Hyparrhenia diplandra, assembly GCA_015847255.1. Taxonomy (NCBI): domain Eukaryota; kingdom Viridiplantae; phylum Streptophyta; class Magnoliopsida; order Poales; family Poaceae; genus Hyparrhenia; species Hyparrhenia diplandra. Next base: position 33,961 of record JADLZK010012073.1, on the reverse strand, counting down.
GACATGGCATGGATGTGTTTGACTAATGCATTCAAGCGTACTAGTAAAAAAATATTTCTCTGAATTGAAATAATTGCATGTTGTATATATTTGACCAAATGTCTGTTAGGGGGAGGGTGATAGAATAGGGGGCTTCGTTTTTGAAATCACAGGGGTAAATTTCTAAAGTAAAAAGAACAGAGGTAAAATCATAACTTCAATACAAAAAACGAGGACAAAAATGCAAGAACCCCTATGAATAAAATCGCCCGGTGTACTAATAGAATAGTATATTGCCCGTGCTAACGCATAAGCGGTGATATTTAGAATAACACAAATTATAGCTATTTTTTATCGTCAAGCATACAACAAATAAATACCGAGAATCATAACTGATGTTGAATTAAAGCGTAACACAACTTTGTGGAGTATCAAAGAATGTTTCCTAGAAATATTTGCCCGCACACATCTAATCTAGAATATTTACGAACCATACAAATTAAAAATGAAAAATCAAACTATATACCTGCAACCTCAGCTTGCGTCATTGCCACCTCCAAAGCTAACTGCCATCCTCCCATTTCCAGTGCCCAGTAGACCGTCCCACTGTTGGAGCTTGGTGTTGAACTGTTGATGGCTGGGAGCCGTGGTGCTAGCAGGCTTCTCCTGAGGTATGCCAATCAGAACATAAGCTTATTATACTAAAAGCTGCAAAGGTATGACAGAATAGAAAAATAAACCAATAGAAATCTTTAATATTTATTCTTCGCTAACATAAAACTTCTATTTGTTTATACAGACACCAAACAAAACCACAACTTCACTGACGAAGCGTTCAACAAACCAACAACTAAAAAATCGCCCAAGATATTTAGGATAATTCTGTTGTGTAGCACCAAGCACCGTTGTTGGTTTGTTGAACGCTTCAAAACGGATCCTGAATCGGCCACTATCATAAATTTGCCTCAAAACGGATTCTGAATCCCAATTAAAATCCTATTAGCATTGGTGAAAAGCCTACGATAAACTATTGTTAAGGGAGAACGGTAGCAGGCTAGATTGCATGATTGGCGTATTAACAGCAATTCGAGACGTACCTGCTGCCTCTATTGGACTGCTGCTCGGTGTTTGCAAGCAAAAAGACGCCGATGGTCACGCCGCCGACCAACGCTGCCGTTGTTGCGTTGCCAGAGTGGCTGACTCCCAATCACCTGTGCAATACACCATTACAGTACACACCAAGGGGAACCACCGGCCGTGTAGAACAATATAGGAAGCAGCTCCTCCATCACACGTTCTTGCGTAGGAGCCCCACGCCGTGCTTGAGTAGGAACCTCTTGGTCACATCTGCAAGAACACAATCGCATGTTGTTCCGTTGCCAGAGTGCACGTGATGCCGAGCCGGCCGGTGAGCCCTTCCATGGCGCCCTCTGCCCACCTCGCCCCTGGCGTGGGGGCAGGACGGCAGGTATCGAGGCGTAGATGTATTACCGTGGTCTTGCAGATAATCTCCACGTCGCCTTCTCTCCGATGATCTCTGATGATGATACCTTGCTGTCCTCTTTGATGATCTCCGCGCCGCCGTCTCTCCGATGATGATACCTTGCTGGCCTCGGTCAATTAGCGATTAGGATCTGTAATTGTTATCAGGAAGCTCATCGACCGAACAAAAAGGAAGAAAACTTCATTCAAGGAAATAAAACAAATCTGCCACCATGCGTGAAAGGAAGGGAGTGTCGGCCGTAGGAGGAAAGTCCGATGATCTCGCGCGGTAGGAGGGAGTCGCGTGGATCGTGAAAGGAGGAGTGCGGGCGTTATGATGACACCGCGGGCGGGTGCGCGTTAGGAGTGAAGGCCCATACACTTAATCTCTGTGCGTCGGATGGTGTTTGAGTAATGAAAGAGAAGATTAAGAACTAATCTGGATCGTTTATTTGAATAAATTTGAACACAACGAAGTTGGTGCATTAGTAGGGTAGACTAGGAGGATTCCCCGCGCGTTCTTCTACGGTATGAAGAAGAGATATATAAAAAGACTAAAATATTAATAAAAAGATATATATATAGAGAAACATAATATTCTTATTCTTCTTATTATTATTATATATATAATATCTATTAGCAATAAAATCAACTTCCTTACGCAAGTGAAAATTCAATTGAATATAAACTGCAACATATATATGGTGAGTCACACCATTGGCCACCATCAGTCGGGTCCCACCTCTTATCTTCCTAATATATTTTTCTTTCTGTCTACTTAGAGCATCTCCAACAATACTACCTTTTTTTTTTTTTTTTTTTAGGAAATCACAACTTTATTATAACATAAGAACGATTACAACCGGCTGTTCCAACCTTCTTCCCAACATCCCACGGATCCGAAGACACCCTATCTGAAGTTTTTGAAAACCGCAAGAGCAACCCGACCCGATGGCGGGATTAAGACTTGGTGAGGATATCGGCCGAGGCACTGCCTCAAGTATCTCCAAATCCGGCTCCCCCATCTTTCCAACCTACCCACGGCCCAGCATCGACACCTTTGAAAACCTAGGGCGACCTCGTCCATCACCTCGCGAGAGGCGGCGGATCGAGAGAAGCTCAAGACCTACACCTAACCTAAACCTAGACCAACACCTCCTTTGGACCACCGCCGCCGCCACCAAAGCCGGCGCGTCGAGAGGGAGGTCCGGACCGCCTTTGTTCGGATTCGACGGCGCCACCTCCCTCTTGTCGCCATCAACTAGCACTTTTGTCCCCACGAGCACGTCGCCGGGCACGAGCACGCCGCCCGTCCCGTCAGTCGCCGTCGCCGCCACCGTCGCGCTCTCGGGGCCCCCAATCTGTCGGCGATGCCCGGCTCCCTTCCCCTCGGCGCCCGTCGGTGCCGGGAGGAGGGCGGCGGTCGCGCCGGCGAACGCCGGTCCTCCCGGATCGCTGCTTGAATCGCCCTAGGGCTACTGTAGCCCTAGGTCGCCTAACAGACGAGAGAGTACCTGCTGCGCTAAAGGGACAATTCCAACAATACTACCTAAAACCACAACTTCCTTACGCAAGTGAAAATTCAATTGAATATAAACTGCGCAACATATATCTGATGAGTCACACCATTGGCCACCATCAGTCGGGTCCCACCTCTTATCTTCCTAATATATTTTTTTCTTTTTCGTCTACTTAGAGCATCTCCAACAATACTACCTAAAACCACAACTTCCTTACGCAAGTGAAAATTCAATTGAATATAAATCTGCAAGAACATATATATGATGAGTCACACCATTGGCCACCATCGGTCGGGTCCCACCTCTTATCTTCCTAATATATTTTTTCTTTTCTGTCTACTTAGAGCATCTCTAACAATACTACCTAAAACCACATTTAGGTAGCTACCAAACTTCGGACTACCTAAATTTTGCTCCCAACTCCAACAATACTACCTAAATCGACTACCTATTTTATTTTTTCACAAATACATATTGCCCCTCTATGATCTTCATTTCTCCTATATAATTTAACCAAAGGTATTTCAACCACAAATAAAACTCATAATTCAAACATAATTAATCAAAGTAGGATATTACAATAGTTCAAATGAATTACGATAACATACTTTGGTCAACCATAGATAATCAAACAAATTCACATACAACATATCATCTTGAAGATGCACCATCCACAAATGTTCTATCAAATCATCGCGAAGTTGCTCATGAACTGTTCGGTCTTGAATCTCATTATGTATACGCAAAAAAGTCACTCAAAACATGTGGGTTGCGATGATAATCCTCCGGCCTCAACACTTCACCACCATCTTGCTCATAGTCAAAATCCTCTTCCTCGGTCCCCCACTCATTTTCTATGATCATGTTGTGCATAATAACAGCAGCGGTCATGATGTACCAAATGATTAACTTGTCCCACATCTTACAAGGTCCTCTCACCATGGCAAACCTAGATTGGAGAACTCCAAATGCTCTCTCTACATCCTTCCTCACAGATTCTTGTTCTTGTGCAAAGTGAACATTTTTGTTGCCTTGTGGGTTTCGAAAGCTCTTCACAAAAGTAGCCCATGAAGGATAAATACCATCAGCTAGGTAGTATCCCATAGTGTATTTGTTGCCATTCACAAAGTACTCGATAGGAGAAGTTCCATTTTTTTAACCTTTGGAAGAGTGGTGATCGCTGCAATACATTGATGTCGTTGAGCGAGCCCGGTAGTCCAAAAAAGGAGTGCCAAATCCACAAATCTTGAGAAGCCACGACTTCAAGGATCATTGTAAAGGATCATTGTAGGACCATCAACATGTCCTTCGTAATATCCTTTCCAACCTGCAGGACAATTCTTCCACCGCCAATGCATACAATCTATGCAACCTAGCATGCTCGGCCATCCTCTCCTTTCATTTGAGGCCAAAAGCTTCCTTGTGTCATCATCATTTGGTGGTCGTAAGTACTGATCTCCAAAGACATCTACTATAGCTATAACAAAATGCTTGAAGGCCTCAATCATTGTGCTTTCTGCTATTCTCACTACCTCATCCATTGAATCGGCTGGTACATCATATGCAAGCATACGGATTGAGCCAACTACTTTCTGCAATGCAGTGGCACCAAGTAGGCCTGCAGCATTTGGCCTTTGCCTAAAATAGTCATCGTGAGCTTTGACGGCTTCAACAATCCGCAAAAACAGATTTATTGACATCTGAAACCTTCTCCAAAAAAATTTGTCATTGTACACCGGCACATCTGCAAAATAGTCGTGATAATTCTCAAATTTCCAAAGCATGCCTATCTCTCAGAAAACCACCTCATGTCCATGGACTGATCCACATCGCCTCTTCTTCCTTCTCTACATGTTCTCATCATGTGCAATCAAGCTCAAAATAAGAGCATCATCATCTAACTCATCATCGTCTTGAAGAATTGGTTCATGATATTATCATCATCATCAAACAAAACCATCTACAAGTTTCCATAGTTTCACATAAGAAATTATTAAGACAAATTGCAGTTTCACAGATAAAAAACTATATTCGAAAAGTCATACCTTGGATGGCGGGGAGAAGGGCTCGGTGGGAGATGTGGCCTTTGCTGGTGTCCGACCCGAGTGGGAGATGTGGCCGACGCTGGTGGGAGCTCGGTCCGGCGATGGTGAAGTTAGGTCGCCGGGCGCGGATCCGACAGCTTCAGTCCGTGGTGTTGGAGCTCATGGCGGGGCGCGCGAGGGAGGAAGGATGCTGGCGAGGAACACGGTCGCCTATGAAGAGCACGGTCGCCAGCTTCTTCCCGGGCGTGCCCTTCTTTGCGGCCGGCGGGGAGGGTTGCCGGGCGCTCCCTTCTTTACAAAATGGCCCGAGGGGCCAGGGGCGCTGGTCGGGAGGGGGTGGGCGCGCCGGTCGGGAGAGCAGCGACGCCGGGCGAAGTTCGTGGGGATGCGCCGCCATCTTCTTCCCGGGGCCGCCCCGGTGAGGCACGGCGGCGGTGCCGCGACCGGGCGGCGCGAAGGAGTCGGGCGTCGGGAAGGGGGCGTCGGGGAGACTCGTGCCATTAGGAAAGGAACGGACAGAAATTTAGCTGCGCCTGTTGGGCCAACAGCAATAGTTTGGGAGATTTTAGGCCTAGTTTTTCGAACCGGACCGGACCGGGCGGTTCGACCGTTAAAAGACTGAACCAGAGCTTACACCGGTTCGGTTCACTTAAAAGATCGTTTGTGCAATCAGACCGGAAAAAACCGGTTGAACCTGCCGGTTTTTGATGGAACCGGTAGACCGGCCGGTTCTGTATGAACCGTTCCGGATTGCTCGCTAAGACCTGTAGCATGCTGCGCGCGTGCTCCTGCTGGTGGCGTGCGCGTCTCCCCTGCCACAGGTGGGCCCTGCTGGGCTGCTCACGGTGTTGCCTCTGCGTCAGGCGAGCCCTGCTGGCCGCTGTTGGCTCCTTTTTTTGTCTCACGATAGAAAGTTGCATGCACGCTGCCATTGGGTGTAAGGAGTTTTGGAGGCGCTGATGTCAATGCTGTTTTTAATTTCGAAATTTCCAACTTTGTCATATGAGCTCTGAATCAGACAAACAATATATCCACTTTGATTATCCCAACAGGCTATTCGTAATCGTTTGCTTTTTTTAACATTTGAAAAAAAAAAAAATCATGGTGACAATTTTAATTTCTAGTTAAGTCCTTTTTTGCTATTTTTTAAATCATAAGTGCCCCATATATTATCCATGTAACACGCAGCCCCTTATGGTTGTGTGTGAAGATAAACATTGTGTTATCATACAGTTTGTATTTTGAATTTTAAGACCAATGTCTATATTTTAATGTTGTGTGAGGTTGTGAGGTGATACAATTAAAATGTGATGTTGCATAATGCATCTTTCAATTATATAATTATATATACATATATATTTATTGCTTCAATGTTATACACACACACACACACCCGGTTCAAAAAATTTGTGGCGGTTCGATAAAACGATCCATTATTATCGGACCAGGCGGGTTCAAACGGTTCTAAACGGTTGGACCAATGAACCATTGAACCGAGCGGTCTCACCGGTTCGATCACCGGTCCGGTTCGAAAAACTAGGATTTTAGGCGCACAACAAATTTGTTGGGCCAAATAGGTAGTCTGTTGGACCAGTGTTTTTGTTTGACTACCTAAATCTGGTATAGGTAGTCATTTAGGTAGGCTGTTGGAGTTGCTCTTAGAAGACAATAATATTTGTGCTAACGCTATGGCGACATTCAAAACAAAAGTAAAAAGAATAAAAATATTATTTCTCTGTCTAAGACTTAAACATTGCAACTCAACACGCCAGAAAATCTCACAAAAAGTTTCGCTGCACCGAAGACCATAGAAATGGTCAGATGCAGCGCTAGACCGTTTCTGGGCACCACGCAATGCTCCTGGTGTCGTTTCATTCCTCTGACAGAAAATCTGGCACGTCTCATTCTTCTTCTAATGAGTAGCCGTGGTAGCCACAGAATGCGGCGAGACAAGTTCAGCCTGCTGGGTGCTTTACTTGTCGCTGTCGTTGGCCTGCACTCTGCAGCATTAGCAACCTGGCAGCAGCAGTGTTTCATAGGAATAGCTCCACCCTTTGTAATTGCACCTTTTGGTTCAGCACGTTCCAGGCTCCAGCCTCAGGTGCCCAGACGAAGATGTGATCAGAACTTCAGAACGAAACATCACTCTCCCCAACCACCACGGAAACTTGGAGCCGGACTCCGCTGCACTTCCCAAACACGGACGGATTTCTTTTATGCCAGTGAGAACTGCGTGAGAACAGAAGATCAATGAGTCAAATCAACCTAATAAACAAATAAACATGCGATGGCTTCAGTCCTAAAAATATACTTATCCAGAGACAAAATGGCCAATCAATGAATCAAACATGATTATCCTTCACCATTGCTGGCGCCTAAGCTGTCTCTGTAAGAGAGGTAGGATGTGTATAATGTGATCGATGTATTGCAATGAGCCTCTAAGGTGCTATATATGAGAGTACAGAGTCTTGGAGGGCAAGACACCTCTGTGGATACATATGGTAGTCTGGGATTCTATAATAACCTACCATCTATACTCTAACATCCCTCCACAGTCGTAGCGGCAGCAACACGATTGAAGAACAATGGAGACTTATCCCCCCCACAGTCGGAACGCCGGTGCGAATGTTTTGACTGGAAACTCATGCACATGATAGCCCTTTAGTGCCGAAATAGCCGAGGTCGAGGTGGACGTGGTCGAAGCCATGGAGGAGGCGCGAGTCTGAAGCGTTGTCGAGGTGCTCGATGAAGACTCAGCAGCTTCTTTGTAGGATCTGATGGAAGTCTAGAGGGGGGGTGAATAGGCTGACCCCCAAATCGACCTATTAAAACTTTAACTCACCGGCCGGTGCAGACAAAGTGCGGCACCGCCACGCCTTACAGACTAAGAAAGAGCAGCAGTGTAATCTGAGGGTTAGAACTTAAGTCTCGTGAAACCTCCTTGTTCCTGCACACAAATACGTCACAGAAGCTAACCACAAGTGCCAGGAACAACTCAACAAAGTAGATCGGGCGAAACCCTAGCTCACAAGACAAAAATATGCAATAAAGTAAAGAGCATAAGTGACACAAGGATTTATCCCGTGGTTCACCGTCGCCATAAAGGTTGGGTTACGTCCACGTTGTTGAGGTTGCCACACAAGGCTTAGCTTGCCCACCGGCTTGCTTTTTCCCTCGTTCACAAGTCTAGGGAGTTAACCCTAGAGATGTGGGGTAATGTATTAAGTTTGTATGAGGTTACAAACCTCACTAGGCTGCCACACGAGTTGGCAAGCTCAAGGGCGGCGCCTAGCCGCCTAGGAGCAAGCTCCAAGAGTAAAGAACCCTAGGGTTCCGGCCAAACGCGAACCAAATGCTCTTTCAAGTTGGGGAAGTAGTAGATTCGGCCTCCTTCAGCACTTTGTTGCCTTTTCCCTCAAGAATCCGTGGAGGAAAGTGAGGGATTGAGTGGAGAGCTCAAGGTGCTTGAATGGAGGAGAGAGAGAGAGAGAGAGAGAGAGAGAGAGAGAGAGAGAGAGAGAGCAGAGGTGTCTTCTCGGAGTCCGAGTCGCATGAAATGGAAGACGAAGTAAGCAAGTGACCGTTGTGGGAGGGGTCGGCTGAAAGGTCCTAATGGCTAGAGGGGGGTGAATAGCCTATTAAAAATTCTCGCAACAACACTAAGCAACCGGATTAGTACAAAAAGATGGTGAAGCTAAATAAGCGATGCTACTAGCTATCTATGCAAGCCACAAAACAATTCTAATATCTCTAAACACAAGCAAGGTCTATGTTGCTAATTTACTCCTAGGTGATCAAGCAAGTCTAACTAATACAAGTACTAGGAGCTGAACAATTTTACCCAACTAAGCAACCTAAGCAATTCTACACAAGTATATCCAATGTAAATGCACGGGGAGGAGTGATCGATATACCGACGTCGACGTGTAGAGGTGGAAGCCAATCACCGTGATCAATATGAAATCTCCAACGAGCAAGCACACAATTGACACGATGATTTTTACCGAGGTTCACATGCTTGCCGGCACGCTAGTCCTCGTTGTGGTGACTCACTCACTTGACGGTTGCTAAGCTTAATGGCCGGTGCCAAATCCCCGGTGAGAGCTCAAGCAAACCGATCACAAGAGAGGGTCAAACAAGGCACGAGCAATCCACTAGTGATGCCTTTCGCGTACCTCCCGCGGGGTAAGGCTCAACCCCTCACAAGTCCACCGTGTGGCCTCGAACAAGCTCCAATCGAAACTCAACACCGCCTCTTGCTCCAAGCCACTAGGAACCGGGCAAATTCCCAAGAAAACAAGAATCCCGCGGCTTTTTCAAGGATGAAGTGCTTCTAAATGCAACCGATGCAAGCAATGCACTTCTATCACTCTCAATTTCACTCAAGAATCGAAGTTAGAGTGAAGAGATGAGTGGAGGGGAGTCTCACAAGCTCACAAGTGTGTAGGAGTGTTCAAAATGTGCAAGGGAGAACTCCCAATACCGGCCAACTATGTATATATAGAGCTCCCTCGAGATAGAGCCGTTGAGCTTCAAAATGGGCATTCTCAACGCAATGACAGGACGACCGACCGGACTCACCAGGCGGGTCCGGTCAAGCGTCCGTCCCCACCATTTTGTGTGTCCTGTCGAGACAGGACAAGCTCCTCGTGCCCACGGCCGACAACGCTTCTTCGTGCTTCCGGTCCGCAGGATCCGGTGACCACCGGAAGCATCCGGTCGCCGAGTCCGGTCAATTTGCCCAAAACATGCTCTCTGCCAGACGCACCCACCGGAGCGTCCCCCGTCAAAGGGCCGGCCCGTCCGTCCGGCGTCCGCCGCTATTTCCTGCGTGTTCTTCAATTTTGTCGACGCATTTGCTTCAACCTTGCTTCCCAACAATATACCATCTTGAGCACGAGTGTTAGCAAGATTTCTTCGACAAATTGCATCCGGCGTAATAAAATATGCATCTCATTTTCTCAAAAGCGTCGAATCCCGCCGAGCTCCCAGACCCAACTCAACCCTGCAAACCTCCGTCGCCTTTGCAAATGTGCCAACACCACCACGTGTACATCTCCATGTGCAAGTGTGTTAGCAATTTCACGATCAATTTCAAAGGCGATGTTAGTCAACTAGATTCTAAATGCATATGCAAGATAATGTGAACCTAGAAGCACTTCACCAAAGGATTAGTCGCGGCATCCCCTCTTGATAGTCGGCTATCTATCCTAAATGTGATCACACTCTATATAGTGTCTTGATCACCGAAATAAAACCCTATCAAGTATACCTTTGCCTTGATCTTCGGGTTCCTTCCAAACCGATAATCCGAGCTTGACGATCCATCATGTCCATCATCATCGCCCATGTTCATGATCATCATGCTCCTTGTCATCCATCTAATCCTATCTCATAAGTCACACTTAGAGCAAAGGATTAGTACCGCAAGTGTGTCATCAATTTCCAAAACCAAACATGAGATTTCATCGGCATCGCCACGCCCACCAAAACAACAGAGGATAGAAGTGTGAAGAACTGGCCGTTTTTGGCTTGGAGTTGAGTTTCGACGAGTTGGAGTGATGAGCATTTGATTCGCATGTGGTCGGAAGACCTAGAATCCCTCTTAATAGTACGGCATTTCCTAAACTCAAGATTCGAAGTATAAAAAGAATTTAAACGCCTTGGTCCGGAAACACCACTATCCAGCCCATGGGATGCTTTTGGACCTGTCGTCAACTCCTCATTTTATTTCCTGCATATCATCTTCGCAGAAATCTCATTAGTCCCCTAATTCGGTGGTCATCAACACCAAAACCCACTTAGGGCTTGATTGCACTTACATTCTTGCCGAAGAACAAAGAAGCGGGATGGTAACGGCGGATGACGATGGTAGACGGCGCGGTTTGCGACTTATGTCACGCCAGGGGCGAGGGGGTGGCGGCGGCGCAAGTTGCGCAAAAAGTCACGCGAGAGCGGGGTGGCGACTTCGTCTTTCTTTAGAAGATCCGCGGTGGTGCCCGCGTGAGAACAGCTAGAGGCGCGGAGGTGGATCGAAGTGTCTCTCGACGAGGACCGACGACGAGTGGCGCCACCGCCTGAACAGGAGGTGACACCGGGCGAGGGAGGCTTGACCACGAAGTGTCGCTACGCGGCCCGAAGGCGCGAGCAACAACCTCGTCAGCGGGAGTGTCGACGATGAACGGCGACGAACGGCAAGGCGACGCAAACCGATCTCTAATCGAAAAAAAATAACACTGCAAATGGACAGACCTCCAGGTACAATCACTCGGGTGCATCTAGCGATTTCCTCTAGCCACACCTTATCCTCTCTCACCAGCGGTCAAAACAGAGAGAGGCAGTGTGGAGAGAAGGGTGAGGCCCGAACGGAGCGGCTCCACTAGATGTACGGCACCCAAGATCCGTCCCCACAGCCGCGCCCTCTCGAGGATCAGATGCGGCGTTGGGAGCGGATAGGCGGCGGCGCCATCGACGCCTTGAAGAAGCCGACGAGGGAGGGCGACGGGGCCGGAGCACATGGCGCCACGGCCCGGCGGCGATGTTTAGCCCGGCGGTGCTCGGCCCATCCGTCCCGGTGGCGCGATCGGGCTCCTCCTCCCTCGGTAGACGGGGAGGCGGGGGTTCTTTGGTGGAGTCGCGGGAGGGACGAGAAAGTGCAATGCGGGGCCGGTGATGAAGACACGGAGGCGGGCGGCGGCCCCAAGGCGGGGGCCATGGCAACCCGACGAGCAGCGCAATCATGGCGGCGAGGGGAGGTGCCCCCTTCGCTTCCGCTTGCGATGACGGCGCGACAGATCACGGGGATCGGCGGTGCATCCCACGAGGCGCTTGCCCCGGGAGATCGATCGGATCACCCCCGGGCGCGGTGAGCAGAAGTGGCGGCGCGGCTAGGTCAAGACCGGGAAACCCTTAACTCGCGATACCATGTAAGAGAGGTAGGATGCGTATAATGTGGTCGATGTATTGCAATGAGCCCCTAGGACGCTATATATGAGAGTACAGAGTCATGGAGGGTAAGACACCTCCGTGGATACATATGGTTGTCCGGAATTCTATCCTAACCTACCATCTATACTCTAACAGTCTCAACTTTCCAAGTCAATCCTTCATTGCTTGTTTGATCATGTCTGTTATTGGGCAGAAAAGTTTCAAACTCCTCAAGAAGATTAGGCATGGTTTCATACTTACTACCAGACGCAAAGACATAAAACAAGGATTGTCTGTAATAATGAGTGGGGAGCTCAAAACTGAAGATAGCTTTTCCAGATTTAACCAACCAATAAGTGTCACAACAATTTTAGAGAAGCTTCTTAACATCTCACGAACTTGAACGGAAAAGACGGAAAATGGGTCCACACGAACTTGGACAACCTAAAATATACATAGAACATCTCACGGTACTATGTGAATACTAAAAAAAAACATCGTGCAACATCTCCCTTATGTCATCGCGTGTCTTCCATGAAAAGACGGATGCAGCTATACATATACTAGTACATAGTAAAACATTTTTTTTTCTAATTATGCCATCAGGGAGAGGTGCAAGGAAACAAACAGTCAAACACGTCGACGAGTCAAAAAAAAAAAAAAAAACATGGCGGCTTGCAAAAGGAAAATAAATTGCGACGCCGGATTCAAGCCCTAACTATGTACGAGGAATTACCAATCCATACATAGATGATATGAAAGATCAATCAAATATACATATGTATATGTTTCAACTTCATTTCGGTGTAAGCTGTCTCAGTTTTTCTGAGTCGATGCATCATTTGCTTATTTCATCCTGTTTATTATTGCAGAGGAAGTCAGCTACAGAGACCCTTCAAGAAGATAAGGCTACCTTTCATATTCGGCAGATAAAACTCATACGATGAGACTGGAAACAAGGATTGTTTCCAGTATGGATTAGCCTATAAAGTGTAGCTGACTTCTACAGATATAACAAACTGTATTATGCCTTCTCAACTTTGGCCGGGTAAAACATTACAAACCTCAGTTTTAACATCGATACCACCTACACTAGTTAATCACCAATCGAGGAAATTAACAGCACATATAACAATTCAACGCATAAGCAGCAGCATACATCATCTGAAAAGGAATCTGACCAATCGAAGAAATTAACAGCACATATAACAATTCAACGCATCAGCAGCAGCATACATCATCTGAAAAGGAATCTGAATTGCATCTACTTCTACTCAACCTTATATATGATGGTCTATAGCATAGATAACCGCATCATCATAGAAATGAAACATGAGAGAGCACTGGCTTTATCCAGGACACTAGAAAGACACTGCAGTAGTAAAGCGGCCACCATACATCCATAGCCCCTAGGCCATAGCCATGCAAGAAGCATTACTCATCCTGCTGTTCATCAGCTTCCTGGTGACAATGGTGTCAGTCACCCCTTCTGAGCTTAGCATATCACTGCCAGGGTGCCCCAGTAAGTGTGGCAATGTATCCATTCCTTACCCCTTTGGCATCGGCGAAAAATGTGCTGCAACCAACCTGAACTCCTACTTTGCTCTGACATGCAATAACAGCTACCAACCACCAAGACCTATGCTTGGTCCCTCTTCCTCAGCTGCAGAGATCATTGATATCTCCTTGGAGCATGGCGAGGCCCGTGCTTATGGCCATGTCAGCTACAGCTGCTTCACGTCAAACACCACGTCAAACAACTACACCGCTGGGTTCCACGGCCTGAAAATCACACCATTCATCGTCTCCACCCGCAACCATTTCACAGTCATTGGCTGCAACACCCTCTGGTTCATCGGCGCCATCATGGATAACAGATCTGATTTGCATGTGGCTGGCTGCTACCCTACTGCGAAGGCATCAAGAGCACATCTGACGGGGCACCGTGCACGGGGACAGGATGCTGCGAGACCGCGATCTCCTCCAACCTCATAGACTTCAAACCATTCACAAGGGAGAACGAGAGCAGTGTGTGGAAATTCAACCCATGCTCCTATGCGATGCTTGCTGAGGCAGGGTGGTACAGTTTCAGGAGCCAGGACCTTATCGGCAACCTTGGGTTCATCCATGACAGAGCTCCTAGAGGTGTCCCTGTCGTCATGGACTGGGCCATTAGAAACAGTTCCTGTCCCAAGGATGGGGCAAAAGCACCAGAAGACTATGCTTGTGTCAGTCCAAACAGCTACTGTGTGAATGCAAGAAATGCTTCAGGATACTTGTGCAACTGCTCTATAGGTTATGAGGGCAATCCTTATCTTCCCAAAGGTTGCAAGGGTAAGTATTTCCTCAACTAACCTTGCTGTGTAAACTAGAATTTAGAAATCAAGGTCAACAACTGCAAGAAAAAGTCTAGCCAACACATGATTAGAGCCAATCACAACTCAAAAATTTACTAGTTCAAGATATCAAAACTTATTTCCTACTTGTCCAACATATCTGAAGTAAACTTCATACACTGAAATACTTTGCAATTCTCCTAAATCCATATTAACATGTTTTCGAACTCTATCTTCATGCAGATATAGATGAGTGCGAGCTGCGTAAGCAGGATGATAGGTACAAAAAACTATATCCATGTGAAAATGGGCACTGTCGCAATACACCAGGAGGCTATATATGCAAGTGCAGGGTAGGAACAAGATCGGATGGTACAAATTCTAGATGCCGACCTATGCTTAGCAAAGCTGAACAGGCAGTTATAGGTAAGGATCATAATTGAGAATAAATTAAACCTAAAGTATTTGTTTCAAGGTTTTGAGGCACTCAATCATACAGAGTAACCATTGTGCAGGTCTCAGTGTTTCTGCAGTTCTAGTCATATCTTTGACATGTTTATTGGTTATGAAATTACAACAAAGTAAGCATAGGAAGGAGAAGGATGAATATTTCAAACAAAATGGGGGTCTGAGATTATATGATGAGATGAGATCAAGGCAAGTTGACACTGTTCTCATACTCTCAGAGAACGAGATAAAGAAAGCCACAGATAACTTCAGTGAAGATAATGTTCTTGGATGTGGTGGTCATGGAATGGTCTACAGAGGAACTTTAGATGATAACAAAGAAGTTGCCATAAAGAAGTCCAAGCTAAAGGATGATGACAGCAGAGAAGAATTTGTGAATGAGATAATAATCTTATCACAAATTAACCACAGGAACATTGTAAGGTTACTAGGATGCTGCTTGGAGGTAGATGTGCCAATGTTGGTGTATGAGTACATTTCCAATGGTACCCTCTTTGAGTTCCTTCATGTCAATGAAAGCAGATCACCAATCCCATTGGATCTTAGATTGAAGATTGCTACACAGTCAGCAGAAGCTCTTGCCTACATTCATTCAGCAACTTCTCGCACAATTCTGCACGGAGATGTAAAATCCCTCAATATACTCTTGGATGAAGAATACAATGCAAAAGTGTCAGATTTTGGAGCATCAGCACTGAAGTCCATGGACAAAAATGATTTCATTTTGCTTATCCAAGGAACTCTTGGTTATATTGACCCTGAGAGCTTTGTCAGTCACCATCTAAGTGATAAAAGTGATGTATACAGCTTTGGGGTTGTCCTTTTAGAGTTAATGACAAGAAAGAAGGCTTTATACATTGATGCCTCTAATGAGAAGAGAGCACTGTCTCATACTTTCATACAGATGTTCCACCAGAATGAGCTCCCGAAAATTTTGGACAGTGAAATAGTACATGATGAAATAATGATAGTACTTCAGAAACTAGCTGAACTTGTCATGCACTGCCTGAGCCCGAAAGGAGATGAGAGGCCAACGATGAAGGAAGTTGCAGAGCAGCTACAGATGTTAAGAAGGCTCGAGATGAAGCAAGTGACAAAAACACCTCCTTTTCAAGCACACCATTATTATGAAGGGCAATTAGTGTATGTCCCTTCAGATGAGACAGAATACCAGAGCATGGAGACAACTGAACTGGAATTGCTGGTAGACACTGAAAGATAACTATGTGCAATGTTTTCCTTTTTATGTATATTGGTTTATATTTTGTAATGCATAAAAAATGATGTATGTGCAGGTTATAATTTTTTTTTTGTGTACCTAAAAATTTATCACTCATGCCCAGCAATCTGTTAGAATTAATTGCATCTTTAGTTTTAGGTTAGACTTTATTTGGGTCTTAAATTAACTTGGTCACATGTCAAAGTATTCCAAGCTCTTCTTTACATATGCATTTGAAAAAAAAAAAACTCAAGATCCAGGATTTCAACATACTGGATTATGTACCTAAAGAAAAACGAGTAGAAAGACAAAAGTAAAACAGCAATAAAAATGCATCACCAAAGAACACAAATACATGGAAGAAGCATTTTGAATTGTAGTTCAACAGATTAAGCAGCATACCTTATCAAAGAACCAGATCCAGTAGATATTCAATTGCCAGGACCTAATTCTAGGCTATCCAGTCCCCATACAGTATAATGCAGGCTCTGAAAAGAAGTGAGTTAGTCACTTAGAAACATGTCAGTTGCACAATTTGCACATAATACATCTAGAGTTCCCTGCACGAAAGCTTGCCTTACTAGTAATATTCAGTTGTTCATTTTAGGGTACAAACATCATGGGTTACTTCCACAGAGCAAATGTTGTGTAAGGGGAAATCTTAACAGCATCAAGCGTCACAACATCAGAGCAGAACATCATTATTTCATCAAGTATAGGAGAAACAAAAGAGCAATCCAAATCAAGGTACCATATCAATAAGAGTAACGGGGTCAGTTGAAGACTTAATTCGAGTCGTCCACTCTCTCAACATAGCAGTAGCAGCTGATGATTATTCGAGTAAGGAAGGACTTACGAGTTAGGACCACACTAGTGCTGACTTGAGAGGGCAGAGCAGAGGAGAGGAGGCCGGAGGGAGGTGCAGGTGCAGGAGCAGCTTGCGCGGTCGGGCCTGGGGTCGTCGAGCTTGTGTGAGAAGGGGCAAAGCCAGGCACAAATGGGACCTGAGGTGCGCGGCGCCGGCTGGGTGCGGGTCCGCCGTCCGCCACCGCCACCCCGGCACCCCCGACCCTCGGCGAAACCACCCGCCAGCCAGCACCCCTGGAGCCGGCGAAGCGAGCCCGGGCCTACCGGTCTACCGGACGTCGGACGAGCCCAAGCGAGGCGCGCGGCCGCGGTCCGTCTCGTCGCAGTCGTCGGCGCATCTGTATTCTGGCCCATCGTGACCAAGGCCCATCTCTGTGGGCTTGGGCCGACTAGGCCAATAGGTTCCTTCTTCCAATCGTTGGAGATTGTGGAAGGGTCCGGGTCCGCGCCGTTCCTGCTGGGCACCACGCAGTAGTACTGCTCCTGATGTCGTTTCATTCCTCTGACAGAAAATCTGGCACGTCTCATTCTTCTTCTAATGACGCATGCAACAAACCACCAGTCACCAGATATGAGCCTTGAGCATTTATCTTTTCTTCTTGTCACCGTGGTAGCAACCACAGAATGAGGCGAGACAAAACTACACAAAAAAGAGTAGATCGGCCAAGATAATAAAGTACTCCTACATGACAAGTTTAGCCTGCTGGGTGCTTGACGTTGCTGCTACTGTGCTAAAGTCTGCAGCATTAGCAACCTGGTGGCAGCAGCAGTGTTTCATAGGATAGCTCCACCCTTTGTAATTGTACCTTTTTTTGGTTCAGCACGCTCCAGCTTCAGGTGCCCAAACAAAGATGTGATCAGAAGATCAGGAGTTCAGAACGAAACATCACTCTCCCCAACCACCACGGAAACATGGAGCCGGACCCAGCTGCACTTCTCAAACACTGACGGATTTCTTTTTATGATGACAGTGAGAACTGCATGAGAACAGAAGATCAGTGAGTCAAATCAATGTATAATAAACAAATAAACATGTGACGGCTTCAGGCCTACAAATGTACTTGTCCGAAGACAAAATGGTTAATCAAACAAGATCATCCTTCGCCATTGCTGGCGCCTAAGCTGTCTCAACTTTCCAAGTCAATCCTTCATTGCTTATTTTATCATGTCTTCTATTGCGCAGAAAAGCTTCAAACTCCTCGAGAAGATTAGGCATGCTTTCATACTTACTGCTACCAGATGCAAAGACATAAAACAAGGATTGTCTGTAATAATATGAGTGGGGGCTCAAAACTGGAGATAGCTTTTCCAGATTTAACAAACCAATAAGCGTCCACCGCAATTTCAGAGAAGCTTCTTAACCGGATATGGTTTTGATTTAACAAACCAATGAGTGTCATCCTTTGTAATTTCAGAGGAGCTTCTTAACCACATAAGGTTTTGATTTAACAAACCAGTAAGTGTCGCCCTTTACAATTTCAGGGGAGTTTCTTAACCAGACACGGTATTGACATCTGTACAAATATCAGATCGGACCATTTTCAACTTGGAACATTACAACATTATAGAATTATTAAGTTCAGTCAAAGTCTTTCGCTTAATGCTAACTCAACTATATTAGTTATTTAACAATCGTCAAAACTAGCAGCAGATCCAACAATTCTAATGCATCAGCAGCATCATACATCATCTAAAAGGGATAACCTAGTCAAAACATGTGCAAGCACATTATAACCTACAACTGTTTCCATATAACATCAGGCCCAGCGTGGTATACATTCAGAACACCGGCTTAGCTAGGTAGTTAGAAAGACAACGCATTAGCAAGCAGCCATCATACCCCTCTCTAGCCATGGAAGAAGCATTAATCCTCCTGGCTCTCATCACCTTCATGGTGACAGTGTTAGACACCTCTTCTGGGCTTACCATATCATTGCCAGGGTGCCCTGACAAGTGTGGTAACGTATCCATTCCTTACCCCTTTGGCATCGGTGATGGCTGTGCTGCAGGCAACCTAAACCGCTACTTTACTGTGACCTGCAACGACAGTTTCCAGCCACCAAGGCCTATGATAGGTGACCCTTCCATTGCTGTAGAGGTCATCGACATCTCCCTGGAGCATGGTGAGCTGCGTGTTTACAGCAATGTCAGCTACTTGCTTCACGTCAAACACCACCATATCAGACAACAACACTGCTGGATTCAGTCTGGAGAACACGCCATTCATCCCCTCCACCCGCAACCGTTTCATGGCCATTGGTTGCAATACACTGGGGCTCATTGGAAGCAACACACACAACAGCAACTCAGACCTTTATGTGGCTGGCTGCTACTCATACTGCCAAGACATCAACAGTACATATGATGGAGCACCATGCACTGGGATGGGATGTTGTGAGGCTACCATATCCCCCAACCTCACTAACTTCGCAGCACTACTGTACAACCAGAGCAGCGTGTGGAGTTTCAATCCATGCTTCTATTCAATGCTTGTTGAGGACGGGTGGTACAGCTTCAGGAGGCAGGACCTTGTCGGGCACCTTGGGTTCATAAAGGAAAGAGCAAAGAGAGGTGTTCCGGTTGTCGGTGACTGGGCCATTAGAAATGGATCCTGTCCAAAAGATGGGGCAAAAGCACCTAAAGACTATGCTTGTGTCAGTACCAACAGCTACTGTGTGAGTGCAAATAATGGCCCAGGGTACCTTTGCAACTGCTCTCAAGGCTATGAAGGAAATCCTTATCTTTCCAGAGGCTGCCAAGGTATTGTTTGTTCAAATGAACTCGCTGTTTAGAATTTAGGAATAAGAAAAGCATCTACAGGAACAATTTTTGCCAGCGTGTGTTGAAGCCAAATCTTTAATTGAAGGAAAAACTCAAAACAAATTTTTGTTACTTGTACAAGTTTTTTTTTAACTTCATATAATGAATTAATTTGTTTTTGGTTTTATTTTTCCTTATTAAATCCATGTTAGCCTGTTTTCTTAATAACTCCCTACAGACATAGATGAGTGCAAGCTACGTAAGCAGGACCTGAAGTACAAAGAATTATATCCTTGTGAAAATGGGATCTGTCACAATACACAAGGAGGCTATATATGCAAGTGCAGGATAGGAACAAGAAAAGATAGTACAAATTCTGGATGCCGGCCTGTGCTTCGTAAAGCTGAACAGGTGGCCATAGGTAAGGATCATACTTGAGAGTAGACTTAAAACAATCTAACATGTCTTTCTGGGATTCTGAGGCATCTAATAAAAAAAAAATTATCGTGCAGGCCTCTGTGCATGTGTAGTTCTGGTGGTATCTTTGACGTGCTTACTGGTTATGAAGTTACAACGGAACAAACATAGGAGGGAGAAGGATGATTATTTCAAGCAAAATGGAGGTCTCCAATTATATGATGAGATGAGATCAAGGCAAGTTGACACCATTCATATACTTACAGAGAAAGAGATAAAGAAAGCCACAGATAATTTTAGTGAAGATCGTGTTCTTGGATGTGGTGGCCATGGCATGGTCTATAGAGGAACTTTAGCTGACAACAAAGAAGTTGCCATAAAGAAGTCCAAAATAATAAATGATGGGAGCAGAGAAGAATTTGTCAATGAGATAATAGTCCTGTCACAAATAAACCACAGGAACATAGTGAGGTTAATAGGATGCTGCTTAGAGGTAGATGTGCCGATGTTGGCGTATGAGTTCATTTCCAATGGTACGCTCTTTGAGTTTCTTCATGGAACTGATGCCAGAATACCAATACCATTGGATCTAAGATTGAATATTGCTACACAGTCAGCAGAAGCTCTTGCCTACATTCATTCATCAACTTCTCGCACAATTGTGCATGGAGATGTCAAATCCCTAAATATACTCTTGGATAACGAATACAATGCAAAAGTGCCAGATTTTGGAGCATCAGCACTGAAGCCCATGGACAAAAACGATTTCATTATGCTTATCCAAGGAACTCTTGGTTATATCGACCCTGAGAGTTTTGTCAGTCACCGCTTAACTGATAAAAGTGATGTATACAGCTTTGGGGTCGTTCTTTTGGAGATAATGACAAGAAAGAAGGCATTATACATTGATACTTCTAATGAACAACAAGCACTATCCTACACTTTCATACTGATGTTCCACCAGAATAAGCTCCGGGACATATTGGACACTGAAATAGTAGATGATGAAATTATGATAGTACTCGAGAAACTAGCTCAACTTGTCATGCACTGCCTGAGCCCAAAAGGAGATGAAAGGCCAGCAATGAAGGAAGTTGCGGAGCGACTACAAATGTTAAGAAGACTTCACACACAGCTTGTCAACAAGACCAACCCTATTCAAGAACATTTTTCTTATGGAGTGCAATTAGTTTCTGTTGCTACAGATGAGACTGGGATGTTAGAGGACTGAGACAGCCAAACTGATGTTGGGGTAGATCTTGGAAGATAAATATGTGAAATGCAGATCTTTTATGTATATTACTTTGCCTTTTTTTCTTAAATCAAATGAAGCGCAACTCTCCTTTATATTCGAGAAAACAAATTCAACACTTTGTACTGCATGTCCATTGTGTGATTCTTAATATACCACTATATATTGTAAAAAAACTGTCAGCATTAATTACATCTGTATTTCGATTTTAAACTTTATTTGGGTAATTGGGTGTCAGATTAAACCGTTAAATATCAAAGAGCTCCAGCTTTTCCTTACACAATCACTATATCGTCTTTGTCCAGAACCAGGATTTTGACATACTGGATTATGATAGATAGACTGTATGGCACTGAGTTCATGTATGTCTATGTTAGAGGAGTCAAGGCCTATTGGGCCCTAGCCCATTAGGGTTAATTAGTAGGTTGCTTAGGGGCCAAGTCAACCCTCTCTATATAATGAGAGGACATCTATCAATCTAAATCAAGCAAGAGATTAGAAGGAAAATCCCTTCTCTCTTGCCGGCCGTGGGCAGAGCCCCGCGGCCGGCGTTTCCAAGCCCCTCCAACCCTAGCCGCCGCGGGTACTGTAGCACAGCAGCCCTCAATCGCATCTCTCTTCCTCCCAGTTCCCTCAGCCCAACTGTGTTCATAACAGTCTACTAATCAAATCCATGCACAATACTACATCAATATCTACCATCATATCTGTCAATGTGGATAACTTACAGTTCATTTGCTATGCAATACCCCATACGATCAAGAGTGGAGAAAAAGAAAGTAAGAAACTAGTACAAAGACAAACAAATGGAAGAGACTATTTTGAACTGTGGTTCAACTTCAACAAACAGATTAAACAACATACCTTGTCATCATGGGAAAAAAAAAAGGCATCTTGTCACAGAACCAAATTCAATAGATATGCAATCAGGGCTTAACATTAGGCTATCCATTCCCTGCACACACAATTTACAGCGCATGAGCATGGGTATCTTTCAGAGATCTTAATAAAACCGTGGAAGGCAAATATAGTAATCAGAACAGAATGCACTAGTTTCAAGCAGAATTGGCAAAAAGGAATCACATGGAAAATATGTATTGACATAACAGTCCCACAGGAAGGCCTAACTTACAGCAGTTCTTTTCAACGTTCCATTTTATGGTCCATCCCATCAACCCCTTCCACCGAGCAAATGCACTTTCAGAGGAAGCATTAACAGCATCAAGTCTCAGAACATCTTTGCATTAGCATGAAGCAAAACTGTATCATAGAAGGGGAAACAAAATAACTGCTAGAATTGTGTAAAGACCTAAATATCTGACAGTTTATCATGAATGTATCTATCCATGTACAGAAAATATGTAAGAATAGCATCTCAATACGACAGGTTCTTTATGCAGAGCTATCAGATAATATCTCTCTGTACCACTTAGCATAACAACAACAACAACACCACCAAAGCAGTCATGCTCAAGAAACTGGAGAATATCCATGTCTTAGTATTATTAATTCGTACGAACAGGAAAAACAGTACAAGAAGTACATAGCAGCAGGAAAACAAGAGGTAATAATACAAAACAGACAGGAAGCGCCTAATATAGAGAAGTCTAATTCAGATGTTGGCTATCCTCTCCTCCATGCAGCTCATTCCCCTTCACTCAGATTGGCATGCCTTTTGGCACAATCTGGTCCTTTATCCACATGTAAATAGGCACCAGAACATAGTATGCAGCACATATTGTTCCTACGAGGAAGCGGAAGAGGAAGGTGATCGGATTCACCGGCTTGCTGACATCCTCCTCCTTGGGACCAAGCTGCATAAAAAATAAAACAGAAAAACTTATGCCAAAACCCCTGAATGCCTACCCTACTGCAGGTACAGCAGGAAGTGAACAATCTAAAGTCTGAACAAGATGTGCCAAAAACGCATTGAGATATGTAACTATGAATTCGACAGCTACGCTTTCCATTAGTGAAACAAAACGGAAAGGTACCTGCAAGGGAGAGTCTCCGCTCTGTCTCTTGACGCCTGTGACAGAGCAACCCATGATAAGCCCATGCCTTCGGACACCGCGGTACCACTTTGGTCCAATCCTCTTCAGCTTGACATCCTTAAACCCGGCCTTCTTGAACCACTCGATGTACTCTTCCTCCTTGGGGAAGAGCATCCACATGTCGGCGAAGAAGCGGGACAGCCAGAAGGTTGGGTAGACCGGGCCAATCACGCAAGCTACCCCACCAAACCTCAAGACCCTGTAGGCTTCCTTGATCCCCGCTGTGGGTCAGGCCAGTACTCGATGCTGCAAGGTATCATGACAGGGCAGGAAAATCAGCAATCGCTAGTACTACTTGGCTTGATTATTCCAAAAAGTACTACTTGGCTTTGGTTAGCTGCTATATACTAATTGAATGGAATGGGCAATCATCACAACACCGTTAATTTGGAACATGGAACATAATCACAATATACAAAGGTAGTACAAGACAGTACAGTAGTGAAGTGAACTAGTGAAGTGAAGTGAATTGAATCCAGTAGCAGGGGAGGACGACTGGAGAGACCTGCCGGCGGAGATGTATCGGTCGAAGGAGTCAGTGGGGAACGGGAGGTCCTCGGCGTCGCCCTCCATGATGGTGACCCCCTTGAGTTCCTCCTTCTGCCTTGCCTTCTCGAGCTGGTGCGGGGACTGGTCGAGCAGCGTGACTTTCTCTGGGTTGACATGCTTGACGATGCCGAGCGTGGTGAACCCGGTACCGCCGCCGACGTCGACGACCTTGAGGTGGCGGCTGTATAGCTCGGCGGGCTTGAGCGCGTCGTCGCGCATGTCCTCGGTCCAGTGGCCCGGGTTGATGACGTGGTCGTACACGATGGAGAGGAAGCGGTAGAACCAGAAGGCCTCCTTCTTGTGCTGGATGAAGCGCGGCGCCGTCACGGGCCGCGCCGCCGGGGGCCGCGGGGGAGGAGGACGACGCCGCGCACCGCAGCCTGGAGGCGCCGCCGGCGGCGGCCGCGACGGGACTCCGATTGGAGAGGGCGAGGGGGGGCGGGGAGGCCGCCGGCCTTGGAGGGGCCGAGGAAGCCGAGCCCCACGGGGCCGCGGACTCTGCCCTTTCCCGGCGCCAGCGCCCCCGCGCCGCTGGCTGGCGCGTAGGTGGAGGCCATCGCCATTGCCGCCGCCCGCGCCGCGACGAGGGGGGGAGGGGATGGGTGGGTGGATGCGACGAGCAGAGTGGGAGGGCGGCCGGCCACGCTCCTGTGAGACAGGACAAGAGCAGGGAGGGATCACGGGAGGCCGGATGTGTGGTGGGTGACGTGTATGGATGGATGGGCTGCACTGCACCACACGGCCGAAGGCCGCCGACTGGCCGTGCCGCGTGTGCGTGCGGCCGGCCAGTTGGATTCAGAAGTGACTTTTTTTTTAAGAGATTCAATTCAGTGTGTTGAGAATGAAACAATGGCACTGTAAAATCGATTTAAAACTTTGGAGACATCTGCGCGATCTTCACAAGCATGAAATTTGAAGATTGTCACCTGCTTCAAAAAGCTTGCGGTAGTCACATGCTCAATCGATTTTACTCTAGCAAATACAGTACATGACACAGGACGCGTCCGAAGAGAAAAATTCACATGCTGAATTCGACTGATGCACGTGCATCCAGTGCAGTGTAGCTTCCAATTGACAAGAACATTCAACTTTCACATGCTGAATTCGACTGATGCACGTGCATCCAGTGCAGTGTAGCTTCCAATTGACAAGAACATTCAACTACCTTACCAAGAAGATGGCCATTAATTTGTGGGCGGCACTGAAATAACTACTGACTAGTGACTACTCTCTTTTTTATTCGGAGATTCACGTATAAACTAGAGAAATGGAAAATAAACTATATATATCTACTTGTTGCGCACGAAGAATGATGCACCAAACAGTTGTTCGCCTTTTTAGTCAGTGTGTACTTTCTTCACAAGAGGGACTGGATGTTAACAGCAGCCAAAAAACACATGGCGCGGTTCACTGAGTATGGCATGGCATGGCATGGTCCTGATATACAAATACAAAGAGTAGTGTGTCAGGGAACCCATAAACATCATATTCACAATTCGCCGGATATTGAACTGTAAACCAAACGGACCATGATAATGACCAAAGCAAATGTGATCGCTCGCTATAATCAAAACAAAGGCAGAGATTTGTACCTTTCACGGTTACAGGTCAATGTAGACACGCAGGCCATCACGAGCTAACTGCACATCAATCCCTCCCTGAATTTCCAAATTATAGAACATGAGCACGCACAGTAAAGCATGTGCTTTTTAACAGATAGCAGTAAATGAGTATGTGTCATGTGTGCCTTTCTATGATAAGATAGCGTTGAAAGAAGAAGAAAGATGGCATTGCTTCCATTTGCACGTGTTCTTCATGTCAACTTATTCAGTACATGAGCCTGTGTCTGCTGCATACATCTAAAGTATCTAGGAGGAAGGCCTTACCTCCTGGACCACTCTTCCAATGTTTGGTTGTCCTTGTGATGATCCATCTCGTGGGTCATCCCAATGAGCAGTGCTCTTTTGGGGCAAATCCTCCTAACAGCATCTAGTGTCTGCATATTAAGATCTTAATATGAGCATAAATCATGCATACAGAACACACAAGAAACAGGAAAACAGTTTGCTTATAAAATATGAAAGAGCACAATGAAATGAAAACCAACCTGGTCCCAACATAGGTGCACATTGTGAGAGCCTGTCTGTTCACATGTCAGAGATGCAACAAATTAGTGAAGACGATGGTGCATATAACACTGCTAACAAATGATCAAATGTCCTTAAATAATATCAATTGTATTTCCACGAATTACAAGATAAATCAACTGCTATGTAACTAGTACTTAAGTGCAAAGTGAAGAATTACTTCCATAACCAAAACCAAAAATATCTAACAGTATTGGTTGTTCAATATCATCCATCTGTTGAAATCAATGTTCTGAATTTGATTTGAAGAATCTTGTGGGTTGTATGCTTGATGCAAAAAATCAACAGATCATGCTTGTGATATCTGAAAAACATTAATGTTCATCCCATATAATATTACCAGCACTGAAAAAATTCTTACTATGTCACTTATCAATTCAACATTACAGTCAAAAAGAGAATTTGAGAAATTGAGTTTCCCTATTTCTACATGTCCTTCAGTATTCAGAGACATCTGTCATTCTGTAATATGTAGTAAGTAGTGAGCTGTGGTTTGATAAAAGTTTTGTACTTTAATGTGAATCCAGAAACAAATACAAAACGAGCAGCATGAAGGGGAAAACAACTGCATAGTAAACAGAAAGAGCTAAAGAAACTAACCCTGTATAGGCAATCTAAGATGAGCAAATCCAGTTGCCCCCCCTCCAGACTTCGAAATTGCTGAAACATAAGTATATGTACAATCAAACGAGGGGCAGGCAATAAATCTACAAAACCTCACAAAGTCACAATACATCTATACAATAACCGTTGATGAATATTTATTTCCCAAGCCATAAGTTTACAGGTCCACAAATCAGTATTAATATTATCATTGCACAACACTTTCTGGTTTCTGCGGTACGTCGTAGGTGAACACTATGTATTATGATGAGTACCAAACAGAGATGTTAACATATAATACTTGTGTTCAGAAAAAAGATGTTAACATATGATACCGCAGGACATTACTAGGTAATTCATCTCAACCAAAACCTAAACTGAATCACCACACTGCTCTCCTATCATTGTAAACTTTATTCCGAAAAAAAAAAGCACAGGCAACATGGCAGCATAAGATGGTTTAAAAAATAAAAGATTAGCAGGTAGAAGGTTACCATATTCTGTACTTGGAGGAAACCGCGAAACATCTGATATGTAAGCAACTTTTGATTTTCTTCCAAAAAAGGAAACCCAAACAAATGTAGTCTTCACCATGGATCACCTGATATGCATACAAGTTAAGGAAAAACGTATAGCAAAATAAATGCAGTTGAACAGAAGTGTTGCTTATTACCGGCAAGGGAACAAACTCCAGCCCCGAAGTTGTAAATGGTTTCTCAATATCACTCTCAATTATTTTCCAGTCAAGTTGGGCAACTCGCCTGACCTCCTCCCCTTCCTTTAATTTCTTTTTTACCAAATAAGGAACTTCTGGGAGATGCTGTTTCAGATTGAAATTATGAGTACGATTCTCATCTATTATCTACCCAATGACTACATGTTGGCTGTAAGAAAATCATGAAACGCGATAAGACTAAATGAAATACAAAACCCTTACAGGATAAAGGATGACAACGCTAAAAAATGTATATAAGAGTGCAAAAGAGAGCGACATAGAAAGCTAGGACATACAGAAATGGTAGTCCAAGTCTCCAAGAACAAAGAACTCACAAGAGTGTATCATGGTTGTATTTGCCAGCTACTATATCAATGTTTATTTAAAGATACTTGTCATCCTTCAATAACTTAATTCTCATGAAATGTGCTAAAGTGGAAACTTCAGTGTAGAAGTTAGTTCCCTAATGTATATTGTGATAGACAGTCAGCTATGTCCAGTATAACTATGATTAAACAAGTCACATGCATTCCTGACAGAAGTATATACTTATGATTTTGAAAAGGACAATAGTGCAGTACCAATGACCATCAAAATTTAAACACAATTACCTGTCCATAGCAAATTGAGAGAGATAAATTGGGGTTGGATCAATATCATTTGTGGGACTAAATGGCTGTACAACCCTAACATCATCAAGTCCCAAGATTGCATCTGCATGCTCATGAGTCAGAAGAATCTGTAATGAATAAGGGTTAGGACTTAGGAGTTAGTGTACCATTGGTATGCAAAACAGAGTTTTCTTTTACAGCATTGTAAAGTCTCTCTTAGTTGGCCTTTTTGGTTTGTATAAACCATTATAAAAACTAAAGCAAGCAAGAGTATATCCGGGACTCACAGAATCAACGCAAGGGATTTTGTGGCGAACAAACCATCGCAGAACTTGTTCTCTGAATGTCTTCCCCACATCAATTATAATATACTTATGTGCACCTTCATCTTGGCAATAGTCAATCAAAAGAGAAGTATTGCACCTGCATGAAATGCACATATAAGCATAAATTATCAATCAACCTTGTTCTGGTGCAACAGAATTCAAGAAACATTTCAGAATGAAGTTTTGATTTACTTTCCTCAAGGTTGATTGATAATTAAATTTGATCCTAGAGAAGGTATCAGCCAAGAGTACAAGCACAATATAGTCCTAAGTCACTAGTAACAATTAAATTTGATAGTAAGAATTAAATTTGATCCTAGAGAAGGTATCAGCCAAGAGTACAAGCATGAACAGAGCTCGACCATTTTTCAAAGTTTCTTCATAATCTAAAAATACGTGAAACCAAGTTTCATTTACCAGGACATGTAAAATAGTAATATTCAATTTATTTTTTGTAATCCAGGGTTAAGGTATCCTGGGTTGACTTGTCCTACTTTCATGACATTGTGTAATTGCATCTAATATACGCACCATCTTCTTTTGCCTTAAGTACTGATTTCACCATATACATGATCTTTGTTGAACAAAAAGCAACAATGCACTAACCTCACATAAGCACATATAATCTAAGCCTCAACAATAATACTGTGTCTCCTGTATACAGTAGAAATAGAGTGGAGAAAGTGAAGTATGATTTGTGCTGCAGGGGTCCAATGCAGAAACAAAAACTGAAAATAAACAACTTAGCAAGATATCAATTGATCTCATTCATGTTTTCTGGGTGAAATGGGTAGCTTGACCATGTAGCTGTAAATGAAACCATACATAACTTGTGAGTCCAATTAAGTTGATTCCAATCATATTTGTCAATCTAAGGAGGATTCTAAGTTGACTCTAGCCTATCACATATCCACAATGATTGATAATATCTAACATGACTACATCCTAATTTTTACTCTTTTCACAGCATTCCACCCACTGCAACAGTTATCAGACTGCTTAAAACGCATGTTGTGTACAATTAGATGAATTATGCAAATGCACCAACGAGACAGCTGTTACAGATGCAGAAAAAACACAGAATGATTGATTTATAGTATTCAGATTGCTGCTAAAAAGTACTAAAACTAACAAACAAAGCAAATATGTATATGTAATGTATACATCTGACCAACATTTCTCAAACAAAACCAAATCTCTAGCCAACACTTAATCACCGTAAGCATCATAACCCGCACAGATTAATAGCAATAACCAGGCCAAAGCTCCCCGATCTCACGGCATATCACAGATCCGCACGGACCCCGTGATTGATAAATAAACACGCTAAACACCCCCACGCCACGTCGCAACAGGACGGTAAAGTCTGACAAGGTTAAGCAGGAGGAGCGAGAGGAGGCGGGGCGGCACCTGTAGTTAGGGTTTAGCTCGGGCGGGACAGAGAGGGACTGGGAGCAGACGGGGCAGGGCGGGTCGGGGGCTGGATCAGGCACCGCGCGTTCGGGACCGCGCTCGAGCACCCCGTGCCCAGGAACACCAGCGACGACAAAGCGGGAGGGGCGCGTCGTCGCCGCCGACGGCGCCGGCGGTGTGGCCGTTGGGGACGGCGGCGGCCATTGGGTTTGCCGGAGCGAGACCGCTAGTGACCGTGGCGAGGCGGGGACGATGGGATCAGTGGGAGGAGGTGCGGGGATTTTCTGCTTGAAGATGGTTTTGCACACACGCACGTGCACAATAAACTATTTTCAGTCCTGTGGTTTTACAAATTACCATTGTTGTGATTGTGATGATGATCTCGCTCTCCTAGCTTATCAGCCCTGTGGTAAGGCTAAAGTGCTGTTTGGTTAAATAAAAATCCTAGGACTTTTTTAATCTAGGGACTTTTAGAAAAAAATCAAAAGATATTTTTAGGACTTTTAAAAAAAAGTCTCTTATGTTTGGTTTGTTAGTATTTTTTTAGTTTATGAACTTAGGAACTAAAAAAAAGTCTTCAAATCAAACAAGGTCTAAGCTCACGTATAAATTTGCGCTCTCTAACATCGAATATTGTTCATCCACATGTGCATATGTACCGAAAAACATTTATGTATCTTAATGTACAGGTTAGAGGTGGAAATTGTGCTTCTTAGAAAGATGACTTGGGTGTGGAAGGAGTTGATGTGAATGAGAAAGGGCTAGAGGAAGCATCAAGCGATGGAGATTAATCATGAATAAAATGTTTTTATATGTCAAATGTATACTCTCATTCTCTTTTGTACAAGTTAATGAAGGAACTAAGATCGAAGTTATCATAAAGTTGTAAAAAGAGCACATTATACTAAGAGAGGGTTAAGATAATAAGCAATGAATCAAAGGAAACACTTGATATGACACAAAAAAAACATTATAAGGGTGGAGGTCAAAAGGGGATGAGTTAATGGACTAAAGATGTGCTAATCGACTCTCTAAGGTAAGGATCTCTTCCTTGGCATAGAGAAGGAAAAGAGAAAAAAAAAATAAAAAGGATACATTTCTAGTTTAGAAAGAGTGATGTGCACACATTTTATTATTTCCTTCAATATTAAATATAAGTCTAAATAGTTTTCATTTAAATTACACCCACTTTAAAATCTCTACATTATCATTTGAGATCTTTGTTTTACGTCTACCCTGCCACTAATTTAAATTCTAAGCCATGATTGATGAGCATTTGAGCAGCCTAAGTGTTGTTGCATCCCTCGTCTTCTTGCCTGTCTTGGTCAAAATTAAGCAATATTAGAATTAGAATAGAGTATTATTATGTTATGGATTTAATTTGGCTTTTAAGCCAAAATAAAAAACATCGTGTTTACATGTCACGCAAGATTATTATTAAAAAAAACTACAATGTCTAATCCCGAAATTCCTTACAACGAATGGACATTTGAGCAAAATCGACCTGACCCACGGCTGCTTACCCGACTGACTCCGCTCGTGGCGGTCGGCGGCGGCGGCGGCGGCGGCGGCGGCATTCTGCCATTTCCGACTACTCACTCACATAACCCCAGGTGCTAGCCTCTCGCTTGCACTAGCACCACACGCCATGCTCAGGCACGTAACCAACAACCCATTGCTCCCGCGCCGATGCCGGCTCCTCCTCCATCCCAACCGGCTCTGTGCCACCTCCACATCCTCGGCGGCCGCCGGTGAGATCACGCCAGCTCCCGCCGCAAACGAGACTCCCCTTGAAGATAACCTCGCGGAGGAGCTGCGCAGCCGCCTCGTGCGCGACACCTGCAGGCTGCTCGAGCTCCGGGACTCGTGGAGCCCCAAGCTGGAGGCGCAGCTCCGGCACCTCCTCCGCGCGATGACCCCGCCGCAGGTCCGCGCCGTGCTGCGCGCGCAGGCGCAGCGGGACGCCCGCGCCGCGTTCGAGTTCTTCCGCTGGGCCGACCGCCAGTGGAAGTACCGCCACGCCCCGGAGGTGCTCGACGAAATGCTGGCGCTCCTCAGCCGCACCAGGCTCCACGACCCGGCGCGCCGTGTCGTGCGCCTCATGATCCGGCGGGGCATGCGCCGGGGCACGCAGCAGTTCGCGCACCTCATGCTCTCGTACAGTCGTGCAGGAAGCTCCGCTCCGCCATGCGTGTGCTCCAGCTCATGCAGAAGGACGGTTGCGCCGCCTGACATATGTATATGCAATGTGGCTGTGAACGTGCTTGTTGTGGCTGGACGCGTCGACAAGGCGCTCGAGTTTGCTGAAAGGATGCGGCGTGTTGGGGTTGACCCGGACGTGGTCACGTACAATTGCCTAATCAAGGGATTATGTGGTGCTCGGGCGGATCGTTGAGGCATTGGAGATGATCGGCTCAATGCTGCAAAATGGGTGCCCGCCAGATAAGATTAGCTACTTTACAGTGATGAGCTTCTTGTGCAAGGAGAAAAGGGTGGCAGAGGTGCGGAATTTGCTGGAGAGGATGTGGAATGATGCAGGTATATTTCCAGATCAGGTCACGTATAACATGCTTATTCATGCTCTTGCAAAGCATGGTCATGCAGATGAGGCGTTGAGTTTCTTGAGGGAGTCAGAGGGGAAAAGATTCCGTGTTGATGAAGTTGGCTATAGTGCGATTGTGCATTCGTTTTGCTTGAATGGTAGGATGACAGAGGCAAAGGAAATTATATGCGAGATGATTTCAAAGGGGTGCCACCCTGATGTTGTAACTTATAGTGCGGTTGTAGATGGATTCTGCCGGATTGGAGAACTCGATCAAGCAAGAAAGATGATGAAGCATATGTATAAGAATGATTGCAAGCCAAATACAGTCACACATACTGCACTGTTAAATGGGCTTTGCAAAGTTGGGAAATCTTCAGAAGCATGGGAACTGCTAAACAAGAGTGAAGAAGAGTGGTGGACTCCAAGTGATATCACATACAGTGTTGTTATGCATGGATTTCGGAGGGAAGGGAAGTTAAAAGAATCATGTGATGTGGTAATGCAGATGTTGCAGAAGGGTTTCGTCCCCACAACAGTGGAGATTAACTTGTTGATTCACGCATTATGCAAGGAACGAAAACCAGCAGATGCCAAAGACTTCATGGAGAAGTGCCAAAGCAAGGGTTGCTTCATTAATGTTGTTAACTTCACTACTGTAATTCATGGATTTTCTAGGCAGGGTGATCTGGAATCAGCACTATCTTTGCTGGATGACATGTATCTGACCAACAGGCATCCTGATGTGGTTACATACACTGTTGTTGTTGATGCTTTAGGAAAGAAAGGTAAAATGAAAGAAGCAACAGCGCTTGTAGAGAAAATGCTTAATAGAGGTTTGCTCCCTACACCTGTCACATACAGGACTGTGATTCATAGATATTGTGAAAAGGGTGCAGTGGAAGATTTACTAAATCTGCTGGATAAGATGTTAACAAAAGAAGGGTTTAGTAGTGCATATAATCAGGTCATTGAGAAGCTATGTGCATTTGGTAAACTTAGTGAGGCTTACAATCTCCTCAGCAAGGTTCTAAGAACTGCCTCAAAAACAGATGCTCAAACATGCCACATTTTGATGGAAAGTTTTCTGAATAGAGGACTCCCACTTCAATCATATAATGTGGCCTGCCGCATGTTCCAGAGAAACTTAATTCCTGATCTTAAATTATGTCAAAAGGTTGACAGTCAGTTGGCCCTAGTGGGTGAGAAACAAGCTGCTGGAAAGCTTATCACTAAGTTTGTTGAAAGAGGTATTCTAGAACAAGAAAAACAAGATAACTGATTTGTATCATAGTCCTCTGGTATTACCTGTCATTATTGATAGGACAGTTGAGCTTTAATGAACAATCCATTGCATCCAAGTTGGAGAAATTATATGGTCTTGTACCTTATATGGAGACTCGAGCCAAGGGTACATCTCATGAGTCTTAAATGTATCATCAGCTCTTACTGGACCTGAAAATCTATGCAGTTTGGTGTCACTACCAGATCTTCAGTTTGGTGACTGGTGAGAATTAGATATGCTCTTTTTTTTGTTGTTGTTGTTGAGCTGCAGCTTCAAATCGTTCATCGAAAATTTAGAACATAATCAGTTTTTTATTGATGTCTCTTATTTCTATTTGAGAGGCAGAGAGACATGGAGAGAGAACAATAGGGGATATCTATACTAGAAATTGACAGTTTCTATGCTCATAAATCTTGTCCCTTCAGTCTGTTGGTGCATGAAAAT